>CM019167.2:44879615-45479615 GCA_009739505.2 Apolygus lucorum | reverse complement strand
AGGCCTCTCTTGATCACACTCAAGCGTTCGAGAAGTGAAGCTGTTGCACTGCTCTCTATTGAATAGACTGTGAAGTGGAGCGTTTGGCCGTTCTCATCTGTCTGGCATGCCAATCTGCCTATTATTCCTGCCTGGATGGCAGGATGGATACAGTGTGTGTTGAGTTGGGGGGGACACCTATCAGGCCTAGAGGGGTATCACCTACTGCACTGCTCTCTACATAGTGGAAAGTGGGTTCGGTAATTTTTGGCCGTTCTTACTCATTGGTGTGAAGTAACACAAATTTGTTGCAAACTCAAAGTTTGTTTTGAGGTAACACGTTCGTATGTATTACGCTTCTTGTATTACGGCTTCACTTTGCACAGCCATAAACATCTTACACGCTTGCGACTCCATATCACGTCATCGCCTCCAACCCATACTCCGTCTACAATTACCCTAGCAACGCCAATGAAGATTTACTGACCCAGTGGTTCGCGGTTGCGATCTGAAAGCACGATCAATAAATTCCTCTTCATTATAAAAAGCCTTTGTGCTTAAATACGTCATTTACGAATCTAATTTAGCACAAAATTATATATTATTATAAAATTCTATTAAAACAGAAAGCAACCAATCTTAGAGACTTCGAACCTACCAATTTTTCAAGCCTACAAAGCATACCAACTTTATCATGAATGAAGTCTTTTTCAGAGGTCTGCACTACAAAATTTTGCTAGCTTAAGACGTACTACAGACCTAAAACATGTATTTATCTAATTAGAAGATCACCAATCACGGGGCCACTGTTTACATCCTGTTCTTGTTAGCGGAGCTTTCCGCTCTAAACTTTTGTTCAAACAAAAATTGAACTTGGCCCACAGTGTGAAACTTGAGTTGTATTGTTCCATTTTCAAGTTTCTGCCTGGATATTCTCATAAATTGCGGAGGAAAAGGTTTCCTATCTCAAACAAAATAATGTAATTAATTTATTACCTGCATTGAAGTTACATCAAATCATTTACAAAAAAAAAACGGGGAACACTTGAACACTCCGAAACACGGGGAACACTCCGGAAACCAGGTACAACTAACACGATTGGTTTTCTTGCGGTACTGCGAGGAAGTTCTCCTCAACTTCGACTTTTCTAATTTTATTGAATTGACCGGAGCTATGCCAGACATTTAATGATTATGATGGCGAAGTAGTGGATGATGATGATTAGAGATGATGGTGGGGGAGTCAATGTTGATCAAATTTGTATTATTTACTGATCGATGTGACTATACATGGTGTCTACGAAACAGGTCCCATTCCTTCAAGGTATCGATTCTACAACTAATTTGCAACAAAAAATGTCTCATAGCAGTTTTTGTTCTAACCCTTCTTTTCCGAATTATTTTAATTTTAAAGTTTTTTTTCTCGTGATTTTGACTTTATGTCATTAAATCGGTAATGACTCCATCAATTTGCTGTAATAATTACGATTTGAGGATACCGTTGGAAAGAACATTGAATTTCCTATCTCCCTGATACCGAATACATTTTTTTCAGTTGAGTTTTACGGGGAATAAAGCATCCTAAAAAGTGAACTTAGTAACTTTTTGAAAACTTTTCGTTTTTCAACGCCCATAATTTCCAAATAATTCGAAATAACAAACTGTTGCTGGAAAGCCTAATAACTGCGGAAGAATCTCAGCTTTGTAACGGTGTAATCAAAAAATATTTTACAATCGAATTTGAGGGAGAAATTACTGTTTGAACGCGAAAAAACGTGCATTTTTCTCAATGAAATCGACGGTTTAAGGGGACAATCGGTGCTCGAGAGGAGCCGTGGTGTTGAAGACCGAGTCTCCCCTTAAACCTTCGATTTCGTTGAGAAAACTGCAAGTTGAGAAAACTGCAGATGACAGCCTCCCTTCTTCATTTCGGAGTGCTAAGGGTGGATTTCAGTTCACTCCACGGAAAATGCACAGAACAGCGAACAGAAAGAATGAGAAGACGGAATAATTTGAAAAGCGCAACACGAATTACAATCGCACGATGCAAAAAATCAAACACGTTATCACTCTTACTATCTGTTATCATCGTTTAGTTCACTGCTATTATCTATTAACTGTTATCACTGTCCAGATTCAGAAAACTGCGGCTCCATGGTACGTCACTGCGGCTCCATGGTACCTACGTCCGAAATGCAACGCTCCACAACGACCTGAACATCCCCTACGTACTTGATGAGATCAAAAAGTCCTAAAATAGTCTACATAACCGCATGACTGAACATCCAAACACCATAGTATCAAATCTAGCAGCTAATCCTCCACCTATACCAAATAGACGCAGACTGAAAAGGAAACGACCACAAGATGCTCTCTCCACATAATCCCAAGCACCGAGTATTGTGCTAAAGACTAGTACAGGACAACCACTGGGTTGTACCTGAAATACATGTTTCATGTTAATCAGATACTAAATCTACTATATTCAATTGTTATCACAACTGTAATGTTGATTTTTCTAACAATAAAGTTTACTTAATTATAAAAAAAAAAAGAAAACTGCCGTTGGAGTGCATTCGGAATCTTTCGGAGTGGTGGTGGCGGTGGTGGGGTGGGGGGTTTGCACGGAGACGCAGGTGGAGTTCTGCGCTGAATGTGATCTAATCAAATCCATAGTGAATGGTCCTCAAGAAACCAGAGACCATGGTGGATCCGTAAGAAGTATGTACTAAGCATATGAACCTTCAGGCGCTTGTTGAAAGTTATTATTTATATGTAACATTACAAATATGAACTAGGTGGATTATAAAACATCCATCTTGCCAACGACGTTCTTGTCTCAAGTCTAATGACTCTTTCAAACTGAGTCGAGAAATCCGCGTAATGCAAACAGGAAAGGGGCTCAAGTCGGTTTTTCAACGGATAATTACTGAGCTCGCCGATCAAACTCCGCCGGTGTGCGGTTTAATTAAGTTCTGCAGAGTTCGAAGCTCGAGAACTCAAGTTGCCTCCAAGTTTCCTTCACGGCAAACCGACTCCTCGATAAGCACAATATCTCATGGCACTCCAACAGAGCGACACCAAAGTTGTCAGGGGGGAGAGTAAATATTTTATCGTTCTCGAATTGTGCAGGTACAGTAATTTATGGATAAGAGTCTAGATGTTAAATACTTTTATCTGTTACGGGGAAGATCCTACATATTTCTCCCATTTGTCTCCGTATTGGATAGACCTATAGGGACAATTTTTTTAAATGCTTCATCTTTTCAGTCAAGAAGTACAACAGCGAGCTTAAATGTTAGTCTTTTAAACTTCATCATGTGATGGGTCATTATGCGTCTTGAAGCCTAGATATGCGGTAGGGTAAGGTGATCGGTGAGGTCAGAAGAGGAAGTTTGGCTCTCTAGACAGAGTGTTTTGGTGGAAATCCGTCGAAAAACGACACAATATCGCCCCCTTAATTAGTTACCCAATGAATCGTAGTAGACAGACAGACCAAGTTTCACCCTGAACGACCAAAAGTAGGACAGAGAGGGGACATCTCCAAAGTAGGGACATTTCTCCCACCTAAGCGTCCTTCCTTTGTAAGTACAGGCCCCGGCCCAGGAGGGACACAACCCTTCCAGTCCGACTTAATTTCTCTTCTTGGTCTGTCTATCTGTAAATTTCATTACCCAAAAAGTTTGAGTTATTCTTTCTCGTTTTCCCCAGTCAGTTGCCTATTCCAAACTTAAAAACCATTTATTTGTTGCTTTTCCAGTAAAAATTATCTTCAAAATTGATCAGAAGGAAAAGTATAAGCCCATAGGTTGATCTCTATCCAACTTTTAAACTGTGAATTTTGGTAACTTTCAAATTCATATATCAAGCTGTAAGATAAGATGAGTCGCTAAAGACCAGTTTTATCAACCTTACATCTTTTACAAAACAATCAACAATTTTTTTATTGATATATGACATCCACTGTTCAGTTCCTCTCAACGTCCGATAATCGAACTCACTCCTTGAAATTGGCATGGAGATGTAATTATCCATCCCAACCAATTACAAAAAATATATATCTATCAAGTAAACTCATGTGGTAACTATACACTTTAGAGAGCGGAGGGAAGCAATTAGTCCTGGAGTCACCTCTAGTGATCAAAACAGTGCTTAAAACCCGAACCGAAACCCCCTCGAATTTGGAGGGACACCTGTCAGACGCTCACGCTGACAAAGTTCTATGTTTCTCCCTGGGAAACCGAGTCGTTGCAATTCGACTCCGGAAATAGCGAATAGACTGCTACTAGGGAAAACAAATGATAAGGCTCACGTTGCCAAAAGTCACGGCACATAGAGTCCCGTCCAAGGTAAAATCTACCGCGGTCTGATTAGCCGAAATCTATCCCCGCTTTCGCTAATCAGCCGAAAAATTGACGCCCACGAGAAGACTGCGCCCAATCAGCGAGGAGAGGGGGGAAAGACAACAGTGAAAATTACCCAAACATTAAGGGCGGAATTCATAGACAAAGGCTTGAATGTGAGCGAGCACTCAATTATCTGAGTTGAGGGTCGGCCTCGACTCAACAGTCCGTATTCATAGTTGATTGAGACGGCCCACTTAAGTGGTGTGGTCGCCTGAGTGCACACTGAGCCTGAGGGGACGCTCAGGGGCTACTCAACTCATTTTCACCTTAAGTTGGCAGCCTTGGTGGGGATATTTCCCTGTTTCATGGTTATTTTGGGTAAAAAGCACGGGGAAATTTCCCTCTCGTATTCTGCATTGATCGTGAGTTATAACCTTGTCGCCGGTTCTCAGTGGTTATAACAGTACTAATGAAAAGCTTCTTACTGCATTTTCGTTATTGTGGATGTGCCTGATAATTTCTCTATTTTGCCCGATTCCCTACAAGTAACCATTAGTTTTAAGTTATTAACAGTGGTGAATCAATCAAATTGAAGTCTGTTCAATTATATGAGGGTGCTGACATTTTTTCGGAGGTTTGTAACTTGATTTCTATCTCCGCAATTTCATCAGTTGGAATGAATTTGCTGCCATCGGACTCTGAAGAAGGTAAGAAATTATGACTTCCTTAAATTAGCAGTAACAGTATGTAGGTACGATACGGAAGAAAGAACCATTATTCAAAGTAATAAACACAAAAAGACAATTTGTTATCCTTTTTACGAGTGTTCTCAGGCATCATTTAACCAAATCAACCCATTGATTGTTTCAGACAAATTAACTTCTCCCGGCCGAATGAAGAAGGTTTATCCACAAGCAAATATACGAATATTTATGACGTTTGTAACCCTTCAAAACCTTTACCTACCTGCTTATTTATTCACCTGTGTGAAACAATATAGCTCGAAATAAACTCGTACCTATATGAATGTTTTTTATTCAACTTGTACTTTATTACCAACCCATATAATTTTCTACAAGTATTTTCAACTTTATCATTTTACTAGATCGTAAAACAAAAATTAGTATTGAGAATGAAGGCAAGAATGTTTGACAACTTCAAGAGAGAAACTCACGGAAGATTTCACCGAGTTCGGGGAGAATATTGAAAAGACTGTTACAAGGAAATTTGCGATAAATTCGCAATGATCTTCATTGGATATTTTTGACGGAAAAACTTGTCTAATCGCCTTACTTTTATTAGACTAACAAAATAGATAGGTAGTTGACTTGCTGTACACTATTTTCGGTAGGAAAATCTGATAATAACTGTGGCTGAGGGGCACTTAAGGTACCTCCGGCCAGCACTCAGGATTTTGCCCCATTGAGTCTAGGGTGGGCCTCAACTCAACGCTGAGGTAGGTTTATGAATACCGTTGAGTGCGCCCTTAGAATTCGCACTGAGTGCTCCCTCAGGGCGCCCTCAAATCTTGTCTATGAATACAAATGAGTGCCCGCCAACCCTTATCGATGCAGTTGAGGGTGCACTCAGACTTAAGTAATGACTATGAATTCCGCCCTAAATCACCAAGACTTCTAAGGTTACGCCCTCAGTCATCTAACAAAACCATTGTGCTCCGCCAAAATCGAGGTTGTGCAACAGAATCCGGACCCAAGTGCTCCACGATCCGAAAGCATCCGAATCATCTGCTCTGCCTTCCGCTGAGTGACGAAAGAGCGGCATCACTCAAGGCTACGTCTGTCCGAGGGAACCAGCTTCCTCCAGGGAAGAAGTGGAAAGCTCCCCCTTTCAACACTTCCTGGGACAATGAATTTGTTTCCCCCTTAGTATCGAATCCCCATGTTGATTTATAAGGGAGTGTCCCAGAACACTGTGCTTAAGTCCTCCCTCCTTCTTTGCAAGCAAAGAGGAAAATCCCCGGTAAAATACAGTGGGAGACTGTCATACCCACAGTCGGGGGGCCCCACACACATAGGTGTTATTACCTGATTGCAAAGCACTACATGTAGAGTTAGGTGTTCTACCTCACCCTACCAACTATGCGGGTTGGTACCCGAGTTATTGGAGTGCCGCATAACTCACATGCTGGCAATACCCTGGGAAACAAGTCTACCATAGGAGTGCCTACCCTCAACTTTCAGGCTTGGCCATCCAGTCTGGGTAATCAACCACGACCACCAGATCGGTCGCATGCCCCTTACAGGGAATATGACCCTGCAACTGCCACTTTACCCTCATCCCTGCCACAGGGTCCAATCAATATGGATGACTGAGGGAGGGAGACTATATGTAGTTCGCTGGTTTTAATCGTGACCATAACCAAGCTCAAGCACTACATAAGTACCATGGCACCCGTTTGTTTCCCAGTTGGCAGTTCACGTTCTTCCTGGCCCTACAGGGAAGGGCTTGAGTTGGCTCTCTGCAGGCTCTCATTCACGTAAGGCCAATCCTTTCAGACTTCCTGGGACAAATCTCTAACGATTATCTCCACCGGAGCACCTAAGCTTCAAGCTTCAGCTTTGCCCAAACACGACTTCCGCCGTGACCGCCTCGAATCCATGCTTTCCGCGAATCGCCGTAATTCCGCGTGATCAGGAGGCACATGGGTAGGAATTGGCTAAGTTACCACCTAGGGCTCCTCTTTCATTTTCGCATGTCTCAATTAATTACTCAAAAGAAGAATAGACGTTCCAACAATAAATAAACTCGCCATATAATCAAATCTGAACCAGTGTTTTCTATCAAAATTCCACAGAGCCCATTAGGTATTAAATACAAGCAAGATAATCGAATTACTAGATCTGGAGGCAACTGCTCCCCAGCTCTACCCGATCTCCGGCGAAAGCCAGTTAGGAAACTTTTCCTGGGCAGGACTAGGAAATTTATAGCGGAATCCGAATCAACATCTCTAGTGATCATTTAGTAAAAATTTTCCCACTTTTACAGGTATAGATTGCTTGCAGAATATATCGAGTGTGCATATTTTTATATCATATAGGATTCATCTGATGAATTACTGTGTTTCCCAAAATTAACAAAAACAAGGACTTCTTCCCTTCTTTCTTCTTTTACACATACTTTGACGGTCATGTCGGACTCAAGAACTATTGTATTGGTAAGTAACTTGTTGATGGTCTTGCATTGAGTTAATTCGTCTGAATAAAAGGATAGGCGGCTTCGAATAACCAATAAAGATATTTACATCTAAATAAGTGTTTACTATGCATGAAGACGTCAAATACCTTGAACTTGTCGTTGTTTCTGAGATCAAAGCTGATATAAGAGTTGATGGTCTACAGCTTACTGATCAATATGCAGAAGTTGAATCTTAGCATGAAAGCGGATCTGCAACAAGAAGTTTGGTGCATCAAGATGATGTCATGTTTCACTACAAACTAAATTTCTCAATCTATCTAACATTTATCTAAGTGGGCGTCGGTGGTCTAGTGGACAGTGTACCCGACTGCGGTGATAAGATAAGGACCGTCTAGCGGGGACGCGCGTTCGAGTCTGGTCGCCGCAGAAAGTTTTCTGTCTATTAGACGATCGGCAATCTCTCGTTCCCACCCAGGGCGGTGATGTTTGGGAAGCCATGAGCGAAATCATCAGAACAAATTCTGATCTCCCCTTAGGGAGACAGCTGATGACGTCCGCGACGCCAAGAATGGCAGTCGGACGAAAATTCAACCTGAAATGGTTGCTTACTTTACTTTTTTTTTTTACATTTATCTAAGCAATTACACGAGGGCTGCGCGTGCGTAAATTGGGAGACTCCGAGCAGATAAAAGTGAGTAAATCATAAACAAATTATTGATAGTAGAGTGGAGTGCAGGTCTGATGGTATCCCAGGAGTTCCGCCTTCATTGTTTTCAATACTGAATCTTAAGTTTCGAAAATAATAATTTTTAACTCTCGAAATTGGTTGTTTCACGCCTCAAAATGAATGAATGAATTGGTATTTCATGGTAATAATTGTTGACATGTTGAATGTATTTTTGCAAAACTATTAGTTAAGAGTGAAACACGTTTATTCCGAAAACTTTCCGTGATATACCACGGATCTAACCTTTTCCAGCCAATCAGATGTCGTAGATTTGTAAATCATCATAGTGAAAAACGCTGCAAATTACTACACAATTGTTTATTTATTTTTTTAATTTTTCTATGTAGATCACTCGTCTGCAAAGCCACCAACCATCCAACATGAAGAAAAACATCGATCGCATTTCGGTCAGCGGAGATTAGGCCTCTTTTGCGATTTACCCTCGTGTTTCTGATTTATCGTACGTCCAAACTTTAAATTCCCGTAGTGAGCGAACGGTTTGTCCTACAGAGCTCCGGGTGGTCTCAAAAAATTCTAAAAATTCTATAGAATCTTAAATTGAAGGAAAAACAATGCCTTTATATCGAAATTTTTTGAGTTAGGGCGTTTTCCAAATTTCAAAATTGATTTTGGAACCCTTAGAAGTGACCTACATCAACCAAAATCTTCGGGGCACAACTAGGTAGACCCCAAATGGAGCCTACATACCAAATTTCATCAAAATCGGTCAATGCTAAGTGGCAAAAGTGCCGCGTACGGTGTACGGTGGACGGACGGCCAAATTTGTATTCGATTTTTGGATTCTACGTACTTACCTTGAAACGTGAACCATCAAATTTTGCGAGGGTGTTAACATTTTTTTTTCTTGGTCGATTCCAAAGGTTCGATATTGAAAATAATAAACCAAAAGTTCCGTTTTCAGAGAATTTTTCAAAGTTTTTCTTGACAAGACGGTGCCAAAGTACCTATGATATCAAGTCCAGATTTGTTGGCAGAATTTTATCGAGGAGTACTGGGCTTTCAAGGCATATAAGTCGAAAATAACATGCAAGTTTTTTGGTTTCGCTCGAAAATGAATATTCAAAAGGAAGAGCACTAAAAACATCTCCAAGTAAAACCTTACACGTACTTATTTCCTGCCAATAATTTTGAGTCAATACTGCAACTATACGAAATTTCAAGCCACGACCAACGGATTTATATTACTTGGATGAGCAAGAAAACGAGCGGGCATGTAAAAGAAATGAGAGATAGAAATTCAGTTAGTGGTTTGACTGCACCTTCTGAAAGCAGAGCTGCCTCGTTGAATACTTAATGGTCAGTATGCAGACTGTTGTAAATGACTTTACAATGATAGTTACAAGTCATTATACACTGTTCCTAGTCGCTCTTGCTGGAAAATCCAACAAACAAAGAAGAAATTCCAAACTTGAAGTTGAAACACTGTAATTAATTCCTCGGCGATAGGAGCTGATTCTATCGAACGGTACCGAAGTTTGAGAAGCGCTGTACAGCCGGGTCGTGGAAGCCATTGTTTCATGGTAGTTACACGAATGGCTTACTTATCGTTGATTAGGTGACAATGACGAGAGAGGTAGGAATGGAATGAGCGGGGGAAAGAGATAGAGCGAGAGAGAGAAAGAGAGCCGTAGGGGAGACCGAGCAAAAGGGAAAGTGTGATGAAGGGGATAAGACGAGACGGGGTTATCTGCAAGGAATATGAGGGACTCATCTGCATCTCCTTTCCTCGACGACCTCCTATAGAAGGGCGGTTCGTGTGCACGTGCACGGGCTGACGTCGCGTGAAGGAGTAGGTGTATGCGGCACACGTAGCGCCTGTTCTCCCTACCCCAACATTACGGCCCACTCCATCGCCCCATAGCACTTCCTGCGTTCATCTTTCCACCTTTCTATCTCCAACAGCCTACTTGATTCGTCCTCTTCTATTCATCAGTACGTGAGACTCGTCACGGTTTGTCACGATCTACTCGTGTTTTCTCAATTAAAAATTATGCTAAGCGGATCTCTTACCGGCTCTCACCAGAGGCTACCACAGTCCTTGTTGGATCCGCCTCACCCAGAAAATGGTTGACACACATCAATCCATATTGAACAATCAAGAATCGTATGATACAAAATGAACACAGATGTGGAACCAAGAAACCGGAACCACACCATTGCAGACTGTGACAGACGCTCTTCATTAGGCTCTTCCAATTTACGTCGGAAGTTCGGTACATAAGTGTTAACTCCCTACTTTCAGCGAA
This sequence comes from Apolygus lucorum, assembly GCA_009739505.2. Classification (NCBI taxonomy): domain Eukaryota; kingdom Metazoa; phylum Arthropoda; class Insecta; order Hemiptera; family Miridae; genus Apolygus; species Apolygus lucorum. The sequence goes on along the minus strand of CM019167.2, from coordinate 45,469,140 downwards.
TTTTCCAAGAGCATGGAGCTGTTGCAATGGACTCAAACTTGTTACTATGAAAAAATGTGTGGATTTCTCCAAGGAAATTCGTTTTGGAATACGATAAAATACTTTAAGAAATTCATCACTTTTCCATTGGGATATACAGGGTGAGCACACTAAATATGTCCAACCTTCAAGGAATCGATTCTACAACTCATTCCCAACACAAAGATCCTCTTACTTTCTTAATCTCCTGTTTTCGTGGGCATTGATTTTCCGGATATTTTTGTTTTTTTTCAACTTTATATCATTAAAATTACCATAACTAGGAACCTTAAGTTACCGTGAACATGTACGAATGCAGCAAATTATTACACAGCAGTTTATTATTCTTCAGTACAGATCACACAGCCATTTTCAATTTTTAAATTCTACATACCATGAAACGTCAACTATCAACTTGTAGGGGGTAACAATTTTTGAGCTGAATTGAAAATAATGAACCAAATAAAAAAAAGACATAAATTATAGACAGGTTAGGTGCCTAGTCATCTCTACTTTTTTAGTCGGTAGATTTTATGAGAATTATTACTTCCGAGTCTACCAAGGTAGCGGAAGCTTTGTTTTCACTTTTCAAGGACGAAAAAAAAGTTCTCCAAAATCAAAATTTTCACTCGCGTTTTACGTTTTAGACCTTTCTGAACAATTTTGGTTCTGTGTCTGTGTGTCTGTCTGTCTGTCATGAAATCCTTGTAACGGGCATAACTATACGAAGTTATTGTCCGATTTCTATGAAATTTTCAGGGATTGTGCGGGTTGGTGTGTAGACGGTCCCCTATGAAAATCATCATCCCCGGACGGATATAAGCGACTGCGCATGCGCAAACGTGAATTCCTTGTAACAGCCATAACTTCTACATTTTCCATCCGATTTCAATAAAATTTTTCGGACTTCATTAATCAGTCTTTTTTTGTTCAAGAAGTTTTAAACATGGGAATTTCATCTCAAAGTGTGAAAGACGAGCTATATTTACATTCAAATGCTTCACTATTCAGCGGAATTTTGTGAAATAGTGAATCATTCGAATGCAAATATTGAGAAGATTTTGATACTGTTTCACGAATTTTGCATCGTTTGGAAACACAATTCGTATCTATCGTTTGATTTTTTTTAAAGGAAAAAACAATTGATGAAACAACCTGGCACAATAACACTGGTCATATTTGACTTGTATCTGTCTGATTAGGTAGCAATTCAGTAGAAGACATCTCTACAAGGCGAAAACCCCAAAAATCCAAGCAATGGCGCGGATTTCGGTCCCCATGCATTTTGGTGACCACTACTTTGCGCCTTGGTGACAATAGTAATGAAATTCCAGAGTTATATTGGTTGTTCCCTATTTTTCCAAAACCTTAAAAAACGGGAATTTTTGTCATTATAATCCGGTAAATCTGTTGTAAATTGTGGTTTGAGTAGAGTATTCACGATTTTGTTGGGAAAAATCATTTTTGGCTTCAACCCCCGAAGGCAAAATTCAAAATTCCGGTGACTTAGTGCAAAGCTTGATAGATTTTTGCCTCTAACAAACATGAAAGAACCATCAAAATCGGTTGGATGATAAGGCTTGGGCAGAGTACACAAGATTTGATCTCTCACACACGCAGACGAGCACCAACGGAGGTCGCGACGTCGATTAGAATTCAGAATAGTGTGAAACAAATTTGAATCCTGCTCCACTCTGATTAATCGCAGAAGAACAGTCTTAATGACGTCCTGAAGAGTTTATCATCATATTGCCGCCCACTGATTATGAATAGATGTCACCTTTTTACCATTAGTGCTACTCGACACATTCTGTTGTAAAAGAAGTCGTAGGTCTTGAATTTTCACGTTACAAATTGTTTGGAAATTTTTCGAAGTCTACTGAGTTCTCGTTTTTTCCAGTACCTACCATTCAGATCATTGCAACATCAGGAAAACTCTGGAAAATCGCCGACATATAATAAAAATGTCTTCTGGCGTTGGTCTCATTCGACTCACTATTTAAATTCCACTGAGTACAAAAGTATCTCAAGCAATTCTTAAAATCTTAAATGTGGATTTTAAGTTATTTGTCTCGTGATATCAAATACATAAACATAAAATCCAAATTTACATTAGATTAACTATAAGAATATTCTTCTTAGGGGGGTCAGCTGTGACCGAGCGAGCTAGGGCATGTGTCCCTGGAGGCGGGACACGAACCGGTTGCAGGGGCCGTGAGTTCGAGGCCGCGGCATATTTTCGGGCGAGTCGATCGCAGTTCCCCCTCGTCCCAACCCAGAGCTGTGAGGCCAATGGGAAGCCATGAGCGAAATCATCAGAACAAATTATGATCTTCCCTTAGGAAGACAGCTGATCACGTCCGCGACGCCAGGAATGGCAGTCGGGCGAAAATCCAACCTGAAATGGTTGTTTACTTTTACTCTTACTATTCTTCTTAGGTTCGAAGAATCCTCCTTCTGGATCGTTGCACGCCGAGGAATGGTTATTGAACGTTAGGAATTGGAATCCGGTGGGGTTTTAATTCCGTTCCCTTTTAAAGAAGACCCTGCTATCGTATTAATAGGGGATTTCCTTTCAGAACCAGCTTTGTTCGTTATAGCCAATCAGGGAATCTCTTCGACCTGTTTTGCTTGTTAGAGTGAAAAAGAAGGCGCCTAAGAACTATCTCATTCCACTGCCCTTCCTGTCGACTACACATGTTCATATACCTACACACCGCATGTTCTACCTACATTGACGTTTGATTTGACTGTGAACACGTTGAGGCTGCGTTGTGAGGTTGATTCAGGTTATCGTGAGATCAAAGAGTTCTGTTGCTCATAAAGATTCATCAGTGTTCAATTTCCGGGGAAAACTTTGATCATCGGAAACATAATCATACAGACATGATCCTTCAGATGTACGTAGAAGGGCATGTTAGTACTTCAATGCTTCCAGACGAAACCAATATCCGTGCTAAAATATAGCAGTATTTTTGTTACATCGTAACCCGTGGTAGAGCTATGTTTTTTATCTACATGTAATTTACGCTCTAGTGCTCGGAGTAAAAATTCCAGAAACATGTATAATTTATTGGTTTTCCCTCAATGATCACAGAAACACACGCGTCACTTTATTTTCAAACTGGGGAACGGAGCTCAATATATCAACAGTAAGAATGTAAAACCGCGTAAGTTGAAAGAAAAAAATTTCAGGAGGCGTAAAAAACCTCTAAATGACTTGAAAATAGAAGTTATTTACGTCTCCTGAAAAATTTGGTTTTTTCAACTTACGTGGTTTTACATTGTTACTGTCGATCTTGAAATGTATCGAGTTCTCCAGGCTCTGATCGACGCACCTCTCCGAATGCCCTTCTACTTTTATTATATGATGATATATTATATTATACATTATATTATATGTGAAGGATTGATGAAAACGAAGACTCAAACCCTGATTGAACCAGATTAAACGTTTTCCATTTCACTTGCACTATCATCAGATTTACTGACATTGTTATTTTAAACAATCGTTATTATTTGAAACTCGAGAAACACAGTAGTGTCGCCACAAGCTACTCGTAAATCCCCTGTGACAGGTTTTTAAACTATTGAGAGAAGAGAGGGGGCACCTGTTAAGCCCTCCTTTAGTTCTGTCCGAACAGTTATTGTTGTAGCTCGCTTGAGTGTGAACCTTTGTGGTGTCATGTGATCATTTTGATATCAAATTTGTAGTAAATGCTGTCCGAGGGGGAGTATCGCTATCTCGAGTTCCGTTTCTGAAATAGTACAGTTTCGTTAGGTGTTAGGACTGCGTGTCGGAGCGTGAAGGCGATCGGCTTCCTTCTGCTTGTCGATTTGATTGGTTCCTACTCAACGAAGACAAAGGACGGGACAACACTCGATGCCCGGCGCGGGTAACCGCAGACCGTGTGCAAGAGTGTTAAGATCGCCAGCTCGGATACATTCCTAGGCGCGATTGCTCACCGACCCGGGGGATGCACCACATTTACCTATACCTAGTTGGAGGCAGACGACGACTAGGGTAAATTGGAGCAGAAGCCGGCGCGATGAGCTTTATCGCATACCGAGACCCTCTGATGAACTGTGGGCTTCAGAGAAGAGGCGAGGTAGATCGAGAAATAAACAAGTCGAGTTTTCGAAGACGAGTGCATGAAAGGGAAGCCCTGAGTCCTCCTTTTATATGGACTTGACAAGGTAAGAAGAGGGTGGAAAAAGGTGACGTCAAATGATGTCACTGTTCCCCTTACCTCACCTTACCTACCTTGCATGGCGTGAGTCACTCAGGGTTTCCCTTGTCCTTTATTGGAGAACTACGTAGTTAAGAGTATGAGTCTTTACATTAGGTAATAAAATTAGTCTACAATTCGGAAGTGTTGTTCCTTTGCAAATACCATGTCTTCCGACGATTAGGAAGGTTGGCTTCGGGAGGAGGAACCCACCTAACATATAGAAAATCCTAAAATTTCCCAGAGGCACTGGTGAAAGCCCAGTGTTGGCTTACAAATCGAACTTTCTCTAGTATTCCGAGGCTTGGTAAAAGCTAGTATTATCTCAACTAGAAAGCACATTTCGGACTCTTACCATCTGATTTTGGTGAATCTTAACCATCCCAAGCGTGAGCCAGTAGGTAAAAGTTGGAATAAAGCTGAGCAGTACTGAAGACCTTTCATAACTGGGTTTACTTCCACGTGGGTATGATGAACCAGGGAATCACGACCACGAGGAAGGGCACGCGGCACAGCGCAGCGGTGAACAGATCAGGAACATGCTAATTCCTTTTTGGACACTACTTGTGATATGTAATATCACGGATGACCTTGAAGGATAGTGATGAGATGGTGAAGGGGATTACAGGTCTCTCTTCCCTAGTGACGTTCCGATGTACCTTTCGATGCGATATTTAACATCGAAATAATATCGGAAGGCAGTATCGATAAAACTAGTATTAATAGAACATCGAAAGGAAAATATTGATGTGACATTGTCACTGATATCGAATATGTTTTTGCATCTTTTTTATCAATATCTGTGATAACGATAGAATATCGAAAGAAAAATGCTGATTCCACTGATATTGAATATGTTTTTGCATATTTTAAAAATAATATCAGTGATGTCGATAGAATATCGAAAGAAAAATATTGATTTCACTGATATCGAACGTATGTTTTGTATCGTTTTTTATCGATATAATGCCAGTTCAAACTTTACTCGTTAAAATTTGTATCAGTACGTAACATAATACATTCATCTTCCATTTCTATGCATTTTGGTTTTTTTATTATTTTTAAATTTTAGGAGAAATTGATAAGTTACAGTGGGAAGGAATATAACCATCACAACCGATAATTTTTTTTCTTTCGATATCAATATTTTCCTCTCGATATTCGATAATATCACAAGAAAAATATCGATAAAAATATCGGAAATATGGAAACAAAATATCGATATCAATAAATATCAAAAGTATCGAATCGTCACTACCCTTCCCTAGCGAGCCCTCAAGAAGTGAGGACGCCTCTCGCCGTCCGCCGCCTTCACCATCGCCCATCCTGGCCCCGGTGAGCGAATCTTTATTCAATTACGAGTATCCTCCTCGTATATCCTCCTTATTCCTGTGAAACTTTTTGTTATTTATACTTACTCCCCTACCCACGTCACATGGTAGCAAATAGCGTAGAAATACGAGACCACTCTGGAACTAACCTTCCTCTCATCGCTGCTTTTCTCACGATCCTTTCATCGGGTATTTGAGCTTGGGGAACAGGAAGAAGTCAGGGGGGGGGGGGGAATAACGGTCATCGCGTTTTTGGCGTAAAACTGGCGAATTAGTAGGGCGGTGTGACAGGGTGCGTTGTCATGGTGAAGCACCCACTCGCCGCTCGCCCACAGTTCTGGCCTCTTCCTCCTCACAGCTTCGCGTAATTTTCTCAGGGTTTCCAAATAACGAAATCGGTTAATTTTCTCACCTTCTGGCATGAATTCGTGGTAGACAACACCCTTGGAATCGAAGAAAACTGTCAGCATCACCTTCACGTTCGACCTGACCTGACGAGCTTTTTTGGGTCTTGGAGAATTTGGCTTTAAATCGCCGATACCAATCATAACACCTCGAACGACCCATAGTTTCATCCCCGTAAGCCTCAGTCACCAGCTTGAAAGTTTCCATAAAAGTTTTCCCCAGTTTAACACGAAACTTAACACACACTCGCTGCTCCTGTTTCGCGTTCATCGTAAAAATCGCCGCACACCAAAATCGCGCTTCACGAGAAAACTAAGAAGGTTATCGCGATGAAAAAAAAACGAGGTTACTCATGAAGAGTAAGTCTGATTCATTTCCGAATAAACCCACGGAGTCTGGAGTTATAGTGAGAAAGCAGCACTTAATTTGCACTCAATTTGTTATAGTGAGAGAGCAGAAAGAACAAACCGTTAAGAATGAAGCGTGACAGTGAATAATCGTGATGGATTTGAAGAGGGAAATGAGTTGTACAGTAAATACGACGAACATTGAACAGGTACGCCTGCACGTGTGTGGCCGGCTTTACAGGTGACTGAAAATAAACAAAAGCTCCGGTGCACAACTACGAATAGATCGCTCATTGAGCAAACGCACCGGAGTTCAAAAGTTTCGTTCCCTGAAATCTTCAATTGACGAATTCTACCTCCCTCTTGGAGGAATTTTTTGCAATGAATGATATTACACGTTTTGGGTTTTTGAGGTATTGCAAATCAAAACCGAGGATCCCAACCGATATCAGAAGGATCAACAGAAGTGATGAGATGGATAAAATGTTAGAATGGGTTGTGATGCATAAATCTTCGACAAACGGATTGTCAATAAGGAGAGTTCTCTTACTCCTTATAGAGAGTGTAAGATGTAAGGAAAATCTCCATATAAGATCTCAAGTGGATCGAACGAAGGGTTTCAGAGTGACAGTTACAGTATTGTTATCTGCATCTCGAATCGCGGATTGACAACATGGAACGGGAAACCGCGCTCGGATGAATGTGTCTCGAGAATCATAACAGAGCTTTTATACCGAATCGTAGAATAGCATTACCAAGTGAATCACTCGAGACAATCCCTCGTGTGTAGCAACTCTTCGAACCAACTGCTCTACTCTCTCCATCGACGTGAATTACCTTGTTCGTTGCTCTTTCAATATGTATAGCCCAAAGTGCTCCCTCTTCTACCTTCGGGAGGGGAGTCTCGGATGACACAACAGGTGTCTGTATGTCAACCTTCCATTATCGATTTTCCTTCAACCTTTGCAGCCCCACACATCTCCCTTCCGCACCGAATTATTTATCCACTCCTCACGTGCAACGGTGATCCCGGGTCTCGTGATCCTATTTCACGCTCAGCCATCCGCAGCCGTGAATTTGAATGGCGTTTTGAGGTTTGTCGTTGCGTGGTTATTCTCCTTCTTGGACATAAATGCTGAAAAGAAGTTTGTTTCTTCAGGAAGACCAAGAACATCGGGATGATATGAGGGGTTTTCTTTCAAACGGACTTAGATTCACTTGGAATGTTTTGTGGGGAATTGAGAAAAACTAATTTCATGGCGAAGGAAGCTGTCTAGGGTTCCCAAATTTTCCAAATAGTTTGTTCATGGAACTTTGGATTGTAAGACCAAATTTCGAAATTTAACCCTATTGATGAAAAACGATGGCTATGAGCTACTTTGAAAAAATCGTTTGTGCGAAGAAAAGTCTCACTTACATTTTCTTTTATTTGTTTACCCATTATTTTTAATAATGAACCTTCGGAATCGAGCAAGAAAAAGTATTCTAACCCCCCTAAAAATTTTATGGTTTACGTTTCAAGAAATCTAGAATCCGAAAACCGAATTAAAAAAAAAGTGTTTATTGAAAACAGTGGAATGGATGTAAGCCGTTTTGTCGAAACCCCAATTTTTAGCAAGCTTTTAAAGCGGGATACAGACCGTTTTGAAAGGAATTCAACTCGTGAGGGGATAGGCCTTATCTCAAACATTCAGAATCCATGAAAAAAACTGAAAGTGTAAAAACGTCTGCCGTAAAAGCTTCCTCGTCACCGTAACCACTGTATACGTCATTGAAAATATTTATTCAATCAATTTTCTCAATCATAAATTCAATTACCAGTTCGGAGTTGTAGATTAGAGTAGAATGTGGAATGTAGTTTGGTTATTTTAATGCAGAAGCATTACAAGCGCAGTGGCTACTATCAATCTGAAGGTAGTGATTTTCACGGGGACCATCTAAATACTAATCTGTAACATCTCTGAAAATTTCATTGAAATCGGATGGAAAATGTAGAAGTTATGGCCGTTACAAGTAATTCACGTTTGCGCACGTCGTTTCTATCAGTCCGGGAATGATGAATTTCATAGGGGACCGTCTATACACCAACCCGCACAATCCCTGAAAATTTCATAGAAATCGGACAATAACTTCGTATAGTTATGCCCGTTACAAGGATTTCACGACAGACACACAAAAACACAGACAGACAGAGACGAAACCAAAATTGTTCAGAAAGGTCTTAAACGCAGTGAGTGAAAATTTTGATTTTGGAGAACTTTTTTTTTCATCCTTGAAAAGTGAAAACAAAGCCAGTTTGAAAGAAAACTCTTCATATGCGGAAGTGAAATGTTTCAGACATTCACCATAAGTTGCTGTCATTCACTGCATTCACTGATACTTGTCAAACACTAGTTCATGTGTTTGAATGGTAAGTACACAATATACAAAATTGAATGGTACGAGTTCACTATGTTCTAGTTTCAGCTTTAGAAGTATAAATTTTGATTCACCTTGTACGCCACTTATACCTACCTACTTTCCACGTTTCAAAGCGTTTTATAAAATTTTGGTTACTTTTATGACTATCTTCTAAATGTCCGAAGGCGCGAAGGAGAAGGAATCTCAATTCAGTCTTTCATGGGACGACGATTTTCTAGGGTGATAGAGGGGGGGGGGGGTAGGGACATTTCTTCATTCTGGTACCAATCTGCCTGATTCTTCTTGAAATATGTGCCAGTATCCATGGTGGCCCAGTTTCAAGCGCCCCCTGCAGGGCATCCAGACTTCGCCCCAACAAAGCAATTTCATCGGCATAAGCCAGAATCTGCCATGTTCTGACGACAATTGTTCCCTTCTTATCTGCATTCTTGACAGCCTCATGCAGAGCTAGGTTGAACAGTTTGGCTGACAGCGAATCTCCCTGTTTGACGCCCGAGCTTACCTCAAAGGGTTCCTCGCAGCGGTCACCAACCATAACCCTCGAAGTGCTTCCCTGAATGGTAATCTCGATTAGCCTGATCAGCTTTTTAGGAATCCCGTTTCTCTTCAACGCTTGCATTATCCCTACTCTGCTAAGACCATCGAATTCTTGCTGATAATCTATAAACAATTCGTGCAAATCGGTATTATGTTCTAAAAAATTTTCAGCAGCTTGCCTTAAAATTAGAATTTGATCGAGAGTTCCTTTATTCGTGCGAAAACCACATTGGTAGCCTCCAAGAGCTTCTTCTGTGTAGCCCTGGATTCGTCGAAGGAGGATAATGGACAGTATCTTATATGCTACATTTAACAACGAGATGCCTCTGTAATTACGGCAGTCAAGCTTGTCGCCTTTCTTGTGTATTGGAACAATCAGACTGGTACACCAGTCAGCAGCCATTTTCTCTTGGGTCCAAACAAGGAAAATGAGGGAGTGCAATGACAACAACAGTACCCATTTATAATAGGTAAATAGGGTGAAATAAGAATCTTCTTCTTTCCCCTAAAGAACCAGACAAAGAAAAACAGATCAAAGAAGAAGACCAAGTGGAACGAACAGATCGTTACTTCAGTAGGTACGCATTGAACTCGCGTCCGTGAACTTGCATGCGTCGATTGTGCAATAAAATACAGGAATAACAGTGGGTATCATTAGTTGATATATATGAGTTCCAAAACTATTACGTAACTACGAGTAGTACGTTACTGGATATTATTAGGTAGAAGGAGGATATGAGTGTGACAGCAAGTGTGAATCTCCCAAGGAATTACTGGTACGAGTATGTTGGGACTTTCGATTAGATCTATCTTCAACCACCTAATATTATACCAAGTAAGTTGGTGTTCTGTATTCGAGATCATGATGTAGTTATGTATGTTTGCGAAGAAAAGAATATGCAAGTAGAACATACTCGCGTAAGTTTGTGTTCACAGATGGGCATGGCGGCGACATCTATTTTTAGTGGTTTGCCAGGTTTAAATGAGTAATACGATTGTATATTATATTGACTACCATTGCGTAATTACAAAATAGACGGTACATCTCACTGGCACAACTATAATGTACAGTTGGTCGACAAATTGTAGGTTCGAGTGAACACTGAACAGCGATGGGTTAAACCCCGATGCGAACCAAGCCTCATTATTACCAATATTCTGTCGAATGAATGATTTCTTTCCAGAGAGACGGGAGAGTTTCCGAGCTTCGGAGAATACGGCGAACTATTTTGTCGTAAAAGCCTCTCTCCCCTTTATCTCCGTCTTCTCAACTTCCCATCAAATTACGATCCATTACTGATCCATGCGTAATCAAACGAATCTCAATGCAGTGAGCTTCTGAGGCCTCTCACTGAAATACCTTCTGTGAAGTGAGCTTGTTAACTCGACCTGAATTTCAAGGAATAGTGTGATGAGTAGCAGAAAATATGCCCCTCAGCAAGGTCTTTATGCACATCCATCCACAGCAGGTATCAAAGCGCCAGTAGTCATTGATCAAAAAGCTAAGGTTCATAGTTCAGAAGGTGATGCGAATGATTTCAAGTGATAGGGTAGGTTGGGGTAAGTTCTCGCAGGATTAAATTTATTCTATTCAAAATGATAATACAGTTACACATCAATTAATTGTTAGAACCTTGGTTACAAAAGCAAATATGTAGATCGACCCAACAGAGTATACTACGTCAACGGATTGGTAATGGGGTCCTCTGTCCACCTTGGTTACGATCCTCGACAATCTCCCACTACTAGGAAAGTAGCATGGAAGTCTTTGATGTTATAGTCGGATACTGCTGGATTACTAGATTCCAATCTGGTAGTAGTAGCTCCCAAGTCAAAGTTCAAGAAAGGAAAACCTCTCTCGACCCACCTCACAGGTGAGCCGAAATTCATGTTTTCGACTCCCACCTACTTGTAAAATTTGTAGGTGGGGAGGTTCCCAAAATTATTATTGTGTTTTGAAGACTAGAGAATGACTTGGAGGTTGTTCTTCCATAACGAGCGGAAACGATTCCAAGAAGAAACATTTTCGACTTCATTTAGTCAGGAATGAAAACAATACAAGATAACTCAAGCTCACATAAATTATGGATTTTGCAACCTACGCCAACAAAATTGGGTGAGATTGGATGGAATTCATCTGAAATCTGGCAACAAAAACAAAGTTACCTCATATTATAATTTTCATCGTTATTTTTCTTTTAATTTGTCAGACTTTTTTCAGAATATTCTATAAGAAGAAACTACAAACCACATTTTTACTGTGCGCCATTAGAAAAACAGTTTTCCAGATAGATCCATTGGTTTTAGTTTTTTCACGGAAAGACGGGCTAATTTTTTGCAAACTTATTAAAAAAAAAAGATATTTTACCGTGATGGAAACGAGTTTTTTCTTCAGAGAAAGTTACAAGTATCGAGGCAAAGTAAGTAGCTAAGCACTAACCGTCTCCATTGTTGATGGGGTTTCTAAGCCAAAGAGTGCACCCTTTTATCGCCTTTTCTGGATGACGGAGAAGGAGGGAAAAATTGGACAAACCTAAATGATACAACAGAGTTTACCAACTTCTAGACGATATTATCTTGCACTTTCTTGTACTGTTTGAATAAATAATTGAATAAGTAAATACTTAGTTTAATAATGCATAATTATGTAGGATATCTTATCCTATCACGTGCATAAATTGACCAAGTTTTTCAAGATATCAAATAATTTATTTCTGGAGTAGAGACTATTATTGAAAAACACAGGGTGGATAATTTCGAATAGATAGTTGAATACTATTATCATTCGGTATTTTGAGCTGCGTCCACTGAACATATTTCTTATTATAGGTCTCCTTTCTATATGGTAAGTGCACAATTAGTGTATCGTATAGTTATGCCCGTTACAAGGATTTCATGACAGACACATACACAGACATACACGGAACCAAAATTGTTCAGAAAGGTCTAAAACGCAAAACGCGAGTGAAAATTTTGATTTTGGAGAAATTTTTTTTTCATCCTTGAAAAGTGAAAACAAAGTCTACCTTGGTAGACTCGGAAGCAAAAGGAAATCGGAAAAAGATACATGCTCCCCGGCGCGACCATCGGAGTGTTAAATCAGATACCCTCAGGTTGGTCTCTTCCCATGAATTAAATTGAAATTAGATCATCACTCAAATAAAAATCTAAATAAAGGGCAAAATAAATTATTTCGGATTGGATGCACAAAAGCCATGGAATGTCTCTTGATTTTGAGTGAATATGAGCAAAAACTGTATTTTATACCGTTATGCAAAACCGCTACATTTTCATGTTTGATTTTTGATGAGATGGAAGTGATATCGCCATTATGTTGATGCATGGATACTTATATAACTATGAAGCAGACAATTTGGGGGAAATAAGTTTTTCCATAACTGAATATGGGATAAGGGATTCAACGTTTTTTCGATTTCTGGAAATTCATTTTTTAGGACGTCCCACAGTAAGACTTGGGCGTCCTTATGCTATCGATCTGGGGTAAAGTTGGACAAAACTCAACAGTGAAAAAACCCACATACTAATCCGTTTTAGACCATTCTGAATCCTAATCTGCGGAAAAAAAACCATAGGTGAATGTCTGTGTGTGTATGTGTGACAAAATGTCGTGTACTCCGCCCAGGCCTCAATTTTCAACCGATTTTCGTGGTTCTTTTTTTGTTCGACGCGAAAAACTATCTAGCTGTGCACTACGTCGCCGGAATTTCGAATTTTGCCTTTTAAGGGAGGAAAGGGGGGTTTAATGCTCAAAAATCGTGCGTTTGAGGGCATAATCGTGTAAACTCTGCCCAGGCCTCAATTTCCTACCGATTCGCGAGTTTCTTTTTTTGTTCGACTCAGAAATCTTCCAAATTGCTCTCAATCTCACCAGAGTATCAAAATTCGCTACGGGAGGGGGTGAATGGGGGGATAATATTCACAAAATATTCGATTTTTCAATATTTTGGTTCTTTTATTGCTTACTAATTGTACCCAAGCTTTGAAATTGAGGGAAAATTCTCGTTATACCTCCGGATTTTCATCAATTATTTTCTGTACCACCATGGAACTAATAGTGGTGCCACCATGGTGCCAGGAAACCATAAACTGCATATTTCGTAGGTTTTTTTGTGTTTCACCTTGAATACGGATGTGAACCTCGACGGACTGTCTACCAAAACTAATAGATGAAAGTTCAACATTACGAGGTATTTCTGCTTTGGTGCCAGACTGGCACCATTGGTTGCAGGGGGGGGGGGGTGAACTCGAATTCCCTTGTTGGGTATCGTAGCTCATAGATCTTAAATTGCTCTTCAAATTCGAGGTTCTCATGCCGCGATAAATGTTATGGTGGATAATGGTGAGGAGGGGGGAGACCACTATTTCTTGCCTTAAATACTAATTAAACAAAAAGAAACAGTTTCATAGCTTGCCTACTGGTTTAAATTTATGTAATGCTAATCCAATGGGACGTCCCCTGGAATGCATGCATTACTAAACAATAACTGTTAAATTGGTAAGCTTTTGAAAAACCGTGCCTTTTATTTAAATGTTTAAATTCAATTTATTTAGAATCATCCAAAGTTTGATGTTTTTGAGGTCTGTTTCAAGTTTACCTTTAGCATCTTCCCATCAACGGTTAGCCCTGTCTTCAGCTAACAGGTGCTACCACTCAAATGTACACTCATTCATGGAGACTTACCTATTTTTGTTTGAGTGGTTTGTCTGAAACTTGGAAAGTGTTGAAAAATAAGGGTCACGTTCGTGGTAAGGTGAAGGCATTGTTTGGAAAATTACTTCTATTGTGTTCCCATTGTTTCGCCATGACCGGAAGCGGTATTCAAACGGTGGGGTCGCGGCGGGGCGGTCGCGCTGATGAGGATGAATGAGGTTAGTTAGGTATTATATCACTGCGGCGGATGGTCGAGTGGAGGAGGTGAGAGGGGATACTGCTTGTTTTGTTTCGGTCAGAGCACTTAGCCCTCAGAGCTCTCTCGGAAAGAAAGCTGAAAAGTTGGTCGTGGTCGGAACGAAAGGGGGGCACAATGAGTTGGAAACAAGGGTCGGCGAATTAAGGGGCAAGCTATTGCCAAGCGGTTACAAGGCAGAATGCACCCCTCTCGCCCACCTTCGCCAGTCCGTGCTCCCCTTCTCCCAACTTCACTGGGTCAAAAACAATATAGGCCGGGACTCTAAACTGAGGTCTCGACTGCTGAATATTCGTGACCCCGACATACGCTCAGCTATAAAAGGTTCTCCCCCGTTATGGGTTTCATTAAGAAAAGGAAGCACACAAACGAGTTCTCTAGCGCAACGAAATGAAATTTTGGTTCCTCCCTCTTGCTTTTGTTTTTATATTACTCTTTATATTCCCCTCTTGGGGTAGAACGTAGCAAATTTCTACCCAATAGTTTCACACGTTCTCCTCTTGTTCTCGTGACGTTTCCAATCTTTGTTTGGAGACCGTGCCTCTCTGTCTGTTTATAATTTGATATTATCAGTTAATGATATTTATACCTTACATTGCTCATTCTGAAGTTAATTATCCTTCAGGGGCTTTACAACTGTACACTCACAAAACAGAGAATGTCTTTGAGGCGTATAAAATGTTCCCTCAAATAGATCCAACACTTCTCAGATCCATCGAATGGATGCTAACTTTGATTTTGAGATGAAGGTATACCTTCCAGTGTTAGCATACAAGAAAGATCCCAGCCATTGATATATCTCTGACACCTCCATTGACAGCGACATACATAGCTGATTTGACGAATAATCCTAAGAAAATAAGAAGAATCACAAAATTTTCATCACTGATTCATACGTCTCAAGCGCGCCATAGTGGACTGTAGGCGGCCGAACACATAAACTGCTAGCGGTTGGCCGGCCGTAAGCAAAACTGGTTGACATGCGATTCTATTTGAAGAAATTAGAAAAAAACCACACAAATGATCGGCTCAAGTTTGGCCAACCTCCGTTAGTGAACGTTTATGTGCGATTCGCACTCGCGCTTTTGACTCACCACTCCACCAACCCCCAGGATAAGGGAATTTTTTAATTAATTAAAAAAAACGCTGCAAATTATTACACAATGGTTTATTATTTTCTATATAGATCACTCGTCTACAAAATCACCATCCATCCAATATAAAAATAAAAAAAAAATAATAATAATAAAAATAAAAAATCAAAAAAAAAATCGAAAAAAAATATTAAAAAATCAAATAAAAATCCAAATCACCAACCATCGATCGCATTTCGGTCAGCTCTAATTTGAACGGAGATTAGGCCTCTTTTGCGATTCACACTCGTGTTTTGATTTATATATAAATATATATCAATTTAAACCCTTAAATTTTCGTAGGGAGCGAACGGTTTGTCCTACAGAGCTCCGCGTGGTCTCAAAAAATTCTATAGAATCCAAAATTGAAGGAAAAACAATACCTTTATATCGAAATCGCCCCTTAGAAGTGGATGACAATAACAAAAATGTCCGGGGCACAACTAGACCCCAAATGGAGCCGACATACCAAACTTCATCAAAATCCTACTCCAATCATCTAGCAGCATTAAGTACCTGGGTGTGACCTTAGACGAAAAATTGAAATGGGCACTGCACATAGAAATTGTTACGAAAAGACTGAGGAAACTGCTGTATGTATTTCTTGAACTCCGTAACGTTTTGAACCTTGGAACTATACGAAGTGTATATTTTGCATTGGTCCAATCTCAACTGATACACGGTATTGTAGCCTGGGGTGGAGCGTCACAAACATATCTGAAACCACTGATAAGTATTCAGAAAATCATTGTGAGAATCTTTGCGCGTTTTTCTTACTTTAGCAGATCAATTGAGTACTTCGAGAAACTAGATGTGCTTAATTTCCGGAAAATTCGGCTGAGGTCTCTGATTATTTTTGCATGTCAAAACAGTTGGAGGTTCGCTCATGTAAAACATGGAAAAGGGACTAGAGCAGAGGCAACAGAAAAGTTCCTGGTCCCTAAGATGAACACCGCCTCAGGACAAAAAAACTGGTTATTCACATCTCCAAAAATCCTCAATTTACTTGAGGAGAGTTTGGAAGGCGAGAGACTTAAGAGATGGATCAACAAAAAAATTAGATCGGAAAACTTTTGCAATAATTTTTCATTTGTGTATTAATGGTATCCAGATTTATATATTTGTATAACAATAACAATAACACAAAAATAAACAAAAAGCGACATTCAAATAACTGCCAGCGTATAATGTAAAACCAATAGATTTATTGTCAAAGGAGGATCGTCTTTTTCAAACTCCCCCACCATGCTACGAGCTCTGCTTATTGTGGGGGATATATTCAAGAAAAAGTATTTAACTTATGTAAATGTGTAAATGTACATCAACTATAGGTGAAGTTATAATTATTATTTTTTAGTTTTATAATACATACCTGTATGATGTTTTTTCTTTTAAATGTGTGTGTTAATTTAAAAAATAAAAATTGAAAAAAAATCAGTCCGTCGAGAACAGGGCAAAAATTCGTATTCGATTTTTGGATTCTACGTACCTTGAAACGTAAACCATCAATTTTAAAGGTGGGTTGCAATTTTTTTCTTGCTCGATTCCTAAGGTTTATTAAATAATAAACCGAAACTGGATGTTATATATTTTGATGCCAAGGAGTAATAATTTATCCTAGAGGGTTTTTTCACGAAGGCGCAAGAAGATCTAATACCGCACGAGGGCAGACAGGTTTCTGTTATAAGCGGGGCTCTAGGAATTCAGTTTTTCCCACTTTTCCCCGACAATTATCGTTCGATTTCTATGATTCCAGTGGCAATCTTTCAATTTTTCTATTCCCCAGGTAGATGCAGTAATAAATTTCGAAAATCCTTGATAATTTCAAATTTAAGTACAACTTTTAAACTGTGAGCGCCGGTTCTTGAGAGAAATACTAACTCGGAACGAGGAACGAACGGCGACCGACTGAGACCCCCTTAATTTGTCACTTGATTCGCTCACCTCTATCTCACAACCTTCAAAACACCTCCAAACACAGCTCCACCAACCTCCACTAATAACTCCACAACAGTAAAGCCCGACTGATTAGTTTCTGAAGGTCATCGTTGGCTGGCGTTCCCGCTGTATTCAATCTATATCACACCAGATTACCCTTTCAATTTACCCCCTCGACAACCCCAACCTACATCCGACTTCTTGTGATTATACCCAACCCTCTATTTCCTGCCACTTCCAGGACATTTATCCGTCGATTTCCTTGGTCTTTCAGGAAATCTCTAGAAACCCTTAGCCGCAGTGGGTGTGTTGCTGACCAGCTATTGCTGGTGGGTCTGTGATACGGGTAAAATCTGATTAGTTCCTCTGTTTGATAAACAACTAACAGGGTTGAAGAGTTTCATTGTGTTCACAAAAAAAAAATGCGACATGGGATTTTCATCATCGAATTCATCCTAACATACTGGTAAGTTAGTTGACGGAAATGAGTAAAATAACGTAGCACTACGGCCAGCAGGTTCCATATTATCATATTCCCTCACACTTTAGTGATTAATAGTTGACTTTAGAACATTACAAAGTCGGAACAGCGCAGCGACTATTCCCTATTTCATTCTTCCACTATGATGTTCAACTGGTTTAGACTTGTAGTCTCGCACGATTGTAGTTTTCAGTGTTAGTAGTCTTATAAGATTGTAGTTTCACAATAATTATCTTTAGTCTAAAGCCTGCGGCGGTACTGCGCATTAGGTTGTATTTGGCCGTGATTATACTTCCCAACTACTTGGCCCTAATTTTATAATTATCTCTTTATTTATTTAATATTTATTTAATATTTATTGATAGTTATCTCTTGAAGGTTGAAAACAACTTCTATTTATTGAACTTGATAATTACTTCTATTTATTGAAGTTGACAACAACCCTTGAAGGTCGTTATAGTGGGTTATTAACATCCTCCTCAAAAACCCAAATCTCTTTTCATTATAATTATAATTCAACTAAACGTTTTGTTATTTTTTTCTATCTATCTATTTTATCTATCATAATTTTTTTTAAATAATCTGTTTATTGTTGAAACTGTATACAATACATCGACTAATTTCTCTTTAATATGTACTAAATGCAGTTAGCAACTAGATCCCAAATGGAGCCTACATACCAAATTTCATCAAAATCGGTCAATGCTAACTGAGGAAAGTGCCGCGTACGGTGGACGGACGGCCAACTTTGTATTCGATTTTCCGATTATCCGTACGTTGAAACGTAAACCAACAAATAAAAAAAGAAAAAAAAAGAAGTTTTCTTGGTCGATTCCAAAGGTTCATTATTGAAAATAATAAACCAAAATTCAACGATTTTCCATGAGGAAGGAGAGGTAATTGGCTCAATTTGTGGATTATTTGATGCTTTAAAATGCATCGCTTTGATGTCCAAGAGGTTTTCAACATTCACCACAAGGTACGGAGATTACTTTTGACGTCATAGTTATGCTCGAAATGTAAGTGACGAAAAGAGAGAGAAATGTCAAAAGACAGGAACAGGAAAGTTAGTCGACGTAATAGTAGTGACACAATATTCCTTGCGAGAACTCTTGTAAAAACTTAATTTTCCCATTACCTTTCCTTTCATCCATTACCGTTCCACTTCTCCAACCTTACCCGCCTTTCTAAAGGTTCGACTTTCGTTGAAATTTCATTCTTCCCTAAATAGGGTATTCAGTCGTAGCGAGTGAGGAATATTGGTGGCCAATGCTTTTCAACTGTAATACAATCAACACTTCGTCAAAGGACACTTTTCATTTCTTACACTCGGCTCTCCTGGCTCTAAATAATTTCTACATCCACCAGTATTTTGCTGCTGGAAAACTCGGACCTTTGAAGAGCACTATAAAAATGGTATGAAAGTGATTTAAATATTGAACTGAAGGAACCAAACTCGATTCACAATTTGTTGGTTTAACTAAGAAACATCATCATTATTTAAAAGCTTAAATGTGTTCATACCTACGTACAGTCGTTTGTTGTTTCGTTCTGCCAAACTAGTCAACAATTCAAACAATATCCACCATTTTATGAAGGCAGCACTTTCAATTTCCTATTAGCGTTACAAGCAATGGTGGTTTGGGACGAACAGATAATGTTTTCATAATTTTGCAGTCATCAGCTCTATCAGAACATCATCAGAGTCCGCTACCTAATTCCCCTTGATATCAAGCTTGACTGAGATAGTGATGGATACAGTTACATAACTTTTTTTCAAATTGAAATCCAAAGAATTATTACTCCCTCCTGCCCATCATTGTTACAATATGACTTCGTTTCCATCGAATTAGTTTCCCTTTAATTTTTCCGATAATCGTTCGGATAAAATAAAGGCGAGTCATTATTCCTCTTCTCTCAACTGGTTGTTAATTTGAAGTGCTTCGTATTCAATAATTACGTTATAACGATCATCCAAGAGCCGAAGTTCTCCCAGTAACGTTATCCAGGGAAACTCTTCAGAGCTTTGTATTTGTAAAACGGTAGTATTTATCTACAAATTAACTTTTGTATAAATATGTGTGAACTTTCTTTCCGATGTTGATTATGAGCATTTTTTTCTTTTCTTGGAAAAATATTATATCCTTCAAAATAAAAATTTCCACTCACTTTTCACGATTGTTCCTGAACAAGTTTTTGTCCGGTTTTGTCTGTCCGT
The DNA here is from genome assembly GCA_009739505.2 of Apolygus lucorum. Taxonomy (NCBI): domain Eukaryota; kingdom Metazoa; phylum Arthropoda; class Insecta; order Hemiptera; family Miridae; genus Apolygus; species Apolygus lucorum. The sequence goes on along the minus strand of CM019167.2, from coordinate 45,449,154 downwards.
CTGTGTATGTGAGTGTCTCTGTCAGTCGGTCTGTTTGACCAAAAATCCTTGTAGCGGGCTAAGCTATACGAAGTTAGTGTCCAATTTCGATGACATTTTTCAGAATAGTTGGGGTTGGGATGTTGATGGCTCCATATGAATGGACATGGGCTATCCTCGCGAGGATGTTATTCAATGAATATTATTCAGTCTCCGGATAGATAGCAACCTACTCTTGTGCTAACGTAAAGTCCTGCAAACATGTATGATCTCCATAGTTCTTATTCAAATTCGATCTAACTCTCAAGGATTGTGTGGTTGCGGTTCTAGAAAGTATTATGCCTAGAAAGTAAAAAAATAACCACGAAAATCGGTTGAAAACTAAGGCCTGGGCAGACGACAGGAGTTTGTCATACTCACACATACACGCACACGCACACCTACACACACATGCAGACATACACCTATGATTTTTTCGCGGATTCGAATTAAGAATGGTCTAAAACGGATTAGTGTGTGGTTTTTTCGGTTGAGCGTTGTCCAACTTCACCTCAGATCGATAGCATAAGGGAGCCCAAGTCTTACTTATTTTTACCCATGAAAAGTCGATGATGATGACCAAAAGCTTCGAGACACTAGACTCCAAATCCATATACCAAATTTTATCAAATCGGTCCAATGCTAAGTGAGGAAAGTGCCGCGTACGGCGGACGGACGGAGCATTTTTCATTCAATTTTTAAATTCTACATACCATGAAACGTCAGCTATCAACTTGTGGGGGTAACAATTTTTGAGCTGAATTGAAAATAATTAACCAAATAAAAGAAAAAAAATATATAAATTATAGACAGGTTAGGTGCCTAGTCATCTCTACTTTTTTAGTCGGTAGATTTTATGGGAATTATTTTTTTTAAACTTATGAACCGAGGAGACATACATCAAACGCTTTTAGTTGAACGTTTCAGCCCGTACCGAATCTCCCTTCTTGTATATACCTCATCATTTCTATCGGTTTCAAGCTCAGGTTTCCAGTTTGTTGAATTATATCGCCTTTAGAACTGTTGAACTCAATGGTTTATGAACTCTGGGATTTCTGACGAAGAAAAATGAATAAACCTCTGGGATTTCTGTTTCTGAATCAGATACAGATTGAAACCCCACCAAATGCTACGTTCTACTGACAGATTTTATGTGACCCCTCCATTTGCTATTGATAATTCAATTTTTCAACCAACTGCTAACATCAACTTCTAAACTACCAGAAGTAGAAAGTCCCTCAGTTTAGTGTGTCCTGGGACGACGATTTTCCATTTCCTTTTATGAAGAAAAGAGAAAGCAAAGATGACATCATAGGACTGTAATTATAGTGCGGGTTTGAACTAAAAAAAGCTATATGCTCTTCACATTTTATTACTTCTGAGTCTTGGTTGCCTCAAAGAGAAAATCTATACTCCTCTTCAAGATGCATTCTACCGTGAATGAGCCTTGTAAAAAGCACTCCCCCATCCGGCCATCCTCCAAACACAATAGAGGTTCCATTCCGCGAGATATAAAATCACTCAGGTAGAAGCCCATTGGTTGAAGCACGCGATCATAAGCCCAAATCACTCTCCTTTCAACAATGAAACATGATCCAGAAATGGGAAATTCAAGTAGATATACGTACTTTAGAATTGAATTACATAAATATATATATACACTTTATAACCTTTTTATGATCGCCAAATCTGCATCTATTCCCTTTAATAGGAGATAATGAAGATGATTTAACGACACCTCTTTATACAGTATATTATTACAAATCTCGAACAATTGACAACAATGTCGACTGAGTAGATACGAGTGGTGTGATTGATTTAATTTTATTCAATATCGACGTGAAGGTTATTTCTGAGGTAAGATGGTATCAATGGATTCCTGTTGCCTACAAATTTCTTGATGAAATCTTCATAATATCTACAGCCGTGAATTTTTTTAGAAACTGGTAATTTCTGGATAGCTGTCTGGCGTTCCACCATGGTTCATAATAATTTATTAACATCTAGTAAATGAATTATTTGAAATAATATCTGACCAATTGACCATAGATATGTCCTAAAACAAAACTCAATATTAATCAAAAATATCAAACGCGGATCTCATGGGACGAATTTTCAAAATCATTGTTCAAAATCAACTACCCCCCGCGTCTACCTCTCGCACCCCGTTAGTTCCACCTCTCATCATCCAAACCAGCACAATAGCCCAGACAAATTAGGCCAAAAAAAGACCTCGCTGTCAATAAAATAGTGTAGAGCTGGAAATGATCTTAATCCACTTTGGGCATCCCAAATATGACTAATGTCAGTTTGCGACGGTTTCTGAGCACGGCTTAACTTGTGAGGGTCAAAAAAACTGTGGAATGTCTACCCTTTTTTCAGTTTTGGTTTATTATTTTCAATAATGAACATTCGGAATCGACCAAGAAAAAAATTTTTTTAACACCCCCTCAAAATTTGATGGTTTACGTTTCAAGGTACGTAGAATCCAAAAATCTAATAACAACGCTGCAAATTATTACACAACGGTTTATTATTTTTATATAGATCACTCGTCTACAAAAACACCAACCATCCAATATGAAGAGAAAAATAAATAAAAAATAAAAAATGAAAAAAAAATAAAAAAAAATAAAAATAAAAATCACCAACCATTGATCGCATTTCGGTCAGCTCTAATTTGAACGGAGATTAGGCCTCTTTTGCGATTCACACTCGTGTTTGAATTTATATATATATATATATAAGTTAAATAACTGCTTTACGGGAATGAGTTTTTAAAAAAGAACTTTATTTTCCACAACAGTTAAATTATAAGTCACAGGAATCTTTAAGACAAACAACTACACTTCATGAAGGGCGACTCAAGACTGCCCGTACAATCTGTTCCCTCCGCGGGGCTCGCAGAGCCCTAAGTGGGGTTTTTCCTGGGGTCTGCAATAATACGGAGTACTCAGCACAAATTACATATTTAACTTATATATATTTCAATGTAAACCCTTAAATTTTCGTAGGGAGCGAACGGTTTGTCCTACAGAGCTCCGCGTGGTCTCAAAAAATTCTAAAAATTCTATAGAATCTTAATTTGAAGGAAAAACAATACCTTTATATCGAAATTTTTTGAGTTAGGGCGTTTTCAAAATTTCAAAATTGATTTTGGAACCCTTAGAAGTGACCTACATCAACCAAAAGCTTCGGGGCACAACTAGACCCCAAATGGAGCCTACATACCAAATTTCATCAAAATCGGTCATTGCTAAGTGGCAAAAGTGCCGCGTACGGCGGACGGACGGCCAAATTTTTATTCGATTTTTGGATTCTACGTACCTTGAAACGTAAACCATCAAATTTTGTGGGGGTGTTACAATTTTTTTTTCTTGGTCAATTCCAAAGGTTCATTATTGAAAACAATAAACCAAAATTTGGCCGTCCGTCCGCCGTCCGCCGTACGCGGCACTTTTGCCACTTAGCATTGACGAAATTTGATAAAATTTGGTATGTAGGCTCCATTTGGGGTCTAGTTGTGCCCCGAAGATTTTGGTTGATGTAGGTCAATTCTAAGGGTTCAAAAATGAATTTTGAAAACGCCCTAACTCAAAAAATGTTGATATAAAGGTATTGTTTTTCCTTCAATTTGAGATTCTATAGAATTTTTAGCATTTTTTGAGACCACCCGGAGCTCTGTAGGACAAACCGTTCGCACACTACGAGAATTTAAAGTTTGGACGTACGATAAATCAGAAACACGAGCGTGAATCGCAAAAGAGGCCTAATCTCCGTTCAAATTAAAGCTGACCGAAATGCGATCGATGTTTTTCTTCATGTTTGATGGTTGGTGGCTTTGCTGACGAGTGATCAATATAGAAAAATAAAAAATAATAAACCATTGTGTAATAATTTGCAGCGTTATAACTCAAAATTGGTTCATTCTACGAAAACTTTACTGTACTCAATTGAAAAGAACTGAATTATTTCAGGAACGTGAAATTTGGCCTAGCAATTTAGTCACAGTCAATCGTAAATTTTTACCAACTTTGCAAAAACGTGGGTTATGCTCATGTTCGAACGTTGTGATCAGAAACGGCTCCTATAATCAAAAGATGCCATATAATGAATGTAGTATGGAATATAATTCTGCGTAAAAGGAGCTATTAAATTTTCAAATTCGCTCATTCCCACGCAAAGATACCCACAAAAGCCCGAAAGTAACAGAAATCATTATCTGCAGGATGGTACCTATTCTTGAAAGGTGTTCACAAATTTCGTTCTCCCCTGGCTGAAAAACGCAGAAGTGCTGTCAAACCCACTGGAAGCATGTAGGAATAGCAATTGTTTCTTAGCTTCTTCTGATAGTTTACACTTGTCAGGACTATAAAATCAAGTTTCGTGTCTTTCTTTCCCAGGTTTCATTAGAAAAATGCTGCGGAGTGGTTCTTGCTGCTCATAACTTTCAACTACACGAGCAGTTAGCAACACCAATAGGTCTAATTCCTCCCCAATAATCACAATATGCCGCCCTGTATGAAAATTGATGACTACAGTCTGTAGTAAACTTTCCTATCAGCTATTTATAATAGGTATTTGTAATCATTTTGACAACTTTTTAAAATTACTTGCATAGTAATAATATTAATAACAATACCTTGATAGTAATAAAATGTATTCCTTTCTGTTGTAGAGTCGTGATCACGGGTAACTGCAATCATTTATGTTTATCTTGGTTTCGACATTCCCGAAATAAAATTTTCACTTGCTTGTGTGCTGTCAATGAAAATCACGTATATTTTTTCGCTGCGAAGTACGTTTAGGTACAAGAAAATGTGTACTGTAACACTCTGCAATTTTTGCAGCTTTTGTAAATAAAAAGAAAATCCAGAATTGTCGTTTTTGAAACCTATCATTACTCATCATAATTTGGACAGCCATGCAAATGTATTTCTTTTTCCAATCAATATGACGAATTTGCGCCTAAATTCGAATATCAAAACAAATATAGATGACTTTGGGGTTCAACAGTATTGTAATTTAAAAATAAAAAACATCTCACGAAAATTCAGCGTTATGACTATTTTTGGACTTTTGTGGGCATCTTTTCATGGTAATGAGCGAATTTGAACATTTAAAGGCTCCTTTTACGCAGAATTATATTCCCTACTCCTTTCATTATTTGACATTGGAGGAGCCGTTTTCTGATCACAATCGTTTGAACATGAGCATAACCCACATTTTTGCAAAGTTGGTAAAAATATACGATTAACTGTGACTAAATTGCTCGGCCAAATTTGACGTTCCTGAAATAATTCGACGGAAAATTTGGTGCTCTTCAATTTAGTTTATATAGAGAAGTTTTCCGTAGAATGAACCAATTTTGAGTTATATGCTAAAAACTAAAAAAGGCAGAAATTTCACGATTTTTGGGCCCTCAGAAACTGACATTAGTCATATTTGGAATGCCCAAAGTGGATTAAGATCATTTCCAGCTCTACGCTATTTTATTGGCAGCGAAAGTCTGATTTGCCTGGGTTACAAGGCTAGTTATTTTTTTTTTTTTTTTTTTTTAAATGCATTTTATTGTGAAAAATATTTATGGGTACATTTATTAGTATTTATTAGTATTTATTTATATATATACATAAAAAGTATTAGTAGTATTAGTATTTATTTATATGTACATTTATTAGTATTTATTAGTATTTATTTATTTGTATTTATTAGTTTGTTATTTTCAGCTGTGATATTTCAACCACTATATTGACTCATGAAATAAGGTGAAAATGATTTTAAAGACAAAATTATAAATATTCTTGATGATTTAACAAATACAATGCCTGAAGATGTTGCGCCTTAACGTTCATAGAATGTTACCGGATTGATACAAACAAAGTCGTTGATGATGGAATAGGTGCTTCATAGAGAGAAAAGTGGTGTGAAAGGAAGATGATGCCTTAACCCGTTATACATCCACGTTATGAATGGTAGCCAAGAGGGGGAACAGAATTAATTTGAAAGGAGATGCCAAACACAGATTATCAAGTTCTTAAAGCTTCAGAGTCTTCGGGAGGAAGAAGGGGGCTTCATTAACATCGCTTGCTGGGGCCGGACTCAGCGCCAGTTCTCATTAACTCCGTCTTGACGTCCAGATAACGTCGTCTTCCAACATCCAAGACACACATCTTGAGCATTACAAAGTGGCGGGTTCCCGCAGAAAATTTCACCTTCCTCTTCTTTGATTTTCCTTCGGAATACTTCATCAACGAGTGCATCTATCACTAACAGTTGAACGTAGATTTAGACAAATCTTTATTTATCTGTTGAGATTTTTGAATTTAGATGATAATCAAACTATTAATAATATTTATTTGTAAAGAACAGAAGGTTTAGTGTCATATCGTATAATATGAGAATAACATTCTAACATGTTATGAAGATTCTATACATTATCCTGTAATGGAAATTTTTATTGTTAGTAAACAGGGTGTCCGAGAAAGATACGGCCAAACTTCAAGGGTCGATTTTGCAAGTAATTTGCAACAAAAAGTGCTAGGTAGAAATTTCTTTTTTAGTTGCTTCGTTTTCGAGTTTGATTTCGAGCTGATTTTTTCGTATGTTGTTTGCAAATTCAAATCTGATCACACCGTTAAAAAAGGACATTAAATTTCCCATCAGATGAGCTACAATAGACATTTTTAATTTTGCTTCAAGTTAGATTTTTCCAAGTCCAAACTTGAAACTTTGAAATTTTCGAGTATTTCTTAACGAAATTCCTAAGAGATTTCCTCCCATTTCCTGTTGAGGAAAATCAATGAGGTTTTCAGCAGAAGCATCCTCAAAATCTCAGATTTCCAACGGTTTAATCAAAAAATGTCTTACATCGGAACTTAGGGGAGAAATTTGTGTTTGAGCGCGGAAAAACGTGAATTTTTTTTTAACGAAATCGAAGGTTTGACCCCCCGTCAAACCCCCCTCGGAGTTGGATGAAGGGTGGATGGATGTCTCCCTTAAGTTCCATTGTTGGAAAGCTGAGATTTTGAGAATGTTTTTGCTGAAAACCGCGTTGATTTTCCTCAACAGAAAATGGGCGAAAATTTCTTGGAAATTTCGTAAAAAAACTCAAAAATTGCAGTTTTAAGATGGACTAGGAAAAATCTAACTAGATGCTAACTAAAATCTAACCGTTTGCTAAATGAGAGTAAGTAGTTACCTAATTAGTGAATGTTCATGCTTTTTTCATCAATTTATGATAGTGTTGAATTTCTTGTAACGATTGAAACAATCCAGGCGATCAAAAACATTTGAATACGCGTCCATTGTGGAGTTTATCAGACCCACGTGTGACTTTCCCTGAGCTAGATAGAGAGGAGCCGCACCCCCCTCTCCTACACCTTGTCCTTCGGGCCTACTTAAACAGAACTAGCTTCTTCGGGCCATTTTAGGGAGGTTCCTGTCTCCGTTGCTTTGTAGGTGGGAATAATGATGAATCAGAACTATGATTGTGAATCGCATATGAACGTTCACCGACGGACGCAAGGTAAATTAATTTCATCTGAGCGCATGCGATCTTTCGCAAACGGGTGATCAGAAAAATAGTAACCCGTTGTGAGTAGCTTGACGCCACTATTAAAATTTAAACATAACGTCACATCTTCTCTATTATAATTAAAAAGAAAAAAAGAAAAGAAACATGAAAACTTAATCTCAAACAAATTAGACAGTTCAGTGTTTGTCATGCCTTAGCAGGGTCATTAAAATGAGAAAAGCAGTTATCAATCATAGTTCATCAAAGATAGATTTGATCAAAGTAATCAATCAGAGTTATCAATGTTATCATCACAAGTTATCATTTACAAACATTTTGTTATTGTTATCTATTTATTTTGTTGATGGTCGGAGCGTTAATTTTATCATTTTTGTAGTTGTTGCTCGGTGCTTATGCCCAATCTAACTACTTTTGGGATTGTGTTTCGATCACGAAGTGAATAGCGCTTCTTTCTTGTTACTGGTGATGGTGCCTTGTTACTTGTGCCTGTGTGTTCTTGGTCATCATTGTTACTTGAAGTCCTGATTGATATAAGATCCTTTCGATTCCGACGTAAGGTCTCGCCGTTTTTACCCATTATCCACCATGATCCAGATGTGTCTGTTGACTAAGCCTTGATTCCATGTGTTGCGATTACGGAACATGACGGGTTCATTAGGCTTTATCTCAGGTGAGTTTCTCGCAGTTCGATCGTAGCATTTCTTCTGATCCAACTGAGAGTCTGAAATCTTTCTTCCTACGATCCGTTTGTTGATATGTCTTATCTTCAGGTCCTTTGCGTTGTGTTGTAGGTTGTCTCTCAAAAAGCTGGCTAGGGGCGGATCCCAATTTAGGTATTATCGCATTTCGGTAGTGCATGAGTAGTATATGTGGATTCTGTCCTGTTTTTGTGTATTTACGAAAGATATTTTCAGTTAAGATGTTTTCAGTTCCTTGCGCATAATGAGGGGAACTTGTGACTAACTTTATACCATTATCGGCCAAATATGCGTTGAACTGGCGGCTGGAAAATGGATTGTTATCTGCAATGATTAGGCTGGGGAGCCCTGTTCCCGAAAATACTTTTTGGCACCATGCGATTACATCTTGAGCACTTTTTTTAATTCTTCGAAAAATGTCGATTTTGAAAATCGTTATTTCTTGTATTTTTCTGACCTTTCCGCACGGTATTCACCTTTATTTCTTCTTTTCCGTGGTCTTTCATTTCTATTTGTCGATTTTCATGCAAACGACACATTTCAACCGCTCGTACCAGTGTTAATTCATCGCCCTCGTCCAGTAGTCTGATGAGGAGATTACCATCCGGTACCTGGGATACGAGACGGTCTCGGACCATGTCATTGCGGTCAGTAAAATCACAAGTCGCCGCGCCAGTTTTAAACATTGTTGCATAGTCGACGAGAGACTTTCTTGCAGCTAAATTCATTTTATTGAATTTGCAGCGTTCGTGCAAAACGTTCTTTTTTGGGGCAAAATGATTTTTGAATTCTGTCACTTCCTCTTCGTATTTCGTGAGGATGTATTTTCTCTGTAGGATAAGCGCCGTCTTCGTCAGCCACTGATAGTTTATCCTGCACGAAGGTGTAATTCAGTTCTGCTCCCCGGGGGCCCAACTGATTTAGTAGTTATTTTTCTTGGCGATAATGTGTATCGAGAAGTTTTGGAACCATTCTTCCCATTCCACCTTCAAATTGGTGGCATCGAAATTCGTCGGCGGCGGTGGCTTCGTGTCTCGCATAAGTGTTCTGATGTAGGTCAGTTTGAGGTGATACACCGATTTTTTCACTTTTCAAGGTTAAAAAAGTGTTCTCTGAAATCCAAATTTTCACCATTACGTTTTGGACCTTCCAGGACAATATTGGTTTCTTGTATGTCTGTGTGTCTGTAAATCCTTGTAACGGCCATAACTATAAGAAGATATTGTCCGATTTTGATGAAATTCTCAGGGATTCCGAGAATTGGCGTGTAGATAGTCTCCCTTGGAAAATCATCGTCTCCGCACTGATGAGAACCTCTGCGCATGCGCAGACGTAAAACCCCCTTAACTGCGATAACTTCTACGTTTTCCATTCGAATTCGATGGCATTTTCAGGGATGGCGCGGATGACGAGTATTATGGTTCCTTATGAAATCAATTGTAATCGGATAATTAGAGGCCACTGCGCGGGTAGTGGTAAGATCTTGAAGATTGAAATTTTGAGATTCTCTGCTATGCATCGGATCACCTGTAAAATCGTGATATAGAGGAAGCTTTGCGCTACAACCACTTGTCAAGTTTTTTAAATATTGCCCCACAGAGAAAAGTGACAGTTCCGATGCCTGTAAGTAAGGTAAGTTACATTATCTATTTTTATTTCATTAGATGAAAGTCACTTTTTTCAGTATACAAATCACAACACTGGAGTAACGCGAAAGTAAGTAGGGATTACGGACGAGACGCGAATCTCCATCCAGGACTGGTGCACCCAATTACTGGTTCTTTAGTTTTTGTATCAACAAAATGCGGAGGCTTCTTGGATACCCATTGCATTCTCGTTACCCCCACAGCGACCTCGCCGAGTGAACAAAGCCAGAGACTGAGTTAGTCGTTATACGCCTCCTCCCTTTGTTTACATGTCACCCCTTTGTGATGTTTTCCCCTTTTTTCTCCGTTCTTATTTTTGTTTTGCTTTTTTTTTTCGTTTCTCTTATTTTAATTTCGAGTTACTCTTTTCAATCTTTCGTTGGTTTTATCAACGCGTGATGAGTAAAAACACATGATTAAAAGGCAAAGAACGGATTTTTTTCATGAAAATAGGTAAGTTTTATTGTATAAGTTGAATGGACCAATGTTTCACTACTTTTGAATACCTGTGAAAATGAAAAAAACGCTGCAAATTATTACACAAAGGTTTATAATTTTTCTCTAAAGATCACTCTTCTGCAAAGAGCTTGGCTGTGCCATTTTCACTACCTACGGATATTAGGCCTTTTTTGCGATTCGCACTCTTGTTTCTGATTTATCGTAATAAGTAAGTCCAACCCTTAAGTTATCGTAGGGAGCGAACAGTTTGTCCTTCAGAGCTCCGCGTGGTCTCTAAAAACTCTAAAAATGCAATACTATTTTAAATTGATTGAAACACAATATCGTTATATCAAAATTTTCTGAGCTACAACGTTTTCAGAATTTCAACCCTTATTTTTCAACCTTCAGAAGTGACCGACATCAACCAAAAACTTCGGGGCACAACTAGACCCCAAATGGAGCCCATATACCAAATTTAATCAAAATCGGTCGATGGGAACTAAGGGAAGTGCCGCATATGTCGGACGGACGGCAAATTTTTTATTCGATTTTCGGATTCTACGTACCTACTTACCTTGAAACGTAAACCAACTCATTTTGAGGGTGAGGAGGGGTTGAATTTTTTCTTGGCCGATCCCAAAGGTTCATTATTGAAAATAATAAACCAAAAGGGTCTCCAGACTGACTAGGCAGGTGTGGTAACTTTTCTTCTTCCTCTGAGTTGCCTTGAGAGAAGAGTCATCAAAAATTTATGGGTTCCGGGTCTGAGTTCTTGGTTGTCTCCCCGTTCTTTTCATCTCATTTCCTTGTTTTCACGCTTCATAACGAAAATTGAGAGAATGATATATTTATGAAACTGAGTGGGAAGTTGTTTCAATAGTTGATCCAGCTTATAAGAATCTCCGTGGGACGTGAGGGTCGTGATTCTTATTTGGGCATTTTTATAAAAGAGATAGAAAACTTCTAAGAGGTTTGGGCACATAACATATTTGTATCTATTAAAATGATTGTACAGATATTAATATGTTTTATTCTGGAAAGGAAATTGATATTAAAAAGTCAAGATTGATGGTACGACAGAACTGATTTTATTCTCGGAATCGGAAGGTACGAAGGATTGGTTGGAAATGAAGTAGCTGTAGGAGTAGGGAAGTAAAGGAGGTAAGTAGGGAAGTAAGCTGTAGGAGGGAGAGGATGGGAGGAGATTCAAAGCTGGGAGTGGTCGTTTCCAACTCACTGAGTGACGTCACGAATAAGTGACGATCCTTTCATACATTATAATAGGTACATAGATGTTCCATTCTCGATATATAACCTCCAAGTTTTAGCAAAGCCGGTAGTAAAAAATTGAAATGTTGAGTTATTGTTAAGTTATTAGTTAAGTTAGCATGTGAAAACGTACATGCACGAATAATAAATTATTCTGACTGCAATGAAATATGCGGGTTCATGTGAGGTTCAACTGATGAAAAATAGAATGCTAACTTATAGGACTACTACTGGTAAACTAATACTGCTGAACTAGTAAGAATGCATAAATGAGAGAAATTGAGGAGATGGTACAAATAGAAGAATCTAATAAAAAATATGGGTGGGGAATTCGAGGAACTGTGCGGTCCTGTGATGTATACCTTCTTGAATGAGCGAACGAACCAAGCGGACTTGCTTGTAATATATCAGGACCTTAAAAAAAAGGTGAACCTAAAAAATCGATTTTTTTATATTTTTATTATTATTATCTTTTTTCTGCATGTGACAGGTTTGAACTACAGTAGGTACCCGGTTTTGCCCTGTTTCGCCCTTAGTCTGCCCACAAAATCAAGGTGAATTGAGCAGTATCATAATCTATGAAGAACTCGTAGTCTGATTTTCCTAGAGGAGCAAGGGCGAACCCCACTTCTGAAACTACCCTCTCCCATCGTTTTACCTCAGAAATCATGCGTATTCGCCCTTGCTCTTCTGATAAATCAGCGCGTGACTGTGTGTTTTAAGTGACGTGCATGTACCATTGCCGTACAAAACTGAATTAGGAGAAGCTCTTCGCGGAGTACAAGAAAATCTAGAGATTCCCAAAGTCAATGATGATGATGACAACTAACATTGACTAAGATTAAATTATTTTGCCTTTACCTACCTGTACTGATCTAAGCAATGTTCATTTACGTTGTCTTCGGTTTTGCAAAGTTAGTATTTTTACTCAGTTATTATTCTTACCGCTTCAATTTAATGAGCATTTACAATTTTCCCTTGATTTGAAGGTATTTTTAAAATAAAATTTTTAGCAGTTCGTCTTTTTTTGTAATTAAATTTTTCCTTATTTCGAAATGGAATAAAAGGATTAAAAAAATTCGACCGCGTAACAACAAAATTTACGCGCCAAATTAATAGAATTAAGATTCGCCCTTGCTCTTTTGAAGTAATAGCAAATTTTTGAGTTCAATTTCCCAACACCCCAATTTCGGGATTCGCCCTTTCTCTTCCAAGGTCCTGATATCACATAAATATTTTCTTGATATTTGGTATTCAACCATGTGTTAGGTATCTGCATGAATCCTTCTCTCCATGATTTACTTCTCCTCATTCTTCGGTTAATAAACTTCTCGCTTCCTGGTTAAATTGTCAATTTTCAGTGATACGAACTCCTTTATGGATCGTCAATGAACGAGTATGTTCAATGTGACTTATGTTGTGAGTTGATGAGCGGTTCAAATGTTCTAATGCTTGCATCCCACGCGGTATTCAGTCCCAAATATAAGCAAAGGCTATGGGGTAGAAAGCGGAGTCTTCTTTGTGAACAAGGAAAAATTAGAAAGGAGGGAAGAGAATATATTCCGCGTGAGTTAGCTGAAAGGAAGTTTGGGATGCTTGGGAAATACTTGGTCCTTGCCCGCTCAACCTTGCTTGCCCCATCCATAACCTCAGCATGCCGCAATGGTAACGAGTTTTTCCTACATCAAAGCAACTGAGCCATTTGTCAAGGTTCTTAAATGACATATCTAGTTAATATGGTTCGCTACCATTTACGATACAACGTTTGCAGAATCGACCACCATAATAGAAATGGAACTGATACTTTTCGATGGTAATATAAATATTCGGAACATTCTCCATCTATCATTGTTACATCAAAATTCACTTATAGATCCGATCTGTCATTATCCTAGTGGGTACGGGTACCTCACAGTAGCTCACCGCGGAGCATTTAGAGGTAGAAATTTTTATTGAACTATTTTGGCTGCAATTTGTACGCTGACTCTGAAAAGGTATACCTCATGTCCGTATTGAGGTCTGAATTTGTTGAATGATCAATAAACAACTTGGAATACCTAAATAAATCGTTCTGAAGTAAATGTTTCTTTTTTATTGGGGAGGTTAGCTTCGGCGGGGGTGGGAGTAAATGTGCTCATTGAAGGAGTCTTGTAGCGATTTTTTTAAGGCATTTCCGAAATCATAGGGTAAAAATGGTCGAATTCTTAGAGTGGGACGTCCTAAAAACTACTATGGCGATTTTCCAGGTAAGTTAATTTGTTTTGGTTTATTATTTTCAATTATGAATCTTGGGAATCGACCATGAACGGTATTTTAACCCCCCCCCCCACTCCTCAAAATTTGTTGGTTTACGTTTCAAGGTACGTAGAATCCAAAAACCGAATAAAAATTTGGCCGTTCGCCCGCCCTACGCTGCACTTTCCCCACTTAGCATCGACCAATTTTGATGAAATTTGGTATATGTGCTCCATTCGGGGTCTAGATGTTCCCCGAAGCTTTTGGTTGATGTCGGTCACTTCTAAGGGTTGAAAAACAATGGTTGGAATTTTGAAAACGCACCAGCTCAAACAAATTTGAAATAAAGGTATTTTTTCCATCAATGATAGTATCGAATTTTTAGAATTTTTAGAGACCACGAGGAGCTCTGTAGGACAAACCGTTCGCTCCCTACGAGAACTTAAGGGTTGGACTAACCATAAATCAGAAACACGAATGCGAATCGCAAAAGATGCCTAATATCCGTTCAAATTTTAGCTGACCAATATGCGATCGCTGTAGGTACGTGGTAGGTAGGTAGTATCTATTGTTGGTATACCAACACTAGTATACCACATACATGTAGTGACAATGGCAAAGCCGAGTTCTTTGCAGGCAAGTGATCTATAGAGAAAATTATTAAACCTTTGTCGAATAATTTTCAGCGTTTTTCTCAAAACAGTTCACAAAGATATATGTGCAAAAATGGTGTGGAATAGAAAACGCATGCCTTCCTTAATTATTCGAATACCTCTAAAAATTGAAAACAAAAAAGATCTTTGGTGTATTCTTTTAAACTTAAACAGGTAGTGACGTTCATTCTTACCCAATTTACTTCTCTTCTCAAGATTGCAAGCAAATGAAAAGTGAAAAGGCCACTGTATTGGTCTCCCGGGACTAACGATCTATCTGTCTGGAATTTGCATACTGAGCTGTTGAATCATCAAAAATTAACTTCCCTCGACCAGGGATCGATCTCCTATCGTCCGACTAAACTATATTTACACTTCTGAGTCGGAGTTCGTTACCACTGAGCTAAGGGAGCGAATGGACAGAAATGCGAAGAGGTCGCTGATCACAACATCCCCCCCCCCATTAGGAATTCTTGGGTACTCCGTTACCTAGTCAGGGAGGTGAGAGGCAGCTTTGGCCGGCGTTTTCCAACCCAGTGAGAACGCGCTATTTTTGACTGGCTTCGGAGTTTTTTGTTATTGTTCCTTATTGACGGGGCTGGGGATCTCCTGACCTCAACGTTTGTCCGAATAGGCGGTGGCTCGACTCGTGTCTTGGGAGGGAGTTGTTTTGATGACCTAATCATGATGAATTAATGTTTCTCTGAGAAATGCTGAGGAGACCATTCATGTCCTACTGACTGCGCCACAATGTTGAATCATCAAAAATTAACTTCCCTCGACCGGGGATCGATCTCCTATCGTTCCGATTCTGAATCGGAGCTCCTACGACTGAGCTAAGGAAGCGAATGGACAGAAATGCGAAGAGGTCGCTGATCACAACAGAGCAAGGTCCCCACAATCCGTGCTCACATCATGCTGGCTCCACGAGATCTGACCCGTTGCAAGTGCTGTCCTGGGGAACTTGGAAACGAGGAACTCAAACACCGATTGCCCTTTAATTCGCAACACTGCTTGAATTTCGTATGGCTGGACAAACCTTCTTTTTTGTCAGGTTCGAGAAGTAATATGACGATTTTCCACAGTTGCCCACGTTCTAAAACTCCATAGTTTGTGCATTTCGACTTATTTGTTCACAATGATCAGGACGCTGGAAATTATTACACAAAGGTTTATTATTTTAATTTATACACTAAAGTAAAGACACACTTAAGTTCACTCGCTTGCAATGGCTTTGCCATTTCCACTTCCTAGTAACCATATTTCCTCTTCACAATCAAGTAACCCAATTCGAAGAAGAAAGTGTTGTGTGTGCCTTCATTAGGAAATTTTATTACTGATTGCTGAAGACGCATCACTGAGTACAACACGAAGAAACGAATAAAAACAACCGCATCTTGGACAGCTAAAATTTGAACGGGTATTTTTTTTCTTTTTTTCTTCTATTTCTTCATTTTTTTTAAATTTTTTTTTCACTATTTTGTTTTCTTTATTTTGCTTCCGAGTCTACCAAGGTAGCGGAAGCTTTGTTTTCACTTTTCAAGGATGAAAAAAAAAAGTTCTCCAAAATCAAAATTTTCACTCGCGTTTTGCGTTTTAGACCTTTCTGAACAATTTTGGTTCCGTGTCTGTGTGTCTGTGTGTCTGTGTGTCTGTCTGTCTGTGTGTCTGTCCGTCTGTCATGATTTCCTTGTAACGCGCATAACTATACGAAGTTATTGTCCGATTTCGATGAAATTTTCAGGGATTGTGCGGGTTGGTGTGTAGACGGTCCCCTATGAAAATCATCATCCCCGGACTGATAGAAGCGACTGCGCATGCGCAAACGTGAATTCCTTGTAACGGCCATAACTTCTACATTTTCCATCTGATTTCAATGAAAATTTCAGAGATGTTACAGATTAGTATTTAGATGGTCCCTTATGAAAATCATCATCCCCGGACTGATAGAAGCGACTGCGCATGCGCAAACGTAAATTTCCTTGAAACGGCCATAACTTCTACATTTTCCATCCGATTTCAATGAAATTCTCAGGGATTATGCGGATTAGATTGTAAATGGTCCCCTATGAAAATCATCATCCCCGGACTTATAGTAGCCGATGCGCATGCGCGAACGTAAAATCCGTGTAACAGCCGTGCGTACGTCAGAACCTCAAATTCTACACTACCTATTGTCTGGCGCCAGTAGCACATGTACAGAGAGTCTTTTTGACAAGTGAGAGGTCTCGGGTACGATTCCCAGCCAAGCCAAGATATTTTTGGATTTTTTGAGTAGTGACTCACTTACATTTTTCATCCGAATTTGATGAAATTTTCTAGGATTATCCAGAGTAGCGTGTAGATGGTCCCCTATAAGGGTAGTGAAAGGTACTTAGAGATTGGTGTTTTGAGATTAACTACTATGCATCGGATCATCTATATAATCGGGTTATGGATACGAGGAAGCTATGTGCCACACCCACTTGGCAGACGTTTTTTTTTTCAATTTCTTTATTTTTTTGTAGTCTCATTTAATTCTAAAAATTCATTACTATTTTAAATTGATAAATAACAATACTTTTATATTGAAAGTATTTGAGCGTTTTCGTTTTGAAAATGTCAACCCTTATTTTTCAACCCTTTGAAGTGACTAACATCAGCCAAAAGCTTCGGAGCACAACTGAACCCCTAATGGAGCACATATACCAAAATTAATTAACATCGGTCGGTTGGTTTGATTAAAATCGGTCTTTCTGAGGAAAGTGCCGCGTGAGGCGGACTGTCGGCAAAATTTTCATTCGATTTTCAGATTCTACCTACCTTGAAACGTAAACCTACACATTTTGAAGGGCAGGGGTTACACTTTATTTCTTGGTCGATTCCAAAGGTCCATTAATGATAATAATAAACCAAAATCGTGGCTGTCACTAATCAAAAATATTTCAACTATAACGAGAAAAGCCAACTTACGGTTCAATCCACTTCGAAAATTCGTAGGGAGATTTATGGCTAATAAGGTCGAATTCTTTGAATAGGGTCTTTGCTAAAACTAAGTGCTCTTGAGAACAGCTGAACAGGCAACTTAGAATTCCTTTGAAAGTCCAACTGAATAACCAAATCCCTGTCTTCAAAAGTACGAGAGTCGGCCTTCCTTGGCAGTTACCACTTCTCACAGTCCTCACAACGCGTATAATAGTTTTCCAATCTGGAACAAGACTGGTAGGAAATCCCTCGTGGTACAAACGAAACGACCTCTTTAAAACCTCCCTGATTCGAAATAATATGCAACCATGTTGGCCAACTGTCATGCCGAATACCAGGAAAAGTAACGAGGCTTCATCGAACGAAATACAGCAATGTAATACCTAAAGGTTCTCAAGAATAACCAGTGCTTAGTTATTTTTCAGTGATACTGTGATTCAGTGAATTCATTTTGTCAAGTTTTTGAAAGTTAGGAAATTTCTTGGAAGAGAATGTAAGGTAGTTAAAACACTGAATAATATAGCCACTGCTTTTGAATAAAAAAGATTGGAAGAAACGGATTCCCATCATTTGTGTTGTTCAGTTTCTCATTTGAAACAACTATAAAAGTAATGAAAATTCCTAGGAAATACTTTTTTGGTTTTATGGTAAAGCTGGAAACCAATAAAAGTGACTGCAAATCAATTGTCGCGTCTGATCTTCCCTTAGGAAGACAGCTGATGACGTCCGCGACGCCAGGAATGGCAGTCGGACGAAAATCCAACCTGAAATGGTTTTTTTTTTTTTTTTTACTTTACGTATAGTTGTCATGCATTTGCGAGCTAAACTAAAAATATTTTCCTACTGTGATGTTGGAAAGTATGTAACATTTTGGTTTATTATTTTCAATGATGAACCTTTGGAATTGACCAAGAAAAAAAAATTTAACCACCCCTCAAAATTTGTTGGTTCAAGTTTCAAAGTATGTAGAATCCGAAAATCGAATAAAAATGTTGCCGTCCGTCCGCCGTACGCGGCACTTTCCTTAGTTACTAAGGACCAATATTGATGAAATTTGGAACATGGGTCTAGTTGAGCCCCGAAGCTTTTGGTTGACGTCAGTCACTTCTAAGGGTTGAAAAATAAGGACTGACATTTTGAAAATGCCCTAGCTCAAAAACTTTCGATTTGAAAGTATTGTTTTTTCATCAATTTTAAAAGTATTGAATTTTTCTTTATTATTTTCAATAATGAACTTTTGGAATCGACCAAGAAAATTTTTTTTTTAATACCCCCTCAAAATTTTATGGTTTACGTTTCAAAGTATGTAGAATCCGAAAATCGAATCAAAATTTTGCCGTCCGTCCGCCGTCCGCCGTACGCGGTACTTTGGCCACTTAGCATTGACCGATTTTGATGAAATTTGGTATGTAGGCTCCATTTGGGGTCTAGTTGTGCCCCGAAGATTTTGGTTGATGTAGGCCACTTCTAAGGGTTCCAAAATCAATTTTGAAATTTTGAAAACGCCCTAACTCAAAAAATGTTGATATATAAAGGTATTGTTTTTCTTTCAATTTAAGATTCTATAGAATTTTTAGAATTTTTTGAGACCACCCGGAGCTCTGTAGGACAAACCGTTCGCACACTACGAGAATTTAAAGTTTGGACGTACGATAAATCAGAAACACGAGTGTGAATCGCAAAAGGGGCCTAATCTCCGTTCAAATTAAAGCTGACCGAAATGCGATCGATGTTTTTCTTCATGTTGGATGGTTGGTGGCTTTGCAGACGAGTGATCTATATAGAAAAATAAAAAATAATAAATCATTGTGTAATAGGTAATTTGCAGCGTTTTTATAATTATAGAGACCAACCGGAGCTTTGGAAGGACAAACCGTTCGCACACTACGAGAATTTAAAGTTTGGACGTATGATAAATCAAAAACACGAGTGTGAATTGCGAAAGAGGCCTAATCTCCGTTGTAATTTTTGCTGACAAAAATGCGATTGTTGTTCGTATCTTCGAGTTGTACTCAGTTTTGCATCCTTAGCTACCAGAAATCTAAGTTCCGTATTCCACAACTCTTTATTTCTTTGAATTGTGTGTGAAGCGTATTCATAATAATCTTGATTGTGAAGCATAAATATGGGTGGTTATCTATTCAGAAAAATAATAAAACTTTTTGTAATAATTTGCAGCGTTTTTTCCTCAAAATATAGAAATTTTAATAAGTAAAATAAATTACATTTATTATGGTTAAATGCAGATATTTGTATTAAAGATTGTAGACGTTTATTGAGTGTACACTTCTGACAGACGTGTAGGTAGTATTAAGCGGTTAATATCCAAGGGTAGTAATCCAGGGTTAAACTAATGACGGCATCCACTAATTTAGAAGTATTGGGTGGTCGGTTGAGTGAAAGATAGACGCTTTCTATCGGAAGCGGATTGGAAAGACCAGACGCTGGAATGGGCGCCGCGCCACACTGTGGTCGCTTCCAAGGTTACCCTTCAGTTGACTAGGCCGAAGCACAACAAAAGACTATTGGTTTACTAATTAGCCGGCTTTTCATTTCGGAAACTGGGAAGGTAATAACCTTCCCCCCTCGTTCTCTGAATGTATTCATGTGAATCATTTGAGGAGAATATACGTATATCACAGAATATTCGTTACATATTCAGCGCACTGGAATTCTCTACAGCACGCCTTAATTAGTCATGTAATCCTGAAATGAATGTATCACAGAATATTTGTACCTACTAATATACCTTACTACTAATTGTTGAATTGTTTTAGTTTCATTTTACAAGATTGGAATACCAAAAATGTTTTCAAATAGTCTATTGGTCTGATAAAACCTCTTTACATTCTCCGTTTTTGACGCCTTTTCCATCCGCTGTGGATCTGAAAAGTCTTTCTTGCGTCTGAGAAACTCTCTTCGAGAGGAGTAAAAAAATCCAAATAGGATCGGGTGCCTAATTCCATTAGGAAAACTCTGATAAGATTCTGCTAAGCCCTGTATTTCATTAACCCCTCGTTGGTGTTTCACGATCCAGTTAAAACAAGTTGGCCAGTAAACAAGAAAGCCTTTAATATTATTAAAAATGCCTTTCACCGCACCAAAGTTAACTATTTTCCGCTGCTACTGAGCTGTGATAATTATTCAATTTCTAACTTCTGAATATCTCCCGATAGTATTTTATTGTTGAAGCAAGACGGTTCTCAGGGGCTGCTTGTCAGGATAGATTTTTAAATAATTAATATGTAGCTAATAGCATTTTTTGTCTTAATACTCAGTGCATGTTTCCGACCTCTTGAAACTTTAAGAGCACTCTCATGGTGTACTTGAACGTGATGGGTAACCTGCAAGGGTTGATGTGGACAGACCAGCGGGACGTTTGCACGTTTCTTTAATGTGGCATTCACAACCTCGTACGAAACTCTAGACGTGCGAACTATTGGTATCGCACAGTACAGGTTTGCTTATCAGTCCACAATTTTGTAGAATCATGATCTTCTGCAATAGGCAGGTAATTTTCCTGTGGATATCGGCGCGGCAGGGCGAAAACCGTACTCAGCATAATTTCCCGTTGCGTCTAGGATCTCTCAGGTACCAAGTAGGTACTTCACGCCTCCCCAATGGTCGAAAACATTGTACATGGCTCATCCGCTACACTAAAAACCAAAACACTGCAAACTATTACACAAAGGTTTATTATTTTTCAATATAGATCACTCGTCTGCAAAGCACAGGCTTTGCCATTGTTACCAACAACCAACATGAAGAAAAACATCGATCGCATTTCGGTCAGCTAAAATTTGAACGGAGATTATGGATTCACACTCGCGTTTCTGATTTATCGTAAGTCCAACCCTTAAGTTATCGTAGGGAGCGAACGGTTTGTCCTACAGAGCTCCGCTTGTAAAAATTCTAAACATTCAATAAATCCTAAATTTATGGAAATCCTTTTTATCAAAATTTTTTGAGTTAGGACGTTTTCAAAATGTTGACCCTTATTGGTCAACCCTCAGGAGTGACCTACATCAACCAAAATCTTCGGGGCACAACTAGACCCCAAATGGAGCTCATATATTAAATTTCATCAAAATCGGTCAATGCTTACTGAGGAAAGTGCCGCGAACGGCGTACGGTGGACTGACGGCCAAATTTTTATTCGATTTTTGGATTCTACGTATCTTGAAACGTAAACAAACAAATTTTGAGGGGGTTAAAAAACATTTTCCTGGTCGATTCCAAAGGTTCATTATTGAAAATAATAAACCAAAAGCGTTCTTTCAGCCAGGGAAAAAATTAACCAACACAGTGTGGAGAGCACAAATAATACTTTGTAGGGTTCTAAGCATATTTCTGTCGTTCTTCTCTTTCATTGTGTTACTTCTCTTAATTTAGAATTTAATGCACTTAACATGCTGCATTATTGCCTTCTCCACCCACCTCTCTCTCCAGAAACCGATTTAATTGTTCTTGAATTATCGCGAGTATTCCAAGAGTACAGAGAACGGAGCTCCAATTCCAAAGATGCTCTCTGATATTTTGACTAGATCGGATAATTCGAAAATCGACCTGTGGGAAGTTTAATACGCTTGCTTTTCTCCTGATTTCCAAGAAGGTATTACATCGTTCCGCTCGAATAAATTTCACTTGAACAAACTCCTTCAATAACGATACGGTAAACAAGTACTTGAGTATTTGGAGCATGTGGCTGCAGACCACTTTGAGTTTCCATGAAAAGTATCATCAAATATCCGGTCGTATGTCAAATATTATCGTATTGTCCCTGCTCACAGCACAATTATTGATTATTTTTCTCACACAATACTGATTCAGTTTTACTGATTTCTCAAACATCGAATGCTACAAGAGGAAAAAACTATTCAGAAGTGTGACAAGTGGGTTTGGCATATAGCTTCCTCCTGTAGAGTACATGAGAGCTGATCATCGGAGATTTGATGAGAGGAGAATTGATCTATTAGGCATTTATTGAGCGACTGCTGTTGCTAATTGGATACTGTTAGTGAACTTAAATTTATAGGGGCCATCAGCAGCCGAATCCACGCCACGACGGTGCATTTCACCGAAATCGGATGAAAATTGTGGAAATTTTAGGATGGCAAGGAGTTTACAATTGCGCAATCCCGTGAAATGTTGATTTTGTGCTAGGTACCTACAACGATTTTGTGTTTACGCCTGGGCAATTCATAGGGGATTATCTGTACTCCAATCCACATAAAATGTGAGAATCTCTTAGAAGTCGGACTTTATTTTCGTATATTTCTGCTCTCGACATGGATATTCTGGCACATAGACAACTCACACATATACTCGTGAAAATGCAAGATGGAGTTATGATTTTTGAGGACTTGTTTATTGTTATAGTGAAAATACTCCTTCCACTAACTTGGTAGTCTTCTAGCCTGAACAAAACGAATACGAAAAAGACCTAATTAAAACGCCGATTAGGGGTGAAATTTCTCGTAAGGAAATATTTTTTAAAAAACAAGATTTTGTCAATGCTAGACGAGTTTCAAAGTACGATGAGAAGGAATGCCATTTAATACAGTCGTCGTTTGACAGTTATTGCTCATAGAAGAACGGATTGGGGAAACAATGTGCCGGTCGAGGGGTTATAACATTACTATAGGAATGGTCCTCCTCCCATAACTATGAACTGTCTGAATTAATACAGTTAATCAATTAAGTTCAAGCCACTAATCCAATTAGAATGTAAATCAATAGCCGAACCATAATTCATTCAGGAAGTCATCGGTCCGTTTATTTGAGCTTTCTACTCTATCCTAAAAAGTTACGAATTGAGTATTTACAACTTGGAAGTAAAATAGATAAATAAAAATAAGATAGATATATTTCTGATTGATAAACTCGTGCATCACTAATTACTAATCTTTTTTGACGTGATAACGTCTTATAAATTGGTTTACCGGGGACACGTCAAGAAACTGCGTTACGCTCCGTTCACGGAGGGGGTGCAGCTCGGCGCTCCCTAAAGCGCCCCCCCCCCCGCGCACCCCACCGCGTCCTCCCCTTCACCGGCGCTCACACAAGCGGGAGCGCCCCGCCCCCCTTCCCTGGCACTCACTCCCCCCCCACCCATGGGAAATACCTACTACCTACGGGAAATACCTACTCTGTGCAACTTGACAAAGAATTTTATTTTATCCTTCTTCCTACTATACGAATGAATATTAACATTAAAATTATTTTACCACTCAAAGTCGTTGTCACGTAAAACTTTCGCCCGTATACCGACTTTACAGGCAACAACACAGGGTTTTTTTTTTTTCCAGGTACGTTGAATGAAGAATCAGAATTCCAACTTTCTGGAAATGAAGAGCGCTTTCAGGGCGCTGCTTGTACCCAATCATTTCTCGATTTCTTGGCTTATTAAACTTATTTTTTCATGGTTAAGTTTGCTTCTTGGTTCAATTTGAGTTCGAATCGAAATGTTTTATTCTTGATGAAACGATACAGTTGGCCCTGAAAGCTCTCACCAGATTAAACTGTTGGAAGTTCTTTTGAATGAGAGAATGAACTTTTCCCTCCAACCAATAACCGGTAAGTCATGTTATAAACTATTGTTCACAAATAATGATCAACGATACCTATCACGCAAATAAGAGTCAAAACCAACCAGGAAGAATACCTGGGACTTCTTAAATGCCATTAGCTGAGAATGGCTGACCTCTATCAATCATACCATATTGACTTACTCACACCAATTGCTCAATCAAGTGGTTATAGAGACCACTGAAATTGATCATCCACGTGGGTTAGAAATTTTGGTTGTAATTAGAAGTCACAGTAGATTGTGGTTATAGTCTCGGAGGGATCGTGCTATATTATAATTAAAGGGGCTCAAAAGTCACCCCTTACTAATCAAAATACGATGTTCATAGAGTTGGAAACAATGATACGAGGCTTCTACTTGCCAATAATACCAAACACATTTTAATTCGGTTATTTTTTGGCTACTTTTAATCCAACTTTCAAAATATCAATTGAAACGAAAAAAAATTCAATGGTGAATTTCAACTCCAAACGCACTCTCATAGTTGATATCTACGATTTCAAGGAGTACTACTGCACTATCTGAACACAACCACACCACAGGTTAAGGTAACCCTGTCAGGATAAATCTCGACAGTTATAACGCGATTGTTATGCTCCTTCAATGTTAGTAAAATCAACTGATGAGGCTCCGAACTAATAAATAGCAGAATTGCCAGGTGGGATAATTTGGAATAAGGGGTTGGAATAATGTTATGGGCTCGAGGAATATATGTGTCTCACCTACTTGGCACTTTTTCAAATGCCAGTCCAACAAACAAGGTTTTGGATAAATATTTTCAATAAAAACCTTTGGAATCGAGCAAGAAGAAAATTGAAACATCTCCGTAGGTAAGTAAGTACGAAAGTACACCGTAAGCGAACTTTGCGGACACTTACCCCAGTTCCCGTAGACCGATTTTGATGAAATTTGGTAAATCGTCTCCCTTTGGAGTCTAGTTGTGCCCCGATGCTTTTGGTTATTGTCAGTCACTTCTAAGGATTAAACACTGAGAGGAATTATTTCAAAATGCCCTAGCTCTAAAACGTTCGATATACGAGTATATTCCACAATAACTTTTAGATACATCATAGGTAAGTACGGTTTAGAGTTCAATCGAGTTATCATTATTCTTTTTTAATGGAGAATAAACCATTGTTTACTGCAATGTCGTACTCGGAGTGTTTATTGGCTCTTTTGCTTCCGAGTCTACCATGTAGCTGAAGATTTGTTTTCTCTCTTCAAAGTTGAAAAAAAAGTTCTCTAAAATCAAAATTTCCACTCGCGTTTTACGTTTCAGGCCTTCCTACACAATTTTGGTTCCATGTCTGTGTGCATAAGTCATGAAATCCTTGTAACGGGCAAAACTATACAAACTCATTGTCCAATTTCGATGAAATTTTCAGGAATTGTGCGTTTTGGCGTTTAGATAATCCCCAATGAAAATCATCACCCCTGGCCTAATAGTAACTGCTGCGCATGCGCAAACGTGAATTCCTTGTTACAGCCATAACTTTTACATTTCCTACTGATTGCAATGACATTTCCAGGGATTATGCGGATTGGGGTGTTAGGGGACCACTCCACTCCCACCTCCACCCCCACCAAAAAATATCATATTTTTAAAAAAATAATTTTGTTTTAACTACATATTATTAGAAACATACTGTAAACATTTCAGACATTTTTGATAACGATAAGTCGTATTTACAGACCACCAAAGTTAGTAACAACAAACACGCAAATGATAATTTTGATGAAGCTAACAGATAGCTGTTGTTTTTGTTAATGGTGAACTCGCTATTTTTTGTTAGTCCTAGGTAACCATGACAGACAGGATCAAATGGTACAGGCAGACATGGATAATAGAAACTGAATAGATTCGTTATTCGATCGGTACCTAGGTTTTCGAAAACTCGCTCTCCTGTGAAATTGTGTTTTCGCACACTAAGGTACTCTCCACAACCATTCGGAGGATTTTGATAATTGTTTTAAATGTTCCTATTGAAAAGCTCTACAAATTTACTGGAACGATTATCTAAAATGTGGTTCGTCAAACGCAAAGATTCTTGCGTAAGTGAGAAAACGTTGAGAAAATTTTGTTAGTGAACCCAACAATCAGGATCACGAAATTTCAAAAATCCAATTTAAATTTAATATTTTAATTATTAAAAAATATTAAAAATCAACATCTCTTATAGTAAGTGAAGAACAGGCACCTTAGTGTGAAAAGTTGGTACTTACAAACATCACGATTATTGATTTTTTGCATGTACTTTATCGTACTGTTTTTCGTTTCCGCCTTGGTTTTGTGTAACATACCTTTGATTGAATAAGTGATACAAATTTCAAGGTCTTGGATTGAATAGGAACGGATATAATGTAGATTGAAGTTCAACGTTGCTTCAAGCGCTGCCGGGGTGGACTGGTCCCTGTAAAAACCATGGCCCCCAAATTGACAGTATCTTCCGCGCATGCGCAAACGTAAAATCCTTGTAACAGCCATAACACCTTCAATTTTCATCCGAATTTCATGAAATATTTCAGGCGTTTAGATGGCCCTCCAGAAAATCATCGCCCCGGAACTGATTGTAGCCACTGCGCATGCACAATCAGCACAATAACTTATACATTTCCCATCTGATTCCGATGAAATTTTCAGGGATTTTGCGGATTGGGACGAAAATGGTCCCCTAAGAAAATCATGCCCTCCAAACCGCTAGTAACCTCTGCAGATGCGCAAAACGTAAAATCCTTGTAACAGCTACATTTTTACTCTGATTTTGATGAAATTTTTAAGAATTGTACAAATTGGCGTGTAGCTACTATGCATCGGATCATCTATACAATCGGGTTAAGAATACGACCAAGCTATGTGCCACACTCACTTGTTAGACGTTTTTACATCTGGGCAGATACTACCACAGAAATTCGATGGTAGTGTTTTCCCCGTGGCATCGGGCAAAAGCTAGCATTTCCACTTTTCCGTCAAAATCTTACTGGCCGACCTTCTTGAACATGCATCTTGGATCTTTTAACACCATATCCCAGCTGTGTCAGATGAGTAGCGCTCCTTCGTGACCCGCGATATCACGAAAACTTGAAATTGGCAGTATTTACCCCCACCTACCTTACTCCAATGTTCCAAAATTATATTATTATAAATTATGGGGAGACCCTTATTGATAAGTGGCTCTTTGATGTTTTTTTACTGAATCTTTGATACTCATAACAATTTGAAATTACGTTTTCCGACCTCTTGAGCAATATTCACGGGTACCCTCGCAGTTACACTTGAATTCGCCAACTCTTTACACACCCGTCCAAACATTACCACGTGACGTCGAAAGGAAATTAGGAGAATGAGAAAAAGGACTGTTGGACGTTAAATTCGGGTCAAAGGCTTGTGTATTCAACGACCCGTTTGTTTCGTATTTTCACTCTTTTCAGAAAAAGTGTTCAGACCACGTCTTATGCGCGAATTTTTGATGAACATGTCGCTATTACATTGACCT
Source organism: Apolygus lucorum (assembly GCA_009739505.2). Classification (NCBI taxonomy): domain Eukaryota; kingdom Metazoa; phylum Arthropoda; class Insecta; order Hemiptera; family Miridae; genus Apolygus; species Apolygus lucorum. The sequence continues at coordinate 45,421,610 of CM019167.2, read as the reverse complement.
CGAAATTCTCAGTATGGTGAACATTCAAAAACGGCGTCCCATGTAAAGAACCCTGAACTTAAGGAGTTTTTTCTACTACAAAGTTGAGTAAAAAAGAGTCCCTTAATAATTTTTGAAACCACAAAAATTCAAATTTTTGGTTAATTCATTTTTTTTAACCTCCCCCTTCTCCTCAAAATTTGTTGGTAAATCGAATGAAAATTTGTCCGTCCATCCGCCGTCCACCGTATCGCACTTTCCTTAGTTACCGTGGACCGATTTTGATTAAATTTGGTATATTGGCTCCATTTGATGTCTAGTTGTGCCCCGAAGCTTTTGGTTGATGTTAAGGGTTGAAACATAAGGGCTAACATTTTCAAAACGCCGTAGTTCAAAAACTGTCAATATAAAGACCACTCAGAAATCTGTAGGGCCAACCGTTCGCTCCCTAGGAGAACTTGAAGGTTGGTTTTGCAATAAATCAGAAAGCCGAGTGTGAATTGCAAAAGAGGCCTAATCTCCGTTCAAATTTACCCGACCAAAATGCGATCGTTGTTCGATTCTTGTACTCAGTTTTGTGTCCTTATCAACCAGTAATCAAATCCCCTAATGAAGGCACCCACAACTCCCTATTTCTTCGAATTGGGTGTGAAGCGTTTATTTCTTAAAAATAAACTTGATTGTGAAGCAAAAATATGATTGGAAGGTTGTGGCAATGGCTGAGACGACTGATCTACACAGACAAATAATAAAACTTTGTGTAATAATTTGTAGCGTTTTTTACTTTGGCATTTTTTCGTGTTTTCTACCTTAAGGCATAAAATGTATCATTACTCCTTCAATTTACACGCACATTCAAAATTTGTTAGGCTTTGTAACATTTCACCCTTTTTAGTGCCGACAAAAAAATATTTTTGTGGTCCTGATTTGTGAAAAATTAACTCGTAAAGTAATTTTTGTCAAATTGGCCTAACTTCCTTTTTGTAGTTGTTAGGGTTTTACTACCGCATGGTTCTTCACTTACTTCATCACCAAAAAGAAAAAAGAAAACATGAGATGTCGGGAAAGTTGGATATTTATTCATCTATTGTTACACTCTGTAGTTCTATGATCCCTTCTTGTCTACAAACTTGTGTGAGAATCTGTTATGTGGAATATTGAGCTACATACAGAAACCACGGAAGCAGTTACAGAGATTGAGGTAGTTGCTATCCGTTAAAAACTACAAGAGTCGAAACTCCATTAGTTACCTTATATTTTTCTATTTTATTGTTGTTTTCTTGCCGCATGTTGTTTCAGCTGTTGTAAAGAGGGAATTACCGAGCTCCACAGTGAGTGGCCCCCGATGGGGCGATAAAGGCGAAGTGGGCAATTTATCCCTTAAAGCTAACAAAGAGTGGCTGACCGAGATGGCGGACTTGCGTGAAAAGCGGCTGAATTGTTTCGGCAAGGGCTTACACAGCGTCTGATAAGGCACATTGTTGGTGCTCTCATCTTTTGAAAGATACCAACGGTAGATAAGGAGATCAGCTGAAAGCCTCCTGGCCTCACGTTATCCGGACGGGATTCAAAGGTAGGTACTGGCAACTTGTCGAGGAGGAGAGTGCCTTGCATCAAGGTGAGAGGATGGTAGACGGCGTCATTGAATATTTATGTACTTCTGGCATCTAGTTGGGACGTCGCGACCGGTTGAATGAAGCTCCTAAGTGGAAGCCACCGCATTGTCTGTATTCAGAGCGATGTTCTTCAACGGGGAGGAAAAGGCACATAATCCTCCGTCTATTAGTCATTTCTTGGGTTGGATGAAAGATCAGACTGCACTCGGCCTACCTTCATCATACGACTATTTGAAATAAGAAACGCCTACCAAACAAGACCTGGATAGATAATTATTTGAGTTCTCGCTATATTTCTGATCGTGACCAACATTTTAAATCGAGATAGTATTGTAATATTTATCACAGGATGGTCAATTTCGGGAGGTTACGAATTAAAGTTAAAATTGAGGGATGAAAATAAAGGTTATCAATAACTGTTACTCGTTGATAGGAAAAAATGAAGGTCATCAATAACTGTTGAAGTCTTCAACAATTTAACTAATTAAAATCATCTAGACGGAAGATGATGGTGTAGGATCGGAAAGTTATCGGAACGTCGGAGTACTCAGTTCAGTCAAGCTTATATGTATGTAGGAATTTATTTATTTATTAACGTGATCTTTTTTTGACAATAGTAACAATGCTGTGATATTGGGTTAGGGTATATTTTTATTATAACCATAGAGTTTAATTATTGTTTTCATTTGAGTGGTTTTTCTGTTGTTTATTGTTAGTATTTTATATTTTTTGAAAATTTTATTTGCTCTTTCAGTTGCTTTTTTTAGTCATCATGATTATAGTTACCACTCTTGTTAAATTGTTGATTCTTCCAGTTTGTGGACGTTGGCTGCGGAGTCTGGGTCGGGGGGTCTTGGCCGGCCCGGGGGCTTTTTTCCCCGTGTGAAGTTTGCACTGCAGACAAGACCGGTGACCGGTATGGGTACACGGTCCGGGAGCCGCCATGGTGGGTGGGTCCGGGCCCGACTGGGCTCCACTGCCATGGTCTTCTGGAGGTTCTCATTTCTCGTTCTTTTTTACCCGTGTGCCCTGTCTAGTATCCCATTGTTATGTTTACCCCTATTACTCTGTTATGTTTTGTTTTATATTTGTATTTTATAGACTATTGTCGATACACTTTGTGTGGAATGGCAAATAAAACATTCATTTAGAACGTGTATCAACAAAAGAAGTGCCGATGTCAGTACAAACAAAGGACGAATACTAGAAGTTCTGTTTAGTAATGCATGCATTCCAGGGGACGTCCCATGGGTTAAGGAGTAGTTCTTTCATTATCGACCGGTAAACGATAAAACATTTGTATTTACCTTTCTACTGCACACAACAATTTCATCCAATGTAATTTTGTTAGTATGTTGAGGAAGTAACTTATCATTTTTGTCATACGAAAATCGTCGATGAAAAGGTACTAAACTCGTATACCCCCTCCTTCCATCACTCTTGGCCGGCATAACATTTCTGATCGCATTTAAAATCTATGATCTTCAATACTCAAACGCTGATTCGAGTCCACCCCCCCCCCTTCCACACACACACACATCATATCTATGTGCCATACGGGGTTTATGTTGTCCTAGCGCCTTGATGACAACACTGATGTGAAATTCAGAGGTAAATGGGATATTTTCCCTGAATTCAAAGCTTAGGTTCCGTGATTAAGCCTTGATAGGAATAGAAACATTGAAAAATCGTGTATTTCGTGAATCCCCAAACATGCAAATTAGTTGAGAATTGAGAAATATACAGAGCGCATATGACATCGTCAGAATGCTCCTTATTTCCAGAAAATAACCCCCTGTTACTCCCCCTTAAACATAAATTTCGAAATTCCGAAGACGTAGTGCACAACTTGATAGATTTCTGCGCCGAACAAAAAAGAACTACGCAAGTCGGTTGGGGAAGAAGGTGTCACACACAGACATACGCCTGTGGGTTTTTTGTGGATTTGGATTCAGAATGGTCTAACTTCACCCCAGATTAATCGCATTAGGACGCTGAAGTCTACTGAGAGACGTCTTAAATATTTCAACGGTTCCCCTTAACGTAGAAATGATAAGAGAGTATTCGGCTGGAATCACAAAACGAACGAACACTTTTACTCTCTGAATTTTCTATCTCCAACTCTCGTAGTAACGAATCACCAATTAAACAGTAAAGACCAACAGATGTACAATAATTAACCTCTTAATAGTCAGCAGGCAAATCCCCTACAATATCAATACTTACAATTTTGAAAATAATCTCCACATTCAACAGCAAGACATGGGTAATACCATTTTTCATGACTTTTTGTCCATAAACTTACTAAATTGTAATCCATTCTTAAAAGCTACTTTACTGACTCTACATTATGAATAATTGTTATTGCTACTTTACATATTTATGTAAGAATCTCAAAGATACCACTTGTCATTCCCTGTAGGGGAACTCCTTAAGTGGTCGGAGTGCCTCCCTGAGTGGGAGAACAGCTCTATCAATTACAGGAGCGCAAAATTTCTGCAGGCAAGAAACCAGCTTCGAAGATGGGAGCGAGTACGAACCCTGAAGGGGAACAACAGCTCATTGGTACCGGGGAGACAAATACTTCCTGGTAACAGGAAAACAGCTACACACAAGTCGAAAGTTTTTGATGGGTTTGTGAATAGAGACAGGAGGTCAGGACGAAATTGGTACAGTCTAGCCTAGGCCCTGAGCTTATAAAGAGCCTGTGGCCTAAGAAAACACAAGGTCTGGGGATTTCTTAGGAAAACCTAGGGTCTTGGCCTCATTTCTTGAAGTATATTTCATAAAAGTAAATCAGTACTTGACATAGTTTTGGTAAAGTACGATGTGAAATTACGATGTTGAAGAAAAATATGCTAACTTAGTTGTGGGATATTTAGATTTATGAAGCATATGGTTATTGGAGGAAATTGTATGACACCACTTATGAGATTTTGTAGTATTTATCAATGTAACTGTTAAGACTAGAAATTTGACTGTTTTCGAAAAGTGAATTTATAAAAAATTTGCATACGAACCTAAAGCGTACTTGTACTTAGATCTTATACTCTGAAGAAAAGGATATATAATCTGGATATAGAAATTTGGTTTCCATCAGTGTGTTTTTATAATAAAAACATAGCAAAGACGTGGTCTAGGAAGTTGATTTTTACCAGCAAACTTCCAGGCAAATTTTGATACAGGAAGTTGGATTCCACCGGAATCTTCCTAGCAGAAAGTGGGTTTGATTTTCGTTGTTTCATATTTAAGAGGTTGAGGGAGAGAGGTTGAACAGACTGACATGGAACCGTTGAATGATGTGGTCATGGTGGTTAGGTTGATCTCCCCGGCTCGAAACCGTTAATTGGTCGTTTGAGGAGGTCGTATGGTGAGTAAGTTACGTAACAGAGTTTCACTTGAATGACATCTTGCTTCAGGCTGCTTGAGTGGTTTACTCAGGAGTGCTCAAAAGGCTGAAAGGCGAGAGGTGAAAGGAGGCGCCCGTCTTGATCATTATAATATAACGAGTCAAGTAAATATTATTTACTGGACACCCAGCTTCTCAGGTGACCATCACGCGTTTGGTCTTTTGTGAAATATGTGCCTTAGGAGGAGGTCACGACAAGATCTTTCTGAGCTCAAACTATAAAAATTAGCTCATTTAATATAATCCATGTATCTCTGGTTTGTCACGAACTATACCTAGTGTCACCATGGCACAGAACAGTGGTATAACCATGGTGCGAAAACTACGGAATCGGCGTCACGTCGTGGGTCTCTGGGGGTTTCAGAGGTTTCACTGACTACTTACCAAAACCAACAGACACAAGACCAACAAAATGTATAACTGCAGTAGTTCCTGGCAGGTAATGGGCGAGGGGGTTAATTTGAATTCATCTGTTGGGAGATGGATTCTATAATACTATTCAAATTCTGGGCTCTCATTGTGCTTGACATGTTTCGTTGGCCCCAAGTGGAAGTAGAGGGAGGTAGAATATAGAATATTATTAGGTACCTACTTATCAATGATTTTGGATTTCAAAATCCTATTCAGTTTTGGTACCTACCTCATGATGCTAGTAATAATACGGTACTTTACTCACATAACTACTAAATTGCATCGGGTAAAACTATTAAATGCAGTAGAATGTTAATTACAAATTTATGTTTATCGCTAACTGGTTGAAATTGAATTGTTCTATCCTCATCCAAACGGACATCTTCTGAAATGCATGCATTATTAAACCACTTGTTTGAACTGTGACAATTATTCATCTTTGAGTAAGTATTATTATATGATATTTTACCTGATTCCTATTTACCAAATAATTGTGTGTCCACTTAAAAATAAATCAATTCGAAAAATTATGTTTTTTTTTTGTCCTTGAAGGGTTGATGTTAGTTGATAGATTATTTTTTGTCGCTCACGGTTTTCCTTTTAATTATAACCTATCGAAGGAATATTTGTTATGCCAAACGCTAGGAGAATGTTGGAGAGCATACTTCATTGAGGAATGTCAACCTAGGATGCGGGAATTTGAAGAGCTTTAGCAACCTTTGATTTCTTTTGACCCTGACATCGCGTTGGATTCTAACTCAGTGAATTCTTTTAGCAGCGCGAGTTTGAAGTCTCTGTCGCCTTCTCTTGCTCTCTAGGAAGTCTGTCGATCAAAAGGATCCCAATAAATTCGGTTGACTCTTTCCATTTTGCAAGAGTCTCCTGGGTCTTTGATCTGTCGACATTTCTACCCTGTTACCCTTCCTTTCCAACCGAGTCATGTTCACAATTCACTAGTCTACCCATAGAAACTGGAAACGATCTGAGACAGGGGCTTCCAGGTTGAGAAAAAGCTGACTCTCTGAAAGCAACATGGTACACTAATATAAATAATTATATAAGATGAAAATTTTAAAGATACTTATTGTGAACTTCCGAGGCACACAATGTGCCATGTGGATCACGCTTAGCATATCTTTTGTCTATGTGAGCGAAATTGGGGTCCAAAAAATTTTACTATCTTCATCAGGACTTCAATAATAAATGCCAAATTAGAATCAGTCATCAGTATGTACTCAACCTACAACAATATCTCGTATATGAGGCCTTTTCCAAAACCCGATAGATCCATTATTTTCCAAAATCCTTATATCACAAGTCCTTACGGCCATATTTCTGTGTTTAGTTGGATGCGAGTCAAAATCCGTTAGATCCCTCAAAAAAATGGTTGTAAAGTTCGAGTGCCACGCCAAAATCCGATTGATCCATGCCCCGTATTGAATTAATTTAGAGTAAAAAGCTTCGGAAAAACCACCCTAACGGAGTCTGAACTCATCCAAATTCTCAATGGTGAAGAAAGAGGATGCGACCGTATTGAAGTACATGAGAGAAGCCACTACCTACAGAAAGTTTCTGGTGACGGAATATAATTACAAACAAAGTTAGGAAATAAAGGGTTAGGAGGTGAAATAAAATCTGTAATTTTTCAAAAGCCTGTAATGCAATAAAATCTGGAAAAATTAACTAAGTGAATTGTTAAAATGGATAATGCCATCATGTGTAATAACTACAAAGAGAGAAATTAATAATATAAAATGAATGCTGTAAAGTTATAAGTTGTAAGATTCTATTTGTACGAATAGGACACTAACAAAAACAAAGTAACGCGAATACCCTCTGCGGCGGTCAATGACCAGCAGTATAACCGAAGCACATAAATATGTACAAAGCAATAAAAATGAAAACGGAGTTGAGTAGAACGTTGTCTATTTCCACGAAAATAATGAGTTACAAGTTAAATCGATTTCGACGGTTAGGTCATCATCAGTAACAAACAATAACTTTGTTCAGTAACAAACTTAATACTCAACTTAAAAATTATTTTCGTGGAAATAGACAACGTTCCACTCAACTCCGTTTTTATTAAAATGGTTTTCCACACTCTCATCGCGAGTGATTTTATTCGTATGTACAAAGCAACTGTTTCTAACACATGTTATAGGAAAAAAAATGTTTTTTCATTCATTTAAAGTGTAACTATTACCAAAATTAATAATACTAATGTAATTAATAATACTAAAAGTATAAGATGTACACGATAACCTAATATTCAGTGAAAAAGTGTAAAGTGAGCAACCATTTCAGGTTGAATTTTCGTCCGACTGCCATTCTTGGCGTCGCGGACGTCATCAGCTGTCTCCCTAAGGGGAGATCAGAATTTGTTCTGATGATTTCGCTCATGGCTTCCCAAACATCACCGCCCTGGGTTGGAACGAGAGATTGCCGATCGTCTAATAGACAGAAAACTTTCTGCGACGACCAGACTCGAACGCGCGTCCCCGCTAGACGGTTCTCATCTTATCACCGCAGTCGGGTACACTGTCCACTAGACCACCGACGCCCACTTAATAATATTCAGTCTATAAATCCATAAATATTCAGTGAATAAATACGCTTTCACACACTCTCTCTCTCTCTCTCTCTCTCTCTCTCTCTCTCTCTCTCTCTCTCTCTCTCTCTCTCACTCCATGTTTCGGTGATTTGCCGCTTATTTATTATTTATTTATTTATTTATTTATTCACGGGACAAACCCAATTACAAAAGAGGAAAATCAGCTTTACAGTTAACAGAGATAAAGTGTACAGATTACAGAGGTACAGGTTAAGTACGGTGCTTAGCAGCAAATTGTAAGCATACCCAATATTGCAGCCTTTTTCTTCAGTTTTTCAGTGTTTTGAACAATGTTTATGTACATGGGATCATTGTCCTAAAGTATTTTTTGTAACTTGAAAGTCCGCAATACTTCTCCTTATTTTCAAAATGTTTGCTTTAAAAAACTAAGTTTTAATGGTTTACATGGTAATTACTAAGTAGCTCCTAGTGTGAATTATTTAACAGAAACAATTTATTTGGAAATAATAGTGATAAGTGGGGAAAAAATAATTATTCAGTTATTTTTTTGCAAAAACTGCGGAGTTGGACCCGATAGATCCACCATTAGAATGTCTCAGGGTGTTATTAACCCAGCAGTATATCACTGCAGTATATACTGCCTTACATTATTACCTACCAAGTTTTGGTTTTGTGATAAGATAAAAGGTGGAGCAATTTTACATTTTCAGGTTTTTTGCTCTCCTGTAAAATTCAGGAGAGTGGATCTGTAGGATTTTGGAACGGCAGGTCTCATACAACAATGCGGAAAATTGAATGTCGAACCCTGTTACGCTTATTTACGCTGAAAACTAAGTCAGAAGCCTTGGAATTCTAGGAGTAGATATACTCGTTAAGCTCACCGCAATTTCCCTTTCATATTACCTCTCTTATTACAAGTTTCTTCTCACGGTACTTCTCTTGCCACTACTTTTATCGTCAGTAGTCCATGGTAGTATCTTTTTGTCGATTTCCACCATGCACATTCACAATAAAGACGAAAAGGTCTATCGAATGGATGTAACACATTGGTTTTTATACCTCGTTGTGATGACGCATCACGCTCTTTTATAGTGACGTCACGCGCATCACCTAGGTAGGCTGCGACCTTCAATAAAACCGCAGTCCTAAAAGTGCATTCGACTTGAACATTTACAACCTCTATACAGGGTGTTTCACGAAAAGGTTACACCCCCCTTCATTTTCGCAAAATACAGCGTAAAAAATTCCGACCAACGCAATTCTTCATGATTTTTTGTGAGGATCTCGGGAAAAATACTTTTGCGCAAAAAAGTTGCGCGCAATCGTGCGCAATTGACACTAACTTCATTTTTTCAAATGGAACCCCCCCTTTTGGTTTATTATTTTCAATAATGAACCTTTGGAATCGACCAAGAAAAAAAAAATTTTAACACCCCCTCAAAATTTGATGGTTTACGTTTCAAGGTACGTAGAATCCAAAAATCGAATAAAAATTTGGCCGTCCGTCCGCCGTACGCCGTACGCGGCACTTTTGCCACTTGGCATTGACCGATTTTGATGAAATTTGGTATGTAGGCTCCATTTGGGGTCTAGTTGTGCCCCGAAGCTTTTGGTTGATGTAGGTCACTCCTAAAGGTTCCAAAATCAATTTTGAAATTTTGAAAACGCCCTAACTCAAAAAAATTTCGATATAAAGGTATTGTTTTTCCTTCAAATTAAGATTCTATAGAATTTTTAGAATTTTTTGAGACCACGCGGAGCTCTGTAGGACAAACCGTTCGCTCCCTACGAGAATTTAAGGGTTTATATTGAAATATATATATATATAAATCCAAATACGAGTGTGAATCGCAAAAGAGGCCTAATCTCCGTTCAAATTAGAGCTGACCAAAATGCAATCAATGGTTGATGATTTTGATTTTTTTTTTTTTTTTTTTGATTTTTCTCTTCATATTGGATGGTTGGTGATTTTGTAGACGAGTGATCTATATAAAAATAATAAACCGTTGTGTAATAATTTGCAGCGTTTTTTATTACAGATTCGGATTCTACGTCAAAATTCATGAAAAATTCACACTCCAACCGATTTTGGTTTATTATTTTCAATAATGAACCTTTGGAATCGACCAAGAAAAAAAAAAATTTTAACACCCCCTCAAAATTTGATGGTTTACGTTTCAAGGTACGCAGAATCCAAAAATCGAATAAAAATTTGGCCGTCCGTCCGCCGTACGCGGCACTTTTGCCACTTAGCATTGACCGATTTTGATGAAATTTGGTATGTAGGCTCCATTTGAGGTCTAGTTGTGCCCCGAAGATTTTGGTTGATGTAGGTCATTTCTAAGGGTTCCAAAATCAATTTTCAAATTTTGAAAACGCCCTAACTCAAAAAATTTTGATATAAAGGTATTGTTTTTCCTTCAATTTAGGATTCTATAGAATTTTTAGAATTTTTTGAGACCACGCGGAGCTCTGTAGGACAAACCGTTCGCTCGCTACGAGAATTTAAGTGTTTTACGCACGATAAATCAGAAACACGAGTGTGAATCGCAATAGAGGCCTAATCTCCGTTCAAATTTTAGCTGACCGAAATACGATCGATTTTTCTTCAAGTTGGATGGTTGGTGGCTTTGCAGACGAGTGATCCATAGAAAAATAATAAACCATTGTGTAATAATTTGCAGCGTTTTTTTATTGCGCGCAACCTGGCTTTTTGAACGCTCTAAATTGCGCAACTACACAATAGCACAAAAATTAGGTTTTGGAAAACCCTAAGTGTGGCACATGTTTTTCGTAATTTTTTTACGCTAGATCACATGGTGTCATCCGTTTTTCAATTTGACTGGAATTTTTCTAAATGGCGGCCAAACATTCGGTTGTTATTAGTGAAAAAATTGCTCTTTTTAAATCGTTATGAGTTTTTAGGCAATTTTATTCAGTTCAAGCATGATTGTGCTGCCAGTTTTTATTTTCAACTCCACCGTAGACGGCCCCAAGCCCATGGTTCAAAAGAAGGTGAGAAAATAAAGAATAAACATGATTTCGGCCACAAAACTGATGTTTTCTTTGAAGAAATGTTAATTTTTCCTCTTGAAATCTTGGTCTTCCTCAAAACAGATGACACCCTGTGATCCAGCGTCAAAAAATGATGAAAAAACATGTGCCACACTAAGGGTTCTCCAAAACATTTTTGCGCAATTGTGGAGTTGCGCAACTTAGAGCGTTTAAAAAGCCAGGTTGCGCGCAATAAAACAAATCGATTCGGGTATGAATTTTTCATGAAATTTGACATAGAATCCGAATCTGTAATAAAAAAGGGGGTGTTCCATTTGAAAAAATGAAGTTAGTGTCAATTGCGCACAATTGCGCGCAACTTTATTGCGCAAAAGTATTTTTCCGGAGATCCTCACAAAAAATCATGAAGAATTGCGTTGATTGGAATTGTTTACGTTGTATTTTGCGAAAATGAAGGGGGGTGTAACCTTTTCGTGAAACACCCTGTATATCTCCCCAGTTATAATTAAAATACAACGCGTCATCCATACGTCTTTGTATGGACAATTACAGAGTAATAAGGCTTGGAGGATTCATGATTTGCATTCATCTTGAGACGTACAGATTGCTATCGATCAACGAGGGATTAAATTCATGAAGAATCATCTTGATCCCATCTTGCATTCAGAAAATGAACCATCAAAAATCAAAGTATACATTTAATAAGTTTGTCTACATAATAGATTTACTAACTTAGATAGAAGGATACACAAGCAAACATGGAGCTAACAATGTTCACGGAGATCTGTAACGTAGAATGCGAGAAGATATTTTCTATTCGAAACAAGAAGAAACGAATGCGTCCGGAAACCCCTATTTTCAAATCACAGATGCTGGGGTTTTCACTGGAGTTGGAGCCCCTTTCAAACAGAATCCATCCTCGTTAGTTGTCTCGCAGGCGCCGATAAGTATGAAACTGAGATCCATCTTCATTCGCTGAGCTATTGAGCACAGTATATTGTCGTTCTATTTCGATGGGACTAATACAAAAACTCGGTCGTCAGTGACACCATTTTTCATGATACCGCTGCTAATAGAGTCCCCCGATAGTAACTCCCACCGCTCATTCGTTTCATCATTTAGCTTTCTCTTGTAGTCTTTCACTCGCTATAATATTGGGTTTTGACACATTTTCAATGCATCAGTCTCTGTTTTTCATTCGTAATTGCTCGGTAATGGTGGAATCTTATTTTCTAGTCGTAGCAAACCTCATTAATTTGAAATACCAGCATGAAGATCATTTATCTCAAATTCCGTGCAAAACTATACAAGAAAAAACGTCTGCCCAGTGGGTGCAGCACATAGTTTCCTTGTATCCACAATCAGATAGTATTGATAGAGACTACTATCAGTCCTGCTGCAATGATTTCCACTGGGGGCATCTACGCCAACTCGTATAATTCTTATATTATGGTTATCACTAGGTTTTTACGTTAGCGCATGCGCCCGGAAGTGTGGATTTTCCTAGGGAACCATTTCCTCGCCAACCTGCACGATCCCTGAAAATTGAACAATAACTTCTTATCGTTTTGCCCGTTACAAGGGTTTCATGACAGACAGACACACTGACAAGGAACCAAAATTGTTCAAGAAGGTCTAAAAGGTAAAACACGACCGAGAATTTCATTCTAGAAAACTTTTTTTCAAACTTTGAAACATAATAACAGCCCTAAAACACTGTTAAGAATGAATTGGCACCACAGCTTCAAGCAATACGGACTCCAGTGACAAATCTAGCGAGAGAGCTGGGCCCCGATCCTCCAGGCCCAACATCAACACACATACAATACAACACACACACACAACAGCAACAACACAATGGCTACATTCAATATTTTTTAAAAGCTTTTAATATTTTATAGTCGTACTCTACATGACTTAAAGCCAAAACGATAATAAACAGATACGTTTTTAAATTTGGAAAGGTTTTTAATTTGTTTAATTTTCTTTTATTTTATTTTCATGCATTTTATTTTGCTATTCATGACTTGTTCACAGATTTTCCTTACATACTGCAAAGTTTACACACATCCACAACGTGTTCCTTGATAATCACACAGATTTGTATTTTAAATGTTGACCATCATCAGGTGGTTTCATAAATCGCAATAAATATTTCCTCTTAATTAATTTGTGTAAACCATTATCATCGCTCAGTTTGAACATGCGAGGATGGTTCCAATGTTGGTTCTGAGTCTACCAAAGGTTTTGGAACCAATGTTTTCACCTAAGAGAGTGTAAAGAAAATCAAACAATTATTTCAGGTTGTGTGGAAGAAACTATTTCTATCCAGTCAACATTTTTGGTTCAATTTCCACCCTCATCCATGGTGATTAAACCAAAACCTGATGAAAAGAGAGGGGGAGGAAGGGAGAATTATCACACAAAAAATCATTTAGATAGTCGCTTTGGATCAAATTTCCAATCTAAGGGGCTGTCATTTCTGTTCTTCCAAATAAACTTTATTGTGAAGTAGGTATGTGGTAGGAAGGTAGTATCTATGATTGGTGACAATGGCAAAGCCGTATTCCTTGCAGACGAGTGATCTATATAGAAAAATAATAAACCGTTGTGTAATAATTTGCAGCGTTTTTATCAACCAACTTACACACTCAAACTCAATGCCGAAAATTATATGCCCGTTTTGCAAAACAAAGGGGTTTTAACATTTTATTTCCTTCAAAATAAAGACCACATATTTAAGAGAAGAAAACGTTTCTGCGTTCTGAGATTGGATAGGTTCTATAATGAAAGGATATGGCTTGAATAGCCTCGAAAGAATATGTTGGAAACCGGAGTAGCGGGTTAGAGGTGCGGGACTGAAGCGTGAAATAACCTCCCAACTCATAATTATTTCCTTAACTTCAACTACGAGGAATCCCATTTCCCTGGTGGTAGGGTTCCTACCACTGGCAAATTGATCTCTCCGTAGCTTGTCCCCGGATTTTACCACCCCCGAGTCATCGAGATGGGAGAGGAAGATGGAAACGAAAGTTTAAAAGGTCACTGGTTCCCTGAGCCAACATATTTGATGTCTAACGAGTTCACAGGAATGATCGATTTGGTCGGGGTTGTTATACGAATCGAGTTTGGAAATTCGACTCGAAAATTTAACGCCAGGGAACACCAAAAACGTTATGGTGCAAGATAGCGGTGGGTATCCGTCTGGTGAAACGGGCTGGAGATAACGTAAATCCGTAGTCCTTAGCTCAGCTGTGATTTGGAGAGGTTCTGTATCATACTTGTACATTGGGGATTATGATGGTCTCGATTGAGGTCGAGACTACTGCCTCGAGGCTACGGTCATCTGCCGTCAATTAAGACCAGATCCGGAGCTAGAAGCAGATCCGATCACAGCGTCAGAGGGAAGCGATTTACCCGGTCGCTGCTTAATCAGTGCCTCTGGCGTTTCGGTTTCGAAGGTCGCAAATCCCTGTTTAATTATTAAACGGCGCGAGAGTTCTCCGGAAACACGCTTTGCCGGTAATATCCTGAAACCCGTACAAATAATCTCTGTCAACCCCCCAGTCTTCTGTGCCTTAGCTATCAGAATGTGAACCACTAGTACTAGCCAGTGGTGGATCCTGCTTGTCCAGTTAAACTAGGTATTTACTGTTATTCCAGTTGTTTGAATTGATCTGAAATTATTGTAGTACTTGGCAAACTGTAGTTATGACAATCGAACCAACAGACAACTTCGTATACTTGATAGGCAATTGGGTCCTTTGATATTTACTTCTTCTTTGCCGAGCTTTCGTCTGTTCAAGAATAGAGAATCAACATTCTCTCTAAGTGATAAAATAATTTGTGAACTAAAATTGAATAACAAAAACTCAGTAGTATTAACGATCAGTTGGAAGAGGTAATTTACGATACTTCCGGATGTGTATGTACGAGTAAGGCGAGCCGAGAAATCTTTGAACTCCCAAAGGTCTAGAAATCGTGTTCAGCTAATGCCCCTTCATTTGTCCACATGTGGCCGCTGGTATTCAATCTTTGCCTGTTCCCATCAATTTTTTTTTATTTTTTATTCATTTTACAATTAAAAATACATCATAGATACAAAGAATAGAATAGAAAACCAAGTCTTATGATTAAAGACAACAAAGTAGCTCAATACCTTGCCCACCAAGGCTTAAGTTCTTACGAACTTATGTCCCCTGGCGGAGTCTTAGTAAATAATTAAAACTTTTTTTTTTTTACAAAACTTTGAACTGAAGTTATACAAAGTATTAAGTCCAAATATACCCTCACAGCCAATAAATATGCTATACAATATGACATATATTGTATACTCACTCTCTTCAAAACAATAAATTTAAATCATACTCTCGCCAAAACTCGAAAAAACTACTGACAAATACATCTTTAATCCACTACAAAACTAGACACATCAAAACTAGACACACACTACAAAACTAGACACATCAATCTTGTGGTGGTAAAAAAAGTTCACCGCAGCAACATCAGAATTCCTTCGATAAAATTCAGTACGGCAACGTGGTAGTGATATATTGGAAGCCAAAACAGTTCTACTTCAGGCAATGTTACAAGCATGTTCAGACCTAATGCTCGTTTTGTCACAAGAATACAAGCTAGGTGAATAATAAAGGCGCTACTAATTTATTAAACAATTATTTAATAGGTTTAGGTTAAAAACAGAATACAGGATCCTAAAAAGGACAATCATACCTACATCGTTCAATATACCAGAAGTTAAAAAAAAAAAAAAAAAAAAAAAAAAAAAAAAAAAACACCGTGTTACAAATTTGAACAGCAAATGATAGCAGAAACTACAGAATAGTTCAAACTTGATGAAGTTGATCACACCACGTTTGTTCTGAACTGTTCGGTGGGTCAAGAAACTTATTGGTCAGAACGAAGTTCCTGGACTTCAGCCCATATCTCCGCATACTACTTAGCATATAGACAACTTAGCTTATGTGTTTTGCCTATGTACTTATCGTACAACTTGGAGCTAAATCCTCGACCTCCCTCACGATATTCCACTAATCAGCGCAGCTCTAACTCATTTCGGGACTTCCTAGAAAGCTCAACTGTATTTTCCTCCGTCTACCTCGAAATCGATTTTTGCTTCCGAGTCTACCAAGGTAGCGGAAACTTTGTTTTCGCTTTTCAAAGTCGAAAAAAAAGTTCTCCAAAATCGAATTTATTCTCGTTTTACGTTGTAGACCTTTCTGAACAATTTTGGTTCCGTGTTTGAGTGCATAACTATACGAAGTTATTGTCCGATTTCGATGATATTTTCAGGGATTGTGCGGGTAGGTGCCCTATGAAAATCATCACCCCCGGACTGATAATAGCCGCTGTGCTTGCGCTAACGTTAATTCCTTGTAACAGCCATAACTATTACATTTTCTATCCGATTTCAAAAAATGTTTCAGGGATTATGCGGATTAGGTTGTAGATGGTACCCAATGAAAATCATGGCCTTGAAATTGACAATAGTCTCTGCGCATGCGCAAATGTAAAATCCTCGTAGCAGCCACAACACTTACATTTTTCATCCGAATTTAATGACATTTCTCAGGATTGTTCAGATTAGCTAATAGATGGTCCGCTATGAGGGTAGTGGTAGGTACTTAGAGATTGACGTTTTGAGATTAACTACGCATCGGATCATCTATACAATCGGGTTATGAATACGAGGAAGCTATGTGCCACACCCACTTGGCAGACGTTTTTTAATGTAGTACAATAATTCGTAATTGCCGTCAAGATGGAATCTTTCTTTTACTTTCCTCGAATCCTCTTGAGAGTGTTCATAGGAAACCAGAAGAATAACATTACCACGAACAATGTCTATCCAAATGGGAATCATTTGTTTTTAATGGTGTTTGGTAAATTGGAGTTAGTTGAGAAGAGCGAATATGTGAAGAAATAACAAGTATATTTAACCAATTTTTATGATATTTTAAAAGTATAACAGTATTTATTATTTCATGTAAAACGATCATTCACCCGGTATTTTGCGTGTGACTTCTAACCGAAATCGAGCTCTGATTTCAAATACCGTTTTTTTTCAATTTTTAAGTTAGCAAAAGGCTTTTTTTTTCAACAAATGTCATGTTACCGTCTAGGGTACTCGAAAACTTCTAGCCAACTAACTTGTCTTGCCATTACATCATATTGACATCTCGGCCCGATTTTGGAATTTGTACACCCTATTTTAGGAGAGTTATTGCCTGGAGTGATAACTAATTGTAACTTTTAAACCGCTTCCCAAGAAGAAAAAAATCAAGGCATTTCATAATATTTCGATACTTTGGTACCTACTTGACTCATATTTTCTGAAGAAATAATGACAATGTATCATATTTAATTTAGGTACCTTATCACGAATTTTATTCAATAGAAATATCGAGGAGGTCTGAACAATAGAGGAATTTGTCTCCTCTCCTGACATCACTGGTAAGTAATACTGGTAAATATTTAGTCTCTCGCAGTCGAAACGAAAACGACGAACGTGCTATTACGAATTTGATAATGCTTAATTTTCCATTTTTTCGAAAAACAAAAAAAGGAAGGTAGTTCTAAAAGAATTTAAAAAAGAGGATTTCGACATTTTAATGAGGTCACCTTGAAAAGATACACTATCTATCAGTGAAAAAACCTGGATACTAGACTCGATGATCACGTCAATTTTAAATTGAAACGTCAAAAAAGGTTTATATTAATTTTTACTTTTAGTTTTTAAATAATTTGAAAGTAAAGCGATAAAGACAAAAAAAAAGCGGACTCCGCGTAATATTCGGTACTATCGTATCTCTACAGGGGTGAGAAGTTCGCTTGACGCGTTGACCTCAACCTATATTGATTCGGAATCCGCCAGCATCAGGAAGTGAGTAAACCTTCAACGCTATCTGCATATCCGTGGATGAAATAACTGAAAAATTTTGTCGTTGATGTTGATGTGGGTGTTATGAACAATTTCCGTGGCATAACCTAAATCATCAAGATGAAGGAGCTTTCCAGTAGTGTCAAAATCCAATTTCATGATTTTCACTATTACTTCCAAGTAAACCAGCTCATAAATCATCAGTGAAAAATAAGTGCAACAATTTTCCTGTGTGTGTTACGTACAATTTTATTTGGCTCCATCAAATTTCATTGAACCAAGAATTTTCTTTAAGCATTAACGCCGTGAATTTGGCCTCTCTTGTTTTGTGGATGAACGGTTGCAAAGTTGGTAAATGTTTGCGGACAGACGTAGACTTATTTTCTATTCAAGTATCAGCTGATAAAATTCGGTATTTTCTTTTCGAGTATGAACTCTGTCGAACTTCCTGAACAACCAAAGTTTGTTATGAAATCACCGGAAACTCTCAGATAACGGTATTGTTGCAGTTAGTTACGTTCTATCACTCTAATGATGAGTTGAAGGCAATTCGCTTCGTGTGAGCTTGCTTAATCGATGTTTGTACCAATCGATTCAAAAGAACATGAAAGAGAAATTGCAACATTATTCCACCCGTCAGGTGGATACAATAGAGCTATCGTTCAGGGAGCAAAGGTTTTATTCGTGTAATGAATCGATTGAAAAGTGGACACGCAATTTGCAACGCACACTTACATCGTTTCAACATAAGAACCCCATCATACCACGATTTCAACCACTGTGGCGAGGAAGATACCCTGGAACATGTTGTTTTAGATTCCTCACAGTTCACAGTACAAAGCCAACAGCTTCTTACGAGCATTCACAAGGAAGTTCCATCACCCTTCAAGCTGACTACGATCCTGGCATCAAATAATCGGACGGCCTAGAAAGAACTGTACAAGTTTATTAGGGATATAGAATGTAGTATAAAACAGACAAAGTAGTAGAGCACAAGATTTGAAACCTTGTTGTATAAACATAGTATGGCGTAAAAATTCTAATTACTTGAGCCAATAAAAAATTTTTAAAACTCTTCAATAACCAGAATATCAACTGGATCAATGTAGTCTACAGACAGGAAAACTCTCTTCATTGATGACTGATTTTAATAGGAAAAGAGGAAAATAATAAAATGTTTCGCAATTATTTGCGGCGTTCCGACATCGTAATATCACACTGTTACTGAACTCAATAACGACGTTCTGCGAGTACTTTCAAAGTACTCACCACAGCAGTACTTACCATTGGATAAGTTAGGATTCAATTAAACTAGATTTTTCTCGTCTTTATGTACGTCATCAGAGAGTTGTAGGAAATATGGCAAGTCAATATAAAATAAAAATAGAAAGAGAAAGATAGATTGACTGAATTGATTCACTCCTGTTCAGAGCATCATCGCCATGGTATTCAGTCGTTACTTTGTTCAATTTAGTTTGGAATGAAGCCTCATACTTAGGTATTTCACAGAATCAGCGTATTGCATCTTATTAATTTCCATTCGTATTGCTCGGACTTCCCTCTTTGTAAAGGTGTATAATGTGGTGGTACTGATTTCGATTCGTTCAGTTTTAGCCTCCCCTTCTTTGTCCTATTAACTATCTGGTTGGTGAAGGTTTTGTAGTTTTTGAGTAGCATCTCTTAAGCGTCTACGACGGATAGAATAGCCGTATTGTTATCAAACGTACCAATCATTATTTTCTTCATGTTGAGGTTGATCTCGAGAGTACATAAAATGCAGTACAGACCTCAGCACGTTTCCTTGCTCCTGTTTCTATAGGCTTTAATGATGAGTACTGCTCTCCATGCTTCACCCTGAAAGGTCGATGTTGAAGGTACTACAGTAGTAATTTTATATGTGGAAGAACAGAAATGTATATGTGGAAGCTGGTTGAATAAACAGATAAATAGCGAAGGCAAATTATATTCACAATATTACATGCACGAACGAAAGTTCTAGCGAGAATAATATTTTTGTGTAGAGAATGTTCGTTCATTGTGTGGTAATAACATCAAGTAATGAAACACATTTTTGTTGTCTTATCGAGACAATTACACAATTCCAACAAATGGTACAACCTTGGGAGATCCCTGTGCAGCTCAAACACCGAACATTCACATTCTACCTTGTCAAAAGCCTGAGAAACATCTTGCAAGAAAATGCTTCCATTGACTTTCATACATTCAATAGAAAATATAAACCGAAAACGAAATTCAGGTTTATTTGTTAATGAATAAAACAACGGTTCGCTCGTTCTAAGATGTAATTTGGAAAACTACAAGTGTCCGAGCGGTTGTTTAAAAGTTTCTGGAGGCGTATTGATGTTCTCTTTCTATAAGAGAGAGAAGAGCGGTGATAAAACGGGGAAAACTCAGGAAGGGAACAATACGTATCTAGAGACTTCCGCTTTGAGGTTTTATGATTCAAGAAAACTAGAAAGCTGATTATATCTTCATCTCCTAATCAAAACGACGAGTATAAGAGTCGTCGAGTTGGGGATCGACCGCGCCCAGTGAAAGTTTTTGTTGAAGGCCCTGTTCTAATCTAGCTTAAGAGGGCTGGAAATATAGGAAAACGTTCGCTTTTTCCTTTTTTGCTAAACTGACTGGATTGGACCAAGATGGAGAGAGAAGAAGGGGGATCTGGTGATTCATCAGGCGGAGCTCCCCTCACTCTGGTGCCTAAGTGGCCCATGTTTGTTGTATGAGCCACCGAGATGCCCAACTGCAGGGCATACCAAAACACATGAACCTCTTACCTGTGATTAAAGTGTGTTTGTGTGTGTCGGAATGTTTTTTTCCTCCTCCCTAGACTGACAAGGGGACCTTTCCCGCTTTTCCTATCCAACTTAAGAAGGTGGGAATTCGAGGCCTTAATTTTGGAGAGTGGTTCTTGATGAGCTTAAGAGGCAAACAACTTATTCCATCGGAAACTTCTTCCGAGGTTTTCATTTTAAAGCTGCAAAGGAAATAACGCCACGAGTCTCCTTCGGCTTCTTCTACCAGACCCATCCATCAATAGGTAGTAGAAATGCTACAGCTTTGAGGATTACTCGCTTTTCAGTCCCCTATTTGGGTGGGAGTGTTCTGCTTTGGAGGGATGTGTTCTTCTATTGCCAGTATTTTTTGAGAAGTTTTCGGTTGTCCCAATTTGTGTACTACTACCTAATTATTTCTTGACGATATTGTTCAAGCTGTGCTTTAATTTTGTTGTGATTGTAGGTTTTTGAACAGCCCAAAGAAAACTGGAAGATTCAATTAAAATGAATTGATTTGTCTAGTTTCATACCTACTCAGTATTACATTCTCATACTTTGCTTTGCTTTTTCAAGTTTAGTTACTGGTACGTGTTCCAAGTTACGCTTTTCGTCAATTTGTTTCTAAAATGCTCAAAATAAGTCCTACGAGAAACTTCCTGTCGGAATAACAATTCAGTTCAATTGGTAACTTGAACGTCTGTTTTTATTAGGAGATAAGTTAAAAATGACTTCAGAATATCCATAATGAAACTCCTACTTGCAGGTTAATCTCGAATCAAAATCACTTCAAAAATCCATGACAAATATTAATAATATTTGAGGCAATGTGATTTTGAATGATAGAATCGAGCAAGGAGAGAAAAGAGTTACCTCCTCAATACTCACTGTTTCTTGATTCAAGAGTAGAATCCGAAAATTGAATAATAATAAGAAATATCATCCTCCGCGACACTTTCCTTGGTAAATATGGACCAAAATTGATCCATTTTGGAATATGGGCTCCATTATGGTTTATTATTTTCAATAACGAACCTTTGCAATCGACCAAGAAAATTTTTTTTAACACCCCCTCAAAATTTGTTGGTTTACGTTTCAAGGTACGTAGAATCCAAAAATAAAATAAAAACGCTGCAAATAATTACACAATGGTTTATGATTTTTCTATACAGGGTGTCTACACTTAAGATGTACATAACTTCAGGGTTCAACTCTACAAGGTAATTCCAACAAAAAATGTCTCGTATCAATTTTCTCTTAACCCACTCAAAATTCTATTTTTTTCACTTTAAGGTTGTTTTCGCTTTTTCGACCTTACGGCACTGATATGGTCATAACTCCCTTATTTCTCCTGAAAATTCAATTCTGACTACATCGTTAGAAAGAGCGTTAAATTCCTAAGCTACCTAGTGCAAAATCAAAATATTTCAGCAATAAAATAGTTCCAAAAAATCAAGTCAAAAAGCCAACTCTACAAATTTTTCTAAACTTGACTTTCTTTGACAAAAGTTTTCTCTCTGAATTCCTGCCCATTTCGATGGGTGCTCTTCGGAAAAATTATGCTCAAATTGTCAGCTTTCTAACGGTTTATCAATTTTTCTTTTTATCATTCAAATTGAAAGAGTAAATGAAGTTTGAATGTCAAAAAACGTGTGTTTTACAAGAAAATCCAGTATTTTAATCGGTTTATGGTCCCCCTCGATCTCAAAATGGCTTGACGAGTTTGGTATCATTTCCTATGTAATTTTTTACGCTGAATCAAATAGTGATACTTCCGAATAATTCTGACTGCTATAAAGTGGATTTTTTGAAGAAAACTTTCGTTTTTCTTACATAAAATACGCATTATTCGTAAATGTGGTAGTGAGCATGAAATAAAACCTTTGAACTCAACAAACTACCCGAAATCAAATCTGTCGTTTTCCCATCAATTTAGAATAGAATTGCATTTTTAGGATCGAATTACACCACCCCTCCTCCCCGAGGATTAAATCAGTAACAAGACTGTGAATCGCGAAAGGCTATTCATTGACAGAAGTCCTCATCTCCGTTCGAAGTAGTTACCTACTTATGATAATGAAAGTGTCGTAAAAATAGCCCACGTTTTCAGGAGTGGGAGGCAAAAAGAAGTCTGCCAAGTGCTCGTGGCATTTAGATTTTTCGTATTCATAACCCGATTGATTAGAAGATCCGATAGGTACATAGTACTTAGCTAATCTCAAAACATCACTCTCTAAGTAACTTACTACACTAACCTCACATCAACACACCAACCGGCACAATCTCTGAAAATTTAATCAAAATTGGACAATAACTGTGTATAGTTTTGCCGGTTACAAGGATTTCATGACAGGCAGACACGCAGACGCGAGTGGAAATTTTGATTTTGGAAAAGACTCTTTTTTAACCTTGAAAAGAGAAGACATTCCGTTACTTTGGTAGACGGAAGCAAAATGCTAATTTTTTTCAGATCACCTCTAAATGAACCATAAACCCGTGAAACAATTAAATTCCACTCCAGGAGTTATCAATTTGATGTCTAAGGCAGGAAATAGTTAATAATTACTTTTTAAAAGTGTAAACAACATAAATTAACATTTTCTTTATAACATGAATGACGTTAACTAAAGTCCGTGTTCATGTTCAAATGAAACAGAATGTCCTTTGATGTTTCTTCAAAGTTTGGTATCGTTTCTTAGACCTAACTTGATAGACTTTCCTTTTCTCCGTCGGTAAATTTTTGAACCTATTCAGTGCCAGTGAATTGGATGAGACGTCGAGAGGTTGAATCAGAAGAGAAAAAAGTCCGTTGACCAAACACGGTGAAAAACAGAGACTGTAAAGAAACCAAACCAAGTAGTCTCCAGAGGGTTATTGAATGAGTGTAGTAGAGTCTTGAAAGGAACAGGAACCAACTTCAAGGTACCCCCCAAAAGACGTGGAGGGGTTGGCTATTCCTTTTTTTACTTTCTTGACGTTCGGTATAAATACTTTTCACTCGGGAAAACTCAAGTTTTGAAGGAGGCTGCAATAATTGAAGGGAGTAGAATAAAAAAAAAAATAAGCTCGTCATTAAACCAAGACAAAAGCTGGGCCCAATTAGGAGGCTCCCGTTCCAATGAGGGCGTCACCAATGAGGAATCGTTGTTCATTAACTCCCATAAATTAGGTTACATTCTGCCGACATGATATTACCCGGCTTTTTCTCTCAAAGTTTCCTCCTACTACACTAATCTCGGCCTTTTCATCCGTGCAACCTGAACTCACTATAAGTCGTACAACTTTTACATTGAAAAGATTCAGTACAGAAAAAAGATCCCTTGCCTTCCTAATGAGCAAGGGAAATGTTTTGTGGCCTAACATAATGGTGATGTTTCACGCTATGATCATCCTCTAATCGTAATATGAAATCCAAGCAGAATCTACCCGTCACAAGTGATTGACAGAACTAGTAGTGGTGAACCGATTACAACTACTCACCCTCAGCGATTTGATTGTCGACTACTTATAGTGACGAGATGAAACTAGGATATGATAAAACCATATGTACGCTCAGATGGTGAAAGGAGCCATGACCTTGATCAAGGTAAGCAATAGCATAAATCGCAATAGGTCAGCACATGGGCAACTACTACTACGAGTAACAATGTCCCCAAAAGAAGAGAAATACAACCAGTCTGAGCAGCAAGTGCGCCTGATTTTTTTTTTTTTTTTTTTCTTTAATTTTTAATCGAAAGTAGACCTCATCCTGAGAATTTTGACACCAGCCGTTCTCTTTTTGGCTGAGTTGATCTTTTTCTATGATTTTCCTAAGTTTCAAATATTTATGACGCCACGCGCCCCTCCCGCCTGGGCGGGACCCACTGTGACGTCATAAACATTCGAAACTTTGAAAAATCATAGAAAAAGTCTTCTCACGCTAGAAGGTCGTCAAAATTCTCAGAATGAGGTCTAGTTTAGATTAAAAATAACAATAAACAGTTTTTCCGACCCATGCGCACCCCATTATTCTACCAATCTTGGGCCCAAGAACCTTGACAATGAAACCCACCCACTATCGACTTCCTACAGATAGCCAGAAAGTAGGAGTAGATAAATCCCACTTCTATGCTGGTAATCATACAAGTATCGCATGATTTGTTGTCATGTTAAAGGCCGTTTGAGGAATGTAAACGCTGGATTCGATTTATCCGAAAAGCCCCTCACTGGTGACCGAGTATTAATCAAGTCACGATCGGCCGTGTGATACTACGCGTAACGGCCGACCACTCATAGCAGCTCACTTTTGTGCCGTTTTGCATTATAGCGCCCTCGAACCGCTTTCTGTCTCGTTTTGGAGCGTCCGATTAATTTGAACATAATAGTCTGCTGGAACCCATCCTCTGCTGGTACACTCTACCCTTCCACTCTACGAGTCCCAATTAATGGGGAATCCGCGGGGTCGTAGATTAATCCGTGGAGTAAAAGAGGAGTCGAGCAACCTCGCTTTATCGCTGGAACCTCTGAGCTTTCTCTGATAGCTCTAGCTATCATTAGTTAGGCACTACAGTGAATTTATGTGTTTCCAAAAAGATAAACGTTCCATTCACGTAGTACAAGAACAGCGTATTCCAACCAATTCTTAGGATATCCCACAGTAAGGCTTTTTTTTGCCGTTAATCTGGGGTGAAAGAGGACAACACCCAGCAGAGAAAAAAATAACCACATATGAATCCGTTTAGGACCATTCTCAATCCAAATCCGCGAAAAAACCATAGGTGAGTGACAGTGTGTATCCTCTCAGTAAATTTGGTCTCAATATGAATGTTGAAAAGACCCAAGTGCTCAATGGTTCAGAGAAAGGGTCACCTGGTGGTTCCTATAGATCCAAGTTCACTGAGGCTTGGCAGTGAGGAGATTGCCGTTGCAAGCCATGGCTCCCGCTTCAAATACTAGGGATATGGTTTGGTTCCCACCGAGCCATACCAGTAAGTTTAAGACCAGCCATTCTCCTTCTCCAAAATCTGATTCTAATAAGAACGTATGTGTTGCTTTATTTTCTTCATGCATTGGTCATCTCTGGGCATTCACTTCTGATGGTGAGGAGGGTTGATGTATTTGTAAGAGGAAGGGTGCGGCATTGGTTTGGGCTGCTTCTATCCACGCAACCATCGGCGATGTTGGCAAGGGTCTGGGTGGGGTCTGGTGGTCTGGGTCTGGGTTGGTTGTTGTGTCTGGCCGAGCTTATATCTCAGCTAAGTGGAGTAAAGCTTGCAAAGGCAAGGCAAAGTCTCTTTAGTGGTGTGATTGATGGAGTGACTGACTGCTTGGCAGAGGCAGAAACAGAGGACTGACCCCCAACATAGCACTGCTGATTGGAGGGACCTGAAGTACGCAAAGTCACATCATCAACTCAGTGGTTAAGGACTGATAGTGTGCAAGGATGGCAGCAGGCATCATTGATACGCCTACACAGAGGTTCATTATCATCAAGAGTTAGACTCAGCAGCGGGCCTCGCCTACACCATTTTACAGGCGCGGGACGTAAAATTTACGTCACCTTTCCATTTCAGGGTTGACCCTGAATCTCCCTCGGTGTTGGCGAGGGTAGGAAGATAGAGGATGCTAGGGTTTCATCTATGCCTCCCCCAAGGTGCCCTTTACAGGGAAGAAACCAAAACCCTTCACGTAAAAATTACATCCTTTCCAATTAGGTACGTAGGATGACGTAAAATGTTTTACCTCGTTTCCAATCAATCCCCATTGGATGAAGTAATTTTTACTTCATGATTCCATTACACCCCCTTCTTAAGGATTAAAGTTTATCTACTTCACTTTCCCATTTGACTTATTGGTTATTCCGCAGTTGCTTTCATTCATGTTAGTTATATACCAGGATTCATTATTTTGATATTCATTTATTTCATTTATAAACTGGGATACGAACGGATGTTTGTATAAATATTTTCAAGTAGGTACTTCATGGTTGTCACCACCTAACAACCATAGGTACTACCTATCTACTTCACAATCAAGTTTATTTGGAAGAAATAAATGCTTCACACTCAATTAGAAGAAATAGGGAGTTGGGGTGACTTCATTAGAAAATGTGACTACTGGTTGCTAAGGACGCAAAACTGAGTACAACCCGAAGTAACAAACATCATTTTGGTCAGCTAAATTTCAAAAAAAATTAGGCCTCTTTGGCGATTCGCACCGGTGATTCTGATTTATCATAAGTCCAACCCTTAAATTCTCGTAAGAAGTGAGCGGTTTGTCCTACAGAGCTCCGGGTGGTCTCAATCGGCTCTAAAAATGCAATACTATTTCAAATCGGTGGAAAGCATACCTTTATTTCGAGAGTTTTCGAGCTAGGGCACTTCGAAAATTACAACTCTTATTTTTCGCCCATTAGGAGTGACTGACATCAATCAAAGGCTTCGAGGTACAACTAGAAAAATTATCTAGGAAATGATCATATATTCACTTAAAAATAAACCCAATGTAAAATTCTGATGTGTTTTTTGAATAATTTCGGAGATTGCTGGGTTAAGAAACGGCAAACAGCAATGTATAGGCTCCAGTAATTCCTTAATTGTTTTTGTCTTCAAGCATAAACAAAGCATCCTGAATAACCTCATCACTCAATAAGTTCTTCTTTTTGGTTTATTATTTTTAATAATAAATCATTGGAATCGAGCAAGAAATCAAATTTTAATCCCTCCTCAAAATTTGATGATTTACGTTTCAAAGTACCTATGTACCTGCATAAGAGAAAATTCTATAATTTTAAGTAATTTATGCTTAATTATCTTATTGATGTGGTGTAATAACAAAAATTACCATTATGGGACAATATTGTTCTCTTTTCTTTTTTGTATAAATCTCCCAGTTAGCTAACCTAATTTTATGTTACGTTTTAGCAAATTATAGATTATGGAGAACGTTGAAGGGGAAACAAATCATGGGAAACTCAAATTTTCTGTGGAAGTAAAATTTACGTCGAGGGTTTCCATTTCAGGGTTAAATAGGTACAGAATATAATCTGAATGAGTTATTTCTACTTTATACTCAACTCATCGATTCCGTTCAACACGATTTCCCTACCTTCCTTAAATAACGAATGTTTAGTTCGAATCAAATGAATTATGTCCGTATGAATTCTTGTAGAGTCATACGAATACCCATGAATTTATATAAACACTTTAATAATTAAATAGTACTTTTATTTATTCATTTAATTTTAGTTTCATTTTTTTTTTTTTTTTTTTTTTTTTTTTTGTATTGTCACTATTGAAGATATAGAAGCTTCTTGCAGCAGGTCTTGTGGGTTCTCAAAAATCAAAATGTTTACTCGCAATTTGCATTTCTGGGCTTTTTGAACCACTCTGGCTCTGCGTCTTTATAACCGTCTATGTGTGGTATATGCCTTGTCCTGGGCATACCTATACGAAATAATGGTCCAATTTGGGGAGTTTGAGGCAAGGCTCAAGATGTTAGCGTATTTATTTCATCTCAGTCACCGATCAGTAGGAACCACGGTACTTGTGATATAGCAAACATTTATCAACATGATTGAGAACAACTTCTGAATTGTATTGCTTTATCAATCTACTATGGAAATTATCAATGATTGTGACAATAATAGTTATTGTTTTGGAGTTTATCAGTGATGGTGCTCGATAATGCTACAATCAATCTTTTTCATGAACGTATTCATATATCTAGTAGTTATCTTATAGGTGAAACTACAATAAATTCTGAGGATTTTTGAATTTTCAATCATATACTAGCAGGATGACTTTTGTACCTCCCTTCTTTTCTATTTATGCCCACCAGTATGGATGGCAGTAACACTTCTTGTATTAGTTCAGCCAAATTACTTTCAGAAAACGGTAAAAGGTTCACGCTAGCTGTTGTCACGTTCCCTCGAAGGCTTTTGAGAAAATTTAATTAGGAAGCGACCCACGGGGGAGGACTCTTTGTTACTAAAAATAGCAAGTCATTTGATAACCAGAAGCTCCAAAAGGGAACCGTTGTCAACCCTTAACAGTTGATTTCGTAACGACGACGTCCAAAGCCAGCAAAACGTGGGTATTTCGGCTACACACCTGATGCGGTTACTCGATGTAAACACAACACACACTATCATCTACCACACACTAAATTTAATTGTTGGATGTGTCATGAAGTGAAAACAATGCTTCCGAAATATTCCAAATAAATTTAAAGCCCCGGCAAAAAATTATATAACGTATAATTTTTTGTTGGGTTTTCTGACTATAATGTTTATTACAAGTACAAACATTTGACAGAACTGTCGAGTCTTTCCCCAAACGCACATATTTTTACTCAAAATTTCACGGAGAAAACTGGTTTTTAGGATTAGAGGATTTTGTACGTCGATTGTTTGCCAACGTTTTGCTATGTGAATACTGTTTTGCTCCTGAAAATCTACCTGTTTAATTTCGTATTGTATTGCTTAAATTAGCGTTGAACCTATTTCTTCGCAAATACGCTCGGTACCCTCAGTACAACACCCGGCACTCACAGTACCACACCCGGTTTTCTCAATACAACACCCCCGCATCAAAGAGCTTCATGGTGCAGTTTATGCTTTAAGACATGCTTCGAAAATTTTACAAGAAGAATCCATGCGTGAAGTGTACTTTGGAATCTTCCATGCAAAATGTACATATGCCTTGCACATATGGGGGTTCTCGTGAAATTGAAAGAGTACTACGTATGCAGAAAAAAGCACTTCGGGTATTGTGTAGACCTGGTCACCAAGATCACTGCAAACCTTTATTTAAGAAAATGAAAATCATGACCATCATAAATGCTTACATTTATCACGCAAGCTGCTACATCAATGGTAGAAACATATCAGTCCGAGGAGAGGTACACGATCACCATACAAGAAGGAGAAATGACATCGATTTACCGTTCCATAGACTATGTACTATACACAAAAGCAATACCACTACACATCGATAGAAAAAAAAAATTTAACGTGATTCCAAGCTCAGTACGAGAATTACCAAAAAAGCAATTTGAGAAGATTATGAAGACCTTTTTAACGGAAACTCCATTCTACTGCCTGAGGGAATAATCTTCGACCATAAATTTTGTACAATGTACAATGTACAATGATGTATGTATATTTTTTTTTTTTTTTACTCAATAAGCTTTTATAATGCAGAGGAATTTTAGTTAAAAGTACTCTTGCCTGTATAGGACTTTTTTATATTTATTTTAAATGTAATTACTATTTTAATAAATTTATTCGGGAGGATAATAGGTGTAGTTTGGTTTAATTAATCTGTGATAATAAATTTAATTAATCTGTGATATAATATGTGCTAGTTGATCATGATATCGGTGTTTGCCAGTTATACTGTTTGTTTATTAATTGTCTGGTCGGGTGTTCTGGTCGGACCGGAGGCGGCTCGCCTGGCACGCTCTGCGACGTTTGAAAACGTTAGGGCTGTCTACCCAATATTCGGAGGGAGCCCCGGGAGCCGCCATGGTGGGTGGATGCGGGTCCGGCCGGGCTATCCGGCTGGACTCGCGCTTTTAGCGCTCCCACAACACCTCGCAATCACAGATATATAATAAATTCACCAAACCACCTACTATACCTTCCCAATATGATGATATATTGTGACCAATCCGATATCCTCGATACCTCAAAACAACATCCGATACCCACGCTACAACATCGGGGTACCCTCAGTACAACACCCGGTTTCCTCAATACAACATCCGATATCCTCAGTACCTCAATACAACATCCGATACCCACGCTACAACACCCGGGTACCCTCAGTACAACACCTGGTACCTACCCACCGTACGATGATAATCACGCATCAAAAGTTTAAATTATTAACACTTAAAAACTTTGTAAATCTGGGTTTGCTATGGAATTATAAACACCCCTGATATTAATAAAACAGGTGAATCCAACGTTAATTCATCCTCAATTTATTTACTGTCCTGCTAGAGAAAAAACCGCACCCTTTTAACTTTCATTGTTTCGCCGTTAATTTTGTTTTAATGGATTAGTACTAATGATTTACCTAATACGGTTCCTCAATTTGACATAATCCAACGGGTGGAATGTAAATTGAGGCCAAGCTTTTGCCTTCATAGTCGGACTTGTTATTCAGTTTATGTTAATCTGGAGATTTCTGAGGAAGAGGAGAAAGGAGGGACAAAACTTCCAGCAGACCCGATGCTCACCCCCCACCCACGCTTCAGAACCCGAGAAAACCGAGGATTAGCTCTCATGAATTTACTAATATTCTGGCTTTTAAACTGACTAAACGGCAGAATGAAAACCTCCGCGGAAGACAAAAAATAGGGTGGGGGTGGAGAAGAAGGGAATGAAAAGAAAAAACTCAATTCATTAGTGAGCATAGGGGATCAAGGAAACCAAAGGACGAGAGGGAAGAGGAATAAGGAAGGAGAAGAAAACGGTGTAGAGGAAGAAGCTGAAGAAGTAGGGCGGGAGGCGTAGTTCATTAGAGGGCACATTAGAATTCCAAGTGGTTCTTGGGGTCTCAACTTTCTGAGTGCGGAGAGCAGCATACAGAATCAATACCTCTCCTTCTGGCTTTACCTCCTTCCGGCGTGCAGAAGAAAGGTATGTTTGTCTCGCCCGTTTTCTTATATCCTCGTTTGCCGCACCCTTGCCTTGTTGGGGGCGTCCCTCTGACCCATAATTGATATGTCCTCACTTTGAGGGTGGAGCTGGGACGTTTATCTTTCTTCAAAATCAGGCAATGACTTTTTGCCTCTCCTTCTTCCTGATCTCTGAATGATTAAGACAACCGAATATCGGCAGTCATTTCTATGTACGAAATGAACATGTTTCGAGTGCTGAAACTCGCATTTTTGTAGAGAGAGTAAATGTAATAAATTTGGTGCTATTAAAATAAATGCATTAATTAAAAAATTAATCCTCAACAAAAAAAAAAAAAACATGTGAGTACTTTTTGGAATCAGGGCAATGAGAGGTTTCACAATTCGGTAAGTAGTATTACATTTTGGTTTAATATTTTCAATAACGTAGGTAGTTAAATGTGTAACTATTCGATAAAATTTGTAGGTATCTGCTTTAAAAATTTCTAAAATGTATAATTTTTTGCTCGAATAAGTACCCTGAAAATTATCTTCTTACTACTTAGATTCAAAACTATTTATCAACGAATTTATGACTGTTTGTATCCGTAATCGACATCAGAACCGGTAGGAGAAATTAAAACCGAGGTAGGAGACAATTATAACATGAGGTTGACTAAGAGAAATTTGAATGTGATGGAAGATAATAAACACAGTGCTTCCAGAAAGTTTAGGGACACCCCTCATTTAACACTCTCGTAGCAGTGTCCCTAAACTTTCTCCTACCTACCTTGGTAAACATTTTTCCTTCGTAGAGCATGAAAAACGAAACATTTTCGTTAAAAAAAATCTCTCTAACTGTTTTCTTCAAGTTTTTTATGAGGAAAATCTCTCCGAGTGTTTTCTTCAAGTTTTTTTGAGGAAAAACAGTTTTTAGGCTAGCGGCAAATTTTCGCTGTTTTTTGGGACAACAAATTCTACAATTTGAAAAATAATTGAGATATTCCAAATTTTTTTCTTTTGTTTTACTCCTGATTTATTGCACTTTTACGTGGGTACACAACTTTTCACCCTCTGGTATTTCTTTGACAACTTTTGTGGGTTATAGGGTTTTGCATTTTTGATCCAAAAAGTGTTGCGATGAAGTCAGTTGTTCAAGGTCGTGAAAACTTCACCATGGAGTCCCTCTTATCAATCTTATCCGTTGAAATAACAGTGTCAACTGCAGAAGGTTATGTTCGAGTGATAATATTGATAAGAGAGACTCCATGGTGAAGTTTTCACTATCAAGAAGATCACGAATTCAAAATCCTATAACCCACAAAAGTTGTCAAAGAAATACCAGAAGGAGAAAATTTTTGAACTGTAAAATTGCATCAGGAGTGAACAAAAATAAAAATTTGCAATTCTCAATTAGTTTCCGAATTGTAGAATTTTGTGTCCCAAAAAACAACAAAAATTCGCCGCAAGTCTAAAAACTTTTTTTTCTCATACAAACTTGGAGAAAACACATAGGGATATTTTTTTAACGAGAATGTTTCGTTTTCCATGCTCTACGAAGAAAAACTGTTTACCAAGGTAGGTAGCAGAAAGTTTAGGGACACTGGAATGAGAGTGTCAAATGAGGGGCGTCCCTAAACTTTCCGGAAGCACTGTAAATCTTACGTTTCATTGAATTGAGTACAATTGTAATTTTCATTCAGTCTTATAAGGTATATGAAACTTCACACGAGATAGTTATGGCGTTCGTGAATTTTTAAGTGATATTATATTTTTTTGTTCTTGGGAATTAAATTCATCTTCTTTGTTCAGAAAATACATTAAGCCCACCGAAATGTTCGTTATTTCTTTTCCGGAATATGGAACAAAAATGTATTCCGCAAACAGTTTAACCTGCGCAATATCTGAAAATTCATCAAAATCGGACGATAACTTCTTATAGTTCTTCCCGTTACAAGGGATTCATTTGCAGACAAAAAGACCGACTGACAGACAAACCAAAATTGTTCAGGAAGGTCAAAAACTTGAAAACTGGAAATTTTATTTTTGAGGACTCCTTGAAAATATAAAACATTGCTTCCGCTACCGTGGTAGACTCGGAAGCAATATTTTAATTTCATATCATTGTTGGTACCTACAACAAATGGGTGGTTATCCAGGCTTTTCAAACAAGGTTGGAAAAAAAACTTTTGGGAAAAACCATTAAACACTGGAATTACCTTACTCTGTTCACGTTATGAAGAGCGTTTTTTGACTCCGAATTCGATGAAGTTCTCGAGTTTGTGCACGTTGAGGTCTGGATGGTCCCCAATGAATTGCATTGGAATCAACAGTTTCTGAAACTGTTGACGTTATGGCGGTTTCAATATCCCTCCCGCGTAACCACACGACGTTAACGAAATTGGTATTCTGGAATCGGGCATAGTGAAGTTTGGTAAAGAATTCTCGTTGCATTTCAAAATAACAACGTCGCAATCTGTTCCGGCTGTACTGCGGTCGAGGAAAAGGTAGCAACATATGCTTTTTAGCCAATGAGAAGACGTATTGATATCAGGAATAGTCAATGTTGGGGTTCACTACAGTTTTAGCAATGGAAACAAAAGACAGATAACTCAATCAGATTTTTTGCCGTGGTGAATTCCATCGGAATAACGCGTAACAACGGAATTCTCATGTTGTGATTCGTACTTCCATATCATGGAATGATGATTAATGAAGAGAATCCCTATTCGAATTCATCATTCTACATCGGAAATAATTTCATCCGTCTACTTCGAATATTCAACTTCGAAAATAATTTGTTTTTTATTGAAATGTAACAAATACTCACTCAATAACTCAATAACTGTCTTAGCGTCTAGAGCCACTGCGGATGCACATAAGTGAAACCAAAGTGCATAACTTCTATGGTTTCCATTCCATCTAAATAGGACATTTAAGGGTTGTGTTATTGAGACTCGGGATTCCTATATAATTTTAATTTGCATGTGATCATCAAAATTGTAGGATACTAGAAATTTGTTATGAGTGTTTTAGGTTTTGAGATTATCTACCATTCATCGGTCCATTTATATAATCGTGTTATGGATACGAAGAAGCAACGTGGTACACCCACTTGACAGACTTTTTTAGTTTAGAATGATATAGATGTTGATTTATCATCTTTTGAATGAATTCATGATGAGCTAGATGATATATAAAATTGTCTTTCAGCTGAAAAGGTGGAGTTAATCCGTTATTACAAACAACCGACACTAAGTTGACCGTCCACAAAAAAACGTGACTTATCTTCCTGGATCTCGTTGTTCTGGAGATCAAAAAATCGTCAAAATGGTGAAACATCTACTACTTTTGAAGGTTTCAATAGATTATTATACGAAATTTGTCGTAGTTTCCTATCAGATGTGTTATCCCCAATTCAAAAACGCTGCAAATTATTACACAATGGTTTATTATTTTTCTATATAGATCACTCGTCTGCAAAGCCACCAACCATCCAACAAGAAGAAAAACATCGATCGTATTTCGGTCAGCTATAATTTGAACGGAGATTAGGCCTCTTTTGCGATTCACACTCGTTTTTCTGATTTATCGTACATCCAACCCTTTAATTCTCGTAGGGAGCAAACGGTTTGTCCTACAGGGCTCCGTGTGGTCTCAAAAAATTCTAAAAATTTTATACTATCTTAAATTGAAAGAAAAACAATTACTTTATATCTAAATTTTCTGAGTTAGGGCGTTTTCAAAATTTCAAAATTTATTTTTGAACCCTTAGAAGTGACCTACATCAACCAAAATCTTCGGGGCACAACTAGACTCCAAAAGGAGCCTACATACCAAATTTCATCAAAATCGATCAATGCTAAGTGGGGGAAGTGCCGCATACTGCGTACGGCGGACGGACAGCCAAATTTTTATTCGATTTTTTTCTACTTACCTTGAAACGTAAACCATCAAATTTTGAGGGGGTGTTAAAATTTTTTTTTCTTGGTCGATTCCAAAGGTTCATTATTGAAAATAATAAATCAAAAATTAACGTGCCTTATATTTTCGTCACCATTTTTGGGTAGGTATCCTCAGTTATTTGTATATTCGATCATGTTTGTCCTTATCAAAACACATACCTAATTCAGTTTAGGGCCAACCCTCTATGGCCCAAAAACTGAGGATATTAGTTTTCATTGATCGTGACTTATATTTCATGCTGGTAGTCACTTCGTCAACCATAAACAATGTAGTTACATACGAGGGTGGATCAAATATAAACGGGACTTTATTTTTTTTTTAATTTTATTTGTTAGAAAATAAGAAGCGGGTATATGTCACTTTTCTACATAGTCTCCTGCTTTTGTGACACATTTTTCCCAGCGAATAGGAAGTTTTTTAATCCCAGCATCAAAAAACGATGAAGGTTGCGTCTGAAGCCAATTGCGCACGAACCCCTCGACCCCCTCATCATCCTCGAATCGCTGTCCGCCTAGGGCTTCTTTAAGTGGCCCAAACAAGTGAAAATCACAGGGCGATAGGTCAGGGCTGTAGGGAGGATGATCAAGTGGAGTCCAATGCATTTCTTCCAATTTTTGAACAGTTAGAGCTGCAGTATGGGGCCTTGCATTGTCGTGGAGGAGGATGACGTCACGAATTGGTTGATTCCGTCTTTTGCTGCGATATGCAGCCCTCACCTGAGTCAGCAGCTCACAATAGTAGGCAGCATTGATTGTTCTTCGCTCATGCAAAAAATCAATGAGCAAAACGCCTCGATAGTCGAAAAAAACAGTTGCAAGGACCTTGCCAGCAGACAGTCGAGTTTTTGCTTTCACTGGGGCTGTCTCCCCCTTCCTCCGCCACTCCATACTGGCTTGCTTCGATTCGGGTGTGTAATGATGGACCCATGTTTCGTCGCAGGTGACGATGCTAGCCAAAAATGCTTCCCCTTCTTCCTCAAACCTTGCAAAAAGCCTCTGACAGACCTCCAAACGTCTCAACTTCTGATCTGCAGTCAAAAGGCGAGGGACCCATCTGGCACACACTTTACGGAATCGTAGGTGCTCTGTAATGATCGTT
Source organism: Apolygus lucorum (assembly GCA_009739505.2). Lineage (NCBI taxonomy): Eukaryota > Metazoa > Arthropoda > Insecta > Hemiptera > Miridae > Apolygus > Apolygus lucorum. Next base: position 45,385,246 of record CM019167.2, on the reverse strand, counting down.
TGGCAGCTCCCATAACTTACCCCTACCTGCTCAGCGATTTCGGAGACAGTCACACGTCGATCATCTTCAAGAATGTCACGAACCGCTTGAATGTTCTCATCTGTAATGCTGCTCCGGGGACGACGATCGTGTTCCTCATTCTCTGCTCGTTCTCTTCCCTCCTGAAACTCTTTGTGCCAGGCAAACACACGGGTCCTAGAGAGGGTTTGGTCCCCGAACTGGGCAGTCAACCTTTGAAAAATTTCCGACGGTTTGACTCTTTCACGGGTAAGAAATTTTATGATAATTCGTTGCTCAATGGAAACGGGCACCTTTTGTTCAGACATCGCGATAACTACTCATGAAAGGTTGTAAAGGGGGAGACGCCCCCCTCATCCACCTTCTAATGAACCTGTTCAAACAATCTCGAAGTGACGGGCCCGCTTCTGTCAACCGTCGGCGCTCATAGGTCAGAGTCCCGTTTATATTTGATCCACCCTCGTAACATACGGAAAGTACTATTTATTACTTACTTTACTTATTCGGCGCTACAGCACAATGTGAGTGTTTGAACCTCCCGCCCGTTACTGAGTGGCCCAAATTGCCACCTTCAAGTTCACACGCCATCCGCTAGAGGCCAGCGCCGCCATCCAGTCCTGCCTTATCCCGTTTTACCAATGCAAATCAAGTTCAATGCATACTAATAATTAAGAACCAGTACGAGTAATTAAAGTCCTATTCAACAAAGATCAGAAGTACAATTAATCCGTTCAAGTACCTTAGCAATGACTGCAAGTTCAGGTCCGAATGGCCGTGTGTTCACGAACCAAGTGAACTATCCCGCCCTCGATCATTCCTGCTTAACCGCCTCACTTCCTGCTCCAAAGTACCTACTACAGAATGTCCGAATTACTCTGTGCTGTACTTTTAACGCTTTTACAAACCCGTTTTCTGTACAATATAGTTCTTTGAAGTTCATATTAGTGCAGTTCTTCTAACGCCCTTTCCCGATGTATAAACAGTGAGTTTCACCTCTCGTGTTATACCAGTCTAAGAGGGCTCCATCTCTCCACCTTGATGACTCGGATGTCGTCAGCAGCAGCATCCTTCCAACTCATTCACGGTCTGTCTCGTCTTCAAGTTCCTTGGTCCTCTTCTCTGAAGCTTTCTTTGACATCTTTGTCTCACTCATTCTTACCAAGTGTCCAAACCTGCGGAGCTATTGTGATTTTATGATTTTCACTCACTATAACTTCATGGGCGAAGATTTAATCAAGTTTCTGACTCCATCTGATTCGCCATGATCCTCCATCATATACTGATTGAAAATAAAAACCCCTCTTCTTCTCTTCGGAATCCTTCTTTGGAAATTTGGAGTTCTTTCCCATCTGAGGCGTTCATTACCCAGGTTACGGCACCATGACAAAAGATTGGTCGTAATGATAGTTTAATTCCCCTGGCCAGGAGCTTCGATTTAAAAACGTGTTGCGATCCATAAAATATTCCTTCTTTCTCTTGAATATTGGCAGCTTGGTAAGGAGACTAAAATATAAGGGATGAAAATGGGAAGGATGGATGGAAGGATGGTCACCCCGGCATAATCACCGCGTCATACGTTTATTAAATTATTCAGCCGAAGTATGAAAATTTAGTATCGGCTATACGGCCGGTTCGGTTTCAACAGCCCCGCGGCAGTTTGACGGCCAACGAATATTTTACCGTCGCATAAAACCTCCCTTAGAGGAACGAGGTCGGATGAACCCTTTTCGAAACAAACCGTATCATCGAATGCAACGCACAATTGGAAACCCTGTAAACCGTACTTGAGCCTTTCAAAGCGGGAACAAAAATTAATAAACAGTATGATGCGAGTTGAAATATTGACGAAAGCCCCTCGACTGTTTAATTATTCAATCTTTCAATTTCAATTAAAAACCCCGTGAAGCGAGCGTGAAAAACTCTCCGATACCGTAAGCCACCGTAGCATTTTTAGCGGCATGCGTACCTCGAATTTGAACAGCATTCTATAATCCATGATTTACGTTACCCAACATGCGAATCCACCAGGTGGTGGAGGTCCGCCACCTAAGGTGCCAATCTGACACCACAGCAGTAATACGATGTAACGTTGAACTTTTACATTTATATTAGTTTTGGTAGGCAGTCCGTAGAAGGTCACATCCGTATTCAAGGTGAAACACCCAAAAACTCATGAAATACCTACTTTTCTGGTTTCCAGGCACCATGGGATTCGTTCCATGGCGACACTAAACATAGTTCATGAAAATCCAGAGGTACATTGATTACGTTCCCTCAATTTCAAAGTTTAGGTAAGTAATTAGTAAGCCTTAATAGGAACCGAAATATTGATAAATCGTGTATTTTATAAAACTATTATCCTCCCACTCAACCCCTCCGCGTGTGAATTTCGATAGGTACTCCAGTGGGAAGTTGTATGAATCGGAAATTTGTATGAATTGAAATCTGAATACTGGTTGCTAAAGACACAAAACTTAGAACAACTCAAAGAAACGAACAACAATCGCATTTTGGTCATCTAAATTTTCAACGGAAATTAAGCCTCTTATGCGATTCACATTCGTGTTTCTGATTTATTGTAAGTCCAACCCTTAATTTTTCATAGAGAGCAAACGGTTGGTCGTACAGAGCTCTTGTTGGTCTCATTCGATTCAAAAAATTAGATACTATTTAAATTGAAGAAAAAACAATACCTTATATCGAATTGTTTTGAGCTAGTTAGGACGTCCCACAGTAAGACTTGGGCGTCCTTATGCGATCGATCTGGGGTGAAGTTGGACAACACTCAACAGAAAAAAAAATAACCACACAGTAATCCGTTTTAGACCATTCTGAATCCAAATCCACGAAAAAAACCATAGGTGTATGTCTGTGTGTGTGTGTGTGTGTGTGTGTGTGTGTGTGTGTGTGTGTGTGTGTGTGTGTATGTGTGTGTGTAACAAAATCTTGTGTACTCTGCACAGGCCTTAGTTCTCAACCGATTTTCCTGGTTCTTTTTTTGTTCGTCGCGGAAAACTATCTAGTTGTGCACTACGTCGCCGGAATTTCGGATTTTGCTATTTAAGAGGGGGAAAGGGGGGGTTAATGCTCGAAAAACGTGCGTTTTTGGGCATAATCTTGTGTACTCTGCCCAGGCCTTAGTTGTCAAACGATTTTCCTGGTTCTTTTTTCGTTTGACGCGGAATACTATCTAGTTGTACACTACGGCGCCGGAATTTCGGATTTTGCTATTTAAGGGGAGGAAAGGGGGGGGTTAATGCTCGAAAAACGTGCGTTTTGGGGCATAATCTTGTGTACTCTGCCCAGGCCTTAGTTCTCAAACGATTTTCCTGGTTCTTTTTTTGTTCGTCGCGGAAAACTATCTAGTTGTGCACTACGTCGCCGGAATTTCGGATTTTGCTATTTAAGAGGGGGAAAGGGGGGGTTAATGCTCGAAAAACGTGCGTTTTTGGGCATAATCTTGTGTACTCTGCCCAGGCCTTAGTTCTCAAACGATTTTCCTGGTTCTTTTTTCGTTTGACGCGGAATACTATCTAGTTGTGCACTACGGCGCCGGAATTTCGGATTTTGCTATTTAAGAGGGGGAAAGGGGGGGTTAATGCTCAAAAAACGTGCGTTTGCGTGCATAATCTTGTAAGCTCTGCCCAGGCCTCAATTTCCAACCGATTTGCGTGTTTCTTCTTTTGTTTGACTCAAATAACTTCCGATTTGTACATGATTTTACCAGAGTACCAAAATTCGCAAGGGGAGGGGGTGAGTGGGGGGATAATATTCACAAAATATCCGATTTTTCAATATTTCGGTTCCTTACTAATTATAATACCTTACTGCTTACTAATTGTACCCAAGCTTTGAAATTGAGGAAAAATTCTCATTATACCTCCGGATTTTCATGAATTATTCTCTGTACCACCATGGAACTAATAGTGGTGCCAACATGGTGCCAGGACATGGTGCCATGATGCCATAAACCGCTTGTTTCGTGTTTTTTTTTTTTTTTTTTTTTTTTGTTTTTTTTTGTGTTTTACCTTGAATACGAATGTGAACTTCGACGGACTGCCTACCAAAACTAACAGATGAAAGTTCAATGTTACGTATTTCCGCTTTGGTGCCAGACCAGACTGGCACCATTGTTGGGGGGGGGGGGGGGGGGGGTGAACTCGAATTCGCATGTTGGGTATCGTAGATCATGGATTTTAAAATGCTCTTCAGATTCGAGGCTCCCATGCCGCTAGAAATGTTAAGGTGGATAATGGTGGGGGGGGGGGGGGGGTCAGTATTTCTTGCCTAAAGTAATAAATAAATTACATCGAGTGAAACAGTTTTATCACTTAACAACTGGTTAAACTGATCTAATGCTTATCCAATGGGACGTCCCCTGGAATGCATGCATTACCAAACAATATGTTTTTTTGAAACTTTTTAGCCCTTATTTTTCAACCCTTAGAGGTGACCTGGATCAACCAAAAGCTTCGTGGTACAAGTAGACCCCAAATGGAGCCTATGTACCAAATTTCATCAAAATCGGCCATGGGAACTAAGGAAAGTGCCGCATACGGCGGACGGACGGCCAAATTTTTATTCGATTTTTGGATTCTACGTACCTTGAAACGTAAACCAACACGTTTTGAGAGGGGTTGAACAATTTTTTGTTCTTTGTTGATTACAAAGGTTAATTATTGAAAATAATAAACCAGAAAAAAAAAACACGCAAATAGGTACGAGCCTTATTTTCACTAGATCATCCCTCCCGTTCCTCCCCCTTAAACACATATTTCGGCAACATAGTAACAACTAGAAATATTTCTTCGTCGAACGAAAAAGAGAGCCGAAAAACCAAAAACCAACGAACCAACCAAAAACCAACCAAAAATCGGTTGGAAGCTAAGGCAGAGTACCTACACAAGATTATGCTTGAAAACGACGACACTGAGATACACCCATCGTTTTTTTTCTCGCATATTTGGATTCAGAATGGTCTAAAATGGATTAGTGTGTGGTAATTTTTTTTTCTCCGTTGAGTGTTGTCCTCCTTCACCCCAAATTAATCGCATAAGGACGACCATGGCATACTTTAGCCCCTCAGGGCTGTCCATAGCCACTGCAAGTATTCACGGACACACATGCGAACTGACAGATTATCGCACAGACAGACAAGTACTGACAGACACAGAACGATAATTGTGTAGGAAGGTCTTTAAACGTCTCAACTTCTCATAATATCGCGAAGACAAAAGAGATCAGTGTAGTAATTCATTACTTTCTATTTTACTAGTTCAGTGTGGATTATATTTTACACAACTTGTTCCTGTCGTACGCCTTCACTGAGAAGAATTTTCAATTCACTGAAAAACTAACTCCGTGTCCCATGAATTATTCAGGGCAGTAATAAGTGACAGTTCGTCACTTTTTGTCGAATGACCCACATATAACAATGGCGTCCATTGAACGTTCAGTCACTAGCGCTACGTTCCATAACATCTATTTCTCACGATCCCCGCCCGTGTTGTTGAACGATAAACAACCAAAGGACTTCAAATGCGCAGCTATTCCGAACACCTCGAATATTACGTTGCGGTAGAATCAAATAAGGGATTTTCTCAGAAGCTGTAACTCTTCCGAATGATAAATACTGCCCAGAAAACCAGGCTGAACATAAGACGTTCTTTTCTAGACATACGTTAGAATATACGTAAGTGTAGGATTCGAATACTGTTAGAGTTGAGGCGTCCCGAAGGTTCAATCAAGTTTCTTCCAAAGGCTCAACTCTTGCTAGGGCACCCCCTACACGGAGAAACGATGGGAATTCTTTTTACCCTGCATCATCGGTTATAGATATTTCTGCCTCGTACGCACACTCTGTATCCGCCCTTCGATATCCTCTCCTCCTTTTTATCCTATTGTCCAAACGGAACCAATTATTTACCTCCGTTCACCTACCGAATGCTAACATGTTTAACCCTGACAAGATGAATTGCTTCGTCTCTTCTCTATTCACGAAACATCCTCCGATATTTATTAGTTTTTCTAAATGAAAAATGGGGGCACGTGAAGGTGTAGTGACCGCTTTTCCGTTTGAATTTATTGCCGTTCTCGTACCGTTTAGGGGGGGGGGGGACAGAAGGAGTATATTTTAATGCGGACATCCGAAGCTTCGAACACCATTGAACCGCCTGACCTAGTAATAATTGATTTAATGCCCACCTAAAAAAATCCGCGAACGCTCCGAATTGCTTTGAATACATTTTTAGAATCGTAATTACGAACCCCGTCTTCAGTTGGCAGTCTTTATTATTCCGAGAATCTTCCAATCCAGAATGGGCTCATCTCATTCATGTGTGAATCCCAAAGGGATTTTCCGAAGGGAAAACCTAAAAACTCGACTTTTCCTCATTTTTAGAGATAAATACATTTGAAAAAAAAAATGAAAAAATAACTACTTGCTATAGAAAAAAAGCTTCAATCATGATTGAATGCATTTTAAAAACCGATAATATTTTCCTGTTATTCAAATAGGAATGAACAACTAAACAGAATAATTCTGCCTAGTTGTTCAATTATTGAGCTTTAAAAAAATGTTCATATTTTAAACTTAATAAAATCCCACTCGTTTAAGGGCCATTCTCACGAAAACGTTGGATTTGAAGTAGATTTTTCCAGATTTCAAAATGTTCCCGTTTTCACCCAGCAAAATTTATACAACTTCTCTATTATGAGTAAAGTGAAATGAGATTGTCAGTCAAGCTTGAACTCTCTTATTAAGTACATAATGAACAAAAATATAATTCGAGAATGGCAGGCTGCGCTTTAAGGAAAGTAATGTTCGGTAAATATGTAAATTCATAAACCCATTTAATGCAGTCTCATAGAATCGTTATACAATATTACAATTTTAATAAAAAATGAAACATTTGAGTTCTTCAGTCTTAATCAAAATAACTAATATCATCAAATTTATCAAGGAGCTGTTGCATACAAAAAATTAATTAGGAAATTGTACTTACAAAATATAATAGAAATCACGCAAAATATCACGATCGTTAGTAATATGTGTATCAAATACATGAGTCAGACTAGTCTGTTCCAAAATCAAAATTTTATAGCAACCAATAATATTGTCTTGGAAACGGCGTAGACACGTCGTCACCTATTGGCCTCTTCTCCAGAAAATTATTATAAATTCACATGTTCTCGTAATAGTAAGTTATAAAAAGTCAATTTATTTCTCAGAAAGAGTTCCATAAGAGTTTTCGAAAATACAAGGATTTTCCATGAATTTACCAATATTTATGAGGAATTGCACACTAATTTGAACACTAACGTGGTAAAACTTTACTATTGAAGTATAATCATCACAATAATTGAGATCACATGAATTAGTATCACATTATTTATCAAATTATAAGAAGGTATCACGTTAAAACTCTCGTAACTCATAAAACCTCTAAATTACCATCAAATCACACTCTCACAATCAGTCCTACCATGTAAAATTCCAAGTATCACGTTACAACTCTTAATAAAACTAACTTATAAAACCTTTCAACTCCTAACGACCTGCCTTCCGGATCTTGGCTGCCATCTTCTTCCTCGCGTCTGATTTTGTTTTTCTCGGGGCTATTGATTAACATGCACTCTGCCAAAAATTACTTTACGTTAGTATTTGCACCCAACATGTACTCGGTAATATCGCGTTTCTTAACTGCTGCCACTCAGGCACAAAACTTGGAAAAATCATGGACCTAGATGAGATGCGCGCGACTGCTGAAAGGTTAATGAAGAAAAATCAAGAAAACCCAGGGAAAACCGACCAATGAGGCTGAACTAAGTTCCAATTCAGTACAGAAGTGAATCAACGAAAAACCCCTTATAAAAAATAATTTGAAGAGCGTAAAATAGGGTCGATCAGTCCCTAACGACCTCGATCAGTCCCTGCCACTTCCCAAAAACGGATTCGTGACAGGGACTGATATGGCAGGGACTGACGAAACAACACAAACTGACACATTCCCATCTATTTCTCTTGCAAAATAAATGTCTCGAGAAATATGCAATTATATTTGTAAACCTGGAAAAAGCCTAGCAGGGACTGATTGACAAGGTTGGCAACGTGCGGGTACTGGCACTAACTATCCTCACCACCGTTTTGTTGAACACTGAACACCTCCAATCAACGTTTGAAGACCATGAGGAGGAGTGGTAGATCGACCAGACGCAGGATCCGACGTTTTTGTGAGAATGGCCCTCACCCATATTTGAATTTTGGGAATTTTTTAACTTTTGATCCGGTAGAGCCAAAATAACTTGTTGTATTTCAAAGTAGTTAAGTACCATATTGGAGAATCCGTAGTAACCAGCAAGTCGAGTACAGGAGACGAGTTCTTTCGATGTAAGATCGTCATCTCAGGCCGTGGAGAGAGTACTAGTCAGTCAGTCTAGTTTAAAAAAGTCTAAAGTCTATCAGTAACTCAGCTGTTACTACTGTTTATAACGTGTGGGTTCTGAGGAAGTACTAATTTGTGTCTGACATAATTTCACAGGAAGTTGTCACTTCATTGAACTGTTAAAAAATTAATGAGCGAATTTTCAAAGAAATCTTTCAGTTAGAGGTATGGTTAGAAAAGTTTTTTTTTACATGATTTTTGGTTTTTCGATTTTCAGTACCTATACCATACCAACATACCTACTGTATGCACTGGGTACGCTTTGAAGATGTTAGGAGTCCATATTCACGTTCTTCTCGTCTCCACGAACTCATAGAGTACCCACACGGCTACTGCATTTCCCAACTACCCTCCTTGGATTCAATAAATTACAAAGATGATTCCGCTCTTGCGAGTCATCTGAGTGAATCCATTTTAACTTAAGTGATGCTATGACTAATATACAGGTTGATCAGTATTTTCGTTTTTGTGCCAAGAGCGGAGGATGTGCTTGAAAACTCAAAATAGTTATAAGTTATAAATCCTAGCAAATCCGATAATTCCTCTACATATTCCACCACCAATGAATTAATTATTAGTATTATTAGCACTGTTTAAGCACTTTAACTTCTTTGATAGGCATTGGTAGTTTCAATCTTCTTCACTCCACTGATTCAATAGAATTCAATTTCAAAGGCACCTGTGACTAGGGAACCTGTGCTTTATATTTTAATTTGTTCTTATAATGGCCGAATCGTCAAAAACTATTTAGCTTTGTAAGTAACTAATAAATTATTACTAATTTGGTTGAAAAGGATCAAACAATTAAACTATTGAAAAGTTCTCTCCAAATGCTACGACTCTAGCTGATTCGGGAATATGAGTTGTGAAACTGAAGTAGTGCCAAAGCAGGATTTGAACTTGAGGGTTTTATTAATAGAAGTAGTGATTTTATTGCTTTTGACCTTATACCCATATGTATGGCCGCAAGGGATTCTTTAAATTTGGAAAGGTTTGTAGGTACAATTGTTTGAATGAAAGGTAATCTAACGATGCCATGGTACCCATATAGACGTTTGAAAAATAAATCTTGCTTATGGGTAGTACCTAACTATACGGAATAGACCTGACACCTCCAGGAGTAGGTAATTGGGTTAAACTTTGATCCAGGAGGTAGCAAAGAGACGAATGCTTTGAGAGTACTGGTGAATGGTCTCCTGGTGAGGTGAGATTATTTTATTTGAATCTCTCCGAGGACGGGAGACTTCGGGAAGAAAGTGAACTAGGGCTGATGGATACTATTAATTTACTGTTTACGAGAACTATATTAGGTTCCCTACTTTTTCACTTGGACCCTCATTTTTGGACCTCTTTTGCATGATCCTCGGTACTTCTCAATTACCGTAGTCATTACGTAGGGAGGTTCACACACCCTTCTACGCTCATTTCATATTGTTAATTTTTTAGGACAAACAAGAAAAAATTAGAATGTCAATGTGTTCCAGCGTTGATATTCAATTTAAAACAAGCAGAGCAGAAGAACAGAAGTCAAAGGGTCCAAAAAGAGCCTGGGCGGTTGAAGGGCGATAATGTTTTCCCTTTGATTAGAACCCGATTTGAAAAGGCTCCGATTACACTGGCTGTTACAGCTAAAGGGATGGGGAACCAGGTTAGGGTCAGTGAAAGGAGGAAGAAGGCTTGATTACGGACGGAGGCAATGGGGCTGGCCAGGGGTGTACGCGTGAAACATGGGTGGTGCCAGGGGAGAGGAGGTTTTAGCTTATAACATCACGGTCCTTCTCAACATTATTACATCCATCCACATCGTTACCTTCCCAAAGGAAACCCAAGTTTAATTTTAATATCCCCTCCATTCCCTACCCTTCACACACTCTGTCGGTAATCTAATGTACTAGCGTCGACCGTCGGAGGTGGCACGCCGGACGGATGTGGCTATATGGTTTTGGAGATGGGGGTTGAATAAATTTTTGTACCGTGCTCTTTTTTCCACTTGGTTGTTTACATTGTGTTTTCCCCTCGTAGAGAGGCCTGGGAGAATATCTTCCAAGCGAATGAGTTCGTGGGATTTATTCCTTTGTATTTATTTCCTATAGCCAATAGTTAATTCCTCTTCCTGTAGTCGTGCAATCGTGCTAATTTTTTGTGATGTGCGGTACTACCAACTCTTTCCGAGGTTACTACGACGTGTAGGGAGAGTTTTTTGCAGAAAAAAATCCAGCTCCATCATTCAAAGGCGAAGAACATTAGCGGCCATTTTTATGAGATAATTTTGAAGAACATTTTGTTCAGGTTTATTGTTGAATATCAGCACACGATCGACACTAGTGGATATAAACAGCAAGGACAACCTCGCAGTTATCAGTTGAAGTCACTCCTATGTTCAAAACCTGTATTTGAAAAAAAAAAAGCAAGGCTCATATTAACGGAAGGACATTAAAGTAGGAGTCATACCTCAGAAATAACGGAAAAACAATTCGTTTGCAAAGTAAATGATTCCGTTATTTGCAAATTTTTACCCTCTATTGTTGTGGTTTATGGCAACTCCTACTTCTTTCTAGATTCCCTAGGTGGGCCAAAATTTTATGAAGAGAAGTGCACATAAGTATTAGTGATGCAATGGTTGAAGAGGTGAGAAGAGGGGAGTCATTTTGGTTTTTCACTTTCAATAATGATCCTTCGGAATCGAGCATGAAAAGTTTACTTTGAAGGTACGTTTCTAGAAATCGAATTAAAAAACGCTGCAAATTATTACACAATGGTTTATTATTTTTATATATAGATCACTCGTCTACAAAATCACCAACCATCCAATATGAAGGAAAAAAATAAAAATAAAAAATAAAAATAAAAAATAAAAATAAAAAAAATAAAAAAATTCAAAAAAATTCAAAAAATCAAAATCAAAATCACCAACCATCGATCGCATTCTGGTCAGCTCTAATTTGAACGGAGATTAGGCCTCTTTTGCGATTCACACTCGTGTTTTGATTTATATATATATATATATATATATATATTTCAATATAAACCCTTAAATTTTCGTAGGGAGCGAACGGTTTGTCCTACAGAGCTCCGCGTGGTCTCAAAAATTCTAAAAATTCTATAGAATCCTAAATTGAAGCAAAAAGGATACCTTTATATCAAAATTTTTTGAGTTAGGGCGTTTTCAAAATTTCGAAATTGATTTTGGAACCCTTAGAAGTGACCTACATCAACCAAAAGCTTCGGGGCACAACTAGACCCCAAATGGAGCCTACATACCAAATTTCATCAAAATCGGTCAATGCTAAGTGGCAAAAGTGCCGCGTACGGCGTACGGCGGACGGCGTACGGCGGACGGCGGACGGACGGCCAAATTTTTATTCGATTTTTGGATTCTACGGATTACCTTGAAACGTAAACCATCAAATTTTGAGGGGGTGTTAAAATTTTTTTTTTCTTGGTCGATTCCAAAGGTTCATTATTGAAAATAATAAACCAAAACGTCCGCCCGTACGCGTTACGTTTCCTAGTTCCCATGGGCCGACTTTAATGAAATTTCATTAATGGGCTCCATAATTTTTCACCTCAATAATTTAGGGGTGAAAAGTGGAAGTTGAAATTTTAAAAAGTTCAAACCGAGACAACTCTTAACATAGAACTCGCTATTTCACGGTTTTTTTTTTATTTCATCATTTAAAATTTCGACGAATTTTTAGAATTGAATGACACCACCCAAGATGGCGCGGTATCAGGAGCCGAGCGTCTTGGAATATTGATTTAACGTCGGGGAGAGGACTATTAGGAAATATCAAATACATACGAGCTTTAATATTTTGGCGACTCTATCGGCATTATGAACGAAGTAACAAGCATGGTAGATACCGATGACTCTGTACTTTGTAATGCTGGTTAGTTTGCAGACTGTAAACCGCGAAAGCAGTAAATGCACCTTTGTGAGTACTCCTGTTTTGCATAACTTCGTGAATATTCCGCTTATGCCAACGCAACGCATCCAATAAAGTTTTGTTGTACTTACCTAAAACATATAATAATAATAACGCTGCCAATTATTACACTACGGTGTATTATTTTCCTGTACAGTTACTTTATACAAAATATTTCATTTGATCAGCTGAAAATTTGTGATTTCCACTCGTGTTTCTGCTTCAACATTCGTCCAAAATACAGAGAAGAGAAGACATGAACCTCCAACAGCCCCTTCGAAGGTAGGTATGGGGTGGGGGTCCTTTGGGGAAGGCTGTGGGATACTAACACTTGGGTATGACAAATTTCACAATAATTGGTCATTTAACAATCGGCAGCATGGTTTCATCCACTAATTAGGTAATTAATTGTCCTCATTAACGATCGGTTGGTTCTACAAAAGTTTTTCTTACTACCCGATCTGGTATCGACAAATTCTCTAGAATTTTGGAAATTTCAAATTAATGAGAAAAAAATACCTATAATTAGTGGATAGGTGCAGGGGAAATGACGCGAAATTTACAATTTCCAGTTAACTACTATCAATCACAGGTGCTGGTGAATTTGATTAAGAAGTTTTCGGAGGACCTGGATTTATTAATGAATTTTGCTGGTGAATTTGATGTAAAAGAAAACAAAATACGAGTGAAATGAATATAATTTGGAAATTAAACAATGCGGTGTGCGCCTAGATTTTTTTTTAGATTTTTAATCGAAAGTAGACTACATTCTGAGAATTTTGACACCAACCGCGACCTTCTAGCGTGAGTAGATCTGTTTCTATGAATTTTTAAAGCTTCGACCGTTTATGACGTCACGCGCCCCTCTCGCCTGGGCGGGACCCCCCAGCCCACTGTGACGTCATAAACGGTCGAAACTTTAAAAATTAATAGGAAAAGATTTACACACGCTAGAAGGTCGCGGTTGGTACCAAAATTCTCAAAATGAGGTCTAGTTTAGATTAAAAATAACAATAAGCAGTTTTTCCTACCCAGGCGCACACCCTATTTCTCCTAAAAAAAAATTAAAATAAAATCTAGTGACTTGGGGCCCTGATGATGATGATGTTGAATGATGACGGAAAATCGACTTGATGAAGGTTGGGTGAATAAAAGCTCTTACCGGAAGAAAACTTTGCTGGAACTTCTGCTTCCTGGTAAAGGTGGATGGCGAGAGGTTCTCCAGTGCCCTCGGCGGAAGTATGTCCGCAAGTGCCTTTTGCGGATAGGTGGGTTGCGAATCCGTTGACGATGGCGAGAATGAGAGCTCATGATGAGATTGATTAAGATTATAGTGATGGCATGACAGACAGGGTATATGGCATGAAACAAGAGCAAAGAAGGGCGTAATAGTGTCCGCAATCAGGTGATGAAGAAGACTGTCGACGGTGGCGCCGATTGATAGACTCTCGAGAGGAGGAAGGGTCCTGGGTCACGATGACCAAGTCCAATCCTATTCTTAAGCTCTTATCTCTTTGAAGTATCAAACCCAAACCAAACCAACCAAACCAAACAACAAACAACAACAAACTTTCTACCAAACTTCTTCTTCTTCTTCTTCTTTCTTCTTTTTTCAAACTTTCTACCTAGGTCGCTCGATTTATTTAAAGGTGCCTAGTTAGAAGAGTTGAAGATGAAATTTTGATAGGTACCTACGAGTGGATTGAACCCAGTAGTACCTATATTAAAAGTTTTCAAGCTAGGGCATATTTTCGGTTTAATATTTTCAATAATGAATCCACCTAGTAAAAGAAAATTTTGGACTTTTGATAAAACAGAAACAGGCCTGTGAATTGCTTGTTAACTGTGGGAAAACAGCAACAACTATTATCGGCAAGAATTTAACAAGCACGCATAATACTGAACTAAGAACTCAGTCAAATCCAAACTCTTTCAGAAACGGCAACAGGACCAGCACTTTCATAAAAGAGTCTCGAATACTGTCGAAAAAAAGAGATTTTGCCCAGGCAGGTGAAAGATCACTAACAATTCAACGAAGATGCACAATTGATATGTTTATTGGAAGAAGCAAAAAATGAAGAAAAAGAGTTATCCTTCGTAGGATACGACAATCAAGAAAACAGGATAAGGGAAATCGGATCATTCAAACGTATAACTTTCCGGTATGTGTTTACTGCTGATTCGAGAGGCAAGGTTGGAGATGTATGTAATTTTACTTTCTTGGGGGACGGCCCAGTATGTAAGGACCTTTCCAATAAGCCGGTAGAAGTCATATTTGAAGTGGAAACGATTTCGGAGCATAAAATATTGGGAAACATTCGGAACGCCGAAGTACTGCTTCCTCAAAGACTCCTTCATCTTCAATTGTATCCTCTTAAAATTGAAGAGATGACGACCAAGCTACCTGGAGGCACTTCTTCGGATTGGAGTGTCGCGAAAGCGATTCCTAATATTTTATTTATTGCGATTTCATTTGGCATCAAAATTTAATATTCTAATTTCAGAGTTTAGTTACGTCATGTGTATTTTTAACCCTAAATTAGTATTCATGTGAGATAGAAGTTTTGCGGTGATTGTGGTTCCAGTTGTGAAAAGAAAAAGTTAAGTTGAGCCGAATAAAAGCAAAAAAATTGGAAAAGACGAATTTTATATTGTACACTCATACAATAACATCGTCTAGTATGAGCCTTTGTAGCATGCATTTTCAAGCTGCGCGAATTTAATATCGTGGCCCTGGTTGATGCCCTGAATATTGGAATAATCTATTAGGCAATAAAACTGCTTCTTCATAAATTATTTCGCCAAGAAAACTCTCTAATCCAAATATATTTCGAGACATGTTCATTTTAATTACCATACTTTTATAAACGTATGCTACCGCTATAAGTCAATACTACGTGGTAAAAATTTTTCAGTTGGCAACATAAAAAACCTCCAAGGAACCGTCCATCGGTGGGTACTCCATTTCATTAGCCACTTCATAGCTCTTTGGTGAGTGGGGACAGCCATTTAAAATGGGACGAGGTGATAGCGATTCATCAGTTTGAAAGAAAAAAGATTCCTGTTTCTGTGACCACTCAGCACCAACACATTCAGAGAGGAAACCAACTGTTGAGTTAGCCATGTGTAACGGATCCGTCCCTCACGTGCTCGCCCTTTTGCGGCTGTCTATACAATGTCGCTTTGATTCGTCCACATTACACCCTCGTAGACGGAGAAGCAATTACTGGTGGTCATTATTCTAGAAGAAAACTCGAGTCATCCTTTGTTTCGTCTGGTGCTTCACACTTCATTGTAGTCTGATCCTACTTCCAAGTGAAAACCTTCGGGATGAACTAAAAGAAAGCATCAAGCCACGCGATCACGGTAACAAGGATAATTGTGTAGAGAAGAAAATTATGAAACTCGCTAGAGGAAAGTCGATGTTTAGTGGTTTAGCTTTAAAAATAACCACGGAGCAAAATCGTTATGTTACTTGTTTGAACAAAATTTTCGCCCGAATAATGCTGTCAAAATCTATCGTTAAAATTCACGTTTCTACCACTCTCCCGTGCCTTTTTACTCCGTGGATCTTTGAATCGTAGACATCAATGCTTCCAAAATTCAAAAATATGAAGTTAAAGCATTACTAGAGGCTGCAGCAACACTTGCAAACATTTAGCGTAACCAACTAAAGGTGATTGGAGCAACTTTCACCTGGCGAGGGATATGGCATGGCAAGTCAGCCAAGGATCTGATTCGTGCTGGTTAACCACTGTTCATTATAGAGTGGATGACCACCCGAATCCTAACAGGAGGATCATTCATCTGGTCTAAATTCAGGGCTACGGCCACACGACGGCGTGCCACGGCTCGAGCAAATGGGCCCCATGGGACTTGGAGCTGAACTCGAACCGCATGGGGAGGAGAATCGTCGGCTGATGGCAAAGCCAGAAGAGGCACAATCCTCCCTCCATCATTCATTCCTGAGATGAGGTGATTTAACCTTGTCTCTCACCCCAATGTCCGAGGTCGGATCTCGGAACCTGATACCAAGCAGCCAGATGGACATGACGGCTGAGTTGTGATACAATGCTATGATGTAAATATTTATGTACGATACCATCAATTGTAGTGGTGAAATATTTTTTCCAAATATAAATTGTTAATGGTATGTGGGCTCCATTTGGGGTCTAGTTGTGCCCCGAAGCTATTGGTTGATGTAGGTTACTTAAAAATAAGGGTCAAAAATTTGAAAATGCCAAAACTCAAAAAATTTTGATATAAAGGTGTTGTCTTTCCAATAATTTAAGATAGTATTGAACTTTTGGAATTTTTAGACCACGTGAAGCCCTGTAGGACAAACCGTTCGCTCCCTACGAGAACTTGAAGGTTGTACTTACGATAAATCAGAAACACGAGTGTGAATCGCAAAAGAGGCCTAATCTCTGTTCAAATTTTAGCTGACCGAAATGCGAGCGATGTTTTTCTTCATGTTGGTTGGTGGTAACAATGGCAAAGCCGTGTCCTTTGCAGACGAGTGATCTATATAAGAAACATAATGAATATTTTGTGTAATTATTTGCAGCATTTTTTCTTCTGCCAGCGAACGATTCGTAACCAGTTCGAGTAATCCCAGTTTTGGAGAGATAGCAGATGCATTTGGTCGGGCAAATATTTCTGGTTATAAAAATATATTAGAAGTAAAATTTCCGGCTTCGCGCCGGATGTAATCTCCGATTTCCTATGGAAGAATTACATTCACAGTTCGATACTGACCTCTGGCCTTGATTGAGTTCCTCGCATTCCTAATTGCAGGATTGCTTGCTGCCACTCCAAAAAACTGTACGAGGTTTCTTCATACGCAGATCTGATTTTCTCCAATTCCAAGATCGAACTAGTCGAACTACTAAAATGTGTAACTGATATTTCGACATCTTATTTCTGTGTTTTTGATTTATCAGATTCGTACTCGGGATGGATTTACTAGTATGTTTCATCGTATTTGTATATGAGGATTAATTTCAATATCAAAAATGTCTGCCAAGTGAATGTGGCACATAGGTTCCTCGTATCCATAACCCGATTGTATAGATGATCCGAAGTATTGAAGCTGATCTCAAAACATCAATCTCTAAGTACCATACACTACCCTCATAGGGAACCGTTTACACCCCTATGATGATCCCTGGAAATTTCTTCGAAATCAGAAGGAAAGTGAAGAAGTTATGCCTGTTACAAGGAAATAGACGTTTGCGCATGCGCAGCAGCTACTATCAGTCTGGGGGCAATGATTTTCATAGGGGACTATCTTCACTCCAACCCACACAATCTCTGAAGATTTCATCGAAATCGGATGAGAAATGTAGTAGGAGTTCAAAAAATCCATTGTAACATTTTTGTAAAATTCGCTTTAATTGACGTGTTTGTGTGCAGTGCTTTGGAACTCGAAATGTGAAAAGCGTTTTCCGTCTTATTCTTATTCTTGAGGTGCGAGTTATTCAAACAATAAAATTGTGACTTACTATATTATTGTCTAAAATAGCTGAATGCCTGGTAAATCCCTTTTGGCTCAGAGCTATCTCAATTGTTGTAGGAGGTAGCACGGAAGTCGGGCCGTGGTGGATCACGGAGCCTTGGTCGGTACTCCTCATCTCCAACTCCACGGGCGGGCAGGTGGACTGCAAGGCGGGCGGAGAGCCGACGCCCTCCGCGACGTGGCGGTTCGCTGACGGGAAGCCACTCTCCGTCACCCCCGGCCTCATCGAGGTGCTTGAGAACGGGACGCTCCGCTTCCTCCCCTTCCATCCATCCGCCTACCGCCACGACGTCCACGCTGCGGCCTACCGCTGCATCGCTCGCAACACGGCGGGCGCCATCGTATCCAGAGACGTCCGCGTCAAAGCAGGTATGTACTCTGAACTTTCGATATAAAGGTATTTAATAAATATTAGTTTTTTCATTAGGTAGTTTTCATCGATTTGGTACAGCATTTAAATTCTCCAATTTTTTTGATGAGACTCTGTGGGACAAACCGTTTGCTCCCTGTGAGACTAGAGAGAAAATAAATCATAAATACAATACGAATGTGAATCGCAAATGAATGTCCACTCCAGTTGTCGCTGTTACTGGAAAATAGACGTTTGCGCATGCGCAGCAGCTACTTTCAGTCCGGGGGTGATGATTTTCATAGATAGATAGGTAGATAGATATATATGTTTATTTTCGCCATTTTGTACACTTTTACAATAATAAAAATGCATGAAGGGATGCGATTTGCTCAGATTTCCTACCCGACGTTAGGCTTGGCCCGTGTTGTAGGATTGGATCTTTGCAAAATCGCTCCAAATTGGTAAATAAATTGATGTCTACTATACAATTACAGTAATAAGTAAATTACTAAACAATACATGATTGGTCAGTATCACTATGACACATCTCCTATATCACATTGTGACATATCACGTATATTATCATTAATTTAAGATGGCCTTGCATGGCAACCGCCCAAAAAAAAATTATCTTGTAAATTGGAACTTGTGCCGTTCGAAATAAAATAAATAAATAAATAAGTTATACGAACGTTGAATCAGAAACACGATTGTGATTCGCATATGAACTGCAGGAAGTTAGTCAAATTTCAACTGTTTTTCTTTCTTCGTGTAGTTTCATGTCACTCATTTGTGCGTCTTCAGCTCTCCAAGAACCAAGTTTTGTGATGAAGGCACCCACTGCTCTCGGATAGCGATGTTATTGCTAGCAGGCAGCATTAATGGAAAACACGCGTTCTATGCAGGCAGGTGATCTATACAGTAAAATGATAAACCAATGTTTAGAAACGAATGAGATCACCCCGACCTCTGTAGGACCAACCTTTTGTTCCCTTCAGGATTCTATAGGGTTGATGGAGATTGATCAAAAATACAAGAGGCTCCCCGCCAACCTAGCGACCATCATTAGAAGACTTTTGTTTTTCTCGATAAAATCCTGTAGGTTTTTTTTATTCAATTAGATTTTCATATCTCTCAGTCGTGCTTGCTAGCAGCCCAATTACGAAAGGAGACATATCATCTTTCAAACATCAGATCGACCCAACAAAACACACTACGTCAAATGATTGGGAATGGGGTCAACTGGGTTCAATTCCTTATTTGCCGAGCTTTCGGTAAATTTATTACCTTGAGCCCTGAAGAAGGTAGAAATTTGCCGAAAGCTCGGCAAAGAAGGAGTTTTTTCTAATATGCTTTTATTGTCATTATACATGCGAGTTGAATTCCATTTGACCCCATTCCCAATCTTTCAAACATATTGCTCAGTAATGCATGCGTTCCAGGAGACGTCCCATTTGATAAGGATTTGATCAATCTCAACTTGCTAGCGATTAAACCTTTTTTTTCCCTTTCTACTACATATAACAGTTTCATTCAATGTAATTCTGTTAGCATGCTGAGGAAGTAACTACCCCCCCTTGCCTAACATTTCTAGTGACATTATAGCCCCGAATTTCAACAGCAGTTTGGAATCTATGATTCACGATGCTCAACATGCAAATTCGAGTTCAACCCCCCCCCCCCCCCCCCCACAACACGGTACCAGCCTAGTACCGCAATGGTAAGAGGTCGTAATGTTGGACTTCCATTTGTTGGTTTTTATTTATTTATTTATTTTTAATAATACGGGCAAGCCCAATTTACATGATAAAAAAACGTGATACAAAAATACAAAGCTACTGTTAGAGGGAAATGAATTAATAAAGAAATACTCGTATGTAATATTGACAAATGAATGGAATTTAATATAAAACAGGAAATGATAATATGAGTGGTTTAAGTTGTGATGAAGTACTATGGAAAAAGTCAAAATCAGGATGAAGATGGAGAAGAAGATTTGCTGAACGGCGGATACGGTTTAAGGGGAATTTAGTAAATAGTTTGATGCTGAAAACGGAACATGGAACAAGGTGGGATGGCGACTGGTGAGACAAGGAGTGGTAAACTGGAACTTGGCGAGAAGAGACGGGCAATTGATTTTATTATTGAGCAGTTTATGCAGGAATACCAAATCAGCAAGGATCCTTCTTTTATATAGTGTTTGCAGTTTACAGGTCTCCAACATGTTGGGATAGTTGAATTCGTCAAAAATTCGTCGGTTTTGGTCAGTTATCCATACAAGATCACCTCCGTATTCAAAATTAAACATCCAAAGCCCACGACATTAACACGCTGATACAAGGACTGGACCTAAAAAAAGTAAAATGGATAATAAAGTACCGATCCGAGCTACTATACCTGAACTACATCCCTTGGATACCAGACAGAAACTACCTACGCGCTTTATGCAACATGAATATGATTGAAAATACGGAGCATTTCCTGGCAAGATGCCCAATATTAGGTCATAATCGAAGGACTTACTTTGGCAAGACCTCCCTAAGCCGTGAGAAATTAATGTTAATACTAAATGGAAAAGACTGGGATAATTGATACAAATTTGCTAAATCTGCGTGGATATACAGAGGATCGCTGATTTAGGAATTCAACTATAACTGATTGAGGATACCAAACGTGTGAACAATGCTTACAATAAAATGGAGAACAATATTTTGCTATACAATATAACATACTCGTATTATAAGTAAAGAAATACAATTATTAGTCTCAATAACTAAATCGATAGATAATAATAATATTAACATGCATACAAGTAATAACAAAAATGATAATTAACAAGAAGCAAAATAATTAACAATTATAATTAATAATAATTTAAGATACACTGTCAGTTAAATCCATTAATCAAGTGGTGAACTCCGGCTGACGGTAAACAATATACCAAAGCCCATCATATTGTTAATTTGTAAAAATGCTGTTATTGTTGCTAACAAAAATATGTTTTCATTCGTTCATTCCAAAACCCACGCAATACGAGATGGTGTCCTGGCAGCATTTGGGCCACGGTCGCACAAAGAATAGTTCATTAAAATCCAGATATAGATTGATTATGGTCTCTGAATTTCAAAGCTTGGGTTCCCTGACTTTGCCTTGATAGGATAAGAAATATTCACAAATCGGGTATTGTCTTTTCTTTCTTTTTTGTTAATGGGACGGGAACCCCTTAGTCACTTAAACCATAAGTTTGATCTATTGTGACAGGATTCTCTTTTCACTTAAGTGCCCGTTTGAAAACCTCCTTTTTCACAAAATGAAGAAGTTTTTCGGGCGTTTCCCGAGCATTTTCGGCCGGGACAAGAGTGCCCTTACCGAAATGCCGAAATCTGGTTGATGCTACAGCAGGGCACTCACAGAGGATGTGCTCTGCTGTCTCGACTCTTTCGCAACAGAGCCGACATTCAACTGTCCTGGCCTTGCCCATCTTGTTGAGATGGTATCTCAGGGGGCAGTGACCAGTCAGGAGACCCACTATGGTGCGAAGGTCCTTCCTCCTTAGTGACAGCAGAGCTTTTGCTCTTTTTTTAGAGATGGTGATCAGCTGCTTGGCTTGCCTCTGCTTTGGAGTTTTCCACCAGTATGCAGCTCTCTTGCTATCCTCCTATTTTTGGACCTGTTGAGTAATGAAGCTCTTAGTAACCCCAAGTAGGGGTTCTGGACCGAAACATTGGGATTCCGATCCCTGCTTAGCAAGTCGATAGGCTTCTATATTTCCATCTACTCCCTCATGGCCAGGGACCCAGAGCAAAGTCAACTTATTGCCCCGAGCCGCGGCCTTCAGGGAGTCCAGACAATCCCAGGTTAGCCTTGATGTTATTGAGTAGGCTGCAATGGCCTTTATGGCTACCAGGCTATCAGTCATTATGTAAGTTCTCGCACCTTTGAGTCGTTTTTTGGCGATCTCTTGTGCACATATTTCTATGGAATGGAGATTCAAAAAATATTTTAAAAAATAATAAATTTGATAAATGGTCGCTGTATTGTACTGTACCACTGTACCACGCGATAAGAGATGGTGTCCTGACAGCATTTGGTCCACGGTGGCACAAATAATAGTTCATTAAAATCCAGATATAAATTTATTACGGTCTCTGAATTTCAAAGCTTGGGTTCCCTGACTTAGCCTTGATAGGATAATAAATATTCACAAAGCGGGTATTCTCTTAATTCTCTCCAGGCAAATTTCGATACTCCGGTGAAGTAATGACCAACTGGGAAGCATTCTGTTTCGAAAAATAAAGAAACACGCCAATCAGTTGAGAATTGAGGAGTCGGAAGCACTCTAGAGGTGTCAGAATCTGCCTTATTTGCAGAAAATAACCCCTTTCCCCTCCCCGTTAAACAAATTTCAAAAATTCCAGCGACGTAATGCTCAACTAGGTAGATTTCTTATTTTTTTAAATTACTTTCATATGAGAACAATATATAACTTATTACATGACTCACTCGTGTATATCTCCACACTTATGTATACTGCTGGGGTTGTGGATATACGTCATCCGTTTTAGTTAACTAGAAATGTTAGCCAAAATTCTAGTGAATATACTTATTCTATTTCATCAATGAATATGTTCGTAGACACTTACATAAGTAATTCTAGCTGACTAGATTTTAGATAAGAAGGGAATATCTATCTACCCAGATGAACGAGCGTTCCCAGTCCCGATAACCGTAGCCTTGGGAAGGCATAGCTTATTTGGAAGGCACTGATAAACAATCAAAATCAACAGAATGGAGTTTACAGATTTCAAATCCGAGTTCACCGTGAAAAAATGTAAAATCAACATTTTGATCATTCCAAGATGCTACGTGGTGGAAGGTGTGGAAAGTAACCACGCAACCAAAATTTTCGTTGTTGTTTTGGAGACTTGGATTATTGTCCCCAGTTCAACGACCAGGTACTCCAGGTGTTGCCAACAAGTCGGAGTATTGAAGCCGTAGGCGTTTGTGTAGAACCCAGGTTCCTTCAGATGGCGTTATTATTAATTTCAAATCGTTTATTTTCTGAAAATCCATTATAGAGGACACAAGCTACCGAAACCATTTTAAATCTCATACAAATCCGTATTCTAGGAAACCACCTTTTATCTCAAGAAGTGACGTAAATTGGTTCATTTGTGCTTGCAAGTTCGCTATCTTCATACCCGAGTTCAAGCAGGGAAGTAACAATCGAAAACTATTCCGAGAAATCCGTCTTAAAGGTCGGAGGAATATACTGCGATCAAACGTTCATGAATCTGGATGCTGTCAGGAGGCGGGCGAGAGCGTTAGGCGTAATTAATTTGACCTTGTCACAGCCATGTCTGGGGCGACCCCACAGAATTACCCACCTCCCAACCTCTGAATAATATTGACGACGAAATGATAAAACGTCTGCCAAGGTGGCTACGCATACGCAGCCGCAAGAGGGAATTCCAACTTGAATTCATCTTCACTTGAGATATACGTGGCAATCCAGCCCGTATATCGCGTCTGAGTGTAGGAGAAACGACAAGTGGAACCTGGAATTACTGTTTGTTCGGAAGACGAAGATTGAATGAAAAGGGAATGAGGTGGTATGAGTTGCTTTGCTGATTGAATTCCGTCGATGTTGGAAAAAAACCCGACGTTTCCTATTATAACAGTTAGTTATCTCACATTTATCTCGTTTGAGAGGTGAAGGAAAACATCCCCTTAACGAAATACTCACTCAAATCCCACATTTTGAACCTGACCATAACAGTTTTGTTTCTGAGTCGGATTGAGTGTTCACAATTGTTTGAAACCAAGTAAATCCGATTCCTATCCGATTCCTATCCGATTCCTATCCGATTCCTATCCGATTCCAATCCGATTCCTATCCGATTCCTATCCGTTTCCTATCTTCACAAAACTTAAAATCTCGATGAGGTAGACGTAGATAGAACTATATTGTCAGATTCCAGTTATAGTAATTTATTGATAACAGCTGCAGCAACTGAGGAGTTTTCATTCAAACGGGCTTATATCCACTTGGGATTTTATGTAAGAAATTGAGAAAAACTAATTTCATGGCGAAGGAAGTTGTCAAGGGTTCCCAAATTTTCCAAATAGTTTTTTCATATTACTTTTGATTGTTAGACCAAATTTCGAAATTTTGGCATGGATTTTGAGAGAGACATGGCCATTTCTTATTTGGATATAAGCTATTTTGATGAAAAACGATGGCTATGAGCCACATTGAAGAAAGACGAGTTTTTAGTTTTGTCAAGAAAAATCTCATTTTCGTTTTCTTTTATTGGTGTACGAGCAAGGAAAAATATTCCAACCCCCTCAAAACTTGATGGTGTACGTTTCAAGGCATGTAGAATCCGAAAACCAATTAATTAATTATTTAAAAGGGTTAATTGAAAACTATAAGTCGTTTTGTCGGCAAACCCGATTTTTTTGCAAGCTTTTAAAGCGGGATACAAACGGTTTCGGAATGAATTCAACTCGTGAGGTGAGGCCTTATCCTAAAGATTTAAAATCTGTGAAAAAAAAAACAAAAAGTTAAAAAAACGGATATAAGCCCGTTTGAAAGAAAACTCATCAGCAAGTGCTTACATCAAGTCACCAGAAAAAATTGCCTCTTACTATCTTATTTTTATAAGATTGGGAGAAAGTCTAAATCCTAAAGTGAAATCTCCATAAAGCTAACAATCTCGATGAGGTAGACAGAGATAGAGCTGTATTGTCCGATTCCAGTGTAGTAATTGATAACCAAAATTCATTGGTCATCATAGCTACTTCTACACCACAGACACGTTCAGTTCACACAGTGTTGACTCAGAAATTCAATTTGGATGTCGTTACGCAACAATAGTCTAACCCACAAAAAATCGATTTTTTGTTTTTTTACATATTTTGCTTCATTTTGGCACCTTCATTCACCTCCAATGGTTATTTCGGTCGAAATTTCAATAGCCATTTTCCTAAAAATGAAAAACGATTATTACAAAACTCGTAGCGCTAATGAACGTCGATACGCAACAACCATCTAACCACAGATAGCGTATTGTTGTATTCAACAATAGACTAATCCGATTGCACTCCATTTATTCAGATGTTATTAGTTATGGAACAACCGAGTTCTAAACTGTTCAGGAAGGTCTAAAATGTAAGACGCGAGTGAAAACTTTGATTTTGGAAAACCTTTTGTTTAATCTTGAAGTGAAAACAATGTGCTTCTGCCACCTCGGTAGTCTCGGGAGCAAAAGTCTGCGTTGTTCAGATTTTTCACACAAAAAACCTAGATTTTAGTATTTGAAATACCGACGCTTTTTCGCCAATGTCAGACTTTTGGGTCGCTGAACTCGAATATGCAGTCAAAACAAGTCGACAGCAACAATTTTAGACAGCTCGGAATCTCAAAATCATGTCAAATAATGACAATTTTTCAAAATTCATTGTAAAAATATAAAAATTTGTATTTTTACGCATTTTTATTAAAACGTTCATTAAATTGAATAACAAATCAACTATTTAAGGTTAAACTGTTCCCTTATTTATTATTCCGTTATTTAGTTTCGATGAATTGTCCAGTAGGTACTTGAGTATTTTAGCATGCCTATAAAGAAAAGACTCATGGAAAACCGGAGGTAGACGGTTTTGACAATATTTTCGAATATGAAGTGCTTCTAAGGAGTTACGCAACAATCAGTTTTCACCTAAAAAGTCATAACTGAGCGAAAATTGTGGGTTATTACCGTAGAAATAGGTTAGATAAACTGTGTTGACCATGAGGAGCATACCGAAAAACATCTTGAAGATAATGGTACAGAAATTTGGGATCCGAAATTTCAAATCGTGATTCCCAACACTTTGTGATTTGTGAGTTAGTCGATTTTTGCAAAATGGCATCCATTTATGATTACAGTGAAGTGGATTTTGTTCCAAGATGACGAAATTAAATAATAGGTTGGTAAGCTTACACAAGTACACTTGTGTGTTGTGAAACGGCTAGCTATGTAAAGTACTTTCATGGGCAAGTCGGACAGTATTAACACCCAAGAGCGGTCAAAACGAGCAAAACATGCAAGTTTAAAACATATTGTTTAGTAATGCATGCATTCCAGGGGACGTCCCATTGGATAAGCATTAGATCAGTTTAAACAGTTGTTAAGTGATAAAACTATTTCACTCGATGTAATTTATTTATTACTTTAGGCAAGAAATACTGACCCCCCCCCCCCACCATTATCCACCTTAACATTTCTAGCGGCATGGGAGCCTCGAATCTGAAAAGCATCTTGAAATCCATGATCTACGATACCCAACATGCGAATTCGAGTTCACCCCCCCCCCCCCCACCACCACCTCCACAACGCCAACAATGGTGCCAGTCTGGCACCAAAGCGGAAATACGTCGTAACATTGAACTTTCATCTGTTAGTTTTAGTAGGCAGTCCGTCGAGGTTCACATCCGTATTCAAGGTGAAACACAAAAAAAAAAAAAAAATATTGAAAAACCGGATATTTTGTGAATATTATCCCCCCACTCGCCCCCTCTCCTTGGAAATTTTGGTACTCGGGTGAAATTATGTACAACTCGGAAGTTATTTGAGTCAAACAAAAAAAGAAACACGCAAATCGGTTGGAAATTGAGGCCTGGACAGAGTTTACAAGATTACGCCCGCAAACGAAGGTTTTTTAAGCATTAACCCCCCCTTTCCCCCCCTTAAAAAGCAAAATTCAAAATTCCGGCGCCGTAGTGCACAACTAGATAGTTTTTCGCGTCGATGAAAAAAATAACCACAAAAATCGGTTGAGAACTAAGGGCTGTGCAGAGTACACAAGATTATGCCCAAAAACGCACGTTTTTTGAGCATTAACCCCCCCTTTCCCCCCCTTAAAAGGCAAAATTCGAAATTCCGGCGACGTAGTGCACAACTAGATAGTTTTCCGCGTCGAACAAAAAAAGAACCAGGAAAATCGGTTGAGAACTAAGGCCTGTGCAGAGTACACAAGATTTTGTTACACACACACACACATACACACACACACACACACACACACACACACAGACATACACCTATTGTTTTTTTCGCGGATTTGGATTCAGAATGGTCTAAAACGGATTACTGTGTGGTTATTTTTTTTTTCTGTTGAGTGTTGTCCAACTTCACCCCAGATCGATCGCATAAGGACGCCCAAGTCTTACTGAGGGACGTCCTAAAAAGAACCTTAATAATTCCTTCAGTCCGCCAAGTGCCATCGTGCATGTTAAGCGCTAATCGTGATAGTATACACCCCGAACTTGACAGAAATATTTAGTTATGCCTGGTTTAGTAGTGGGCAACTTAAGACCAGGAATGTTCCTCGAAACACTTCAAATATACGTGATTAGAATCTCCAACCGCCGCTTCAGGTAAATCCGAGGGCAGCGGAGTTTGTAGTTGAACGGCGAACTTGGGCGATAAGATCCGAGGATCGGAACCGTCCGGAACAATCTTGGAAAAGTTTCCAGATTTCTGTAGTTCGACGAGGGTCGGGAACCCGAAACAAACTGAAGGATATTACCTGTATCGAAGCTGAAGTGCTTCGTATTAGAGCTGATGGCTTATTAAACGAGGGTTACCGACACAGCAACCCTCATCCGGCTATTTTCACCCAATATCAACGTTGTCAAACTTGTTGGCTGTTTCAAGTAGGTACCCTTTTATACTTTGATTGTGAACTTGTTTGATAGAAGACACTTTTGTGACTGCAATTAAAATCAAAAGTTGAGAAGGGTGTTTTCGAAGTCTCGGGCATGTTTTAAATAAAGCTAAGAAATGCTTTAATGTTCACCTTCCTACAAACTCGGGATCACAAACCGATGAGAAGGACAATTATATGAACGGTGGTGATATTCGTACATTACAGAAGTAGTTGATTTTGGTTTATTATCTTCAACTAGCTGAAAAGCCTACTAAAAGTAGGCAAACACGATTCCTCCGACTCCCTCCGACTCTCCCCACTCCCACGACCCCTCCAACCCCTCCGAGCATACGTACGTACGTACGTACGGTTGGCGTTTTATATTATTAGATAATGAACCTTTGGAATCGACCAGGAAAAAAAAACATTTTAACCCCCTCAAAATTTGTTGGTTTACGTTTCAATGTACGTAGAATCCAAAAATCGAATAAAAATGTTGCCGTCCGCGGCACTTTCCTTAGTTCCAATGGACCGATTTTGATGAAATTTGGTGTGTGGGCTCCATTAGGGGTCTAATTGTGCCGCTAAGCTTTTGGTTGATGTAAGTAAAAAGTAAACAACCATTTCAGGTTGGATTTTCGTCCGACTGCCATTCCTGTCGTCGCGGACGTCATCAGTTGTCTTTCTAAGGGAAGATCAGAATTTGTTCTTCATTTGCTGTTTTAGTTGATGTCAATCAATTGTAAGGGTTGAACAATAAGGGCTGAAATTTTCAAACACCCTAGCTCAAAAATGTCGACGTAAAGGAATTGTTTTTCCATCAATTTATCATAGTATTGAATTTTTTGAAACCACGCGGATTCCTGTAGAACAAACCGTTCTCTCCCTACGCGAACTTAAGGGTTGGAGTTACGACAAATCAGAAACACGAGTGTGAATCGCAAAAGAGGCCTAATCTCCGTTCAAATTTTACCTGACCGAAATGCGATCGATTTTTTTCTTCATGTTGGATGTTGAATTTATTCGTGACACTTCCAAGTGATTACAACTTAAAACAACAATTTTGTGAAATCATATTTATCTACTGAAGTTTTTGAACCGATCTACACTGCCTACCCTTATGTTATCTTTAATAAATGTGAGCAATATCACCCAGAAATTTATTATTATCAAACAAGACCGGAAAGAGAGCAAACCCTCAATTTTTAGGACGTCCCACAGTAAGACTTGGGCGTCCTTATGCGATTGATCTGGGGTAAAGTTGGACAACACTCAACAGAAAAATAAATGACCACACACTAATCCGTTTTAGACCATTCTGAATCCAAATCCGCGAAAAAATTCAAATATTCACTATTTCACCAGAGTATCAAAATTAGCATGGGGAGGAGGCGAGAGGGGGGATAATATTCACTAAATATCCGATTTTTCAATATTTCGGTTTCTTTATAGCTTACTAATTGTACCCAAGCTTTGAAATTGAGGAAAATTTCTCATTTTCCTCACCTCCAGATTTTCATGAATTATTCTCTGTACCACCAAGGAACTAATAGTGGTGCCGCCATGGTTCCAGGACACCATAAATCGCATATTTCGTGGGATTTTTTGTGCATTTTTTGTCTGATTTTTTTTTTTTTTTAATACGGATGTGAACCTCGACGGACTGTGTACCAAAACTAATAGATGAAAGTTCAACGTTACGACGTATTTCCGCTTCGGTACCAGACTGGCGCCAATGGTTGCGGTGGTGGGAGAGGGGGGGGGACTCGAATTCGCATGTTGGCTATCGTAGATCATGGATTTCAAAATGCTCTTCAAATTCGAGGCTCCTATGCCGCTAGAAATGTTATGGTTGATAAGGGTTAGGGAGGGGGGAGGACCACTATTTCTTGCCTAAAGTACTAAATAAATTACATCGAGTAAAACAGATTTTTCGCATACCAACTGGTTTAAATTGGTCTAATGCTTATCCAATGGGACGAATGGGACGAATGCATGCATTACTAAACAATATGTTTCATAATATCTGTTATGTACTGCATTCCATAGTAGGTATTCAACGTTTAATACAGGTGGATATACGTTATTTACTATTATATAGATGTAATCACTGTAAGTAGGTTTAGTATTCATCATTCAACCATGAATCCAGTATCGACCCTGTTATCCAGTATCCATCCGTTATCCTCTAAATCTCTCAACCTTTCTCCTTCGCTTGTCACTCGTCGCCCCTTCCCCTTTTCCGCCACCAAACAAATAATGATTTTTCATTCGGGAGATGAATAGTCTTCGGATTTCATTTCAGATTATATCATGAGGTTTTTCAGAAAGAGAACGATAGATGTGGTCGATTCCTGTCTTCTGATTCTCCACCATACGATCGTTAATATCCCTTCCGCCCCAACAGCTAACTGCAGATTCTGAATGCAGGTGCGTCGGGTGCATAGGAGACGTATTGTCTCAGGAATTCCTAACTATCTACATAATAGTCGTCCTCCTGGGACAGAGCCCGTTGAGCTATTTAGCGAGGGTCTAATCTGGCTAGCATGAACGTTTCAACGTTCAAACGCGTTTCTGTTTGACGCATCTGGTTGAAACACTATAGGTGGCAAATTACAGAGTTCGTAGTGGTATTTGAGCCTACCTGGGGCTGACCTAAAATATAACACCCTCCTCTTGGTCACTCTTAAATATTCCATCTGGTCTTTCGACTGTTCTGAGTTAGTTTTTCCAGCAAACAGCAAAAAGTATTCAGAATGGATGTGAACTGGTTTTCGTAGGATGTTGATTCTTCCGAATCTTGATTACATAACAAACATTTTTACAAAGTCTCAGATATGCAGTATGTTGTTGAGCAAATGGAGAACATGAACGGGTTTGAAAATATTTATAAATTATGTTGAATATAGGTTGTTATGTCAGCAGTGGTACGTAGGAACAAATATAAATCAGATTTGAAATGGAAAATTTTCAAATAAATCTTTCTGTTAAAGCTATGGATGAAACAAAAACCAATGGTGTTGGCAATTTCTTTCAGGTAAGTTTTATATCGTAATACTACCAACACGTGGTTCATTCTTCCTAAAAGGTACAAGAGGTACCTTGGGAGGGTTGGGTTCTTATGTGATAAGGTTCAAGTGGATGAATATGGTTTTTAATAGGTCAAATGAAGAGAATTAAGAGTCAAAAACAGCTTTAAATTCATTAGAAAAATGATTTTGCTGTGAAGCTAAAAATTGCGAGTCCATTGCAAAAGCTCATGTTGTTCAACAATTCGCTAAAACCTCTACATCTGAAGGGAACGGAACTCCAGTTGGGAAGCTGGGCTTAGACAAATCCACTTAAGTGCTCCTCTTATTTCCCTTAACTGGGTAAGGAAGTGTTGTCCATAGGAGTGAATGACCTGATTGGAAGTCAAGATAAAAAACAATTATCAGAAAATACGAGGAAAATCAAATATTAGCATAATGATGAGAGAGTCTAGTGGGTGAGGCACATAGCACGAATCTTTAATATTATACAATAAACCCCTTGGTTAAAATTTTTTTAAGTCTCAAAAAATACTGTCCTTATATCTTGAACTTAAAAGTTACTCACACGTATAGTGTTGTTTTTTTTCGGGTTTCAGTGTACCATACCACCATACTGTATGCACTGGATATGTTTTGAAGACGTTAAGAGTCTATATTCATGTTCCACTCGTCTCCACGAATTCAATAGTACTCACTCGGCTATTGCATTTTGGGTTACTACGATAGTACACAGTTTTCATTATACATCTAAATTGTTTATATAAATATTTACAATTTTTTATTTCTGAAATTGTGTTAATTTCAGAAATTTTTAATCCGAATATACCGTATATTACTATGAATGTGATAATAACGTCCACAAAAAACGAGAAAAGCCCCTTTTTTGACCTTTTTTAAATATAATAAATTGGGAGCCCTCGGGGTTTTCCAAAATTTTTGGCGAACGTACTCGTCTTTCCGTTCCTAAACATTGAAATTTTCTGATTCTTTTAAATCAATACTTTCTTTGGTCCATCCTGGATTTGAAAGCCGCCTTCCGATCTTTCTCCTGCAATTTCAATATGTAGGGTTGCTTTTAACCCTTGAGCCCTAATTTTTAAAAAACTGGTTTGCCATTAGGAAAATTAACGATATCTCCAACGGTGTAATCTGATTTTGATTTTTTTTCAATATTGAGACAGTTATAGTTAGTGCCGTAAAGTCAAAAATACGAACAAAATTTTGAAATTGAAAAAAAAAAAAAATTGTGATGATAAAGGGTTTATTACGAGTTAAACACTCGTATTTGTTGGAAATACCTTGTAAACTGAAGTTTTGGTCGAGCCGGATATACCCTGTATATGATAGGGAATCGGTGTAAAATTATGTATTAAACTACTTAGTGGGTACCTCGAAAAATAATTTCGATCAGATTTTCCGATCAAGTCCCACTTTGCGCTCCTCTCAGCCATCTTCAGCTCATTGTTCGTCAGTCAATTTATTGGGGGTCTAACATGCGAGTACTGAGATGCCGCTGAAGTCTGGCGGGAACCGGTCGAACTAAGTAGTGCTTTCGCTCTCCGTTATATCGCAGCCCTTGAGTACTACCCCATTCAACCCATCCCATTCATACTACGTGATCACACGCTCTCGGTAAACGTCACACTGGGGGGTGTGGATCATCCCACAACTAATTTGCTCAGATTCGCCCGTATTTATTACACTTGTATAAAGAATTGGTACCTGAGTACGTGAAACATGGATTTTCGAGAATTCAGCAGGGAGCGTTTCGGAGCTTCTTTCAATAGAAGCTATTTATAGCTTTTAATAAATTTATAGCTTAATAACTTTTATAAAAGTTATTAGGTATGTAGATTTGGTAAAACTTGCTGTTCAGTCGTGCTGTTACGATTCAGGTTATATCCGAATAGAGCAGCTTCCATTGGTACAGGTACCTACTTACTAGGTTCTGTTTGGTCAGACTACTTCTAATTTATTCTAACCTTTGAAGTCTTGTGAGAAAATCGTTGCTTACCTCGGATACATCACATTACTACGGCCTCATTTTAAAATAATTTATTTATTGAGTAAGACCATTACAAAGTAATAAGTGTAATAAGATCAATAGTGAGATAAATTGCTAAGAAGGTCTAAATTAAAAAATAAAATAAAATAATAGGTATCAATAATGATTAATGGAACATTTCTGGTAAAAAGGAGGACAGATGAGGAAGGAAGTTTTAATCGAGCGACTTCGAATGGTTAGAGGACAAGTGGGTTCGTGTTGCTTCTTGTGGTGTTGATGAAGGATTCCATGATTCTGGATAAAGGATTCCCTGAACTAACTGAGTGCCTCGAGCTGAAAATCATGGTATATGGTGGAGTTTTTGATGAGAGGTGCACAATGTTCCTTTGGAGGGTCGGAATTGTTGTTGCTCGAGACGGCTAAATTGTGGCAGAGAAAGTTCCCCCTTATTAGTAAAGCGTATGCTCATATAGGCCTGATTAAAGTTGCACAAAGCAACATTCGATTCTCGATCGAGAAGTATGGGCCGTGAAGGAGAAAACTCATCATCTTCACGTGGCTCCGCAGCCGCTTAATCAGATCTGAGATGTGGTCCAAGGTGGTAGAAAGTCAGTCGATTGTCAAGTACGACTCCCAAATACTTACAGGATGCTGTCTTGGGTATCACTTCTGTGGAAAATCTGATTGGTTTGTGAACATGTTTACGTCTGTACGTGAACGTTACGTCCCTAGACTTTGCAGCTTTAATTCTGAGTCCCCACTTCAAGCACCAATCCCTTAGTCCGTGAATCTCTTGCTATGACCTGCGCATGGATGTTGGTTTTCAATTTATGACCTCAAATCCGGATTTATCATTCTTAGAAATACATGGAATTATTGGAGAATCCTTCGTAACCAGCAAGTCAAGTACGGGAGGCTGAACAAAAAATGTTCACCATGTTCTCCGGTTCATATTTCTTGCCAGTTTGTCATTGTCGAACCATTACAAAGTGATTTTCTTCTTTCTTTCAAGGCTATGCATGACCTCACTTCTCGTTTCTGTCTAAGATTATTTTCCTTTTTGAAACTATCAGCTGAATGGGTATGACACTCGAGAAGACAAAGATAGAGGGGTTCTGCCACAGTACTATGCTGCACGTTGTTTATCTCCGCATATCCACCAAGATCAGCATATCCTTCAAGGAACCAGTCCCCAAGCATTTCCAATCAGAGGACACCACCGCATGATGCGTTTCATAGTTGAGGACCTTCATCCGTACTCCTTAGACTTGGAGATGCATATACGTTAGTGTTTCGATCTTGAGGTAGCTGTCCATCTTTACCACTAGATAAGATGGGACCCAGAAAGTTGTGCCCAAGGCTTCCAACATATCTTACCATCTTGCAGAGTTGAAGGCATTTTTAACGTCAAGGGCCACCAGTAGTACAATTTTCCTTGCTGCAGCCACAACATCCGTTAATGCATGTAAGATAGATTGAATCTTTCGGAATCCTTGCTGTCTGGCTGATAGATTCCCTGCCTTCTCTATTGCAGGCAGTAATCGATATTTATAACGTTTGGGTGAAGGGGGTGATTAAAGAAATTAAACTTAACTGGACTAAAAAAAGTTTTCATCGATTTCTGGGGACATAACTCCATTTTTAAACGTCCAATAGCTCACGAAGAATGTTTCAAAAACATCATCTCTGTCCATTGAATTTAAAATTGTAATTTAAATTTAGTTACTCTAGTGACACTTTGAGACAACTGTATCGGAATTCCTAAGATTTTGCTTCCTAGTCTACCAAGGTAGCGGAAGCTTTGTTTTCACTGTTCAAGGATGGAAAAAAAAGTTCTCC
The DNA here is from genome assembly GCA_009739505.2 of Apolygus lucorum. NCBI lineage: Eukaryota > Metazoa > Arthropoda > Insecta > Hemiptera > Miridae > Apolygus > Apolygus lucorum. Next base: position 45,350,416 of record CM019167.2, on the reverse strand, counting down.
AAATTTCCACTCGCGTTTTACGTTTCAAGCCTTCTTGAACCATTTTGCTTCCGTGTCTGTCTGTCTGTCATAAAATCCTTGCCGCAGCCATAACTTCTACATTTCTCACCCGATTTAGATGACATTTTCATGGATTGTGCGGGTTGGCGGGTAGATGGTCCCCTATGAAAATCATCACCCCGGACTGATAGTAGCCGCTGCGCTTGCGCACACGTGAAATAACTTCCACATTTCTCATCCGATTTCGAGGGACAACTAGACCCCAAATGGAGCCCACATACCAAATTTCATCAAAATCGGTCTGTGGTAACAAAGGAAAGTGACAGACGGACGGACGGCCAAATTTTTATTCGATTTTTAGATTCTACGTACCTTGAAACGTAAACCAACAAATTTTGAGATTAAAAAAAAATTGCTTTTAGTCGATTCCTAAGGTTTATTACTAAAAACATTGAACCAAAATTATACTTGTACGAAAATTTTATGAAAAAAAAAATCGAATTGATATTTCGGCTCCGTTCTATGATTATTGTTTGGATCCACCATGACGGAGAGGTAACCAAATGATTACCTCGATAATTCTACCCATTATAATGAATCTCCTCCTCTCAAATTATCAATGCCAGAAGGCTCCACCTGATACAGCACACCCTGAGAGGTGACGAATTACGGTGAACCGAGTGCAAACAAGCGAAACTCATCAAGTACCTTTCAGTTAGCACAGCCCCCAATATTCAAGACGAGCTATCCTTCACTCCTGACACTCACGCCAAAGACAGTACCGTGCTATTAAAGAGCAATATTCGACGGCAGAAGACAAGTAGTGATTGATCGCTCTACAGGCTGAACTCAATTTGCAGGAAAGTCATGGCCACGAGGAGGGGCATTCAAGATTCGAGAATTATTCAGTAGTAAGAGAGATGGTTAAGAGGGCGATGGAGGGGCTCATTGACTCCACGGCATAACCTTTTAGGAGATCGCTAATGGAATTTTTAGAGATCACGGACTGGGCCATTGGATCATATATAATTATGAGAGAAGATGATAAATTGAGTTCCACCCCTGAAAGGATCAATCTAACCAACTTCGAATTCACCTAATACAGATGATTAATGTTTGCTGACGGCGGGCGGTCACATCTATAAATAGGGTTCTCAATCAACTGGGTTAAGTAATAAATACTTATCAACGAAACAGATTGTGTTGTAAAGTTATGCCTTCTTGTAGTACCCAAATACCTGCACTTGTGGCGCTCAGTTTTAGTTTTTATTTTAAATAATGAACTTTTGGGATCAAGCAAGAAGAAATAAAAAACGCTGCAAATTATTACACAAAGGTTTATTATTTTTCTACATAGATCACTCGTATACAAACAACACGGCTTTGCCATTGTTACCACCAACCCACTTGAAGAAAAACATCGATCGCATTTCGGTCAGCTAACATCTGAACGGAGATTAGGCCTCCTTTGCGATTCACACTCGTGTTTCTGATTTATCGTAAGTCCAACCCGTAAAAAATTTCATCGAAATCGGTCAATGCTAAGTGGGGAAAGTGCGGCGTACGGTGGACGGCGGACAGACGGCCAAATTTTTATTCGATTTTTGGTTTCTACGTACCTTGAAACGTAAACTAACAAATGTTTAGGGGGTGTGAAGAAATTTGTTTTCTTGGTCGATTCCGAAGGTTCAATTATTGAAGTTATTGAAAATAATAAACCACAATGGAAACTATCAGTGAAGTGATCAAGCTACATGCGATTTAACACGAACATTGGCTTCATGGACGTGTAAATCCCGAAGGCCTCCATCTTTTAGACAACTCCAACATCGTTCGGCGGCTTGATAGTACCAAACCCTTGGACCTAGTGATAAATTGAAACACTATGTAGCGTCACCAGTACTTTAGAGCACAGCCATTAGGCTGTTGTCTCTACAAACTGTTCAAAATAAATTTTGAAAGTGCTCAGTTGTTATGGTATTGATATTTAATAAATAAAATATCATTGGAAAAAAATAGTTTGGGATTAGCAACACGTAAGGCTCACATAACGGATGATTACCCAACGTTTTATTATTTTTCCTACATTTCATCATTCCAACTTGCATGCTTCATCTGTACGGTGAGCGATGTAAATGAACCTCCATAAGAATGAGATATTCCGAAGGAACATAAAACGCGATTTGATCCAAATGGAAACACTATCGCTTCGAATCAGCTGATATTAGAATTTTGATTTCTTCTCTAACCGTAGTTCAATTTTTTTTTTCAAGGCGTCTGGTTTCTTTTATTTTTTATTATTATTATTTTTTTTTTTTCAATCAAACCTTCAAGTCCTTATACCCATTAGTTCACTACCCAGTGAACAGCTGGTCGTAGAGTGCTTTTCTCATTCGAAAGAAAAATGCTGCAAATTATTACAAAACAGTTTATTATTTTTCTGTAAAGCCGTATTTGCGAAGAACATGGTTTTTCCATTAATAGTACCTACCAATCGCAAGGTTAAGAATTAAGTTTATTTCGACAGAATGTACCTTCCAGTAAAACATAGTTCTCCCAAAGTTGTGGGTGCCTTCAATACGAAAGCTGATGTTTGGTTGTTGACGAAGCACAATTGGATTACATTTGTGTGTTTTAATTCTATTCGAAGAAATGAAAAAAGTCTCCCAAGCGGGTGTGACGCTGGCTTCCTCGTATCCATAACCCGATTAGGTACGATGCACGATAGCTAACCTCAAAACATCACAATCTCTTGGTATGGGTGACGATTACGTTTAAAAACTGGAAATATCTCGACAAAAGTCGACTACGAAAAAGAAAATTTTCCGTTTTCCGGTGATGGTGGGAACCCAAAATGCTTCCCAAACGTTTCGCTGAAGTACAGTACTCAGTACTTCCTCAGTGGTTGATCTTAGTCAGAAATGGGAGTACACTTAATAATTGAGAAAAATTTAATTTTTAAAAAAATTATTTAAAAAAAAAACAAGTATAAACTAGTCATCCGACTATGTTGAGTCCAAATCCGTCAAAAATCCAAAGGTGAATGTCTATTGGTTAAGTCTCAACTGATTAGCGTGTCTGCTATTGTTAATTGTTAACAACGTGATTTTTTTTTCGACTCAAATATCTAACTAACTATAACCACATCATCAGAATTTTGTAACTGAAACTGGGATATCAGGAGATGAAGTCACCGTCGTGCCGGGGCACCAGAAGCGGAGTCATGACTTTCGAGACTTTTGCATTGAATATTCAGGGTTTCCTCTTTCATTGATTTCTATAACCAGCTCGTAGACTACCGTAGTGGTGCCAGACTGACACCAAGGGAAGACACCGCATTTACAAGTTGGGTATCGTTGATTAAGGATATTGAAATACTAATGATGAAATGTGATCAGTATGAGGTGACAAATTTTTAGCATTTTTTAGGATTTGTAGAAAATCGATTGATAGTTATTTTTTCGCTTCTGAGGAATGGAAGCCCTTCCACTACCATTTCCGAAATCCTACAAGCATAAATTGCCTCGCTCATGTTTCGCTCATGAGAACATAATATAGTTGTGTTTCAGCATTTCCAGACTGGACCAAGATCTGAACTCATATTGGTATGCATCATGCGTAGGGTTTGCATAGGGCAAAGGTTCTCACGGAAGTTTGAAAATGACTGGTTAGAGTTTCAGATAGGCAATGCACTTGTCTACTTCAAGTCAGTTGCCTCAAAAAACCTCAGTGAGTCTAAAACCGTCTCGTTTCGAAAAAACGCTGCAAATTATTACACAATGGTTTATTATTTTTCTCTATTGATCACTCGTCTGCAAAGCCACCAACCATCCAACATGAAGAAAAACATCGATCGCATTTCGGAATGCATGTAGGAATTGGAAATGTTCAAGAGATGGGAGTAATTTTTCAAATATGATGAAGAGTGTGCAAAAAGCTATTCCAGTTCAGCCTTCAACCTTATATTATGCCTTCTTCGATTTGGTTTATAGCGGTGATAAAAACACGTATCTAACATTATAGTAGTGAAAAACGCTGCAAATTATTACACAATGGTTTATAATTTTTCTATATTGATCACTCGTCTGCAAAGCCACCAACCATCCAACATGAAGAAAAACATCGATCGCATTTCGGTCAGCTAAAATTTGAACGGAGATTAGGCCTCTTTTGCGATTCACACTCGTGTTTCGGATTTATCGGACGTCCAACCCTTAAATTCTCGTAGGGAACGAACGGTTTGTCCTACAGGGCTCCTCGTGGTCTCAAAAAATTCTAAAAATGCTATACTAACTCAAATTATTGGAAAAACAATACCTTTACATCAAAATTTTGTGAGTTAGGGCGTTTTTAAAATTTCAAAATTCATTTTTCAACCCTTATAAGTGACCTACATCAACCAAAATCTTCTGAGTACAACTAGACCCCAAATCGAGCCTACATACCAAATTTCATCAAAATCGGTCAATGCTAAGTGGCAAAAGTACCGCGGACGGCGGACGGACGGCCAAATTTTTATTCGATTTTTGCATTCTACGTACCTTGAAACGTAAACCAACAAATTTTGAGGGGGTGTTAAAATAATTTTTCCTGGTCGATTCCAAAGGTTCATTATTGAAAATAATAAACCAAACGCTGCAAATTATTACACAATGGTTTATTATTTTTTATTTTTCTATGTAGATCACTCGTCTGCATAGCCACCAACCATCCAACATGAAGAAAAACATCGATCGCATTTCGGTCAGCTAAAATTTGAACGGAGATTAGGCCTCTTTAGCGATTCACACTCGTGTTTCTGATTTATCGTACGTCCAAACTTTTAATTCTCGTAGTGAGCGAACGGTTTGTCCTACAGAGCTCCGCGTGGTCTCAAAAAATTCTAAAAATTCTATAAAATCTTAAATTGAAGGAAAAACAATACCTTTATATCAAAATTTTTTGAGTTAGGGCGTTATCAAAATTTCAAAATTGATTTTGGAACCCTTAGAACTGACCTACATCAACCAAAATCTTCGGGGCACAACTAGAACCCAAATGGAGCCTACATACCAAATTTCATCAAAATCGGTCAATGCTAAGTGGCAAAAGTGCCGCGTACGGCGGACGAACGGCCAAATTGTTATTCGATTTTTGGATTCTACGTACCTTGAAACGTAAACCATCAAATTTTGAGGGGGTGCTAAATTTTTTTTTTCTTGGTCGATTCCAAAGGTTCATTATAGAAAATAATAAACCAAAATGAAGTAAAGTGTAATTTTGACTTTTTTTAATTTAATTTTTTGAAACTCTTCATGTTTTTTCAACACCGGACATAAGTGCAAACAGATTTGGGCGTATTTTTGCGAGTGAGAGGAGTAAATACATCTTCAAATCCGACAATGAGTTCTGGGATTTTCACAAGTACAATGTCGAGGATTCGTTGAAACACTGAACCCTTCGTGATGGGGCAAAAGTTAGCAGGCATCATGGGGTAAAGGTTCGCATTGAAACCTACTAAGTTTTTTTTCAGTTTTTTTTTTTCAGGGAAAGCCTTATTAAGAAGCAGGCATTAGTATATAAAGTTGATGGTTTCTCTAACGTCTTGAACATCTAAGCCTAATGCACTTAGATGTTCATAAGTTGTGATTTTCAAAAATAAATTAGCCTTTTGTGGCCATTGACGTAGGTTTTTGTTACCCACTAACTTTTGCTACCTTATAAAATTATTTTGGTCAATATTTTGTGAGATTCTGTACTTCCCCAGCTCTCAATAGGGGATAAGATTCGCAGAGCAAACCTTGGGCGAACCTTTACCCCATTGATGGGGGCAAAGGTTCGCAAAGAGGTCGTCTGGCTAAATGAGAAATTCGACATCAAATCATTCAAGAAAATTTTCATTCTTTTTATGGAAGGTGGGAGAGATCCCGAACTACTCCAAAAGCCACTTTCTGCGAGAAGAAGTCGTCAAGGGGGACCACAAAAAATCTAAACTCAGAACCGCAAACCTTTGCCCCCACCCACCATACATAAAATTCATGTAATCGTTCATTATGAGGATTTTTCAAAATTCAGCCAGAGTCGACTGCTTTGGTCCACAAAATTCTTCCTATCCCCTACATCCTACATGAGCAATGAATTATTGTTTGTTGTTGATAAATTTTGTATTTCATTGATCAATTACTGTCACCGTGGTTGTTATATAATGCAACCCACCAATTTTCATCTTCTTCAATTTGTTTCTTTTTGTTTTCAGTTGTTTTGCAGTATCTGGAACTGAAAGTAGATGCAGCGCAAACCTACCATAGAGGAAACACAGCTGTGCTCAAGTGCATAGTACCTAGTTTTATGAAAGAGTTCATCTCTATAACGTCCTGGCTTCAGGATTCATCATTCAACATTTATCCATCTCCTAAAGGAGGTAAGAGTGGAGGCATTTTTTGATCCCTTTTAGGCTTATTCTTTGATCTAGCAACTTTATTCACTTTTCTTTTGATTAAATTTTTTGTTCTCTGATAGATGGAAAGTATCATATGCTCCCAACCGGGGAGTTACTTGTTAGAAGACTGGAAGACACAGACATGTACAGGGGGTACCAATGTCGTGCAATCAACAGACTGACGGGGCAAACGCTGCTCAGCCTACACAGGGTCCGATTTTTAATTACTGGTAAGTTCATTTTCATTAATTGTGATTCATTAATAATCAATTCTGCAGGAGCTTCTATCAAACTTGAAGCTTCTTTACTCCCATCATCGAGTGAATGGAGCCCTACCTGAGCCTGTTGACTTCACTAATGGAGTGTAATAGGAGGGGATTTTAATTCATTCGCTCTTCATATTAGCGAATTGTCAAAGGAAATTAAGCTATTGCAATAGACTAAAGATTTTTAATGTGGACTTTTTTTCATTTAAGTTTGTTTTGAAACATTACAAAACGGTTTCTGAAGATTTTCCAATCATCATATGTGTATAACTAAATATAGGTGGACGGCATGAGCGCTCCCCAGACCTGGGAGAAGAGTCCGGCCGAAATGTAAACATGTAGGAGCGCTCCCGTTTCGGTAGGAAGGTAGCAAACAAAAATTGTATCAGCACTCCGTCTTGAATTTGATTGTTTTCGTCTCAACTTTTGTGGTACTCATCCCAACATATTTTCATTCTTTGACATGTTGGTGGGCGTACATTGCGACGTGAACGTCAAAATTAATACTACCACAGGGAATCATAGGCGAAGTAGGACAGTGGAGGAAAAAGACTTCAGCGAATTTCCAAAAAAAATTGACGCTTTTGCAATGAACTCAAAATTTTTAGCTCACAGCAAAATCATATTTTCTGATAAAATTCATTTAAAGGTTTTTTTTACTCTTATTGCTCTAAATTTGACCTACCATAAACCATATTTACTATTTTAAACCGTATTTCACACGATACCTAACCTAACCAGTTACCTACCTATAGTTGGTTATATCATTCATTATCGGCCTTTTGGAAATAATGAACACCATTGTGTTGGCAGTACTCGTAATACGATACAAAACTTATCTTACAGAAATAGCCAACACCATTGTTTTTTTAGGACGTCCCACAGTAAGACTTGGGCGTCCTTATGCGATCGATCTGGGGTGAAGTTGGACAACACTCAACAGAAAAAAAAAATAACCACACAGTAATCCGTTTTAGACCATTCTGAATCCAAATCCGCGAAAAAAACCATAGGTGTATGTCTGTGTGTGTGTGTGTGTGTATGTGTGTGTGTGTGTGTGACAAAATCTTGTGTCGTCTGCACAGGCCTTAGTACTCAACCGATTTCTCTGGTTCTTTTTTTGTTCGACGCGGAAAACTATCTAGTTGTGCACTACGTCGCCGGAATTTCGAATTTTGCCTTTTAAGGGGAGGAAAGGGGGGGTTGATGCTCAAAAAACGTGCGTTTTTGGGCATAATCTTGTGTCGTCTGCACAGGCCTCAGTTCTCAACCGATTTTTGTGGTTCTTTTTTTCATCGACGCGGAAAACTATCTAGTTGTGCACTACGGCGCCGAAATTTTGAATTTTGCTTTTTAGGGGGGGGAAAGGGGGGGTTAATGCTTAAAAAACGTGCGTTTGCGGGCATAATCCTGTAAACTCTGCCCAGGCCTCAATTTCCAACCAATTTGTGTGTTTCTTTTTTGTTTGACTCAAATAACTTCCGATATGTACATAATTTCACCTAAGTACCAAAATTCGCAAGGGGAGGGGGTAAGTGGGGGATAATATTCATAAAATATCCGATTTTTCAATATTTCGGTTCTTTTACTCCTTACTAATTGTACACAACCTTTGAAATTGAGGAAAAATTCTCATTATACCTCCATATTTTCATGAATTATTCTCTGTACCACCATGGAACTAATAGTGGTGCCACCGTGGTGCCAGGACACCATAAACCGCATATTTCGTGTTTTTTTTTTCTTCTTTTTTTTATGGTTCACCTTGAATACTGATGTGAACCACGACGGACCGCCTACTAAAACTAATAGATGAAAGTTCAATGTTACGACGTATTCCCGCTTTGGTGCCAGACTGGCACCATTGGTGAGGGAAGGGGGGGGGGTAACTCGAAATCGCATGTTGGGTATCGTAGATCATGGATTTTAAAATGCTCTTCAAATTCGAGGCTCCCATGCGGCTAGAAATGTTTTGGTAGATAATGGTGAGGGGGGTCACTATTTCTTGCCTAAACTAATAAACCAAATTACATCCAGTGGAACAGTTTTATCGCTTACCAACTGGTTAACTGATCTAATGCTTATCCAATGGGACGTCCCCTGGAATGCATGCATTACTAAACAATATGTTTTTTTTTTTTTTCCTCAACTGTAGCTTTAACTGAAAGAATCCTTTGAAAAATCGCTCATTAACTCATGCTGGATGAATAGACTTTTTCACATACCCCTCTGGTAGAGTACTTGATATATCGATAAGTGAGATGCATCAATGTAAATGGACTCCGTAATATAGCTTTCCTGAATCTAGGGCAACATTTCCCTACCAAATCAAGCATTATTTTCCAAACCGAATTCACTATGTTTATCCAAAACCAACATTTGAAGAAAATTCAGCATGAATCGATGTTTTATAGAACTGCAGTCATGCTATTATAATCAATTGCAATACCAGCTACTCCGTAATAACCTTATTCACCATATTGTCCTCAATACTGGGTTAAACCCTCTTTCATTATCCACCATATCCTACATAATGCTTACGTTTGCATTGATGTGGAGACTCCTTTTGTTGCAGTTTGAATAATTAACCAAAACAAATCATTAGACACACGTCGTCCGTAAATTGATGTGCCTATGGAGACTTGTGTGTTTGGAACACACTATTTATATTGGTATAATTCCTCCATCTGGCTTCTCGTTGATGTGTGCGTAACAAAGTAATAATGAATCTGGTGAAAGAAATATTAAATGTTATTGTACGAGCAATTAAATGCTAGAATTTAACATGAATTTGAGTGGGTATAAGTTCATCTGACTTGGAAATCAGGGAGTCTATCATATAGATAATATTACTGAGTGAATGATTACAATAAGGTTCTTGATCGTGACTCATTTGAAGCTAGTACTTGAAACTTTCAAATGATGTTATTATTATTGTCTAGAAGTTATCAAGTTGGAATTCCCATTGAAATGCTCTCAAAATTGACTAACTTAATTGAAAATCGGATTTGCTTGTATAGTGATGTTGTTTTTAACGTGTTTTTCGTTAAACCACTTTTTGTCTTGGATTAAAATGGCATTCGTGATTGCAGGTGGAACAAGAAATACCTTCAAATGATAAATTATACTTGAAAAACCTAAAGAATCTTGAAGAAACCTTAAAACCCTCAAGAAAACTTGCCAAACTTGCAATCGCCATTTCTTAAATCCAAGTCTATTTGCCATATTTTTTTGAGAATGAGAGCAATTCCGAACAAGTCACTCAATAATATACAAATCTTGTAAGAACGAATGTGAATTTCTGTAGTCAGCTGTACAGTTGGAAACCAGTTTTGAGATTCACTGTCAACTTCTCTGTAGATTCTTTGGCGCAAGAGGCCCCGAAGATTCAAGATACTCCTTCGACGATTCACACGAAGAAGGATCAAACCGTAGTCCTTCCATGTTTTGCTCAAGGGAACCCTCCTCCAACATACACGTGAGTTATCTGTGACGAAGTTTCTTTCTTTTTATAATCCTTTAGAAGACGCTTTCTGAAAATCAAATTTTCCGTTTATTGTACAGTTAATTAATTTTGTTGATTCTAGTACATAATTTCAGCTCACAATGTTGTTGGTTTTCCGTAGGTGGATGAAGTCTCTGGCTGGTGGAGGTGAAATAGAAGTGATGCCTGGAGGGAGGGTGGAAACCTCTGGGGAGGTACTCATACTAGAGAGAGTGGAAATGTCCGACATGGGTGTTTGGACGTGTATAGCTAACAACTCGATGGGCTCTCATAAAAATTCCATCACTTTGCATGTAAGTGATAATCTGACGGTATCGTTTTATATTTCAAATCCGGATTCAGTACCTTTGAACTCTGCACCCAATACAACAAATTCTACTCTCAAAAATTCGTTTAGGTTGGCCGAACAACGGGTGAGGAGATTTAGCCTGAAGGCATTAGTTCAAGAAAGAAAAGTTCAATAATTGCCTTCAGGCTAAATCTTCAGCAAGTCAATTTTTTTTTGCAAATCCCTTACGCGTTGACAACTACTGAAGTCGTTGTCCGACATTTGGTTTATTATTTTCAACAATAAACCTTTGGAATCGACCAAAAAAAATTTTTTTTAACGACCCTCAAAATTTCATGGTTTACCTACGTTTCAAGGTTCGTAGAATCCAAAAATCGAATAAAAAATTGACCGATTTTGAAGAAATTTGGTATGTGGGCTCCGTTTTGGGTCTAATTGTGCTCCGAAGATTTTGGTTGATGTAGGTCAGAACTAAGGGTTCCAAAATGAATTATGAAATTTTGAAAACGCCCTAACTCAAGAAATTTTTATATAAAGGTATTGTTTTCCAATAATTTAAGATTTTATAGAATTCTTAGAATTTTTTGAGACCACGCGGAGCTCTGTAGGACAAACCGTTCGCTCCCTGCGAGAATTTAAGGGTTGGACGTACGATAAATCAGAAACACGAGTGTGAATCGCAAAAGAGGCCTAATCCCCGTTCAAATTTTAGCTGACCGAAATGCGATCGATGTTTTTCTTCATGTTGGATGGTTGGTGGCTTTGCAGACGAGTGATCAATATAGAAAAATAATAAACCATTGTGTAATAATTTGCAGCGTTTTTCACTACTATAATGTTCGATACGTGTTTTTATCACCGCTATAAACCAAGAAAAAAAATCGAAGAAGGCATATTATAAGGTTGAAGGCTAAACTGGAATAGCTTTTTGCACACTTCATCATATTTGAAAAATTACTCCCATCTCTTAAACATTTCCAATTCCTACATGCATTCCATTTCTACACTATTGATTCCACCAAATCCATCAATGGTGACACCTGAAGGAATGAGTTATGTTGATGTTTTCGGTCTCGGAATCAATAGAAGAATACGACGCTGCGCTATGGTGAAATTAATCGTAGAATGTAAAATTAATATTTGATATGGTAACTGTTATAAATATTGTAGTTGCGGCTGTATGGAATAAATTGCGAAGCCAGAAAAATACGTAAAAGTATAATAACGCTGTTTTTAAAGCTGTCGAGGAAAAAAAACGTGATACCCCGTATGGGGGAACCCCTATTATACCCAGTTCACTTGGATGAGTTTGAATGCGAGCAGATCACTTGCACAAGATATTACAGCTTTCGGTATATCATTTTCAATAATGAACCTTTGGAATCGAGCAAGAAAAATAAAAAAGTTTACACCCCCCTCAAAAATTTATGATTTAGCTTTCAAGGTACCTATATAGAATCCGAAAATCGGATTAAAAGATTTCCGTCCGTCCGCCGTACGCGGCACTTTCCTTACTTTTCCTTACTTTCCTTTGGGCCGATTTCGATCAAATTTGGTATGTGAGCTCCATCTGGGGTCTAATTGTGTCGCGAAGCTTTTGGTTGGTTTAGGTAACTTATAAAGGGTAAAAATAGGGGTTGAAATTGAAAATTGATCAATTTATCAAGTTATTAATTTTTCACCAATTTTAAATAGAATTGATTTTTTAGAGTCCAATGAAACAACCAAGAGCTCTGTAGTGCCAACCTTTCCCTCCTTATGAGGGTTGAACTTGAAATAAATCAGGAACACTAGTGTAAAACACACAAATTGTTCACCGACGAAAATAGGTCTAATCTCCATTCAAATTTTAGATGTTCAATAGTGTTTTCTTCGAATTTAGTTTTATTTCACTCAGTTGTGCTTCCCTAGCAACCACAACCAAATAACGATGATTTGCTGGTAGGGTTTTTCTACTTCAAAATAAACTTTACAGTGAAACTAGCGCGAAAATATGGTTGGTAGGAACTGACAATGGCAAAGTTCTTTACTGGCGAGAGAAAATAAACCGTTGTGTAATAGTTTGCAGCGATTTTGTCTTTCGAGCTCTGATGCAAGCCATAATTTGGCGGTAAACCTATAACATAAATCGTCTACCCACATCATCTATGTACCTGGAGATGCACTCCAATGAATTTTTGGTTTTGTCACGAGTAGCTTGAGGTGTGAATTGTGGGATGTCAATAACCATATTTACCAGGACTTTCCTAGTGAAATCCTTGTCGGGTTGCAGGTTGCAGTTCCATTATCAGTCAGCCTCCACCCTAGCGGCCAAGTAATGGTTGATGTAGGAGATTACTTCGAACTGAAATGTGTTGTAACAGGAGGTCAGCACCCTTCAGTTACTTGGCTGAAAGACACTAATCTCATAATGGCGTCAGGTAATTACACCACTTATTTTCAGATACGTCTAAATCATTTTCATATTCAACTAATGCATTTTCCTCCAACTCTGTTCAACTGAAACCCCTCTTAACCACTTGAATATATTATTATGTTTCAGGGGCGGGAAATATTTTATCAATACAAAAAGTGGGTAGAGAGGATGCAGGGATGTATCAATGCCTCGTCAAAGATGAAGAAGGGTCGCTCCAAGCAGCAGTTCAGCTGATTCTTGGAGGTAATTTTTTATATCTTCCCGTGAGTTCAAAATGTATTACATGTCATATTGAATTCACCATCTGTTGACTTTTTCTAGAGCATTTTTAGAGTGAACCCCGAATTCGTAAATAGTGAAATTAATACTTTGGTTTGTATACCTAATCTATTGATCTCTATAGCGAATACTCAGGATAAACATAGAACAGGATAAGAGTACATAGCGTTTTGAAAAACTGGTGAAATGGTGTAAGTCGATCGAAATTCCCAAGTCAAGAGTTCATCGGTGGTATTGATTTGTGTTGAAGGCCTCAGCCGAGAGGGATTTTGCGGGCGAGCGGTATAAACGTTTGATCCAGGACTTGTATTGCAGATAATCTCCTCATCAACATGAGATTTGGTGAGAATAGATTATTTTCAAGAGCTTCCGAGTCGGGTCCCATTATGTAGTTGTTAGAACTTATGGTGCACCGATTTGAGATACAGCTCGAGATTGTTTCGGAACAAGGTATCTCCGTAAGTGCTACAGGCAGGACCTCTACCGCAGCTGAGAGAGAGGAGTTGACGTTGACTATCCCAGGCCTACAGGATAGTTCTCCAGTTCATCCAGGACTCTCTTGCACACAGAGGAGAGGTGGTCAGCTTCATTATTCACTGGTCCCATGTGAAGATTTATCGAGTTTCGTACATATTTTCTTGAGAGTTGTTTATTTCCTCTTCGGTGTTTTGAGCAATAATCGTTTCATTGCAAGGTTGCAATTTTCTTTGAGTTCCGCATCAATTTGGTACATGAGATTGTTCTAGAAGTCACTTGTGGTGAACATTCTCCCAAAAAAATAATTTCCACATTTTTGAAAACTTGCCGAAATACAATGTAATACCACATGGATTTCCTCACAAATTTTTGTAGATGACTTCAGCTTTTGTTCACTCTCGAGTTGAGGTGATTCTTGTGGTCACTTTTTGAAAGTTATCTTGAGCCTCATCATCTCGGAGTCCCCGATGCTACAGAGAAACTTTCGTAATCACAAGATTCAACATGTCTGGAACCATTGCACCTGAGTGTTGCATGCTAATTTCCACAACGAACCAAAATAAGTCATGCAAATTGATTTTCCTGCATTCCAAAAATGTACAATTTTTTTTTTTTTTTTTTTAACTCGATCGATTACTCCAAATTATAAACTACCTATTCCACCTATCTATGCTAATGAATTTATGCTCTCTGTTAAGCGGCCCAACCACAACTGCTATACAGATTCATCCAACAGACTGTCCAGCCAGGCCCGGCGATGTCTTTAAAATGCATTGCAGCTGGGAATCCAACGCCACATATAACATGGACTTTGGACGGTTTCTCATTACCTACGAACAACGAAAGGTAGATCCATCAAGTTGAGTAACGCTAAGCAGTAACGTAATCCTTCGAAAAGGACGAACTAGCGCTTCTGGTGGGATATGAGTTACATCAGCCCCCTTCTCGAAATTTTCCAGATGCTATGTCATTTTGGCGTTATCTGTGGAGTTTAGTTTTTATCCACGCTCTTGTATAAATTAATATATCTAATAACCTAATGATGAGGTTGATTAGTGCTGATTTTTGTGTTATTTGAAGAATATGGGATTGATTTCATTGATTCATTTTGAAGACTTTGAAGAATTGATTTCATGACCCATTAAAGTTACCATTATCGATGTTATTGAGTTGATGGCATGGTACTCTGTTACAATAAATTGAATCGGTGTACAAGACCTGAAATTGCAAACTTCCGACTTATTCCTTATTCTCAGGTTTGTGATTGGACAGTACGTCACCATTCATGGGGATGTTATCAGCCACGTGAATATCAGTAACGTACACGTGCAGGATGGTGGTATTTACCAATGCAGAGCCTCCAACAGGGTGGGAGAAGTGTCACACAGCGCTGCAATGAGGGTTTATGGTACGTGGTACATGTTTATCAGATTCTAGCACCAGTGATATTTCCAAATTTCTCAAATGCGCACAACATTCCTCCCAGATCATTCAAATCGCTTCTGTATTTTTCGATTGTTTCAGGTCTCCCTCATATCCGTCCAATGCCTAACATATCTGCAGTAGCTGGAGAACCTCTCTATCTAGCATGCCCAGTAGCAGGATACCCAATAGAAAATATCATCTGGGCAAAAGGTATCCCCATGTCTACTGCATTCATCAAACCCTGTACTAGCTTTTCTTCTACTATTATTTGTATGGCGTTGAGCCAATGTGTCGTCGCCAAACAATATTTGCCTTTAATTTATATCATTAATCACTAATTATAGATACATAACATGTATTTGAAGAAAGTAAAGCCATTGTAAATTTTTTCCGTGTAGCAATTTACCGTCAAGAATGACAACTGATCTCTCAATTCGATAGCAATGGGAAATAACTCATTCAACAATTGTTAACTAATATTTCAGAAGGAAAAAAGCTTCCAACGAGTCGCAGACAACGAGTATTTAACAATGGTACTTTGTATATCGCCAATGTAGAAAGAGAACAGGATCAAGGAACGTACCGCTGCTCTGCTCAAAATAAGCAGGGAAAGTCTGCCTCACAAGAAGTGTCCATTGCAGTGATAGGTATGTATTTTAAAACAGTGTATGCAATGTTCTAATGCTTCAAGCTATCTTACTGAGCATTGTTGCATAGGAAATCACGGAAGGGGTCAGGGATTCAGTAAGGCTTTCTAGTACTACTCGAGTGAAGTTTCCATTCTGACAGCAAATACCTCCTGCGCATCGGCAATGAAGTTGGTACATCTTCGACCTAATGACTGCAAACCTTAGATAGTACTCTTCAAGGCGACGGTTTCACTGATGCATCATCTCTATTGCAAGGAGTCCCAGAATCCTCCAGTGTTGCAGTTACAATTTGTTTCCTGTATATAAAATCCACGATGGAGCAGTACCATATTAGTAGGCATTGCTTATTGTAGTGTCCATTTTTGCTCATCCGTCCTAACTATTATCCCAGTCTGATAGCAGATTCCAGTCAACTGATTGATAGGGACTCCTGATTTGTTTGAAGACTTCTATAATCCTCGGGAATGAACTTGAAACCAACAGCTCATCATGACCATCATTCTATTTGACCATTCACGCCTATATCGAACACCAGGTGGTTGAATTCCTCGGGAGCTGTCTCTGCAGTTTGGTTTATTTTATCATTCGAATCACTTCCAACGTGATTATTATTCATTCTCTACCAGGATCATATTATATGGTTGTTTTTTCTGTTGACAATCAAGTTTAGCTGAAGTATTTGCACCAACTAGTTGGCCACCTAAATGACTTGAGGGTTGGTTGGGAAGTACAAACACCATCTTTACAGAATCTTCATTCCTCTCCCTGTATATCTTCTTGAATATTTAGTTCGAGAATTCTATAGTTTTCACACACCACTGTTAGGTACCACACTAATCGTTTCAATTGTGCCATCTCCTACATTTATTTGTGCTTATCAATTCTAAATCACTAACTACGAGATTTTTCAGAGGCAGTTTTCCATCATTCCTGGTCGTTATGTATGATTTTAAGGGCAACGTGCAGTTATTCACCGGTCTGGAGATTTCATTTCATTCCACAGCTGAAAGTTGATTTTCTTATTTGCTTCCAAACTGATGTACAAGAATAGACACATTTAAAAATTTATAGAACCATCACTTTTCTAACTCATAGAAATTTCCTTTGATATCATAAAAATTTCACTTTGCAAAATTAATAATTGAAAATCAAATTATTGTGTAACTCATAGATGTATAAGTCGATCGTAGCCTAATGCAGACATTTACAGTTCCTCCAAGGATAGCACCATTCGTACTTCAGAGAGACCTGCATGTTGGGGACAGAGTTGGCGTTCAATGTTTTGTTACGAAGGGTGACTTGCCGTTGGAGATTGGGTGGAAAAAAGACTCAGGCCCTGTCTCCCATGATGTAAGTGTTCGGCCATTCGATCAATTCACCAGTTCTCTGTCCATCAACTCTCTGACTCCAGAACACGCTGGCAACTATACTTGCTTTGCTAGGAATGACGCTGCCACTGCAATGTTCACTGCTCAACTACTTGTGAATGGTAAATAATACCCGCGCCCTAGAACACTTGGCCTCATTTTTTTTCTTGAAAGAATGGGCAATTCCAGTAGGTCTGTCATTACCAAATTCTTGACTTTTTCGTGGTTCAGTCGCGATGTTTGTGGCTTTCGCCTGCCTTTCAGAGTGGTTCAGGATTCAAGGATGAGGTTCAACGGTCAGGTACTTGAATTTCAATGGTATTAATTACATCTTGTTGATATTGCAGTTGTTGAGTACTTCATCGTTTCATACTAGGCCTTATCAGAACTTTCATAACTAATCTATGTTTGTCTAATCTAGTCTTGCCCAAAGCGTCAACCGTCTTTTCTTAAGGTTCGTTACCTCTAGTAGAAGTCGCTAGTTTTCCTTATATTGAGTAAAAATTTTGATAGATATGTCTATTTATCACAGTTCCACCTAAGCGAGGGTATATAAATGTATTAACCCTCATAGAATGGGGTCAACTTTCAGGATCTCGGGCTTGCAGTTTATGCCCAGAGGTTGGCTTTAGCCATTTAGTTGTCACGTCTGATATTATATAAGTGGGAAAAACTATATTTTCTCCGAAAAATCTCTAACTATAATTAAGTTTCTGCCATCCATATCTGCAATAACATGATATACTGGATCCTGAGTTGCCTATCTTCAACTTAAAAATCCTATGAGTCCCACGTGTAGCCTTGCATGATAGCTCAGATTGTAGAGCATTTCTATTTTAGCAATATGGGTTTAGGCTTCAGTCTCCCACCCAACCATGTATCAGTCCACTATACAAGGTTACAAAAGGAACTTGGACCCCATCACTGAGAGTCATTTGAGAATAGTAATTGACAGGCACAACTCAAGCTTCAAGCTTAGGGTGCTCTTGTAACTACTCTTGCATTGCAGTCCCCGCAGACATAATGTACTCATATTATAATGAAGGGAACAAGCAACTTCTGCAGGGTAACTAACTCAACAATAAATAATAATTGGATAGTACAAAATACAGAACAACTACTTATATCAAACGGTTCAGATGATGCCAAACTGAACGGTAGAATAAACGCTATTGCAATTCATGAAGCCATTTAAAACTCGCACTTTCAATCCCTGAGCCACTCAGATAGAAGCGAAAATTGCTTTGTGCCAATGTTTGGTCGAGCTAAAGTTTGACAAAAGAGACTCGAGGATGGTGCAAGATCAGCCAATGTCATCAAAAGTCATTTCGCACCATTTTAAAATAATATACTAGACAATTAAATGGTAAATTATATGAATCTTGAGGAATTGGCTATTCTCTTTTCAGATCCGACGGTATGATTTTGCAACAATGTTTTTACGCAATAGTTGGGTATGTTCGAGGCTGACTTTTCTAGGGCGTGGCAATCTTAATCTTATCATTTTACTAGAATTAAGATGGTATTGTTTCAGTGCCACCAAAATTAGGGCCATTTACCTTCGGAGAGCTAATAGAAGGAGTAAGGACGCAAGTGCAATGTGTAGTGCAAGCTGGGGACCCTCCACTGACTATACAATGGTTGAAAGACGATTTGAAGATAACCTCAGACCTTGGAATACAAATTTCCAATGATGACTACTCTAGCACATTAGCCATTGGACGAGTCGGCTCCGAACATGCTGGACAATACACGTGCTTAGCGTCAAATCCAGCAAAATCAACAAAATTGACGTCCAGTCTTATAGTCAGCGGTACTGTAGCTTATATCGGCGTCTGCCAAACTGTCTCACTGTTCGCTACTGCACATGCACTTTTGCCGCAATGTTTCATCACCAATCTTTCCACACAGACGTCAACCACCAAACCAATATCAGTGTTGTCTGCATGCCTCAGGAGCAATACTATAAGATGCAATGATCACAGCAGAATGAAGGAAATACATCAAGCCCAGTTATGACGCGTTCGGTGATACGAACCTTCGGCACGTTATTTTGATCAAACTCTTATTCTCAAAGAACTGGTATGACAAAAGAGTAAAGCGAAATATTACTCGGTATTTTTGAATGATTTACTGTCTATCTAATCATTGTTACAAATGAATTTCATTGGACGTCATTACTAATTTATCTCTCCGAAGGGAGAAACAAGAAAACATACAACACCTTGTGCTGGCTGGAACCCGAAGAACATCAGGTAGATTCAAATACAATTCGAAACGAAAATCGGTCAAAATACTAACTCGGATAACACCTTGAATTGGGGTATTGACTCATTCCAAGAAAAACCATATTGTTTCACCAATACTTTCGTAGTGCAGTTTCCTCTTGATGCACAGGCACAGCTTCCCAAGCTTGTTCACTATAAACACGCACCGATGGGTCGCAAGTTATGCATGTATAGCACTCAAAAGCTGGATATTCGTCGGTGACTATTACAGTCTGTAATTATTTGATTGCTGAAAATTAGTAGCTTTGGAAGTTTAACGTAGGTGAGTTCGACGAGTTTTGAGTAGATATTTTGAAAATACTCAAGACGTTGGCGCTAAAAAGCTTTGAAATTGTTGCTTATGTTGACTTACGACGGATTGACAACCGTATCGAAATTAGTAGACAAGATTCAATGTGAAATAAATTGTAGACTATTACTTAAATAGACATGCGTAGGTTTCCAACTGTTAAAGAATAGGTAGGAACATAAAAATATTATATGAACAATATTGTTCGAAATGTACCTCCTAAAAAATGTGGATTTTGCATAACAACTACGCTGCATGATTAATAATAAATTCGGGGAACTCGCGTATATCTTTGTAGTCTACCAAAAATAGCGGGAGTATTGTTTTTAATTATAGTGGGAAATTTCTCCAAAATCAAAAATTGCATTTACATCTTGTGTTTGAGACCTTCCAAACAATAAAACAATAATTATCCCGTGTCAGTCTGTGCGTCAGTCTGTCGGACAGTTCGATAGTGTGTCCGTGAATACTTGATGAGAGTCTAGCCCCCAACAATCCTTGTCGGGTTTCAGCGCTATGTAACGCTATCACCTAACTAGGTTATATGCTGACCTGCGCGACTAGCTCAGGGGATTGTGGGTTCCAAACCTTGCTTGGACCTATATTGCTAGTACCCCTATATGGGTCATTTCAAAATTTGGGGTTATTTTGTCCTCGAACTTTTCCAAAAATTATTGTTGAAGTATTTATGTTTTTTCTCCCGTAAACGTCCTTTGTTTTGGCCACTGAGGCAGATCCTGAAGTGGGCGCACACTTTATCAAGTAGTTTCAAATTTATAGAATTTTGAATTTTTTTCCATAATTTCGACTTTGTAGGGAGAGAGAAAACCAAGTGTGAGTTGAACTCATGAAACCTTTTTATTCCTTCAAAATACTCTTTTACTTATCGCAATCACAGTCCGAAGCTATAATCTAGGTACATCAGAATTATCAGATTCTTCAAGTCTTTCAATCAGTCTAATCTTTCGTAAAATGTGGGTTAATGAAAAGTCAGAATTATATGACCCAGCGGTGTAAATAGTTCAGGTAACTCTTAAAAATGTAAACGGCTTTGAAAAAAAAAACTTCTCTCCCTGCAATTCCATCTCTCTTCATACAAACCAGCCTCTTCCCAGAAGTTATAGGTAGAGAGGTTGTAGGGAGAGAGGTTGTAGGGAGAGAGATTTGTGAGGTTATCACTCTCTACTGGCCTAACCATTATTGATTCTGAACGTTAGAAAAAATTTATAACACTATGGCATTCATAATTGTAATTTGAGTTTAATTAAACTTAGTTGAACACTTACCCTGATGAGTGAGGTGGTTGTAGGGAGAGAGAAAGTATTTACCTACTCTCAAAGCTTCAACACTTCACAACATAACCCACACAACTGGGAGCTTGGAAATTCAAAAAACTTCAGTAGCTTCGGAAGCCATCTTGCAGCAGTGTTCACTTTTGTTTTTCATGACACAAAATAATCGTTTTCCAGGAGTGGGCAGGCATTTCAAAAAAATTGTAGGGAGAGAGAATAAAACCTTGTGACAGCATCAAAACATAGCAAAAACCCTTCCAATTCATGGAATTTTCGTTCGTTTCTAATTTATTCCTGAAGAGGAGAGTATCCTGGACCAATAACGTTTTTTACTTAAATTAAAATATGAATATAGAGTTCTCCAAAAATTTTCAAAGTTCCCAACCTACCCTCTGTGACAGGTGTAGGGAGAGAGAATTGGGATCATTAATGATTTTTAATTATCTGAGTTAATTGATTAGTGAAATTCATTCTATGTGATCTTTGTAGACACCAACCTGCTGTATCTCCCTGAAAAAATTCTGAATTTCCAAGACAAATAGAGTGTTCACAAAAGCTGCGTGACAAGAAATAACCCCAAATTTTGAAATGACCCATATCTATTTAAAAATACTCAAAAAAAGGGCGCCACTACTCTAAAGGAATAAATAGGTACCCCCTTAGATAGAGCAGGAAACTAAGGGGTTGGAAAAATGTAACTTCAATTTCAATTTTCTAATTTTTATTTTATTTATGTCAAACCTCTTTTTCTCTCTTTTATGAATGAAATGTTAAAATTAAAATGTGGGAAACGGGAGCATTGAAAAATAATCTACCTGTTACCAAGAAAAAGGTATATCTACCTACCTGCCTCAGTACCACTCCTTTCCAATATTTGTGACAGATGCTCTTAGGAAATTAAACTAAGATAATAAACATTGTATCGAAAGAGAAGAATGAAGCCGTAGAGGTGGGTTGACTTTTCCCGATAAGAATGAGCGAGGTAGGTACCAGAGGTCAAGAAGATAGAGAAGACCTCAAGAAGAGAGAGAGTTACAAGAAGAAGAAATACCCCAAAACTGGGGTCTTTGAAATGCGTAATAGGTTCCAATATTTCCACCAAATCCACCAAGAACATTGAAGGCTGGTATCTGAGTTTGAAGGAGTAGGTACACCTGGAGTGCACAATATAGTATGTACAAATCAGTATGTACGAGTATATGTCCTCAACCTGAACTAATGGTACCTATACATAAAACAATATTTGCAGGTTCCAAATTAATTAATGCCAATTTAGACGTATTGGGAGCATATCCTGCAGAGCAGTTCGTAAAGGAAAGGTAGAAGCGGTACTGAGGATTCCTGCACATCGTGGAATGATTCGATAAAGAAACTATGGGAAGGGGGGTGTGAAAGATCATCCTGCTCAATACTTATCAGCCGGCTTACCGGCCGGCCTCGCCTCGGATCGCCTAGAACCTAAACACGATTACTGGTTTCAACTCCAACTGATTAGCGACTGAGCGGCTTCCACGATAAACTCCTACCTAATTAATTTGTAACATTCACTGTTACAGCTACCTCCCGCCACTTCAACGAACTGCCATTCCTGATTACCATAACTAGGTACCATTGTAAAGATTGTTGTCTCGTAATCGTTTTCTTTTTTCATATTCGTTTTCGTTTCTTTGTGAACAGTTATGGACGTGAAAATCATGCCAAGTGTCGTTTTATGTTGCGAAACGTGGCCCAAAGTCATTCAATTCCAAAGCTGATCTCCAAAATCGTCACTGGTTCATGTTATAGAAATATTTGAAACGAAAACGATTACGACACAACAATCTTTAGAATCGTAGTTATGGTAATCAGGAATGGTAGTTCGTTGAAGTGGCGGCAGTTAGCGCTGAAACCCGACAAGGATTGTTGGGGGCTAGACTCTTATGAATACTTGTAGCGGTCAAAGTTAAATTCCTTACAGTTTGATTTCGATTAAATTTCCAGATATTGTTGTAGGAATTGTTCCTAAGAATTTCTTTTCTCCCGTGTCGACGGCAGTCTTTGCGCATGCGCAGACGTAAAAGCCACTGAAACTTCACTTCTCACTACCTTACAGTACGAGTTCGCAGTAACTTAGAGGGTACTTGGGAAATGAAGATGATCAAATCATATGCATTTATTGTATACTATCGAATGTAGAAATCCACTCGCCCAGTTGGAAATGTCTGGACTTTGTAAATAAGTTGTGCAAACTGTAAATACTATGCTACTTGTACAACCTGCCAACTTTGTTTTAAGAGACCTAATCCCACATGTTTTAGACACGAACAAAAATAAATTGTTTGTACATCATTGATAAAAATGTAAATATACTTTGTTTGGAAAGTGTTGCGCGGTAACCACGTGCAACAAATGAGTAATTTGTAGAATCGCCAGACCCAAACTGAATATTATGAAAGATCAAATTGTTGGTAAGTGAGGAATCATACTTTGTACGAAAGTCAAAGAGAAAGTGAGAAATACGTACCCACCGAGTATTGATTGGAATAGAAGCGATTGATTCGAACTCTGTTCCTTCAATTTTGGTGTAAAAGTGTCAGAGGAACGCAACGAACGGCGGACCCAATTGAGAGTCGTGTTCAGGCGAAAACCCCCGAATTTTGATAGAAACTAGAGCCTTTGCTTTTTTGATTATTCAATTCGAAATGCCCAGTTTAAGTATTCACATTCTCCTGCAAATGGCTGCACTTTACCCAACTTTCCACCATCTGGTTGATGATAGTAAAACAAGCAACGGAAAGTTATTAACAACGATCTCAACTCAATTGGAGAATTCAGTAAAACAAACCAACAATCTTGATGTGGGTTCACTTCAGTCGTACAAGTTTCGGTAATGAGAGAACGCAAAGATATGAGTAATGATAAGTTGTAAGAGTATGTACATACAATTTCAGTCCATCTGTATACTTTCTATCGACTTGCGTGGAAGCTCATCATATCGTAATGTATAGGGAAAGCTGAAAATACAAAGTCTCAGCTCAGTAGATCATCGGAAAACATTGAATTCAATGTTTCACAAAAAACCTGGTTCTGTTTGCAATTGTTGCAAAAAAATTTTGATCGATATGGTTGCGAACTACGGGTACTTCTTGCACGAGTTTTTTCTGGCCACCGTCTGGCAAGCACCATTATTTTGCCTAATGTCGCACATCAATCTTACTCGCACCGCTCAACTCAATTTGCACTGCTGCCGATGTAGGAGATCGAAGATAATATTGACCACTGTATCTTGATACTCAACGTTGTACGGTATTTTTCTTCTTCATAGAGATTTGATAATGCTTTAACACCTCCACCCTAATTGATTCACCAATTTCCCTAGAACTCGTACCGTGATTATGCGTCTGCATTGCTCTTTACGGCTGGCAACACGAGAAGTGTGATTCAGGCTGTATAATCCGTACTTATCTTTGAAAAGCGTAAAATAAGGATGATACAACATAGTTTGCAATCATCATAAGAGGCTAAGAATGTGACATTAGTGCAGTTCATGACGTAATTATACAATCTGCCAACTATTCAAAGACTATAGTGAAAAATACGACCAATTCAAGCTCTCTAATACATTTTTGTGGTCCCTAAAACGGTTTCCGATTTCTCGATCATTCATATTGATGTCTAGATTAATTAATCGTTTCTAACTAACTAAACACTCAAACCTCAACTTTGAAGTAATTTCAAAATTTTGAAGGAAGGTGTTGAATCTTCTTTTACTCGTATTATCTTATATTCATTTATAAAAGCTATCTCATCTAATAGAGATTCGATTATTTAGACTCGCATAGTTACTGTCCACTTCCCCATCTTCATTCATAAGAAGCAAAAAATAGACTGGACGATTTTGTTAGTGGAACAAACCGGAATTTGATATAAATTGTTTTAGATGTACGTTTCCCGATCAAATTTATGACATAAAATTATTGCAATCAGAGCTTTAAACACATTTCGCCGTGAACCAGGAGGTAGTTGAAAAACTTATCAACTTGAAAACAGTTACCAGACTATGCCAATGTGTATGAAAGCGTTTATGCTACTGTTACTTATGTGAATGCATACAATTCCAGTTCCTCCGAAGTGGAGAGTAGAACCTAAAGATGTCAATATTACTAAAGAAGGCGTGGCGATGTTTGAATGCGTCGCAGAGGGTTTTCCCAATCCTACAACCACTTGGAAAAAAGTTATAGGTACGTCAAGAAATTCAAATACTTTTTATTATATAGTTCCCTTAGCAACCAACAGTATTTATCTTTAGTTGGGTATTTTATTAGAATAAATACATGCATAGTAAATAACCTATGTACTCATCAATAAATGAATTCACTGTCTTTCGGCGAATCGTCAGGATCCTGCGAAAAAATAAAATGCCAGATCGCTATCTCTTGGTAAGTCACCATCGTCCAGTTCTCTAGTACGCTGGAAACCTCCTCTGTTCGGATCAAGTTTTTGATAAAGTATAAAAATCAGTCGAGGAAATGGAGCCATGAGTAGCTTACTTCTAAGAAGGTCAAAGTTAGATGACCGTGGTTATGGCATATGGCTGTTCAGAATAGTCCCACGGACGATCCGGACTACTTCTTCATGATACTCGTCCATTTATAGTATACCTGAGTTTTGTTCGTTAACACGCGTTAATCGGAAGAGCCTTTTAACGCTCCAGAGGTGGACCTCTTCTCGTCCCACAACTGGTAGACCCAGGAGCGCGGCGCTCTTTTGGTACTTCCTCAAATAAATCAATATAATGATCATATTATTGAATTGCTTTCGGTCTGAATGTGATATTCTTATCATCTCCTAGTGAATCTAAATGTGTTCAACGAAAAACATATTGGTAAAAACAGTTGTTTATTAAACTCAGAAGTACGTAATGGTAAAAATACGTTTTTTTACCATTACGTTTTTTTAACCCTTGTAACCAGGGTGTAACACGAGTGGTTCACGACCTTTCTCCCACGTGTTCTACAACTAATTTCTGACAAAAAGTGTCTCTTGACATTTTTTGGTATCCCCACTCAAAATGCCTTTTTTTCTACTTTGACATTTTTTTTCGTGTTTTTGATCTTTGCTCAATAAATCTAACTCCCTCAATTCAAGAGTCAGCTCAAATCTAAAAATAGCGTTGGAAAGAGCGATAAATTTTCAATCTTTTTGATGCCCAATAACATTTTTTAAATGTTGTTGAGATGTGCAAACGACGTAAGGAAAGCGAAACTCGTCAGAATTGTGAAACTTCCCTTAAAAGTGCGCCAAAATCTCAGCTTTCCAAAAGAGTAATCAAAAAACATTTTACAATCAAATTTAAGGGATAAATATCTGTTTGAACGAGGAAAAACGTGCGTTTTTTTTTTTTTTTTTTTTTTTTTTTTTTTCAACGAAATCGACGGTTTGACGGGAAGACTCTGGGGTTTTCACCGCCGCGGCTCCTCCAAAGCACAGAGTCCTCTGTCAAACCGTCGATTTCGTTAAAAAAAAAATGCACGTTTTTCCGCGTTCAAACAGAAATTTCTCCCTTAAATTCGATTGTAAAATATTTTTTGATTACATTGTTGGAAAGCTGAGATTTTGGCGCACTTTTTAGGGAAGTTTCACAATACTGCGTCAAGAATTGATATGGTTAACCAGGCGACTGAAAAAACAAGCGATTTCAAGATTTGGAGGAGTTTTGCTTTTCATACGTCGTTTGAACATACCCTTAAAAAAATGTTATTGAGTATCAAAAAGATTGCAAATTCAACGCTCTTTCCAACGCAATTTTTAGATTTGAGCAAACTCTTGAATTGAGGGAGTTATGGCAGATTTATTGAGCAAAGATCAAAAACACGAAAAAAATGTCATACTGGAAAAAAGGCATTTTGAGTGAGGATACCAAAAAATATCACGAGGCACTTTTTGCCGGAAATAAGTTGTAGAACACGTGGAAGAAAGGTCGTGAACCACTCGTGTTACACCCTGTATACTCCAGCAGTGCCCATCGGATACTAATCGTTTTTGTATCCCAGAGTTTCATTTACCAGTTGCGAGGAAGGTGGTTCAAAAGTTTTAGGAATTATGATATTGAAATGATAAACATTCACATTTAATTGGACAAGTCTGAAAAAGTCTTCGGGTTGGAATATTCGGAATTTGACCTCAAGCCACTGCAGCCATTACTTGGGGTCAGAAGAGCGCTCAATCATTTTATGCCAGATTAAAAATAAATTAAAATTAAACTAAACGAAGGAGAGACGGCGGGGCGGAGTGGGTTGCGGGACAGAGAGAAGGGTAAGGTCCTGCATGGAGGTAGTTTCTAAGGGGAAACTGTGAATCATACTCAGGATGGCCAATGTGAACCACATTATTCGAAAAATGGGCCAAGGGGGCGCGCAGTGGTCCAGAATCGTTCTAAAAGCGCTCAAAACTTGTACTTTTGAAGTATTTTCTCCAAACACGTCGACCTTAAGTATGTGTTAGGTATCTCCTGTGAGTGCCATTTGTTGAGTTTTAGGCCTCTCACTGTTGATTAATAATCAAAGTACTGGAAATAATGAGAATGTCCGAAATCCTGATGTATCAAACTCTTTACTTCAATTAAGGACGGGGTAGTTGAAAAAGTAATGAATTTACTCGCTCAGATTTCTTTTGTCCTACAGCCATTGCTTCTCTCTGCCTCTTTCTGCGCTTAAATATACCTTAGACTTGTATAGAAAGATCCCAGACCGAAATCAGCTGCGGCAACCTGCGGCCTTCGCTGCTTCAGCTGAAAAAATTCGGAAAACGATGGTTAAACGATGATATCGTCTGTCTCTCTACTCACTTCTTTCTGGCTTCAATGGCAATCAGCGTATTTTAGAACTGGATTCTGAAGCCAAACTTCTCCTCGCACCATCCGCATCAAAATTTGAGAATCATGAACTAACAGACAAGTGGGGATTACTTACACCTATTACTCAATGGATGTTGAAGATCCTGCTGCCCTTGATGTCATAGAGTTTGATTAGGTGAAGAGAGATTAGGTTTACCACATTTAAAAAAAGAATGATTGTCCTTAGGAATTATACTAAAAAGTGTTGTGGGAACTCCAATTTGACGGTGGGTATACTTGATTTTTCCGATATAGGAAAATAATTAATTTTCTTAGAAGATTTAAATTTTCAAATTTTTTTATTCGGCATTGTTACTTTATTAAAAGGGTTTAACTTTGATAAAAAATTGACTGGCTTATCAATACCTTTATTGTGGTTATAAGACTGGTAAGTTTGACGAATTTAAGGTTTTTTATCTCCATTGTTCAAGAAGTTATAGAACTTGAGCGCTTATTGACGATTCTGGACCACTGAGGGGCGCCGCGCTCCGGGGTCTACCACTGGATTGTTGATAATAAAATAATAAAAACGCTGCAAATTATCACACAAAGGTTTATTATTTTTCTATATAGATCACTCGTCTGCAAATAACACGGCTTTGCCATTGTTACCACCAACCAACTTGAAGAAAAATATCGATCGCATTTCGGTCAGCTAACATTTGAACGGAGATTAGGCCTCTTTTGCTATTCACCCTCGTGTTCCTGATTTATCGTAAGTACAACCATTAAATTCTTGTAGGGAACGAACGGTTTGTCCTACAGGGCTCCGCGTGGTCTCAAAACATGCTAAAAATGCTATACTACTTGTATCTTAAATTATAGCGTAGATACGGGTTAAATTGATGGAAAAACAATACCTTTATATCAACATTTTTTGAGTTAGGGTGTTTTCAAAATTTCTAACCTTATTTTCCAACCCTTAGAAGTGACCTACATCAACCAAAATCTTCGGGGCACAACTAGACCCCAAATGGAGCCTACATACCAAATTTCATCAAAATTGGTCAATGCTGAGTGGGGAAAGTGCCGCGTACGGCGGACGGACGGCCAAATTTTTATTCGATTTTTGGATTCTAAGTACCTTGAAAAGTAAACCAACAAATTTTGAGGGGGGTTAAAAGAAATTTTTTCTTGGTCGATTCCAAAGGTTCATTGTTGAAAATAATAAACCAAAATGTGAGGAAGAAACCTAATAAATAGATTTGAGTATAAAATTAATGTACCGTCCGTTTCTCAGGTCAAAGTCCAAGTGAATACCAAGACCTGGACGTAGGAAGGCTCGGCTATATGATTTTTGAGAATGGAACATTTATCATCAAACCAGCCCTACCCGAGCATCAAGGGCAATATTTATGTGAAGCATCCAACGGAATCGGATCCGGCATCAGCTCCACTGTATCACTTGTGGTCAACAGTGAGTGCAGATATATAAACGCTTTGTTTGTTGTGCTGTATTATTTATGCAATGTTCTCATCACGCTGCCCCTTAGATTTTTTGAAGGATTCCCAAATCGACGAGTTTTGGATTTTTTCTCATGAATGAAACTTTGGTTCTTGATTGGGTGTTCTCTGGCTATCACTTCTCTCATCCAATATTTCTCAGACCTGATTAAGATATCGAATAGTCGAAAGTTTGAATGAATTAATTTTTGACGCCATTCCACGAATTTCCTGCTTTTTAGATCCACCTGATTTCGAAATGACTTCATCACAAGAGAGTGTGAGAAGAGGCCAGGCGCAAATCCTCGTGTGTGAGGCGAAAGGTGATCATCCCATGTCCATCGTCTGGTCAAAATATTCTTCAAGCCAATTGAATTCAAGGTTGGTAAGGATAGTGTAATTTCATAATTGTTTTTGTACATTTATCTAAGCGAATGTACGGAGTGGTTGTCGATGGTGTCAACGTGATTCATTGTGAGTGACATTATAAATCTCTTGATCAAATATGCATCACTCAGGATGCATTCGCAAGAATCTGAATCATGTTCTTGTTGAATTAATTGTCTTCCAGGTACGAAGTCAGAGAAAAAGATACCCTTACCGGAATGATCTCTGAATTGATGATAGAAAACAGTGTCAAACCGGATAGTGGCCAGTACGCGTGCACTGCAACCAACCCTTACGGAACTGCTCAACGGACTATATCTCTTCAAGTTCAAGGTAAGAGAAAGAAGCAAGCGCGGTATTAAATTCTTATTTTTGGCATATTATTGAGTAACATTTTATATTCTTCGTAGATGCGCCTTCAAAGCCGATAGACGTAAGGGTTGCGGAAATTGGAAGCAGGTCGTTGAAAGTGTCGTGGGTCCCTCCTCCGGATGAGCAAATGTCAAAACTCAGTTACAATGTCCACTACAAGCGAGCATCTGGTAAGTAAAAAGATACCAACTTTTTATTTGAAATTTACGCAAACTATGTACTTATCAACTTGAAGAATACATTACAGAAAGGTAGCAATATATACCAAAATAACTTGGACCTTCAGTGGGAAAAAAATTGGAGGCAAAGAGCTGTCATACGGCGACTTGGTGTATCTGTTTCTGTTCAGTGAATTTTTTGCCTTGTTGAAGGAGTGATCATAGAAGGGTGGGAGTCAGTGGCAGCGGGAAGTGAGACCCATGTTACTCTAAACCACCTTCATCCTTCTACTGTTTATTCCATCAAAGTCCAAGCTGAGAACCAGCTAGGGGCTGGCGAACCAAGTGATATAATACAGGTACCTACATTCAACGTGCATGAAATGAATGTTTTAGATAGATCAATACTCGGTAATGTTATGACATTTTGCGACACTCAGAATCCTTCTTCGTGATGAATATGCCGCAGGCATCTACATATCACCACCAGTAGCTGTAGCAATCTTATCATGAACAACTTACTGCACCAAATAGTGGGGTGGGTTCATACGATTCTTCCTCAAGGTAGAGACATTCGTTAGTAGATGAAAAGCATGAGAATCATTTTTAAATTAGATGAATTATAAGTTGGTATTTCAGTTTGCTCAACGTGGAATATGATGTACAGGATGTTATATTTTAAAGCGGTCACAGACCAGGAATCGATTCTACAGCTCATTTCCAGCAAAAATGTCTCTTGGTTCCTGTTTTGTTTTTTTTTTTAAAGATTTTTTCGCGATTTTGACCTCATCTCAGTAAAACGGCTATAATTCTCCGAATTTCCAAGCAAATTCAAGTCTGATTACAACGTTGGAAAGAGCGTAGAATTTTCTCACATCTTGATGGGAAAAATCTATATTTCAAATCGGAAAAACGGGTGAAAATTGGACGTGAAACGAAAACTTGGTAAAATCTTGAGAATCTTAACTTTTTTCAAACGCTCATACGTTCCGTAATCCGGCACGTGAATGTTTACCTGTAGACCTGAAAGATGCACCAAAATCTCTGCTTTCGAACGGTTTAGTCATTTTCATTTTTTAAGTAAAATTTATCACAAAAATTTGTGTTTGAAGGCGGAAAAACGTGAATTTTCTTTTACGGAATCAGCGCTCCTGCTAAGACGATAATATGAGGGGTTCGCCGATGGGTGGTGCGGGGGGGATTATGCATGGGAATTCGTGGAGTTATAGCCGTTTTACTGAGATAATGTCAAAATCACGAAAACTCAGACTCGAAAAAGAAGCCTCTAAAAAAAAATTACCAGAAGACATTTTTTGCTGGGAATGAGCTGTAGAATCGGTTCCTGGCCTGCGACCGTTTTAAAATGTAACACCGTGTATAGTCGTCTATAGTTATCAGCTGCAGGTGTACAAGAACCTGTACTTTCCTATAGTATTTGTAGTGGTCTAGAGGAGATTCAATTTGTAGGTACCCTTCAGATTACAAATTAGTAAACCCATCAGTTTTAGGCTCGAATTACGGAAACTTGTGCAAGGTCTATGTTATGTTATATGGCAGGTACCTTGTTGTTGTATCCTTGATGTTCTCGCATTCTTTGTCTGTCTTGCATTCTTGTTAAGCTTACTTAAAAATTATGTGATTGATGTTGATCTTTCCTGCTACGGCTATTTTTGATGTGGAGAGGGAGTCTTGCCGACAACAATACAACCAAATACTTACACGCTAGGTGAGGATTTCTCCGCATTTTCAGAGGAACTGGAATATAATTAATTCCCTTCGATTTTGACCTGCCAGGGTTCCTCCAGAGTAATGAAGTGCACCCACCAACCTTTTCCCGATGTATTTTCAATATTCATTCAATTGCGGGATTCAGCAGAATTCATATAGATTCAATATGCTCGAGTGCGGGAGTTCAGCCGCTAGCGTTCAAAAACGTACCTACACTCCATGTTTTTTCTTTCATGTTTTCTTCCAACTTCTTTCTGGGTTTTAGACTACTGCGGCTCAACACTAATGTAATTACTACATTTTCACAACAATTCAACGCCTTGCCTTCAAACAAGATCAGCTGGCATTTATTTCAACCCGAAATAGGCAGCTACAAGATTTTTTTCATTCTCTCGTTTTTACTACTCTGTAAAGAAGCTAATCTATACTGTTTATTTCTTTACTATTATTATTCTTATTTTTTATATAACGAAGTAATTGAATCACCCAACCGAATTCGAGCGTGCTTTTGCATAGATGGATGAAGAGGGGAAAGCAGCATCTACATCTACTGGATTTCAATTCGTAGCCTCTATATTTACTGGATCTCATTTCGTGTAGCCAAATCTTGTATCTATTTTGTAATAACTATGTCGACGATATATTTTTTATTGAGAAACAACAAGTTCGATTTAATTTATAAGATTAGTGCTATTTCCTGTACGTAATTTTGTGCGATTCTAGTTTTGATAAATCATATATTCAATTAAAAGTTTATTAAAATGAACTATTATTATTATGAAGCGTTTCTATTATCTACGAGTATGATCCTTTTAAAACGAATATAGAACATTATCGAGCAAGAATAGCGTGTAACAGTGTTACTCCCCACCTAGCGTGTAAGTAAGGCTTCGTGTACTGAATTGTATTCTTGTTATGCTACATACTTGAAAATTATGTGATTTATGTTGATATTTCCTGCTACGATTATTCTTTATTTAGAGAGGGAGTCTTGCTGACAATAAAACACCAAATTCTAGCAAGTTCTTTCAAAGGCTTCTGCGGCCACTTCTTCAAGTTCCCATAAATTCTGACTACGACATTCTCATTTTTGCCTTCTATCTTCTTCATCCAACCAGTCACAATCCGAGCCCGTCAACTAAAAGAGGAGTTTCATTCCCAGGGTATTACTCAGGAGGCACTCATTTCACTTCCATGTCGAAGGAACAACTCCGACCCTTTTCTACCCTGAGGCTTCCTGTAGTTGGCTTTACTGGCACTAACTGCCAATATCAATATCTTTGAATTATCATCCAGCTATTCCAGCTCAGAAGCAAACTTCCAAGGCAGTTTGGAAGAGAAGAAACCCTCTCTTGGAAAGGTGACACAACCTACCAACTTCCAGATAAAAAGTTGTCGCTGTCGTAAAGTGAAACAAATAACTCGAGTGGATCCAAATTAATGATGCCAGAGAAAGTTGCCACCTTGATGCACTACCCTTCAGAGCTCGACTTAGTGCTAAACGCTGCAAATTATCACACAATGATTTATTATTTTTCTATATAGATCACTCGTCTGCAAAGCCACCAACATGAACAAAAACATCGATCGTATTTCGGTCAGCTTTAACTTGAACGGAGATTAGGCCTCTTTTGCGATTCACACTCGTGTTTCTGATTTATCGTACGTCCAACCCTTAAATTCCCGCAGGGAGCGAACGGTTTGTCCTACAGGGCTCCGCGTGGTCTCAAAAAATTCTATACTATCTTAATTTGAAGGAAAAACAATACCTTTATATCAACATTTTTTTAGTTAGGGCGTTTTCAAACTTTCAAAATTAATTTTTGAACGCTTAGAAGTGACCTACATCAACCAAAATCTTATGGGCACAACTAGACCCCAAATGGAGCCTACATACCAAATTTCATCAAAATCGGTCAATGCTAAATGGGGAAAGTGCCGCGTACGGCGTACGGACGGCCAAATTTTTATTCGATTTTTGGATTTTACGTACCTTGAAACGTAAACCATCAAATTTTGAGGGGGTGTTAAAAAAAAAATTTCTCGGTCGATTCCAAAGGTTCATTATTGAAAATAATAAACCAAAATGAGGCTATCACCAGATAGTGATTTTTCATCCATATTGAGCACCAAGCTGTGGGATCATTGTAAGGTTTGTCGAAAGTCTGAGCGAAGTCTGACAGGAAGATCTTCGCGAGATTAAATTGTGGTTGCCCGGCAAATAGCATAATCTGGATCATTTGAAGCCAACAATCTTGTTGAGGCATACTTAGAACTGGCGCCATATCCCACTTCTGATGTCAAGGAATCCTTACGGAGAACAAATGAATGACCAGGCACTGTTAACACTTTTATTGAGTAAATATAAGAAAATCAAAGAATTTTGACTCGAATAAGAGAGAAATATGTCCACGTGAGCGAACACCATCAAAACAAGTCATGACGTCATATCCAACCATGAACAGTTTGTGGACAGCCCGGACATTATGTGCCGGACATTGTGTTACCTATGATAGGTAACTCTGTCCACTGGCTCCATGCCACCAGCACTATTTTGCGGTCTATTCCGCGAAAAAGCAAAGACTACCAAATTTTTCTGGAAATTGCATCATTGTATCCCAAGTTCCACATCATTGTGGCAGACTGGTTGTGAATGTGAATATGAGTTCGAAGGATGTGGAGGAAATTGTATTTCAGTCAGAAATCTTGGATGTGGAAGAAGAGGACTCAGAAGCCTTGAAATATCTTGCCAGAATCTGATTGCTTTGTTTTCTAGGAGACCTGTTTTCCAAATCAATAACTCCATAATTGACTGAATGACGATGAAATCTCGTACGTAGCTTCGTAGGGGAAACTAATTGTCCCATCATACAGACAGTGAAGACAGCGATGTTTCGAGTTGTGACATATTACAACGGTAGATATGTGGCTTTGGTATTCCTTAGTGGATTTGAGTGGATGAAGCAAAATGGAGAAAACGCCTCCCGCTCGCCAATAATTGATACTAAATAAGCCATTAGGAGTGACCTTCCCAATTCTCCATGCTCCCACTACTCAACTCTTATGCAACCAAACAAACGAGAATCAGGATTAGAATTTCCTCATTGAACCACTGAGAGCTCAACAGAATTTCCTCTCTTGGTTCACCTCATAGGTCAAACTACAATTCTCTCGAATGTAGAATTTTGCCTATCCCAGAAGTAGGATGAGGTTTGATAGGTATCCGCATAAGTTTTTTAAATAATTTTTTGTCGAAATATGTAGTGAGAGGATGAATGAACGCGGGATACAACCCTTTCAGGAGGAGGTAGAGAAAAATATTCTGTTGAGGCGGAGAGAAGTTCAAGAATACGAATACGTTTATCATTCACCAATTTCGAATTTTCTAACTCTGTTGAATGGGTTTCGAGGTTCCTGGTCCTGGTTCAAGAGGACCA
Organism: Apolygus lucorum; assembly: GCA_009739505.2. NCBI lineage: Eukaryota > Metazoa > Arthropoda > Insecta > Hemiptera > Miridae > Apolygus > Apolygus lucorum. Next base: position 45,315,056 of record CM019167.2, on the reverse strand, counting down.
GTCGGTTGATACAGTTGTAGCATACACTGGAATACTGTGGCGTTCCTATCAGGTGAACTCTTTCGCAGGTTACCACGTCAATGGAAGCCCCTTCTGGAGAGCCGCAAGGTCTCACAGTTTCGACTAAATCATCTACGGAACTGACTGTATCCTGGCTTCCACCACCTCAGCACACTCACAACGGCGATCTCATCGGCTACCACGTTGGGTTCCGGGAACTGAAGTAAGTTGGAATTTTTTCCTCGACGAATTTTTTATGGAAGTTTTTATGCACTCGTTGAATGTCAGACGGTTGTTTGGATGACTCTGTTCGCCTTACCTTCCCGCATAATTTCTATTGAATGAGATACGTGTACCTACATTTCATAGACTACAAAATAGCTGCGTGACGTCGATGAAACCTCGTTGTGCTCTTTCAAAGATCTCTACGTCTGCACATTAGACGTATCAGATAATTACGGTTGTGATGTATCCGGGCTGGCATCAAATGTACCTACCTAGAATATCTAAAATGAGGCATTATAGTTCATACAAATATGCAAAAATAAAACTTCAGCGGTGTATCAGGAGAGACTTCATTCTTCTTTTGAAACCATGACTCAAATTATCATTTGCCTATAACCGAGATTCAAACCAACTGTTTTAGGGGTTTCTTAGGGGTCAATTATGAAAATATTGAACGAATAAGGGTCAAATTAAATTCGTGAGTGCATCTAGTAAGTGAAGAATAATATTTAGTGAACTTTCACGTAGAATTCAACTTAAATATCAACAAGATGAGTTTCATTCTAAGTAAGTGAAACGTTCCTCTTCCCCTGAGCATAACTCGTCTCCAAGAAGTCACTCATTCTTATGCCCTAAATAAATAATTTATTGATAATTATAATAAATAAACAATAAATAATTATGAAATAATAAACAATAAACATATAATAAAATAATATAAACAATAAACAAATAATAATTATAAATAAACAATAAATAATTTATCAAGATAATTTTATATTTCGTCAGCCGTCGCCAAAAGTGGTTTGATTTTATTGGGGATGGTTTGAATGCTCATGGTAATGATATAGAATTATGGGCTGGACATGATTTACCTCATAACACTTGATAATAAGGATGTAGAAGAATTTGAACAAAATTGAAGTGGAATATCAAAAAACTACTATAACAGCTTTCTTTATTTAGAAATTCTGAGCACATTCGCGTTTACCAATTGAAAAAAAAAGTTAGTAACTTTCGAAGCAGAATCTCAATTAATTTTGGCCCTGCCACTAACGCCCTCTATTTTTTGAGAATCACACTTAAGCTGGGTTCACATAGGTGCGTAATGTCCGTAATCCGTAATGCGCAAAAAGAGAAGTGGGGGTGTTCCGTAATCCGTAAAGTCCGTAAAGCGTAAAAGAGCGTTCACATGGCCAAATGATTACGCGATTACGCAGAAGCGCGCAGTAGGTCCTGCGCAGAATTGTTTTCCCGCTCGCCTTTTTTCCCGAGTTCAGCTGTTTTGCTGTTTCGCCCTGTTCATCGATCGAATAATTTCTTATTAATTATTAACTTCGAAAAAAATTATTTTCATCGTCTTCTTGGTGATTTGCCTACTTGTAGGCCCGGTGAATGGTATACCCAGTGTTGGGCAAAAATTAGCTATAGCTAACAGCTAAAAGCTACAGCTAAATTAGCTACGATTTAGCTGAAGCTAGCAGCTAAATATTTAGCTATTAGCTGTCGAGGAACAGCTAAAATTTCTAGCTAAATTAGCTATTAGTTGAAAAATTAACTAGCTAATAAATTAGTTAGCTAATGCCCAACTCTGGGTATACCCATTTCGGAAAACGACTAACGAGGAATGTTATTGAATTGTTGTGAAGAATCGCAATGTTCAAAACGACCAAATTCTCTCAAAAATGTCTTTTAACCCAGGTTTTCGGAAGTTGAATCAATTGAAAAATAGGTTTTCGGAAGTTGAATGATTCATATTTCCACATAATACGCAGACTTCTTTCATGCGGTTGTTGGAGAATGATTTGATTTCTGAGGATTTATTGACATAATTTGATCGGACGAGATCAATGAGGCTCTCATTAAAATCACTTAAATTCATATCCAGCAAAGCACAATGCAATAACAAAAATGAAAACCAAATAACAACACGGAATCCGGAATCGGCAATTGGATTGTTTGGTCAATAAACCAAAAACGAGACCGAGTCATCGACGAACAGCTGAACAATGAACAGGCGACGAGAGCTTTCACGAAGTTTGCCGAAATTCATCGAAGTTCATCCGTAATGCGTAAAATATCCAATTTTTCAAAACGATACACTCAGCTGCAAAAGTCTTCGTCCGCAAAGATTGCTCCCGACCCCTCAATCGGCTCAGCCAATAGCATCCAATTACGCACTACGGACTACGGACATTACGCACCTATGTGAACCAAGCCTAGTGGCCGTCCACCATAGCCTTAAGATTAAGGAAAAGGTAGTACGTCTTTTCCATTGCGCTAATGAACCTGCGCTGATCTTTGTTAAATTGTACGACTTAAAATATAATACGACGAGCTGACAAAATATAATCACATAACATTGCTGCAGGATCGTTCATTATTGTGATGGTCATTCGTACACTCCATCAATAATAACAGTATTAAATACTTATTAACAACTGTACATGAAAAGAGATAAATGTTTTCCCTCCTACCAGTAACGGACCATCTTCCTACTTCAATTTCACATCTGTGAACGCATCTCCGAAAGGTGACACGTTAATTCTCGGCGGATTATCGCCATATCGCAAGTACGGCGTAGTAGTTCAAGCATTCAACAACAAAGGAGCTGGACCGATGAGCGCCGAGTTCATTTCACACACCTCAGAAGACGGTGAGTAACTCATACGACTTATTTCTCCGCTTATCAGGCAAGTGCCTTTCGAATTTATTAGTGTTTATGAAACTATCGAACCTTGTTTTTGCTTCCGAGTCTACCAAGGTAGCGAAAGCTTTGTTTTCACTTTTCAAGGACGAAAAAAAAAGTTTTCCAAAATCAAAATTTTCACTCGCGTTGTGCGTTTTAGACCTTTCTGAACAATTTTGGTTCCGTGTCTGTGTGTCTCTCTGTCTGTCATGAATTCCTTGTAACGCGCATAATTATACGAAGTTATTGTCCCATTTCTATGAAATTTTCAGGGATTGTGCGGGTTGGTGTGTAGACGGTCCCCTATGAAAATCATCATCCTCGGACTGATAGTAGCCACTGCGCATGCGCAAACGTGAATTTCCTTGTAACGGCCATAACTTCCACATTTCTTACCTGATTTCGATGAAATTTTGAGGGATTATGCAAATTAAGTTGTAGATGGTTCCCTATAAAAATCATTACCCCCGGACTGATAGTAGCCGCTGCGAATGCGCAAACGTGAATTCCTTGTAACAGCCATAACTTGTAAATTTTCCGTTCGATTTCAATGAAATTTTCAGGGATGTTACAGTTAGTATTTAGTAGTATGTTAGTATTTAGATGGTCCTCTATGAAAATCACCACCTTCGGAATGACAGTAGCCACTGCGCATGCGCAAACGTGAATTTCCTTGTAACGGCCATAACTTCCACATTTTCTACCCGATTTCGATGAAATTTTTAGGGATTACGCGGATTAGGTTGTGGATGGTCCCCAATGAAAATCAAGGCCTTAAAATTCACAGAAGCCTCTGCGCATGCGCAAACGTAAAATCCTTGTAACATCCATAACATTTACATTTTTCATCCGAATTTGATGAAATTTTCTAGGATTGACCAGATTAGAGTGTAGATGGTCCCCTATGAGGGCAGTGAAAGGTACTTAAAGATTGGTGTTTTGAGATTAACTACTATACATCGGATCATCTATATAATCGGGTTATGGATACGAGGAAGCTATGTGCCACACCCACTTGGCAGACTTTTTTTTAAAATTAAATAAGACAACTTTATTATTATAATATAATATTGCAGTTGTGCTGTCTACACGTAATAACAAAACAAAAAACATGGTACATTACTAAGGACGCAATCCTACAATTGCTCCTTGTAATTAATATAATTTGAAAAGTTCAGTAATAATTTCAAACATTTTATAGTATGGCGTCTTGGGGGCGTTTGAGTCGTCGTTCTAATCGAGGAAAGAGTGGATTTTCAGCCATCTGCTTCATGAGAGGGTTCGGGAGGTTCAGCATTTTTGCGTGGAACTTTTCATAGTTTTCTTTTATTGTTTCTTGCACGGTGGGGATGCTGAGATCAGAGTGAAGGACCGAGTTCTTGATGTTCCATTGGTTTCCCGTGATCATTCTTAACACTCGATTTTGTGTGGTTTGTACCTTATTTTTGTGGGTTTCCGCTGCTGATCCCCATAGTCCACAAAAAAACTGCCAAATTGGTCGGATAAGAGATAAGTAAAGGAGTTTTCTTCTTTCGAGGGATAGTGAGGAGCGTTCTTCCAGCAGATGTTTCTGGGAGTGGATCCTCGTACGCACTTTTGCTACCAGCATCTTCACTCGCGGTGGACTCCCAAGTAACTGACATTTACAGCGAGTGGGATGTTGGTTCCGTTGAGGATGATGGTGAGGGTTCCTGATTTCTCCTTTCGTACGAAAATTTCACCACTGTAGATTTCATTTGGGTTCATTACCGTACGCCACGAATCACAATACTCTTGAAGGCTTCGTTCAGCTTCGTCGCAGGTCGGTGCTGTACTTAAAGCAGCCACGTCGTCCGTAAATTGGGCCAGCATAATTCCTTCTTGAGTAGGAAAGTCACTTGCGTACATGAGGTACAAAATGGGTCCCCAGACCCTTGACGATGCACTAGCTGCCCTAGATACAGAATTATTGTATTTTACAGAAAAGGTGCGACCAGTGAGATAACTTGAGATTATTCGAAACTATGTGTCGGGTAAGTGTGGCTTTACTTTGTATAATAGACCTGGGCCTAGACAAAGGCCTTTTCGGTGTCGAGGTAAGGTCCAAGACAAACTCCTTGTTTCTCGTATGTTTCGAGGACATGATCTACAATGAGATGCAATTGCTGTGGACAAGAGTGAAGTATGAAACGCAAACCTTGTATTAATGATAATCGATAACAACTTTTTAGGACGTCCCACAGTAAGACTTGGGCGTCCTTATGCGATCGATCTGAGGTGAAGTTGGACAACACTCAACAGAAAAAAAAATAACCACACAGTAATCCGTTTTAGACCATTCTGAATCCAAATCCGCGAAAAAAACCATAGGTGTATGTCTGTGTGTGTGTGTGTGTGTATGTGTGTGTGTGTGTGTGTGTGTGTGTGTGTTACAAAATCTTGTGTCGTCTGCACAGGCCTTAGTACTCAACCGATTTCTCTGGTTCTTTTTTTGTTCGACGCGGAAAACTATCTAATTGTGCACTACGTCGCCGGAATTTCGAATTTTGCCTTTTAAGGGGGGGAAAGGGGGGGTTGATGCTCAAAAAACGTGCGTTTTTGGGCATAATCTTGTGTACTCTGCCCAGGCCTTAGTTCTCAACCGATTTTTGTGGTTCTTTTTTTGTTCAACGCGGAAAACTATCTAGTTGTGCACTGCGGCGCCGAAATTTTGAATTTTGCTTTTTAAGGGGGGGTTAATGCTTAAAAAACGTTCGTTTGCGGGCATAATCCTGTAAACTCTGCCCAGGCCTCAATTTCCAACCAATTTGTGTGTTTCTTTTTTGTTTGACTCAAATAACTTCCGATATGTACATAATTTCACCTGAGTACCAAAATTCGCAAGGGGAGGGGGTAAGTGGGGGATAATATTCATAAAATATCCGATTTTTCAATATTTCGGTTCTTTTACTCCTTACTAATTGTACACAACCTTTGAAATTGAGGAAAAATTCTCATTATACCTCTGTATTTTCATGAATTATTCTCTGTACCACCATGGAACTAATAGTGGTGCCACCGTGGTGCCAGGACACCATAAACCGCATATTTCGTGTTTTTTTTCTTCTTTTTTTTTGTGGTTCACCTTGAATACTGATGTGAACCACGACGGACCGCCTACAAAAACTAATAGATGAAAGTTCAATGTTACGACGTATTCCCGCTTTGGTGCCAGACTGGCACCATTGGTGAGGGAAGGGGGGGGGGTAACTCGAAATCGCATGTTGGGTATCGTAGATCATGGATTTTAAAATGCTCTTCAAATTCGAGGCTCCCATGCGGCTAGAAATGTTTTGGTAGATAATGGTGAGGGGGGGGGGGTCACTATTTCTTGCCTAAACTAATAAACCAAATTACATCCAGTGAAACAGTTTTATCGCTTACCAACTGGTTAACTGATCTAATGCTTATCCAATGGGACGTCCCCTGGAATGCATGCATTACTAAACAATATGTTTTACTTGTTAACAACTATTTTAATTTGTATTTCAGTAAACTTTTCATCCTAGATATAAATAGTCATCCTATATATATACGACTACTATTACTACCTGAAATTCATGTTGATTGAAAAAAACATTATTTCTTCAATAGTTCCTGCTGCTCCTCCAATGAACATTCAGTGTGTCTCTCAAAGCTCCGAGAGTATTTTGATGTCTTGGAAGCCACCTCCCACATTGTTACAGAATGGGCGGATAAAAGGTTATCGACTGTACTACGAAAATCAAGCTGAATATCCTCCTGGTGAGTTGGGCCTGGGTTTTATACTAGTGATTTGAGTATTATTCTTCACGATTCACATTGTGTATACAATATTATGATATTTTTCAGGGTTTGTGGAAGCAGAAACAAGATCTACATCCGAGCTCTCACTGAATTTACATGGACTACAAAAATATTCCAACTATAGTATACAAGTGTGGGGCTTCACCAAAGTTGGCGATGGAGAGAAAAGCGATCCAATTTTTTGCATGACGGATGAAGATGGTAGGTATTTTGTATTTTCTTAAATTTTACAATTTCGAGCTCCTTCCATGTCGTCGGATACGCGAATCATTCATGATATATGTCTGTTCGTAAGTAGATTGAAAGTAACTATTCAATGAGTGTAAAGAAACTCATGAGAATACCACAGTGCTGGAACCGTCGATCCCCGGAGGACTGAGGCTCTGTTCTGGGAAGGCAGAGCACAGAAGGCACCACGATGCACCGTTTCGCATGTTTTGTGGCTTTGAACTTTCAACGCGTTTGCTGGACTGGAAATGATTTCGAGTTTTCTCAATATTTGGAATCGGTTGGAATCGCGGTGGTCATAGTTTAGCATAGCCTACTCCATGGGCAAAGACCATGGAGGCTTCAAGAGGAGAGTCGACATCCTCATACGAATCTCCTTAGGGAATGTCACTCGGCGTGTGAGCTTTGTTATGAACTCGAGGACCAACCTGTCCTTTCGGTAGAGCTTTGGATAGATGCCTCGACAAGACCTTTGGTGCATATCAATGGGGATGATGGTCGTAATCACTTCTCATGGGGCTCCCAAGTGGTGAGTACCTTCCTCTCCTTCCTGTTTCCCATCTGGGCGCTGTGAGGGTTTTCCGCCAACTCTCCCTTCGTCATTGTCTTTTGACATAATATAGGGCTCGTTCTAGGTACATAGGTGAAGGTTCACGGCAATTTGCTGAAGCAAATCAGAACATTCAGAGCAGGATATTTATTAAAGAGAACAGTCGAGTTGAGGAAAGAAAGCTAACGGGAGGAAACATATGCTTTACCTAATGAATATAATAAATAATTATTCCGAGGCATTATCTGTCTTTCTACAAGAATACAGGCGTCTACTACAATATGCGATATTTGTTTCCCACCCGACCCCAGCTGTATTTTAAAGATGAAGTTTGAGGGTAGATCGATGGCTGGCCATAGTAAATCGTGCACCGCCTCTGGAGTGAAAGATTGGCTGCGTCAGTTTCTATCGGAATCTTTTTGTCGGCCAGGTGGAAACGAAAAAGGAAGCGAGAAAAGTTGTTGGCCTGTCTCTGTGGTGGTTGTTTTTATGCAGAGAAAATGTACGTTCCAGAGCCGTCTAGCGGACCTGTGGACGAACTGCACAAATCATTTCCCTGTGGGCTAAGCATCTTTGAGGCATAACGCTGCTACGAGTATAATTCTGGAACATACTAAGTCTACCAATCTTCCTCGTAACTGAAAATATCCCTGGAAATACTTACCTATTCAGTTACTGATCTAGATTAAGAGTTAAGATGGCACCTTTAATTTTCATGTCGAATATTAGCTGCTTTTTGAGCTTATTACTATATGTTCTCATTCACAGTACCTGAGTTAATGTCGAATATTAGGTGTATATTAAGCTTATTGATATATGTATTCATTCACAGTACCTGACTACCTGAGTTAATGTCGAATATTAGGTGTATATATTTGGCTTATTGATATATGTGTTCATTCGCAGTACCTGAGGCTCCTGATGGAATCAAAGTACTGTCCACTTCCATGTCATCTCTGACAGTTAGCTGGCTGCCACCAGCCAAACCAAATGGCCGAATCATTGCCTACTTTATCTACTGGAAGCCCCTTGAAGGAGGAAAAGACCGCGATCCCGAAAAGAAGAGGGTGTCTGCTGTGTCCACTCATCACCAAATATCGCAGCTGAGTAAAGCTGGTACTTACGAGCTTTGGGTAGCCGCAGCAACCAAAGCGGGGGAAGGGAAGAATACTCATGTGGTCTACGCTACTCCTTCCAACAGAGGTATTTGCAATACCAAATATGTTAGTCGGTATACCTATTGATCAGCCCAATATGATAAGATATCGGATGGGTTCTTCACTGAATTGTTAATCAACAATAAAAATTATCTACTCCCTTGTGAATAGGTGCTGCTGGGATCATTTCCTTCGGTGGAACAATCAATGCCATGGTCGGTACACCAGTAACTATGCCCTGCCTCATAACCGGGAACCCTGCTCCGAACAGAGTGTGGAGCCCTAAACCTCTTCCCCAGAATACGCAGGCACTTCCCGATGGCTCACTTTACATCCCTTCAATTCAGAGGGTTCATCAACGTAACTACTCGTGCTTGGCTCTCAATCCTCCTGCGAGTGACGAGATAACTTATGTACTTCAAGTCACAGGTAAAAGTACAGTGATATCCTCATCACAGTGCCTTCTCATTCCACAATGTATTGATTGCATTTTGAACTTGGTTTGTTATTGTAGTTCCTCCAGAACAGCCGACATTGATGGCTTCTGAAACTGGATCTGACTGGATTGAAATACATTGGAGCGTAGCAGACAACGGAGGGAGTGCAATAAGAGGGTACATCCTGGAATACGTTATGTTTTCCGCCGACTCGCCTCCTTGGGTGGAAATTACTATACCTAGAGATAAAACGAGTTATCGTCTGAACAATCTCAACTGTGGAAGGCAATATCACCTAAAAATCGCGGCCTTTAATGCGGCAGGCGTGGGTATGCCCAGCTTGCTCCTCACCACTCAAACTGAAGGTGGAAGACCCATCAAACCAGGATATTCTGACTTCCTAAGCGGCAACATGAGCAGCGTGGTATTGAATCTGAACGCCTGGAACGCCAATAGTTGTCCCATTCTTGGTTTCAACATTGAATATAAAGAAGTGGGTCATTCTGACTGGCTAGTAGGTGAGTGCTGCAAGTTCCTTATTCCCATAAATGCCCAAGAATATGTTGTTCTTTTTACTACAAATTTACCTCATGTTTCTATGCGGGACTAAATAATTACCAAAAATAACGTCATCTACTATATTATACCGAGAAAATTCATCAGATTTATACAAAATTGTGTTCGAATATCTTCCAAAGTTCCAAATTCCAAACCTCCAAATACTGTTGGGGAATCCAAAGCTTTCCGTGTTATGAGGTGTTCAGTGCAATGTTTGCAACTCAGGAAAACTCTGAACACTGAAAAATCGTCAAACATCTTGGCTACGGTGATCGAATGAGACCAATCAATAGACGCAGAACATGAGCGTCTACAACTTTATTTTACAAGAAAACAGACTCCTAGGTATTACGATGCTATTGTTTGCCAATTTTAGGATCATGAAATCGGAATTAGTTGAGAATTTCTTATAAAAATCTAGTTCAACTTATTTTTGTCCGAAAAATCCCTATTTTCGTCCACTTCCAATAAATTGTATAACTTAATTTTTGTACATTTTCAGTGGGGAAAAATGTGGAAGGCAAAGAGAAATTTGACATAGTTGGACTGTGGCCGGGGAGAAAGTACAAAATTAGAGTTGTTGCCGACAACAGCGCTGGGCTGACTGCTGGAGAGTACACTTTCACCACGCTTCCGAATCTCGGTGGTGAGACAGTACTGATTTGCTTCCCATTCGCACGAAAGTTGTATATCTGTTCAAATACCTATATTACTAATTTTTCCCATTGAAACCCTTCGAATAATTTCAACTACCATAAAGCGATGTTGGACGGATAATAATACAATCAAATTTATTCATAGATGATGATATATTATGAGTTACTGTGAAACTCTCTGTAGGTACGCCCAAGAGCCTCTCTAGTTTTCCCCAAAGCAAAACATGATCGTATTGCATCCGAGTCTACCGAGGTAACGGGTGCTTTGCTTTCACTTTTCAAGGTTGAAAAAAAGGTTCTCCAAAATCAAAATTTCCACTCGCGTTTTACGTTTCAAACCTTCCTGAACAATTTTTGTTCCGTGTCTGTTTGTGTGTCTGTCTGTCAGTCTTGAAATCCTTGCCACAGCCATAACTTCTGCAATTCTAATCCGATTTCAATGAAATTTTCAGGGATAGTACGGGTAGGCGTGTAGATGGTCCCCTATGAAAATAATCACCCCCGGACTGATAGCCGCTGCACTTGCGCAAACGTGTTCTTTCTCGTTACTGCCATAACTTCTACATTTCCCACCCGATTTCGATGAAATTTTCAGGGATATTACGGGTTGGCTTGTAGATGGTCCCCTACAAAAATCATCACCCCGGACTGATAGTACCCGCTGCGCATGCGCAAACTTGACATTCTTGCCACAGCCATAACTTCCACAATTCTAATCCGATTTCGATGAAATTTTCAGGGATATTACGGGTAGGCGTGTAGATGGTCCCCTACAAAAATCATCACCCCGGACTGATAGCCGCTGCACTTGCGCAAACGTGTTCTTTCTCGTTACTGCCATAACTTCTACATTTCCCACCCGATTTCGATGAAATTTTCAGGGATATTACGGGTTGGCTTGTAGATGGTCCCCTACAAAAATCATCACCCCGGACTGATAGTACCCGCTGCGCATGCGCAAACTTGACATTCTTGCCACAGCCATAACTTCCACAATTCTAATCCGATTTCGATGAAATTTTCAGGGATATTACGGGTAGGCGTGTAGATGGTCCCCTACAAAAATCATCACCCCGGACTGATAGCCGCTGCACTTGCGCAAACGTGTTCTTTCTCGTTACTGCCATAACTTCTACATTTCCCACCCGATTTCGATGAAATTTTCAGGGATATTACGGGTTGGCTTGTAGATGGTCCCCTACAAAAATCATCACCCCGGACTGATAGTACCCGCTGCGCATGCGCAAACTTGACATTCTTGCCACAGCCATAACTTCCACAATTCTAATCCGATTTCGATGAAATTTTCAGGGATATTACGGGTAGGCGTGTAGATGGTCCCCTACAAAAATCATCACCCCGGACTGATAGCCGCTGCACTTGCGCAAACGTGTTCTTTCTCGTTACTGCCATAACTTCTACATTTCCCACCCGATTTCGATGAAATTTCCAAGAGTTATGCGAGTTGGGGAGGAGATGGTCCCCTAAGAAAATCATGGCCCCCAAATTGAAAGTATTTTGTGCGCATGCGCAAACGTAGAATCCTTGTAACAGCCATAACTTTTACATTTTCCAACAATATTCAGAGCTTGTGTAGATTGATTGTAGTAATAGTGGTAGGGAACTTAGAGATAGATTAACTAATATGCATCGGATCATCTATACAATCGTGTTATGGATACAAGGAAGCTATGTGCCACACCCACTTGGCTGGCGTTTTTCGAATTATTTTAGAAAGGGCACTTGCTATCACTGTGTGCAAACCGCGTCAACTAGGTATGTGATGATTCGCGTACACGCACGAAGTTTGCACAACCAGTAAACGACCTCGTTCTGTGGGAATAAAACTATTACACGATAACACCACTTTGGTGTTTCCCCGACAAAAATACGCGGAAGTGTTTTTTTTTTTTCGATTGATTGGCCAAAATTACTGCATTTAATCATTCTCAAGTGATTCGAAGGATGTTGATAACATGATAAGATGGTCGCCAGTCGTAGTTATTTTTGCACAAAATTGTATTTGAAAAATACAATTTGTTTTTCTTGGACAAATTTATTTATTCGAGTACGAGCAAGCCCAATTCAATACAATTTTATTAAAATTTTGTATTTCAACATGTTGTACTATCTGCAGATAGTTAAAATATTGGAAACTAAGACAAGGGAAGATATATAGACTAATTATTGGAAACATGAGAGGAGGCAACTAGTGACTTTAAGACTGAGAGGGAAGCGTTGAAAAATTCAAAATTTGGGTGAAGGGACAGAAATAGATTTGCACTGCGTGGTAGACGGTAGAGGGGTCGATTTTGATGATAATTGTTGGGGGAAAACGGCACACAGAAGAGAGGAGATGAGCGGAAAATTGATTATATCGAATATGTTACAATGAAACAGGTTTCCCTTGCGCAATTAAGGTTTTTTGAACCGTCTTAAATCATCATTTTTATATTTTTGAAGATAGTACTCGTCATTGATACGGTTTGATGCAAAACTGGGTAGGTTCTATGGGAAACCCTATCTATATCCTGTACGTTTACTTTCTTATTCCATTTCTGGAATGATCAATCATCGACCCATTTCTATAACAAAGTGGGTGAGATTTTGTTAGCAATATATGTGACTTATCTTTAATAGTTGGCGAAGGTAACTATAAACTATTCACTTTAGTAGCCACCTGTAAGACTGCACATATATACTGACTATTGCTGTATTTTGTGATATATTTTTCAGTCACTCTTAGTCCCACATCGATCAAAATATCTTCTGAAGGGGATTCTCCCTACCTGGAACCAAATATCATTCTACCTATCATCGCTTCCATCTTGACGTTGGTTTCAATCGGCGCAGCAATCACTATATGTTTCAGAAGAAGTAAGGAATATCACAGAGTCATTTTGTACCTTCCAAATGTAGGTGAACATTGTTGGAACATCACCTCAACTGACAATTCACATTGACCATCGAACGAAAATCTGAAACTGATCCGTCTTTCAATACCAATTGAAGTACATTCTGTGTTGAGGTACATTCTGGGTACACTTTAGTGCCTACAACAACCACAACAACATCTATATTACCCGCACAACACACCAATGATGCATGTTGCATAACTATATGGAGTCAGGCGCTCTAGCCCCTCGTTTGAAACCTGCGCTACAAAGCTGACCAAAAGGAGAGAAAAAATTCATCAGGTTACTTAAAAGCCTTATTATGAACACTACTCCAATTTGGTACTTCAAATCAAATATTCACTTTGTAGTCAGCGTATGTATTGTTTCTCATTGTAACAAATTTCATAAGACAACTAAAAATCAAAGACCCTAAAAATCATACATGAACCTATATATGTAATTTGGAAACAGCTTACATCACATAATAAAATTAAAAATAAATATTATTCATCATCATACTAACGACTCGTGAATAAATTTATGTTCACATATTGCTTCAATAATATTGAATTTCCCTCTATTCCCTGTAATTCAGGGAAAATTTCCGTGTATTTCCCTGTAATTCAGGGAAATACTAACACGGAACTAGGAACGAATACCTACTGACTGAGACCCCCTTAACACAATATTAAAACACCCAAATTTAGTAACAATCAAGTTATGTGAATAACTCTCAGTCAGTAGCTGTTCGTTCCTCGTTCCGGGTTTGTATTTCCCTGAATTACAGAGGCTCAAACTTTAAAAGTTGTACCTAAATTTTAAATTTTCAAGGATTTTTGAAATTCATTAGTGCATCAGCCTGGGGAATTGAAAAACTAACAGATTACCGCTGGAATCATCACCTAACTGAATAAAAGGGTTTTCCCAATTTCTATGGCAATTATTGTTCGATTTTGATGATTCCAGCGGCAATCTTTTAGTTTTTCAATTCCCTAGACTGCAGCAGTAATGACTTTCAAAAATCCTTTAAAATTTCAAATTTAAGTTGGAAATACTAACCCGGAACGAGGAACGAACGGCGACCGACTGAGACCCTCTTAACTCTAGTGTTTCCATCAGAGATGGGCGATAATCTATTAACGATTACTATTACGAACACAAAAGTAATCGCCAAAAGCAATCGTTAATAACGATAACTTTTGAAGTATTCCTTATTCGTTGGGCGAAACGAGTGACGATTATAAAAGTATTCGTGATTTTTCCACGATCACTTTCAAATTGTGAGTAACGATTACTTTTTTGCGAATACAGATAAAATTATCGAATAACAAACAAATCTACGCATGGGAACACAAATTTTTTTCACTTTTACCCACAAAACTGGAATTTTTCTCTCTCGGGTTCTTTTCTACAGGTCGGGGGCCACTCTGAATATTCAGCGTTCAAAATTACATGGAAAATGACATCCCATTTGACCCCAATCATCGCCCCTGAATCGATAGTAAAACCCTTAGGATGGTCCCCTATGAGGGTAGTGCAAGGTACTATTGATTGATGTTTCGAGAATGGTTACTATGCATCGGATCATCTATGAAGAGGGGTTATGAATACGAGGAAGCTATGTGCCACAACCTTTGGCAGACGATTGGAAACAACTTTTCATTTCTATAGAAACAGTGTTCCATTATTTTACGACTTTCCGGGATGCCAATGATAAATGGAGTAATTTGTCATGATTTCAGAAAGCCTGCAATTCATAAAACGTGAGATTATACATGATTTTTTTAAAAGGGCATAAGTCCATAGAATGATTTCGCGAATTCGGAGCCCCTAGGTGGGGTATAAAAATCTGGAAAAATACTAAAAACACGTAAAATTAATTGCTGAGACAGGGAAAAAATGTTTTCCTTTCACAATTTCGTCAATAGCGGCACACAGGAAGTTTTTCTTGATTTCCCGAATGTTTGGTTGCAAGGACTTATGCCCTTTTCAAACAAACCGATTCAATTGTACTTTAATACTTTTGGTGATTAAAAAAGTAATCGCGAAAAGTATCGCCTCGCGCGGCTACTAATGTACTTAATCGATTACTTTCATTATGCGATTACTTTTACGAATATTTTTTTAATGTAGGTAATAGTATTCATAATAGCATTTATTAATCGATTAACGCCCATCACTGGTTTTTATGTTCTCTGATTGGCACTTTAGGACCAGGAAAATTCTTCTACTGGACTTTCAAATGGAAGAATCGCGTTACTTCCTTCAAATTGTGTACTTAAATTGAACTACCACTCAAAATCGTTTCGTGTTTCGTTTTTCTTTCCACAGTCAAGTCAATGAATGTTCATCGTATTACAGAACGTGAGATGACGTCAAGGAACTGCGGCGGGCGACAGCGCCACCATTCCGAAACTCAAGGAATGGTGACTATGGACAATAAATCCAACTTGGCTCAACGAGAGCAATTCTACGCAGCTATGCACAAAGGGATGGCAACTCCCCTTCACGATCTTCAGTGTGAAAATATTCCTGGTGGGTTGAAAGGTTTTCAGTAAGCTCTAGGAGAACTAGAAAGTAACGTTTGAGCTGAAGTTATTCAATTGGATGTCTAAGTTATGATGATTTCTGATCCATTAGTGCGCAATAATCCCACCACTAGATTTGAGCTGGAATGAGGAAAAAATTAAGTTCAAAAGAAATTAATTTGTTCAACTTGGAATTTTCTTTTACCATGATTCCCCCATTGAGATATGTCTCCAAAGTCGCTCAAATAAGTGCGCTCAAATACCACTCCTTGTTGAAACAGTATTGTTCTAGGGGGATCAGGTTTAATTAACCGGGTCAATTAATGAGAATAATGAGAAAGAGAAAAAAACACTTTATTGAACATTGCAGAAACAAAAATGGTGGACAAGGACTCAGTAAGTAGTTGTCGAAACATAATGGAAATTAATATGAATAATTAAATCGGCATTCTACACCTCGAAACTATACTATCATGATAACAGCTTTAAGAATCAACTTTTTCACAATTATATTCGCAACAACCCATTTTCTAAAACATCAGAATCAACAATTAACAGCCATAAACGACTATTCCATGAATTTGGTGACTTGCTAAGGCACCTAAGAAGGCACCTACCCCAATCTGATTTTTGCAGAAGTCAGGCCACCCTGGATACGCTAAGAGTGTCAGCTTTTTATTTCATTCGAAAGATCTACCAAAGATTCTCCTGGTCTTCGACGGCGCTTTGTTAAGCACTTCGGCATGCCATTTAGGTGCAAGAGCCTCCTGACCAAATCGCTGACTCAAAGCTGTGGTCGAAGGTATCCATTGAGTGCGATTTCTGATAGGCAGTGAATTTAAGACACTTAGTGCAGTACCCCTAAGAGAACTGGCTACACGTTGGGCTTTCCTATCTTCATCTCACTGGTTCGACGTGGAGTGAGATACTCCTCCCGCTCTGACTTACCGTCGTAAGGTAGGAGAGGTATCGTTCAGCTTATGATAAATCAGAAACACGGATCTGAATCAAAAAAGAGGCCTAATCCCCGTTGAAATTCTAGCTGACGAAATACGACCGTTGATGGTTTCTTTGAGCTGTCTTCAGTTTTGCGTCCTTAGCAGCCCAAGTAATAAAATTTCCTATCGAAGGCACTCACAACTCTTCATTGCTTCGAATCGAGTGCGAAGCATTCATTTCTTCCTAATAAACTTGATTGTGAAGTAGGTATGTAGTAGATAGGTAGTACCTACCTCTGATGGGTAGCCCGACCAGTCAGTTGTCAATGGCAGCTTGGACATGGAGCAGACATGGCGGGCTAAGATAAGAAAGTATAATAGAGATGATTTACAGCAAGCAGTGTCGGAGCTAAAAGGAGTGGCACCCAACAACATCAGGGTGATGGCTGCAACCTTGTCATGGCGCGGGAAAAGTGCCACGGAGTTGGGCATCTCAGTAGGCGTACTCCGTAGTATCACCACCCGTGTAGTGCTCGGCTCATATTTGAACTGGTGGTCGTTTTAGAGAGGCACTTCCCTTCATCCCTCTCTCCCACCCCCACCTTCCTCATCTTCACTCATCTGTAGGGCCGGCGTCGGGTGAGTCCTGAGTGTTATTTATGGCGTGCCCCCTGCGTCTTTCAGGGGTTGAAAAAAAAGTGACAATGGCAAGGACGTGTTCTTTGCAGACGAGTGATCTACGTAGAAATAATAAACCTTTATCTAATACTTTGCAGCACGGTTCTCTCTCCTCCGGATATTCCTTAGGTTCCGGGTATTCTCCTTCTACAACGACCTTTACGCGGAAATCATGCCAAATCATTTTTGCGGGCTTCATTAGTTAGTTATCCACCCCCAAAGTCGGGAGGTCCCCCCTTTGAGCACTCTGTACTACCCACGTGTAGAAATGTAAGTAGGTACATTACAACTGTTCTGGGATTAAGTGCTTTAAAACTTTCCTTATTACGCGTTTTAACATGGAACTTGTCTTTGCCCTACACTAACTACCCGAAAAACGTTACGTGGAAGGGGGACGCGCGACGGTCACGCGCTTTTTCTGACACTCCGATCACGTGCCTTTTTTGACACTCCGGTTATCGAGGCGCGAAGCGCCAATATTTTTTTTAATGCAGTTTTCTCAGAATTCACTCGCCTCCACAAATCTACTAATCAATGTTATTATCGACAAGATGTTCGTCGTTACAAGATGTTCAAGTTTTCCACCTAACGACGAAAATCCACTTGCATTCTAAATTCCATTGAATATAATATATTCAATGGAATTTAGAAATTAATTTTTAGGAATTTTTTTAAAAATGTAAATTATTTTTCGTGCAATATATTATATTGCACGAAAAATAATTTACATTTCATCTTTCTTTTCATACCGGCACTCTCACATTCCAATAATATAACTTTTGTATTATACCTACCTACGACTAAAGGTTCTGCACAATATTTGGCTAAAACATGTTCCATGTCTTTATCATTAACACTGTTGGCTTCTGGGGGCCCAGGGGTGCTTGCCACCCTGACGAGACGCGAAGCCCCGAGTTTTTTGCTGTTAGTTTATTATTTTCAATAATGAACCTTTGGAATCGACCAAGAAAAAATATTTTAACACCCCCTCAAAATTTGATGGTTTACGTTTCAAGGTACGTAGAATCCAAAAATCGAATAAAAATTTGGCAGTCCGTCCGCCGTCCGCCGTACGCGGCACTTTTGCCACTTAGCATTGACCGATTTTGATGAAATTTGGTATGTAGGCTCCATTTGGGGTCTAGTTGTGCCCCGAAGCTTTTGGTTGATGTAGGTCACTTCTAAGGGTTCCAAAATCAATTTTGAAAACGTCCTAACTCAAAAAACTTCGATATAAAGGTATTGTTTTTCCTTCAATTTAAGATTCTATAGAATTTTTAGAATTTTTTGAGACCACCCGGAGCTCTGTAGGACAAACCGTTCGCTACCTACGAAAATTTAAGGGTTTAGATTGAAATATATATATATATGTATATAAATCAAAACACGAGTGTGAATCGCAAAAGAGTTTTTTTTTCTTCACATTGGATGGTTGGTGATTTTGTAGACGAGTGATCTATATAGAAAAATAATAAACCATTGTGTAATAATTTGCAGCGTTTTTTTCATGGTTGAGATTTTCGCCAATATTTTAGGTCACAGTGAGATCAACCCCATCAATTTTTTCTGGTTCTACAAGAGCTTTCTGATGAAGCAGAGGTAAATGATTTCTCAGACATACAACAGAACAATTTTGTGGCCATTATTTATCAAAACTCCAATTACGATTTTCTTATAAGGATAAAAAAGGGTTATTAGTAATAGTGCTGGTGTAGGGGAATTTCGGAAGAATAAGAATTTTTGTTGTTCTTTATGGTGCTAAGTGAGGAGAATTTTCGGAAAAATACCAAAAAAAAAATGATGAGACTAATATTTTGTGATAGTGCTTTAGACTTCCATGGAACAAGTATCTGGTCAATTATTATCTACGTACCGTATTGGAGAATCCGTCGTAACCAGTAAGTCGAGTACAGGAGGCAGACTTGCTGGTTACGACGGATTCTCCAATACGGTACGTAGATAATATTTGTATTCTTATAACTAGAGGAACTAACCCCATTCATTTAATACCAAGTATCTGGTCAATTTATAAGTGATAATATGCTCTTTCACAGTGCACTCTTGTTATTTGATCCCTTTGTCAGAGACTAAAAGCTCTTGAAATTTGTATTACCTACATCTGATGCTCCAATTTAATGTCAAATATTATAATACTATACAGGGTGTAACGGTCAAGGTCGTACAACCAGCCAGGTTTCGATTCTGCAACTAATTTGTGACTTTTTTGTCTCATGACTTTTTTTTCTTGACCCCCCTTAATTCGGACTTTTTCCACTTTTAAGATTTTTTTCGTATTTTCGCCCTTACGCCATTAAAACAGCCATAACTCCCTTGTTTTTCAGTCAAAATTCAAATGTAATTATACCGTTGGAAAGAGCGTTAAATTCTCTATCTCTTTAATGTTAAATAAAACTTTTCATAGAAGACTAAGATGTTGAAGAATGAGCCCGAATAGTAAAATCTCGGAAATTTTTGGTTTTTTCAAACGTTGGTAACACTAACTGAAACTGCCGGTTAATTTCTCACTGTGACCTCAAAAGTTGACCCAAAATCTCAGCTTTCCAACGGTATGGTCATAAAATTGTTTACAGTGGACTAATGGTGTAAAATCCTCGTTCCCGTGCCAAAACCGTGGATCTTCCAGTAAAAATCGACGTTTTTCGCGAAAGACATTTTTGCCCTAAAATGAGTTAGGCAGCCATATTTTCGTACTTTGTCTCACTGAGTCAAATGATGACACAAAACTTATCATAAAAGCAGTCACTGATATCTTGTCCAATTCACTTTTCGAAAATTGTCTTAATTTCTGTTAACTAATTTGTATGCCAATTTTGTTATTACTAGATCGGCCAAGTTAAACATTACTACGGTCGACAATAAGGTCAAAGGTATGTTTTTAATGTCCATCCTCCTCCACACATCGCAAGTAATCAAACCACCCTGTTCATAATAACCTGTATAAAACAAAATAGCAGTTCATAAAACTGGAAGATATCAATAACAAACATAAACCAATCTCATTTTCTGTCTGAATGGGATAAGCCTTTCAAGTAGATGGAAGATACCATTATTATTGAAGGAAGGATTCAATACTTACAATTGAAATCCGGTGAGCGAAATGACATAAATCCCCTTTGTTAGTGACGCGCACAGAACACAAAACATGAACAGCATAGTCAGCCGGTTACATACCCTTGAAAACACGTTTTTGGAGGCTACGCGCCTGTGTGGGAACCGCCGCTGGTATTCCCGTACAGCTTCACTGGCGTTTTGGTTTGTGAAACCATAAACCAGCAGCATATCGGCATACTCTTGATTGGAAAAAGTTGCCATTTGTACAAAGTAGAAAAGTGGATGTGTAGGCAGGTCACGAACTGATCACTGATCAGATAAATAATCTGATGTTCGGAACCTAGTGTTATTATGAACAGGGTGGTTTGATCACGTGCGATGTGGGAAGGAGGATGGACATTAAAAACATACCTTTGACCTTATTGTCGACCGCAGTAACTTTTAACTTGGCCGATCTAGTAATACAAAAATTGGCATACAAATTAGGTAACAGAAATTATGACAATTCTCGAAAAGTGAATTGGACAAGATATCAGTGACTGCTTTTTCGATAAGTTTTGTGTCATCGTTTGACTCAGTGAGACAAAGTACGAAAAGATGGCTGCCTAACTCATTTTAGGGCCAAAATGTCTTTCGCGAAAAACGTCGATTTTTACTGGAAGATCCACGGTTCCATGGTCCACGGTTCCATGGTTCCACGGTCCATGGTTTTTGGCACGGGAACGAGGATTTTACAACATTAGTCCACTGTAAACAATTTTATGACCATACCGTTGGAAAGCTGAGATTTTGGGTCAACTTTTGAGGTCACAGTGAGAACTTAAACGGCAGTTTCAGTTAGTGTTACAAACGTTTGAAAAAACGAAAAATTTCCGAGATTTTCGAGATTTTACTATTCGGGCTCATTTTTCAACATCTTTGTCTTCTTTGAAAAGTTTTATTTAACATTAAAGAGATAGAGAATTTAACGTTCTTTCTAACGATATAATTACATTTGAATTTTGACTGAAAAACAAGGGAGTTATGGCTGTTTAAATGGCGTAAGGTCGAAAATACGAAAAAAAATCTTAAAAGTGGAAAAAGTCCGATTTTAAGGGGGTTAAGAAAAAAAAGTCACAAATTAGTTGTAGAATAGAACCCTGGCCGGTTGTACGACCTTAACCTTTACACCCTGTATATAACGTTATACTAAAGTCAAAAAACACCAGGGCGGTACTGAGTACCGCCCGCGTGCAGAATTAGTCCAGCGGAGGAGTAGTTAAGGGTTAAGGTGGCATCTGTGAAGACGACATGAACTAATTCAATGACACTATGGATGAGAGAGAGTACCTTGTTTATCTACCATCTAGTTCCATGATTATTTTCCATCAGGAATTAGCGACTAATCGCTCTGTCCGATGTCATTTGTTTAGAATACCCCGATGACATATCTCCGTACGCTACTTTCCACGTCGCAACCCAGCAAGTCAACACTCCCCAGCACATTCACAATTTTGTTTATCACGACCAAGCTTTGGCAGCAATGGAAACTATGCCTCTGAAGAGCGTAAGTTGAATAGATTTGTATGTACATACAATCTCCCGATAACTAGTGTCGTTGTCGGACATTTCATTCATTCGTACCTGGTTTTCTTCGCAGGCTAACACTCGGAACGATGATTACTCCAAACTCCGTGGTGGTTCTAAGAGCAGCAAATGCCTCAGCGCAGGATCCGACTACTCAGGCTCCACAGATCAGTGGTCCGAACAAGGAATGATGCCTAGGCCAGAAAGAATACAGCTTCACAGTGAGTAAAAACCCGTGTTTCTCAGTCCTCTGAGATAACTACATTCCATCAGCTAACCCACTATCAAGTTCATTCCTTACACCCGCAGTATTGTGCAGATCGTAATCCCACGAATTCACTCTGCTTTCAGTGTACAGCAGTAACTCAGTTCGCGGAGATTCCAGCTCGTCACCAGATAATTCACCGATTCACGAGAGACGACTCCCCGTACGACACAAGCACAACCCCAGGTGGGTATCAGTTTTTTTACAGTTCAAATACAATTCAAATTTGATACTTTGAGTTTGATATACATTGAAACCCCACGTAAATTAATTTTTCATGCGTTCTCCGCAGCTTCAACTCACACAGTTCAGTAATTACTTATCACTTTCTTCAAGAGTCACAACCATTTTGAACTAACTTCTCGTATTTATACCAGTCGTCAGGCCACGGTCGTACTCATGGGTTTTTCACTACAAATTTGAGGTTTTACACACCTAACTCAAGGGCAGCAAAAGGCACCTAAGTAAAAATACAAAAATTTCGAATAAAAAAAAAAAATAGCTCTTAGGCTTCTTTGAATATTTCAATCTTCAGTTAAGAATAATAGTTTTCATCCGCACTAGGCGATACATTTACACTGCTCCCGACAACGACTGTGCTTCACAAACTTCACCACAGTAATATTCAGTCTTGTTGACATATTTGTGATTATATTGCCTGACATCATTTGATCATAAAAGTTTTAGGTAGGCCCTGCCCCTTGTCGGTAAGACGTTACAATTAAAAACAAAGTGCTCCATCGAAATATGTTCGTTAAATCAATTTCAGAATATTCGTTAGTTTGCTAAACGAATTATCTACATTTTACTCTAAGGGGGGCCCCTTTCTTCCTCCTATCAACGTTATTTCCCTGAGAAACTTATGCTTTGATACTCGTTCAACAGCCGCACAGCTCCAAGTTTCCGGTCTGCCCCCACAGTTGATATGCATGATCAGCTCATGATCATCCCGGACATTTTGACTATCAGGAGCAAAGGTAGTTCTTCTTACGATCTTGTACCAGACTTTTTTTAATCAAACCATCCTTACATTTTTGTTTTCTGACTAACATTTCTAGGGTTAAGAACGCGGTTAGCCTGCCAATTAGCACATTTTGTTTGCAAATATAAGTCACCATTATTAATATCGTAAAACCACTGAAGGCAAAATTTCAACTATGATAGGGCGGATGAGCCCCCATAGGAAGAATCCCAGTAAAACCTCTCCTTAGATTATTCCCATTTCACAGCACTCCAACGTTCATGAAAAGAGACTGCACCTATGTTTTTTTGTTTTTTTTTTAATCTTCTTCTTTTCTTTTCTTCTTGTTGTTTAAAGTCTTCCGTGTTGATCAACGTCCAACAGCTACATGTTTTGGACAAGAGTCTGCAACGGTAGATCGTGACTCTTCACAGACAACCTTTTTACCTTTGGGTTGTCCCACACAAAGAGCTGGAGGTTTTTTGTTTGTGATGAAATGAAAAATTGAAGTTTGATTGAAAATGAACTGAGTCTGAAAAATCAAAAAATTATTTAGTTTTTTTGGCATACGATATAGCATCATTTCTCCAAAAAAAGTTTTTTCAATCAATTTTTGTAAGGACCTACAAATTCAAAAGGGGCGCTAAGTTTCGAAAGATCTTCATAACAGTTTCTGAAAACTTTAGCTAACCACAATTTTTCTGTTGGAATGTATCAAGTAGGTCAAGTAATTCATTTAGAAATGGAAGAAGGTAAGAATGTGCCAACTTTGACTGTAGGATCGGATTCTGCTCCTCAGGAATCTTCAGTTAGTTTGGTGGAATTATTCTGAAGAAAATCGCGTGGTGCAATATGGTATCTAAATCCTCTGTTTGCAGTTTGGCTCTAAAATTTCAAGTTGGCCAAGTATTGGAACTTGTTAGCATGGAAATCCGTTTCAAACCATTCTGGAACGATTGTTGAAGTTTATCGTTATTTTAGAATGCTGAGTGTCTACAAATAGGTTTCAGAAAACATCGGAAATCGATTCTATAGGTAACCAGCGTGCCCGCTCGCTTCGGTCACATAATTCAAGTTGGTGTATTATCCACTGGACACGAGCGTCTAAACCACACCGGCAGAATTAGTTCATGTATCCTCCGCTAGGGTTAATAAAGCGTTTTTCCTTTGAATCAGATGAGATAAGCTCAGTTACCTATTTTGGTAAATCTTGAGATTGGGTCAGTTGGGGTATCTGGGCCACCTTCTTTTGAGAAAAACGAGAAAATCAGACTTCAGGCGTAGATATAAATTATAAGAATTTGAAGATAAAAAAAAGAAACGTGTTGCACACATTCAGTATGTGATGCCCTTCAACACTGCAGCATCAAAAAATAAAATTTCTCGCATTTAATATTTTTGTTGTCACATATTTTTTTTATAGGCGTGATGGACCAGTTACCCCAGTTGAATGGGGCAACTGGACCGCGCTATCTGTTTCCCACGCTGCACACCCGTATTCGGAAGTGGGGTATTTTGGCCAACTCACGTACCTACTTATTCAGATGTTGAAACTGTATGGAATTTTTTTTTTCTATTCAAAGGCTTCCGAAAACGGGCGTTGTAACTACTGTAGTACAAAAGTGTGTGGAGCCGGTGGGTGAAGAAATGTACAAAAAAAATTAAAAATCCTCCTTTATTTCATATTTATAGTGTTGTTTACTTTTAGCAACTTTTGGTAGGCTTTCAACAGTAGTTTAACACAATCACCTTCAAGAACACTAGCTGGTAGAATTGCTAGGAATCAAAAAATAATAGTACATATATCAACTAGAACACATGGTAACAGCCCCTTTTTTCAAGTGCCTAATAATTGCACTTTCAATTCTAATTATATTACAATTAATTACCATTAATTAATTACAATTAAATTACCCTGACTCTGAGGGATGAATCACAGCAAAAATTGAACTCTGAATACCTAACTGAACTAAATCTCATTGAATAAAGAACGTATAGGTACCTACCCAGGTAATTACGTACCTAATAGGACCTACTATATCAGTCTTAGAAAAAGAATCACAGGAAAAAGAAAAGACATGTGTGGTTTTATAAAGCAAAAAAAAAAAAATTAACAGAATCTATACACGGGGTAAATGGACCACAGGCTGGCCCAGTTACCCCAGACATATGGTCCAGATACTCCCCCAAGACCTTCTTTTGGGGGTAACTGGACCACCCCACCCCTTACTTAGTAGAACAGAATCATTTGAGTTTCACGAGCTATTTTACTTCAATGAGGTCCCTAAAGCTACAGCAAATAGTAAACAAATGAAAAATAATATGATTTGAAGGTTTTGAGTTGAACTAAGAAGCATGGTTCAACACGTTGTACTCACCGTGATATCGACGAGCGAGTAACAGCCCTCCACGACAGGCTTACTGCAACTGAGCTTCAAAATGGTCGTTGTTCTAGACACTTCCCATTGTCTGCCAGTGGTACCAACATTGAAAACTTTAAAAATTCAAACTTGAGGGCGCCAAAACGACCCATGGCCCAAATACCCCAACTTACCCTAATGCGATCCAACTGATTCGAGGGAAAAATGCTTCATCATCCCTAGCGGAGGAAATATAAACTAATGCTGCAGGTGTGATTTAGACATTTCACTGGACCCTTTTGAAACAAAAACCCCATGGTGGGTTTGTTGTCTCAAACTACGGGCAATTATGATGTCCAAGACATCTTACGTATAAATATATTACTTACGACACCCACTCCGTATTTTTCTCTCCAATTTCAACAATAGTACTGTATATTAGACCCGGTTCCACCAACGCGGATTAACTCCACGACATAGGACACAGGAGAGCATTAACACGGATCATCTATGCCTTATCACATTTACAACCACCTCGATTTTAACCTCCTGGAAGGGAAGAAAATCCCCATCTCCATCTCTGATTCGTGGATTATCTTCGAATCAAAAGCTGACTCCATGTTGAAAACGGGTTTCCTGCGATTAATTCACGATGAAAATCTTTTCGTAAAACAGTCAGAATCCTAATCCGCGGATTTAATTTTAATCCTGACTCCAGGGTTAATCCACGCTGGTGAAACAGGCCCTTACTAGTATATCTTGAAAAGTTAGAGTTTACTATTATGTTCACATTATAAATCGTATTTGGTTCCCCAATTTGTAACCTCCGTGGCTGCCCCACTTTCAAGTTTTCAACAAAGTTGCCAGTTGGGAACAACGAGTGATCCCTCTATTCAGAAAACCACTTTTGCCCTGTACGTGGAGATCCTGGTGCTGTATGAAGCCGTTCAAAATAATGTGATTGATAAAATAATATAATCATTTTGCTCAGTGAAATTTTGTCCCGAAACAAACATCAACTGTAACATCCGTGGTAGTTTTTGAAAGCGACAGGAAAATAAATTAGCGAGGGAAATGTCAACAGATAATATTGTTGGATGACTTTGTGGCATCTCTACTTTACCCTACCCCTGCTGATGCACCACTCTTGGCAGAATCTATCACCATCCAGCCAGTAACGAAGTAGGGGACTCGAAGGCGTATGATTTATGACGTAATATCAGATTTTTTTTTTTTCAAAATGCATCCTACAACTTTTGTAAGTGTCAGGATTCGTAAAGCATAATGGCCTTCCCCAAAAATAATTATCAGACATCGGTTATATTATTTGTCTGTCATCTGATATCCACGTCAGTTGATGCACGTAGGAATCCTGTGACCACCGTGGTTTTTTCATGGATTGTATTCAAGATGGTCTGGATTTGTCTAATGTTATTTCAGTTCCCAATGTATAGATCGGGGTTTTTAAAGGGCGTAAGTCCACAAAAATGCCATTTCGGATTTTTTTCACTTTTCTGTTCTTCAACCCTAGGCGCATCGTTTGCAATTAAAATGGCACGCGAATGACGTCTCTAACATGATAGAAATCACCTTTGAAAATCCTGGTTTCTTTTAGGAGAGCTAAGTCCGGACTTCGCATGTAGCTTGACCACTTCACTGATAGTTTGCATTGTGGTTTATTATTTTCAATAATGAACCTTCGGAATCGACCAAGAAAACTAGTTTTTTCACACCCCCTCAAAATTTGTTGGTTTACGTTTCAAGTTACGTAGAATCCAAAAATCGAATAAAAATTTGGCCGTCCGTCCGCCGTACGCGGCACTTTTGCCACTTAACATTGACCGATTTTGATGAAATTTGGTATGAGGCTCCATTTGGGGTCTAACTGTGCCCCGAAGATTTTGGTTGTTGTAGGTTACTTCTAAGGGTTGAAAAATGAATTTTTAAATCTTGAAAACGCCCTAACTCAAAAAATTTCGATATAAAGGTATTGTTTTTCCTTCAATTTGAGATAGTATAGAATTTTTCGAGACCACGCGGAGCCCTGTAGGGCAAACCGTTCGCTCCCTACGAGAATTTAAGGGTTGGACGTACGACAAATCATACACGCGAGTGTGAATCGCAAAAGAGGCCTAATCTCCGTTCAAATTATAGCTGACCGAAATACGATCGATGTTTTTGTTCATGTTGGATGGTTGATGGCTTTGCAGTGATCTATATAGAAAAATAATAAATCGTTGTGTAATAATTTTGCAGCGTTTTTTATAAGAGTCAGTTTTCTACTAGTGCTGATTTCCGTCCATCATTTACTCCTAAACCCAACTTTTATCTAAGTAAGATATTTTGTAAATTAACATATTTTAAAAACAACAACATTTTCAATACTAAGTCGATTTTTCCATAATTGAGGTTGCCAAAGTTACCCGTAGTTTGAGAATCACCTTTAAATACTGCGATCCAAAGATACTACAACCCTGCGAGACTTCATTCCCGCTGAACTACTTTCCCGTGAGACTACATCCCCGAAAAATTACAGATCACAGCGTGAGCAAACAATGTGACTCTATTAGACTCGTATTACATAACGAAGCTAGCGGGCATGTTAGTAAATAAATCAATAAATATCTAACTATACATTAAGGTATATAATGAGAACACATTATATTTTAACACATCTAGAAATCGTTTAGGAATCAAAACGGATTTTCATGGGGAAAATTTTCAAAATTTTCAGTACTAAAACTTCTGAGGCCGTTCCAATATGTTTTTTCTTCTTTCAACAATCCGCCGAAACCTGCAGTATAGAGATTTTAAGTGAACACTACTCCTGAATCAGTCGTAAATTTCCTGAATGAATGACTTACAGGATTTAAGAAATTGTCATAGTTCAAAAATGTATATAAATCGGCAAAATGGCTTTCCGAAAATTCGATCACTCACTCATGCTCCCAGAATGGGACTTTTTACTTCCCCTTCATCACCTACTTTCGTTCGTTTCCTACCAATCATAATGTATCATTTCCAACCTTACATTTTAACACCATTTTAAGCTCACCTTTATCTGCAATAGTGATCCGAAATAGTAATAAAAAGGACGTACATTCCTCAATACTAACATGCCCTACATTAGGCGGTAAACATATTCATGATGTCTATCCTTCCTTCAGGAAAAATCGAGAAATTATCACAGCTCGTGCGATTTTCGGATTTGTCACCAGGAAAGAGGAATCGTCGACCTTCGGCTACCCGCGAATGCTTCAGCCCCCGACTGGATTCACAGACGGACATGAAATCAGCGAAGCAGAGTGCGACATGGAACCAATACACAGGCTCAAACCTAAGACCAAAGGCTTTAGGAACAAGAGGGACCGGCGTTCTCGGTTCACCATTGCTGTGTGAAATTTAAAAAAAAACGTTGTTGTGCCTCCAGATAAATGTTATTTTTGTTAATACCCAAACCCTTATAGAGTTGAAAAAAAAATCTGTGAAAAAAAAAATAAAAAAATAAAATAA
Source organism: Apolygus lucorum (assembly GCA_009739505.2). Classification (NCBI taxonomy): domain Eukaryota; kingdom Metazoa; phylum Arthropoda; class Insecta; order Hemiptera; family Miridae; genus Apolygus; species Apolygus lucorum. The sequence continues at coordinate 45,285,974 of CM019167.2, read as the reverse complement.
AAATGAAGATGTATTTCTGTACTGTTTTCCAACCTTTAATATGATTTTTGTACTTATACATTAAATATGAAATTGAAGATTATATATAATGATGTTGGAAATATTTGTTGGTTGACGTTTGGGTAGAAATGTCAGCAGTTGCTTGCTCATCTCAATATAAAATGTTGTATGTTCTAAGTGTTCGTCTATCCTCTTCAATATATGCTCGTGGATAAGCTGACACTATATAGATGACGAGGTGCGATGTACTCGTACTTAGATATCTTCGGTAACTGTCTAATTGATGTCACAATTTCCAATAAATGACTGTTTCGGTGTTTTTATGTGCCAATTACCTGTTTCGTGCTTTTTACTCCCTTCAAAAAGTTTTCTGCGTACGTTATTAATAATAGTAATAATAACAATAACCTCTTTATTCAATTTACTTTTTACAAGGTAAGAATGCGTCGATATAGGTACAATAGTTACGTATAAATAGAACTTAGGTACAATAGGTATGTCGAATACGTGCAATAGTTAGGTATAAAAAGAACTTAGAAACTTAGGTACAATAGGTGTGTCGAATACGTGCAATAGTTAGGTATAAAAAGAACTTAGGTACAATAGGTAGGTCGAATAGGTACAATAGTTAGGTATAAAAAGAACTTAGAAACTTAGGTACAATAGGAATGTATAATTAGAACTTAGAACTTATAGTGTATTAGGGTGCGGGGGCACGGATGCTGCGGTGAGCCGCGCAGAGCTGGGGGCCCCCAGCCCCACCTGGGCCCACCCACCAAGGTGGCGTCCCGATCCCAGTCCGAGGCACCAAGCGTCGCAAAGCGGACCTTAAACACTAAGGAGGCCACGCCAGCCCGCACAATACACACACTCCCCCACAACAATCTTATTCTACACAGTCAAAGTGCAACAACGCTCTTACCAATACACGATAACAATGCACTGATTCAGAAATAACTACATGAAATAAAAATACGAACAGTTATTGATAAAATTGAAGTGACTAAAAGACTGACTGTATTATCAAATTGTATACCTACTGTTATCACATAACAGTGTATCACAGTTCGGGAGCGTATCTTCAATGCGTGCATATCACAGTTAGAGCACCCTAACAATACCCACCTAAATGTGCGAAACGTTATTTCTCAGTAAGCGGGAGTACTGCTATAAATATCCTCCGCTACTGATTAGTCATATTTCAACAAAAAAACTATTAAATAAATTTAAATATTCGTGTTTACGCTTGTAATATCGTAGATAAAATATTCTTCCAAGTCGTAAAATGGAGTTGCTAGTAAGAAACTTTTGATTTTCTTCAAGAAGTCTTTTCTGGAATCTCACGAATTGTTCTTGGGAGTTTATTATATACCTTAATGGAAAATTGTACTGCTAACCACAGCGCGAATTGAGAGATCTGTACCTATGAATGTGGATGGGCAGGAAATCATCACCTCCCACCCACTCGCTACCTTGGTGTGATGCTGGAAGGAAAACTAAGCTTCTGGAGGCACATCAGTGGAGAAGCAGATGAAGCTGCAGATGTTGTAAACAAGTTGAGCTGATGGCAAATCTAGAGGGCCCATCACCCGCTAAGAGGAAACTCCTTATGAGAACTGCAGAGGAATTATGCTGTATGGAGCAGAAGTGTGGGCAGACTGCCTTAGGTGCCAAAAGTACAGGGCGCGTATGGAAGCTGTTCAGAGGAGAGGAGCTCCGAAAATCTGTAGCACATTTAAAACTGTCTCAGGTCCAGCATCACAAGTGATGGCGAATCGAAATCGAATAAAAATTTTCCCATCCGTCCGCCGTCCGCGGCACTTTCCCCCACTTAGCATTGACCGATTTTGATGAAATTTGATATGTAGGCTCCATTTGGGGTCTAGTTGTGCCCCAAAGATTCTGGTTGATGTAGGTCACTTCTAAGGGTTCCAAAATCAATTTTGAAATTTTCAAAACGCCCTAACTCAAAAAATTTTGATATAAAGGTATTGTTTTTCCTTCAATTTAAGATAGTACAGAATTTGTACAATTTTTTGAGACCACGCGGAGCCCTGTAGGACAAACCATTCGCTCCCTACGAGAACTTAAGGGTGGGACTTATGATAAATCAGAAACACGAGTATGAATCGCAAAAGAGGACTAATCTCCGTTCAAATTATAGCTGACCCGGTCAGCCTGACCGAAATGAGATCGATGTTTTCCTTCATGTTGGATGGTTGGTGGCTTTGGAGACGAGTGATATATATAGAAAAATAATAAACCATTGTGTGATAATTTGCAGCGTTTTTCTTGGTCGATTCCAAAGGTTCATTATTGAAAAAAATAAACCTAAATTACTGATAGCAATTTTTTGCTGGAAATGAGCTCTAGAATCGATCCCTGGCCGGTGACTGTTATGAAATGTAACATCCTGTATAGGAAGTGCTAAAAACTGACCAATTTAAAGTTTGGAAGCTATTGGTTGAATTGGCGAGGTTTTAGAGTAATTAATGTAAACAATCATTTCATGTTGGATTTTCGTCCGCCATTCCTGGCATCGCGGACGTCATCAGCTGTCTTCCAAAGAGAAGATCAGAATTTGTTCTTATGATTTCGGTCATGGCTTCCCATTGCCTCACCGCCCTGGGTTGTGCCGAGGGGGGCGATGAAAGCCCCGGCCGCCGAAAAATGCACGCTGTCGACGATGAGCCTTGAACCCACAGCCCCCGCTGAAACCGGTCCAAAGTCAATTTATTTTAAAATGAGCTCTAGAATCGATTCCTGGCCTGTGACCATCTAATAATATAAAACGCCAACCGTACGTACGTACGTATGCACGGAGGGGTTGAAGGGGTCGTGGGAGTGGGGAGAGTTGGAGGCTGGAGGGGTTGGGGGCGGGAGGAGTCGGAGGCGAGAGGAGTTGGGGGCGGGCGGAGTTGGGGGCGGAAGGAGTCGGAGGAGTTGGGGGCGGGCGGAGTTGGGGGCGGGCGGAGTTGGGGGCGGGAGGAGTCGGAGTGATTGGGTGGAGGAGAGAGTCGGAGGAATTGTTTTTGCCTACTTTTTGTAGGCTTTTCAGCTAGTTATGAAATGTAACACCCTGTGTAGGAAGTTGTAGGTTGTGCTAAAACTAACGAATTTAAGGTTTGGAAGCCTTTGGTTTAATTGGCCAGGTTTTAGAGGGTTTAGTAAAAAGATAGGATGTCCATTCATAAGGGACTTAGGAAGACTTTCCACCAGACTTTGTGAAGGGCCTTAGGGAGATGGATACTTATAAGAGTTCCCCACTCCCTCGTTGGGGAATCCCCAAGGGTTGGGAATTTCCAAGGGAGGTATCTAGTCTGGCTGGTGGAAGGTCCATCTCTTGGTTTATTGTTTATTATACAACAATATTATTATACAATTATTATTATACAATATTATATATTATAATATTGTAATATCTAAACTGGGTGGTTTCCCACAACCCTATAAACAAGCGATGTCCAGCTAATTGGCTGTATCGTTACGCGGATTCTACGTACCTTGAAGTGTAAACAATCAAATACGATTCCAAAGGTTGAATATTCAAAATAATAAACCAAAAATCATTCGTGTGACATGCAAGGCTGCCGTAAGATTGTCTTCGTCGTGGATAACAACCAGGGGCTGCAGTCTGCACGTTGGGTTTATAAGGGAAAGAAAAAAAATTAGGTAACAAAAGGAGAGCAGAGATTGAAAGAGCAGGAGAATCATAGGTGGTGGGGGAGTCCCGTCAGGGGTGCGATGGAAAAGGCGGGGGGCTCAGCCCTCAGTCCCGGCCTTCCATCCCCTTCCTACCCTTCGCCGTGCGAGCGAGTCTCTGCGGCAGTCAGTCGGTGCGTCGAGCCGCGGGACAGCAGGCCCTCTCTGTGCGATCTCTCTCCGACCTCATCCCGTGATCCCCCATCTGCCGACATGACGAGCCTCCTGTGCACGGAGAACCCACGAGGGGAGGCTCGCGCGCTCTACGACGCTCAGATCTGCTCCAATCAACAGGTTTTCGACAATCTGTTGTTGCTCGAGCTGAGATACACCCCTCGAGTCAACTACATCGAAACCGTTCAGAGGGTTGTTCAATCGGAGAGCAGACGAGTTTGCACCAGTTGGATGCTGGAGGTAAGTGTACTCTCTCGTGTACTTCACATTCTCTGACCCAGAAAACTATCTATTTAGGATGTTCTCCAGTTTCTCACACTAATAACAGAATCTACTTGTTTAATTTGAAACTGATACTTGCACAATAACTCAAGAAGTTAAAATTTAAAATATCCAGGAACGATTTTAATTGTATTGAAATATACCTGGGAGACCGAATGACTTGTATTCTTTTCAATAATGAACCTTTGGAATCACCAAAACAAAAACAACTGTGATCTCCCCCCCCCTCCCAAAAAAATTTCCTATTTTATCTCAAGGGACGCAGAATCCGAAATCGAATACACTTTTGCTGAATTTGATGAAAATATATATTATGGACTCTATTTTAGGTCTGGTAGTGTTTCAAACTGTCTGTCATTTTGAACAACCCTTAGAAGTTCAAAATTCAGAAAATAGGCCAAAAAACGTGTTTTTAGCGTTTGTGTGGGTATTACTATCATAATCATAGTAATATTATTCGGTTTCAGCACATAATTTCTAATATATGTACAACTTCAAAAATCAAAAATTGTCCACAAATTATATATAGTACCTATTTTACCTTTTAGTTAAACCCTTTTCACAATGAGTTAAACCTTTTGTTCTTTAATTTAAACCTTTTTGTCTTTCACTTAAACCTTTTTCACTTTCATTTAATTTTTTTTCACTTTCGTTTAAACATTTTTCACATAGAATTGAACCTTCTATTCCCAAGTAGGAAAGTCAATTTTTGAACAAAATGAATGCATGAAAATGTGTGAAATGCATGATTTCACTCACTAGAAACATCAGGTGAAAACTTTATTGTATAAATATATACGAACAGCAAAAATTATATATTATATGTAAACAAACTGACAGAAACAACGCAATCAATGGGCTCTTGCAGAAGTTTTATGGTGTCAATGTAGAGGTTGGCCATTGACTGCAGTGGGTAATAATAAGTACATGTCTGTCACATAATTTTGACAATCACGTGGAGTAAGAGAAGCAACACTTGCTGCTATTACTTGGGGAAGATAGTGCTCTTCTCGGCGACTCAGTATGTCTCCTGCTGAATTCTTTATCTTGGAAAACGCCTTTTCCACGGGGTTGAGCATTGGCGAATAAGGTGGTAGGAATTTCATCCTCATTGTAGAAGAAGCCATGAAATCCTTAACAGCGTGTGAGCGATGAATTCGAGCGTTGTGTAGTATAAGGACAACCCCCTCGTCAACAGAAACTTGACCCTCAAGAATTCCACGAAAATTTAGCGTAGGTATAAGCTCATCGTGACACGCAGTAGTAATGCTCGTCTTGACACACAGAAGGTACCCTAGTTACACAGACATGGGCAAATACGGCTCGCCTTCTTCTTAGGAGAAATGAGGCGACTGAATGTGTTTTCCTCTTTTCTACCTAGATCAGAACCGGGGTAGGCACCTGCTTTCGACTGTGACAGCCAGCATATGAGTTAATTTTTTATCCAAATTCTCATTCTCTTTCAAGGTTTAATTCAATACGAAATAGGTTTAATTCAAAATACAAAAGGTTTTAATGAAAGTTAAAAAAGTTTAATTAAATATGAAAAAGGTTTAATTCATAGTAAACAAAGTTTAAATTAAAGTAAAAAAGGTTTAAATCAATGCAAAAAAGGTTTAACTAAAAGGTAAAATACTATGTATAATATTTATGTAGGTATATGATGATATATGATGGGGTGGATAATTAACCTTTCGAGACTTGATTGATTTTCAATTTCTTTCTTTTTTTATTTTCTTTCAATCTATCCTTTCTTTATTTATTTGATTTTTAATTTCTTTCATTCTTTATTTCAATTTTTTTCTATAAAGAAATTTAAAATCAATCAAGACTAGAAAGTTCAATTAACCACGCCATCATATACATCAACTAGACTGTTCTATGCTCTATAACAACCACCCCATCATATACTTCAACTAGACAGTTTTACAATCTAATACAATTTATGTATATATTTATAATGAGAACTTGCATATTTCACACCGTTCATTTGTACCGTTGGTACAGTAATATACCATTGTTTTTATCCCTCCTCAAGTCATGTAAAAGGCAAAAAGGACAGCGTAAAAAATCGCTCAAAGATGAATTGATTACGAAGGACTATCGCTTTTTTTGACAAAATCTCCAACTCTTCCGAGAGTGGGAAAGATTTGTAGTGATATGTGCTGTACTCCACAAGAGGCTTTCCCCTAGGGCTGAAAACCTATTATTATTCTATAGTACACAGATCATGTCGATAACCTATTTAGCTCATTCCTACCAAACAAATAAGGCTGAAGATCAGGATATAGGGGTTTTTGAGAGAGCTGATCCGATTCTGATATCGAAAGTAGCTATATCTTAATCACAGTTGAAGAGAACCTACAGTTTAGTAGTGAAGACGTTCTGCTCACTGTGAACTGACCATTAGTTGCTGAAGCATGGTGAAGCTAGCCAGAACCTGTCATTGTTCTTGACAATGCAGAATCAAGGATCTGACGTATCCTTTGATGCATACTGCACCAATGCAGAAGCCCACCTTATAAATCACCAATAACTAGTCCCAAAATGGAGCCTATATACCAAATTTCATCAAAATCGGTCGGTCGATGGGAACTAAGGAAAGTGCCGCGTACGGCGGACGGACTACGTACCTTGAAACGTTAACCAACAAATTTTGAGGGGAGGTTACATTTTTTTTTGTCGATTCCAAAGGTTCATTATTGAAAATAATAAACCAAAAGGGTTAAACTCAACTGATTCAAACATCAGCTGATTCATAGCGATCGTACTTTTTTTTCTTTATTTGGCATTACATTTTGTATACAGCCATAATGATATTCATTTTATGTCATTATTCATACATTAATGTTACAATTTGACAAAAATTTAAACATTTCCTTGTATATCAATTCATTTCTAGATGATAACATTGACAGATATTCTATATTTACGTCGGTTCTATTTGCCACTGTATTAAATAATTCGAGTCTTTGATCTTCATGTTCTGGGCACTCCATTATAATGTGACACAAAGTTCCATTTGGATGACCGCATTTTTCGCATTGAGGGGTTTCTCCTGTCCAATTTTGTGCAGGTATGCGTCACATACACCGTGGTTGGATCTCAGCCGGAAAATTGTTCTGCAAATGGATTTGGGCAAATCTTTATTTTTGAACCAAGGTGCACGTGGTGGTACACTTCTATTTGCATCAAGTTTTGTTTAATGTTCCATCAGAAACACTTCTAAGTCAATGTAATCATCTACTTATCGACGGATGATGAACTGTGTATAATAATCAGTAGCGTTTTTAGTACTTAACGAGCATTTCCCTCTAATCGCTCCAGGTCAGTTCATGATACTTCTTGTTTGATAAATTATAATTCATCTCAAATATACAAATATAGTCTGGGGGCCCAAATCGGCGATAACGCATTCGAAAATTGCCGTTTTGGTTTATATTGAGTTACGACTAGTGATGAAAGTGTGTGAAGTCTCGACAAGGGTTAGACCTACGATAGGTATCATTACGGAGTCTAGAATTCAGATGAAAATTATAAGCAAAAAATCAATAAAGGTAAAATTGCATGATGTCAAAATATAAAATAAAATTATTACTGTAAAAAAAGCATAGCAGCTGTTTATTTTGGGGTGGAAACGTTTTATTTTGACTTGAAAAAGGTAGATACCATTCTCCTAACTAATCAAAGTTTGATTTCCCATGATTATAGCGCTTTTGTTGTATTTTGTTTCCTGCGACATTTCTTGTTAATAGGGTGTCAGGGGGTCAGGAAGTAGATATCCCTACTTTGTTTCCACTGCGGGAACCCTCCCCAAATCATTAACAAGTTATTCGAGTCAGAACAGATCTTTTCCCCGATAGCTGCTCCCCTTCACAACACCGATCTGATGAGGGCAGGTGCGAGAGCAGCAGCCCCGTACCAGCCTGTTGCGCTACCGGCGAAGACGCACGAAATCCAACTACAATCCGACCAGGTGTGTTCAACGGCAGTGACTACCACGCTGAGGCACCCTCACACAACCACTTGTTACCGCTCGAGCTAGCCAATACTTGCTATGTTTGCCTTCTGTGGTTTAAAATAAGTAGGATTTTCACGAACTTAATTATTTTGAGGTTGATTTGATGAGCGAGGGTTCTTTGAGAAAGGGATGGCGTGTTTGAGATTCTGAGAGACATCGTGACGGATTTGCATTCATATTCGGTGGGTACGAGTTTCAACTGGAAGATGAGACACAGCTTCCTCGTATCCATAACACATTTGAATAAATGATCCATTGAACTAGGGATAGTTGAAACTGCAATCTCTAAGTTCCCTCTAAATTTTAGCCTGACAAGTGGTGAGAAAAATACGCACTAGCGGAGGCTTCATAATATCGTCGGCTTACAAGTGAAATTCACTAAGTCAATTTTTTCAATTTCCGGTTTATTTGCTACTCCTATGTATTTTTTGACGCCCGAACGATTGGTGAAGTCAGTTTTGAGATCCGAGGAATGGTTTCCTTGGAAACTACAAAATACTATATCATCAAGTCAGCATTTCAAGAATTATAGACAGGAGAAATTCATTAAGTCGTTATTGTGGAAATTACCATGACTTAGTGAATTTCTCCAGTGAAAATATTGATACTGCCCTCTTGCCCATGAAGAGGAGAAATTCAATAAGTCACTTGAATGGATTAATTTCTGAATAATTCCTGTGGATCTTGGATGAAAATACCTAGGTGATACAAAGAACCGAATTCTGAAAGCGAGTGACACAAAGTGGCAGTGATTTCCTATTTAAAGTACTTTTGAATTCAAGTTTTAATTTTTTTCCACGCTGTTCCTAGCAATTTTATTCAAGTAGAATTTCAGAATGACTGTGTAAAATAAAACCAAGTCGAAGAGAAATAAAGAAGAGTTTAAAATAAGAATGAATAAGAAGTTGAAATTAGAGAAACAAAATTATTGTTGAAGATAAAAGAAAGGAAGATAAACCCCGTGACTTAAAAAAAAGAATCCTTTTCCCCCTTATAATTGCGATCAAGAATCAGGGTTGGAATCCATAAGTCATCACGCCCGAAGAGTTTTTCGTCAAGTGAAAACCATTAAGTCGTTATAGTCAGGTGAAATTCACTAAGTCAGGCACTTTTATGGAAAAAGTACCATGAAAAGTACTTTTGATTGAAGCCAGCCTCTTGAAACTCCCATAAAAGCATCTAGACATCCTGAGGAAGCTACGTTCCAAATTTCAACCCCTTAATCTAATTTCTTCCCCAAAAAACATGTGATTCAAAATTTGAAAAACTTCAACTTCGATTTTCTCAAAACTACTTTTCCTGACTTAGTGGATTTCACTTGTAAGTACGGTCATCATATTATGATGACCAGATGACAATGTCTGAGGGACTATTCAAACTCGTAAACGCACGATGCTAGTACCACCAAAATCGGATAGCTGTTGAAGTTATCCATATTACAAGGATTTTTGTGCATGAACAGTGGCTACCGATTACAATGAAATTATTGAACCATTTAGGTCAAGTCCTCACCTCACGATTATAGAGAAATTCATTTGGATGTAAAATTTAAAAGTATCCATGCTTGTTACACGGATCATGATCACCATAATATTGATAGGACCATCAAGAATCTCAATCTCATAATCTCTTGAAATTTCATCGAATTCCGATCGAAGAATTTATGTTTTGAATGCGCCAAGGCTTCTATACCCTAAAATCCTTAAAATTTCATCGACATCGTACTGAAACTTCTTTGGTTCACTCACTACATGGTTTCTGCTTCCGAGTCGACCAAGAAAGCGGAAAATATGTTTTCACTTCTCAAGGTTCAAAAAAAATGTTCTCCAAAATCAAAATTTCCACTAGCGTTTCACTTGGACCTTCCTGAACAATTTTGGCTCCATGTCTGTGTGTCTGTCATGGAATCTTTGCAACGGGGATAAGAAAAGTTGTTTCCGATTTCGTTGAAATTTTCAAGGAATGTTGTACAGGTTAGCGTACAGATGGTCCCCTAAGATACCTAAGGTACTTAAGAGTGCAAGATACTTGGAGATTGATGTTTTGAGGAGGGCGTCGGTGGTCTAGTGGACAGTGTACCCGACTGCGGTGATAAGATAAGGACCGTCTAGCGGGGACGCGCGTTCGAGTCTGGTCGCCGCAGAAAGTTTTCTGTCTATTAGACGATCGGCAATCTCTCGTTCCAACCCAGGGCGGTGATGTTTGGGAAGCCATGAGCGAAATCATCAGAACAAATTCTTATCTCCCCTTAGGGAGACAGCTGATGACGTCCGCGACGCCAAGAATGGCAGTCGGACGAAAATTCAACCTGAAATGGTTGCTTACTTTACTTTACTTTACTTTTTGATGTTTTGAGATTAGCTGCTATGTACGGATCATCTATACAATCGGGTTTTGGATAAGAGGAAACCATGTGCCACACCCACAGAAACTATGCGCAGACTTTTGAGGTTCATTATTTTCAATAAAGAACCTTTAGAATTCAGGAGAGAAAAAATGAATACCCACTCAAAATTTGTTGGTTTACGTTTCAAGGTATGCAGAATCCAAAAATATTGTATTTGAAAATCCTTCCATCCGCCGTACGCGGTACTGTCCTTAGTTACCATGGACCGATTTTGATTAAATTTGGTACATGGGCTCCATTTGGGGTCTAGTTGTGCCTCAAAGCTTTTGGTTGATGTCAGTCACTTCTAAGGGATGAAAAATAGGGGTTGCAATTTTCAAAACGCCTTAGCTCGAAAACTCTTTGTATAATGATATTGTTTCTCCACCAATTTAAAATAGTATCGAATGATACCACCCAGGGCTTTGTAGGACCAACCGTTTGTTCCCTATGATAACTTAAGGGTTGAACTTACGATAAATCAAAAACACGAGTGTGAATCGCAAAAGACTGTTCACTGAAGGAAATATACCTGATCTCCTTTCAAATTTCAGCTGATCGAATGCGATGATTGTTCGTTCCTTTGAAATGAGTTTCGTGTTGTACTAAGTTGTGTGTCCTTGGTAAACAAGAATCAAATTGCGTAATGAAGGCACCCACAACACACTCTCAACACTCTCAGGTAACGATGTTATTGTTAGTAGGTAGTATAAACGGAAAAGTCGCTTTCTATGCAAAAGACAGTATGATCGCTTTCTATGATCTGGACGGTAAAATAATAAATCGTTGTGTAATAATTTTCATTTTTTCCCCCCATTTAAATCCATCTTGTCTGGTGCGTTAGTATTTGCAAATATTTACCTGAAAAACAATAACCCCTACTGATCGCCTACACCTCTGGTTTTGCAGCTCACTGAAGATTGCAAATTTGAAGACACTGTGTTCCCCATGGCCGTGTCCATTATGGACCGATTTCTGTGTCTCGGGTCGGTGTCGCGGGCGCAATTCCAACTGACGGCTTGCTCGTCACTGATGATGGCGTCCAAACTCCGATCCGTGCACGGGTTTCCTAGAGGGATCTTCGAGATGCACTCTAACTACACCATTAATCCAGCTCAGCTCGTGGTAAGCAACTTCGTAAATACCGCATGTATCGTATAAGTATGTATAAGGACTTTGGGTCCTATTTAAATCATTCTCCGCGTCAACTGCACTTCAACAGATTTTCGACAAATGTTCACCATCTGGTATACCATCAGTAATTTTATTATAATTTCATCAGTTAGATGCCCTCATTCCATGACTCCTCGGTTATGTGAAGGCACTAGAGGAGTTATCCGTCTAATAGGAAAAGAACTTGAACAAAAGCTCCAACTTGACGCATGTGCCACGAGTCATATTTGGCTGTTATTTCTCTGCAAAAGTATTTTTGGTGACATTATATATTCTAATGATTTCTCATTGTAAAATGTATAATTTGTTGTGAAACAGAGCTGGGAAACCCTAATGGCCTTCAAGTTGAAATGGGACCTGGAGTCGGTGACAGCCAATGACTTCGTGGACCACATGATCGCTCGGCTGCCGGCCATCCAAAAGCTGCAGCAGTCACGGCTAGTCCGGTGCCATGCACACGTCCTAGCCCACTTAGCCATCACTGGTAAGTCACCAATTACCGTTTTAGATAAAATAGCAGAGAAACCTGAAAACTCATCGATCTTCATCAACTATTGCAATGTTCCCGTATGTCAAATGGGATTGAACAACACATAACCAATTTTTTCAGCGGGTATTTTAATAGCAATGATGGAAAGAAGGACAAGCGCTCCAACCCAGGATAGTGAATAAATATGCAACATTATACTGTAAAGCTACTATTTCTATTATCTACAGTCGGACCAACCATTGTTGGGATTTTGATAATGAGTGGGTAGGATAAAACATACAAACATTGTGAAACCTAAATTTAAAAAAATTAGTTATGGTATTTTGGCTCCACGTTATGACTTCATGGGACCTTCCAAATTGTAGAGTATGAAGTGGTGAAAGCAATATTTATTCTCACAGTCACACTGACACGAAATTCTACCAAACCAACGCATCAGATTCTGGGAGTTCAGATTCTTACGTTCCTGCCCGCAAAATCTCAAGTCTTAAATCCCAAAATTGCTGATTATACCACGACCACAATGCCGTAAAGAGAGACAAATTTCTAGTAGGTACCACCCTACCGTAACTAGAGGAGAGTCTCAAATATTCACGTATTTTTTATTTTTTGCATAATTGATAGGATCTGAGAGCATCACTCCACTGTATGTTGACATTTGCACAGTGATTTCCTCACCTCCTTATTGGTGGTAGTGGAAAATAGTGTAACTCCAGATTGTCTTCAATTCTTGGGTTAAGCGGAGGTGTCTCAGTTTCACAGGCCGTAGGTATCTCATTATCCTAGTAAAGAAAGTTGTATCAATGGGTACCTTTAAACATCCCTTTTGTTTCGAAAATTGTGCCGAGCAAATATAATAATTATGATTCGTCGTTATTCTTACAAACATTTATAAGCGATCTACCCAATCATGGTCTAACTCCAAAGCCCCGTCCACACGTGTGAATCATTGGTATGGTGGAATATGCTGTTAGTCACGAACGATTTTATCCTCAAAGGTACTCGTACTCGTCTTGTGTGGACGTGTAACTGGTATGTGCTTAGAACCCATGTTTGGGTCAGTACGGCATGGCGTTCTTTACCGCACCATCCTTCCCAGAAAGGTCTCTGGTTGGTTCGTCGGAATTTGAGGGTTTTTGTTCGTACAGCATGGGGTACGAATGGCAAACAACAAATGATTTGCGTGACAGTGGTCTCGCACGAGGGTTTTAATCGGTGAGGGCTCTCTGTTCCTTAGGTTTTTTCTCCTTGATGAAAAAGTAGTAATACGCAAGATTTCTATGGTACCTACATAAAAACGCTGCAAATTATTACACAATGGTTTATTATTTTTCTATATAGATCACTCGTCTACAAAATCACCAACCATCCAATATAAAGAGAAGGAAAAAACGCTGCAAATTACTACACAATGGTTTATTATTTTTCTATATAGATCACTCGTCTACAAAATCACCAACCATCCAATATGAAGAGAAGAAAAAAAAAATCGAAAAAAAATCAAAATCACCAACCATCGATCGCATTTTGGTCAGCTCTAATTTGAACGGAGATTAGGCCTCTTTTGCAATTCACACTCGTGTTTTGATTTACATATATATATATTTCAATATAAACCCTTAAATTTTCGTAGGGAGCGAACGGTTAGTCTTACAGAGCTCCGCGTGGTCTCAAAAAATTCTATAGAATCTTAAATTGAAGGAAAACCAATACCTTTATATCAAAATTTTTTGAGTTGGGGCGTTTTCAAAATTTCAAAATTGATTTTGGAACCCTTAGAAGTGACCTACATCAACCAAAAGCTTCGGGGCACAACTAGACCCCAAATGGAGCCTACATACCAAATTTCATCAAAATAGGTCAATGCTAAGTGGCAAAAGTGCCGCGGACGGCGGACGGACAGCCAAATTTTTATTCGATTTTTGGATTCTACGTACTTACCTTGAAACGTAAACCATCAAATTTTGAGGGGGTGTTACAATTTTTTTTTTTTTTTTTGGTCGATTCCAAAGGTTCATTATTGAAAATAATAAACCAAAATTGAGTTTGATACCCTACACATCAAAAAATAAATACAATAAAAAACGCTGAAAATTATTACACAAAGGTATGTTATTTTTCTATGTAGATCACTCGTCTGCAAAGAAGACGGCTTTGCCATTGTTAACACCAACCAAATTGAAGAAAAACATCGATCGCATTTCGGTCAGCTAAAATTTGGACGGAGATTAGGCCTCAAAGAATTTTTTTCTTGGTCGATTCCAAAGGTTCATTATTTAAAATAATAAACCAAAATCCTAAAATATATTCAGTACAATAATTTCAATTTCATTCAGACAGTTCGTCGGTACCATTCTTCCATTAGTACCTTGGAATGAGAAGACAGACAGAATTCGGTTATTCGCACATGGCCAGTAGCCAAATACATATAGGTACACACCTTTTGAGCTTCAAGAAGTTAAAAGAGCCGGAGGAGAGAAGACTGGGCTGTGAGAAAGTGTGTCGCTCTGATTAGAACGTTATCGCTTGTTTGCCCACCCATCTGGGTCCTAAAGCCTCGTTCCTCTGGTCGTCTGAACGTTCAGGAAAGGCCTCATGGACTTCCGAAGACACTTGCCGCTATCCTTCCTGAGAAAAAAATTACCTTCCACCTGCTCCTCACCCGCACCCTCGCTACCGTGGTCACCTTGAGGGAAATGAACGCGGTTGAGCAATGGATAGATAAGACCTGGATCATTCGTTTCTTAGTCATTATTCGTCGTATAAACTACTTACCTGTCCTGACATAGTAATTATGTGGAAAGTTATTGGGTGGCTCAATACAAAAGTCAGTTGTTCTAAAACATTTGTGTAACATCACATACCTTTTAATATATTATTAATTCCGTATCAACACATTGGTTTTCATATAGATTTATTTCAATCGGTTGGTTGAGGGGGTCTCAGTCGGTCGCCGCTCGTTCTTCGTTCCGGGTTAGTATTTCCCTCAATTACCGGCGCTAAAACTTTAAAACTTGTACCTAAATTTGAAAATTTCAAGGATTTTTGAAATTCATTGGTGCATCTGCCTAGACATTTGAAAAAACTATAGTATTGCCGCTGGGATCATCAAAATCGAAAAATAATTGCAGGCGAAATTGGAAAAAACAAAATTCAGTTAGGTGATGATTCCAGCGGTAATCTTTTAGTTTTTTCAATTCCCTAGGCAGATGAACCAATAAATTTCAAAAATCCTTGAAAGTTTAAAATTTAGGTACAATTTTTGAAGTTTGAGCACCGGTAATCGAGGGAAATACTAACCCGGAACGAGGAACGAGACCCCCTTAAATTGAACCCCCTTAATATATTCAAGAAAGTACTACAATTACATAATAGAAGATCCCAGCAAATGTATGAAGGGAGATTGCCTTCTGGCAGGAGGCGGATTCCAAACGGATCCAATCGACGTCGAATTTCCAGATCAGGTAAGGTTAGCAAACATCGCTATTTCTGTTGGCTCACCGTCTTACGTGCCGATAAAGGGATTCGATGTGACCAACAATCAAACCAAACATCCCTGATCGATGTGAGCGATCCGTATGGCCACAGTTCAAGAAAACCAGGCAGGAAGGCTACCACCTGAGCTACCCCGTTCCTGTTTATTCTATATAAACTGCTTCTTATGGAAGGAAAGATACTGTTATCAGTGTCTATCACGTGTCGATGATTTGGACAAGTGTGTGTGGTCCATTCACGGTAATTTATGGTTTATAGAATTAGCTGTTCCTGAACTAATTAGGTTACCTCCCTATATGTGTCATCCAGACATTCTTTGGTCAGTAAGCGATGGTCATGGGTCGGAAATATTCTTTTCAACTTCAAATTTTTATTCGATGCTCAAAAACCCACTACAAATCTAAATTCTAGGGGGAAACAGCTGGACAGAGTGGCGTGACGTCACAAACAGAATGTATTAAGTTCCTCTCCAGGTGAAAGGGGAACACGTGACGTCACATGGGTAGGATTCCGATCATCGGGAACCCCTTATACTGAACCGAGATTAGAATGTACCGAGAAAGTGCACCGTGACGTCACAAAATGGAGGTAAACTCATTATTGCTGATGCTGGGTTGTTTACTTTAGGAGTGTATTATGAACGTAGAACTGACACTAGATGCATTTTTTTATACTTGGGATTATTTTCCCCTTTCAACTACTTTGCAAAAACCAAAAACTATTTGGCAAGAATTGGGCCGCACAATGTAAAGCAGCGCCATCTACGTACATGCTACGGCTGTACTGAGAGATGGACAAATGGACGTACCCACCCGTACGGCAGCGAGATGGGGACAAGGGAGCCGCGGCGCAGCTGCAGGTAAACCAACACCTGGCATAGTAATCATCGCTCGATCAAGGGCATTTAAAGATCCCGGGTCACTCACCAAGTACAAGGGTATACGTCTCCGTCCCTCACCTGTCTCACAGAAGAATTGGGTTCCAGGCTCAAGGAGAATTTCATACGTCTGGTGGACCCATCAGGCTTCAAACCTTATCTTGCTAATAAAAGGTCGATTTTACCAACGCGGATAAGCTAGAGTTAATCCTCAATAGAGATCCTTTCAGGTGGTTTAACTCTATGAACCGTGAATTATATGCGAATCCGAGCTGTCCCTATTTTGAAAATTCATTATTCCTGTTCTACCTTCTAGGTTGAAACGAACTATGAAAATATTTCGTGAACGGTCAGAATCCTGATCCGCTGATTTTATTTCAACTCTGGCTTTACATGATCCTAGGTTCATATCGGAGCACCTTAGCGGATGCGTAACACTGACATTTGGAATAGAACGAGAAATTGGAGTAAAACCTCCTTGATGGCAAATATACAACATTTTCTGGTTTCTCTAGAAATCGCCTGCAAAGTTGTGATTCGACCACCAGGAGGCAATATAAGGCACCAATCAGGATAAAGGATACCATGGTAGGAGAGAAAACAATTTTTTCTTCTCCAAAAAAATTCTACAAACTCAGAATTTCTACTCACATTTCACGTTTCAAAGATTGTTCGTTTTTGGAAAGGGCTGTGTAGCCAAGTTCTACAGATTAAAAAGAATGCAAGTTGTACTGCAGAGTGGGAGAAATTCCTTAATGCAACTTTTGGTTTGTTGTTTTCAACATTGAACTTTTGGAATCGAGCCATAAAAATTTCGTACCCCCCCCCCCCCTATCAACAATTTAATGGTTTACGTTTCAAGGTACCTAGGTATGTAGAATCCAGAAATCGAATAAAACATTGTCCGTCCGTGCGCCGCACGCCACAATATAACGCCACTTTGCCCAGTTCCCACGGACCGATTTTGATGAAATTTAGTACATCGGCTCCTTTTTAGGTCTAGTTGTGTCCCCAAATTTTGGTTATTGTCCGTCATTTTTAAACGGTGAAAAGTGGGGAAAACCTTTTCATAACACCCTAGCTCGAAAATTTTCGAAATATCAGTATTTTTTTTATTCATTTAAAATGTCCCAAATTTTTAAGAATTTTTTGACACCACCCACAATTCTGTGGGACCAACCGTTTGCTCGATGAGAATAATTAATTACCTAATTAATTAATGTTTCATGACCTTTTCATCAATTTAAGATAGTTTCAACTTTTAAGAAACGAATGATACTACCCAGACGATCAACAATAGTTAGATTTTTTATTGTGAAGTTGATCAGACTAGGATCAAACTGATTAAACGATTTTCGCTTATTTCTCTGGCAATTATTGTTCGATTTTGATGATTCCAGAGGCAATCTATTAGCTTTTCAATTCCCTATGTCCATGCAATAATAAATTTCGAAAATCCTTGAATATTTCAAATTTAGGTACAACTTTAAAAGTTTGAGTTCCCTTCAATTTAGGGAAATACTGACCCGGAACGAGGAACGAACGGCGACCGACTGAGACCCCCTTAACCACTCACCCCTACCTACTCCTGGTTGTTAGAAGGTTTCTGACTGGTGAACTTGACAAAAAATAATTAACCGTTGTATACTAATTTTCTGCGTTTTGTATATAGTTTTGAAAATAAAACATGAAACACGAATTTTGGAGCTAAAAATTGGGATTGCGTGGGTTCAAGTGAGCTGATTAGTATTCTGAGCTATTACAACAAATTCCAACCCACAATATTTGCCTATTCGCTCAATGATACGTGGCGTCGTTGAACGAACTGGATTTACGTTGAAAATAGAATCCAAACAGATCAATGACCGTCTTGTCCCTGAATTTAATAGCGCCACTATTACAGCACTGTCTTCCGCCTGTACGGACGGAAGTAGGGGCGATGAAGGAGGACTCCTCAAGACATGAACTTGAGGGGCGTACAAGTCCGTTGGTAACAGCATATGGTTGCTCCAACTGTCCATCCGCTCTGCCTGGCGAGCAAGGTCATTTCATAACTTTCAAAAGAAGAAGAACTAAGTACCAAGAATAATAGTAAATGGATTCTACTTTACCAAATATTT
Organism: Apolygus lucorum; assembly: GCA_009739505.2. Taxonomy (NCBI): domain Eukaryota; kingdom Metazoa; phylum Arthropoda; class Insecta; order Hemiptera; family Miridae; genus Apolygus; species Apolygus lucorum. The sequence goes on along the minus strand of CM019167.2, from coordinate 45,267,254 downwards.
GTTGGCCCGCAGTTCACTCGTTTTGGTTTATTATTTTCAATAATGAACCTTTGGAATCGACTAAGAACAAATTTTTAGGCAGGTAGTTCCCAAGGTGTATAGAGGAGAGAAGAGTCTTCTGAATTAGGGTTCTAAGTCTGAAAACGCTGCAAATATTTACACAAAGGTTTATTATTTTTCTATATAGATCACTCGTCTGCAAAGAACACGGCTTTGCCATTTTTACCACCAACCAACTTGAAGAAAAACATCGATCGCATTTCGGTCAGGTAAAATTTGGACGGAGATTAGGCCTCTTTTGCGATTCTCACTCGTGTTTCTGATCTATCGTAAGTTCAACCCTTAAATTCTCGTGGGGAACGAACGGTTTGTCCTACAGGGCTTCGCGTGGTCTCAAAAAGTTTTAAAAATTCTATACTATCTTATATTGATGGAAAAACAATACCTTCATATCGGGGGCGTTTTCAAAATTTCAAAATTCATTTTCGAACCCCTAGAAGTGACCTACATCAACCAAAAGCTTTGGAGCCCAACTAGACCCCGAATGGAGCCTACATTCCAAATTTCATCGAAATCGGTCAATGCTAAGTGGGGAAAGTGCCGCGTACGGCGGACGGACGGCCAAATTTTTATTCGATTTTAGGATTGTACGTTCCTTGAAACGTAAACCATCAAATTTTGAGGGGGTTTTGAAAAAAAAAAAATTTTGGTCGATTCCAAAGGTTCATAATTGAAAATGATAAACCAAAATAATTTTTTTTCTTGGTCGATTCAAAGGTTCATTATTGAAAATAATAAACCAAAAATTTCGATATAAAGGTAGGTATTGGTTTTCCTTCAATTTAAGATAGTATAGAATTTTTTGAGACCACGCGGAGCTCTGTAGGACAAACCGTTCGCGCCCTACGAGAATTTAAGGGTTGGACTAACGATAAATCAGAAACACGAGTGTGAATCGCAAAAGAGGCCTAATCTCCGTCCACATTTTAGCTGACCGAAATGCGAACGATGTTTTTCTTCATGTTGGATGGTTGGTGGCTTTGCAGACGAGTGATCTATATAGAAAAATATAAAAAAATTGTGTAATAATTTGCAGCGTTCTACTCTGTCGGACAACTCGGTCCCCCAGAAGAATATACTTAACTCTCTCCCCTAGGTTTAAGAGGATTAATTTTCAGGAAACTCTCGTAGCAGTTTCTTAGCACTTATCAAGATCTATTCAAAACCATTTGTCAAAACGTTGTCGAATAAAAACTTGAACTCGTATTTTATACCTAATACCTTACATACCTTTTTATTTTTTAATTCACCTTCATTTTCACCAATTTTCACATAATTAGGTAATTAATTATCCTCATTAGCGAATGGTTGATCGGTCAGATCTCTGTGTGGTGTCAAAGAATTAATGAAAATGTTCGCTATTTAAAACTAATGAAAAAACAATAGAGCATTTTGAAAAATTTTCCCTCACTTTTTACCTCCCAGAAGGGACTGACAATAACCAAAACTTCCGGGTCACAACTAGACCCCAATTGGAGCCGATGTACCAAAGTTCATCAAAATTGGTCCATGGGAACTGGGCAAAGTGCATCGTACGGGGTACGGTTGACGGACGGAAAAAAATCGTATTTAATTTTTGAATTCTTACCTTAAATTTTGATGGGATTCCATGAAAAAACCAGATAAATAAACCGACAAATCAGTTTTTCATCTGCCCCTTGTACTCGCATTGGGGTTGTGCAGTTCTTGTGAGATAGTACGTTTTATGTTCACACTTGGTTTCCTCTTCTTCTTTCCTGGTTAGGTATGCGTGAGCAGCATCCCCTAAACTCAAGTTTCTTCCAAATCATGCGTCAGTCTCCATTCAGAATTCGTTATGAATTTATTAGATGCGAGTAAAATAAAGTGCGGCTCATTTTGTGATTAGAAAACTCGTTACAGATTGATTTGTATACGAGTAACCATGAAAAACAAGATTAAATAGTTCAATAGTAACCATTGAATTAAAAAATCGATCTATCCACGTAATTATTCCATAAAATTATTGCCCACCACATACCGGACATCCTGTTTGTTATTTACACACCTACGTGATTTTTCATGGATTTCGTTTATAATGAAGCTATTTCCTGTCTGCTGAATCGAACGGGAGTCGTGATTACGGGACCTTTTATCACGTGGGGCCCAGAAAAAGGGATTTCTACTCCTAGCATCCCCTGTCTGGAGGCCGTGGTCCCCCCTCCATGGCCACAGGCCCTCACCTGGCTCCAGGTGCTCCTCTCCCATCTGTCCTCTCAGCCTCTATGTCACCCATGTTGTCCGTCGGAACTTTAATTTGACCCGTTTCTATTCCTTCGGAATTTCCTATATCATCATTAAGGTTGATGATGGTCGGTCCTTGTACTAGTGATGCTTTCGTCTGTGCATCAGGTATGGAGTGGATCATCCAAATAGTGGAAGTTATGCAAACAGAATGATTAGTGGATGAGTGAGGATGTCCTGTTTATTAGGACGAATAACTAACTACTTGACTGCCATTAAAGTATCTGATTATCCACGATTTTGTAGCCAATAAATTCTACGTGCATAGCACTTTGAATAAACGGTTCAGAGTAATGGTGGATTTTGATGGGTCATGTCAGAATACTGTGATGAGATAGAAGGTCTACTAAGGAAGAATGAAAATTTGATTTTGACTTCAATTAAGTCGAACTGATTGCAAGAAGTTGGATAAGTAAAATGGGGCTTTCCGTGATGACCATAAAGAAGGTTTTCAACCCAAAATGGGGGGTGCGCTTTCATTAACAAATTTGATTACTGGTTGCTGAGGAGCAAAACTGAGTACAAGTCGAAGAAACGAACAGCGATCGCATTTTGGTCAGCTAAAATTTGGACGGAGAGCCTCTTGCGATTCGCAATCGTGTTTCTGATTTATCGTAAGACCAACCGTCAAGTTCTCATAAGGATCGAACGGTTGGTCCTACAGAGCTCTGGGTGGTCTCATTCGATTCTAAAAATGCAATACTATTTTAAATGGAAGAAACAACAATACCTTTATATGTAAAGTTTTTGAGAAAAGGGGTTTTGAAAATCTCAGCCGTTATTTTTCACCCCTTAGAAGTGACCACTTGTCTCCAGTAGGTACTCTGTGGAAGTGACTGACAACAACCAAAAGCTTCGGGGCACAACTAGACCCCAAATGGAGCACTTATACCAAATTTCATCAAAGTCGATAGATGGGTAACTAAGGAAAGTTCCGCGAACGGCAAAATTTTTTTCGATTTTTTGATTCTACGTACCTTTAAACATAAACCATCAAATTTTGAGGGGGGGGGGGGATAAACTTTTGTTTCTTGGTCGATTCCAAAGGTTAATTATTGAAAATAATAAACCAAAATTAAAGAATCAATTTAATAAACATATTTTCAGCCCTTTGGCCCCGAAGTGATGAATCAGCTCTGCGATGTGCGAACGTAAAAAACAGTTTCCAAACAATTTTTTGGGGATAGTGTGAGTCTATTTTGTTTCCTGTGAATTCTCATTGACGGAGTCTCAGCTAATGCCCCGACGTGAGATCATTTCGTACTCATCCAAACTGACAAATTCCAAACAATTGCATTTCAAATCACAAGGACTGAGCAGTTGGGGTCTAGATGCCCTTCCATGTTTTGTCAGATCACCAATAACCGCTGAGCAAACGCAAACATCAAATCCTTGGACAAGTATATATCGATACCTTAAACGTAAAGGTGTCCAAAAACGGAGTTTTAAGAGAAACGCAAAAGAAGTTTTCACCAATGTACAATTCCTAAAATAATGGCTTATTACTCACAACCATTTATAAAAATTATAGTAAGTTGTAAGTTTGTTTGTAATCCTGTAGGAACCAAACGGAGAAAATAATACCATTAACAATCAAATTATCTCGTCACGTTGAAGATATGAGAAAGCTATGTGCCACACCTCTTGGATACGAACCAGATTCGAAACAGGGAGTAAATGTCGTAGAGAACAAACCATGTGACTGCAGAGAAAGATCAAGGTCGGCGCGGTGATAGAGAAAAGGGATCAACTTGAAATGTAAAGGCCTCTCCGTAACTTTTCTCCGTGGTCATTCCATTGTTTTTTCGTGCTAATGGTTCGTTTTGTTGCGCAATATGCATACGAAATGGATGGTTTTATTGACGTCAAGTGCCGTGACAGTTGTTAAGGTAGTATTGTCAATGATGCAAGTAGTAAAAATATCGATACCTTAAAGCACAGAGTCGCTAGGTCCACCAATCACACATTTGTTTTTTTTTTTTAATTCAGTAAAACTCATTTTCAACAAAACTATTATTGACCTTCTTGACGATTATAGCTTGAAAATTTGTTGAAGAAATTAAAGAGTTTAGTGTAATAAGCCATTATTTTAGGAATTGTGCACTGGTGAAAACTTCTTTTGCGTTTTTATGAAAACTCCGTTTTTGGACATAGCGCCTTTGTGCTTTAAGGTATTGATATGTTGGCAGACATAATATGTTGAAAAGAGAGACAGTACTTATTTTAAAAGGATCAAGGACTTATAGCTAGACAGAAGAAGGCAAGTTGATAGTTAAAACGAGTATGGTTTATTGGGGCTCTACCAGCCCTATTTATAACCCCCTATACCTACATAGGTATAGGTAGGTGTTGCTAGTGGAGGCCGACAGGTCCCACTATAGTTTACATAAAGATCGCATCTGACTTCTTGGTGAAACATCCAAACTCACACGCAATACGCGGTTCCTGGTGTCCTGGCACCGTGATGATACCACAGATTTGTCCCACGGTGGTACAAAGAAAATCCAGAAGTATGCAAATTAGGATCCTTGAATTTAAAAGCTTGGGTAACATAAGTAAGCCTTTACAGGAACCGAAATATTGAAAAATCGGTGTATTTGTGAATATTATCCCCCACCCAACCGCCTCTCATGCTTATTTCGTTTTTCTAATCAAGTAATGTGCGACTGAGAAGTATCGATGGAAAATTGTGAAGTAGGAAGCTCGCTCTACGTAGTCAAAATCCACCATCTTTTCAGTAAATAACCCCTCACCCCTTCCACACAATAAACAATCCTTTCAAAACTCTGGCGACGTAGTGCACAGCTAGATAGATTTCCGCACCTTACTAAAAAGAGTCTCGTAAATCGGTTGAAGAATAAGGGTTTATCGCGGATTTGGATTCAGAATAATCTAAAACGGATTGGTAACTTGGTTACTTCTGTTTCCTGTTGAGAGTTGTCCTCTTACACCCCAGATTAATCACATGAGGACGTCTAAGCTTACAGTGGAACGGCCTAAAAAATGAAAAACGATCAGTAGATTGAGTGATATGATAAAAAAAAAAGAGTCTGGCAAGTGGTTGTGGCACATAGCTTCCTCGTATCCATAATCCGATTATATAGATGATCGGATGCATTGTAGCTGATCTCAAACCATCTATATCTAAGTACCTTGCACTACCCAATCAATGGGGGGTGCGCCTCGATTTTTTTTTAGATTTTTAATCGAAAGTAGACTACATCCTGAGAATTTTGGCTCCAACCGCGACCTTCTAGCGTAAGTAGATCTGTTTCTATGATTTTTCAAAGTTTCGACCGTTTATGACGTCACGCGCCCCTCTCGCCTGGGCGGGACGCCCCAGCCCACTGTGACGTCATAAACGGTCGAAACTTTAAAAATTCATAGGAAAAGATTTACACACGCTAGAAGGTCGCGGATGGTACCAAAATTCTCAGAATGAGGTCTACCTTAGATTAAAAATAACAATAAACAGTTTTTCCCACCCAGGCGCACACCCTATTCAGAATTCAAGGTCATGGTCAATTCAAAATGGCTGTTGACCCCCAGAATTTATGACTTTTGAAACGATTCTATATTTGCGCATGCGCTGAGGCTACTATTGATCCGGGGATGCCAATTTTCATGGGGGGCCATCCACATGTCAATTCGCACAATCCCTTAAAATGTCATCGAAATCGGAACAATAACTTCGTATAGTTTTGCCCGTTACAAGGTTTCCATGACGGACACACACAGACAGATAGATACGCAACGAAAATTGTTCAGGAAGGCTTAAATCGTGAAATGCGAGTGGAAATTTCGATTTTGGAGAATTTTTTTTCAACCTTGAAAAGTGACAAGAATGCTTCCGTTACCTTGGTAGACTCGGAAATAAAATCGAGCGAATAAGTTGAGGATTGGGCAACGGACACAAAATTTAATTGAAAAAACGCACGTTTATCGACACTAGTCAACCTTTATGCACAATTAGAAATTCCTGTGATGTACCGCTAGATAAATAAATCACAGGAAAACGTGAACAACCCCGCAAAAAGTTATTAATATTACGCATGGACAGCTTATACATTTGCTTTCACCAAGGAAGCTTTGTTTTTTGATAAACGCATTAGTTCGAATCATAAAGGTATGATGTGAGTAATCACCTACTGCCCATTTTTTGGTCTACTTGGCCAAATTCTTGCCGACCTCCTCCACTCTATGCCTCCTTGCCTTGGACTGCCTTCTATTTTGCATATCACCAGGTGTGTGGACTAACAGGACACGGTGTAAAATGGAATCACCTCAATCAAATTGATGAGATATGGAGGGCGCAAGGAAGATATTATTGTGGTTAGGAAGAGCGAACGGAGCTGTAAGCACCAAACAGTCCGGAACACGGTTACGCCCCTCACCTCAACACCTGGCCAGAAGGAAAATTCAGTCGCGCGTACGCGTGATCTGACATATGCTGCTTGATGGCCGACTCTGCCCTCCCACCCCCCAGGATACCTACTACGCAGTTCAGATCAGAGGCGAATAAAGAAATGTTTTTTAATCTGATGCGAAAATCAATGCCTACCTCTAGTATTTGAGCTGCAGAAGTTGACATTTAGTTCAACAGCATTAAATTAATTGATATTTTAAAAACATATTGTTAATAAGGCATGCATTCCAGGAGACGTCCCATTGGATAAGAATTAGTTCAATTTCAACCAGTAAGCCATAAAAGATACATTTTTAGGACGTCCCACAGTAAGACTTGGGCGTCCTTATGCGATCGATCTGGGGTGAAGGAGGACAACACTCAACAGAAAAAAAAATAACCACACAGCAATCCGTTTTAGACCATTCTGAATCCAAATCCGCGAAAAAAACCATAGGTGAATGTCTCTGTGACAAAATTTTGTGTCGTCTGCCCAGGCCTTAGTTCCCAACCGATTTTCGTGTTTCTTTTTTTTTTACTCAAATAACTTCCGACTTGTACATAATTTCACCAAAGTATCGAAATTCGCAAGGGGATGGGGCGAGTGGGGGGATAATATTCACAAAATATCCGATTTTTCAATATTTCGGTTTCTTTATAGCTTACTAATTGTCCCAAGCTTTGAAATTGAGAAAAAATCCTCATTATAAGTACCTCCGAATTTTCATGAATTATTCTCTGTGTCACCATGGAACTAATAGTGGTGCCACCATGGTGCCAGGACACCATAAACCGCATATTTCGTTGTTTTTTTTCTGTTTCACCTTGAATACGGATGAGAACCTCAACGGACTGCCTATCAAAACTAATAGATGAAAGTTCAATGTTACGACACGTATTTCCGCTTTGGTGCCAGACTGGCACCAATGGTTGCGGTGGGGGGACTCGAATTCGCATGTTGGGTATCGTAGATCATGGATTTTAAAATGCTCTTCAGATTCGAGGCTCCCATGCCTTTAGAAATGTTATGGTGGATAATGGTGAGGGGGGGAGGGAATTTCTTGCCTAAAATACCAAATATATTACATCGAGTGAAACAGTTTTATTGCTTACCAACTGGTTAAACTGATCTAATGCTTATCCAATGGGGCGTCCCCTGGAATACATGCATTACTAAGCAATATGTTTATTTACCTTTCTACTGCACAAAACTGTTTCACACAACGTAATTTAGTTAATTACTCAAGTCAGGAATAGTAGACCCCCCCCCCTCCACTCACTACCACTGCCACCACCATCACCTTTATCCTTCAACACAGTCATTTTGAACAGCGTTTTAAAATCCATGATCTACGATACCCAACATGCAAATTCGAGTTCCCCCCCCCCCCTCCTGCAATGCTGCCAGTCTGGGAGCACAGCGGTAATACCTCATGAGTTGAACTAGGTATCATCTGTTATTTTCGGTAGGTAGTCCGTTGAAGATCACACCTGTATCCAAGGTGAGACACCCAAGGACCCAATGGCTATATAGCATTCCGAAATCTATGATCAATTATACCCATCACGAAATTTGAGTGCCCACCTTTATCAGGCAACATGGTGTCATTGTTAAGGGCAAAACTATCAAAAGATACAGTCCGATTTCGATTACAATTTCAGGGATTATGTGGGTGGGGTTAAATGGTCCCTCTGAATTCCATACCCCCATAGATGAACTAGATATCCTTGTAATAAGCATAATTTCTACGATTTCCATCAAAATTGGACGATAATCTCAGCGGTTAACAATCAGAATTTAATTCTGAAAAGTGCCTTCCAGCAAAATATCCCAAAGTTGTGGTTACCTTCATTACGAAATTTTGTTCTTGGATGTTAATGAAGGTCAACTAATTGACATGAAATTATACTAGAAGAAATGAAAAAAGATCGCATTTGCTAGCTGTAATGCGGCACACTTCCGTTCATGTGCGATTCACACTAAGTACCTAACAGAGACAATAGCAGAGTAACAGAGGCAATCTGTTTATCCCTCAAGTACTCAAGTCTATGTTCAAAGTTATCGGTTACAACACACCAGCAAGTGAACGGTCAAAGAACCTTTCTGTGAACTTTGTTTGTAAGAAGCCACTCGTAATTCTGATTAATTTCACAATCAACGATGGTTAATCCTTCCAGAGCTCTAGATAGTCTCATTCGATTCTAAGAATTTATCAATATCAAAAAATATCAATAAATATCAAAAATATAAAAAATATCAAATATAAATATAAAATATATTTATCAAAATAAATATCAAATATCAAATATCAAAATAAAAATATAAAAAATATCAAAATTGATGAAAAACTCAGTGAACATTCATTCGTTAGGTAATTAATTATCCTCATTCGATTCTATAACACGGTCAGTACTTTAAATTGATAAGAAAAAATTTACCTTTTTACAAGGGGACGTATTGAGAGCATTAGAGCTAGGGCGTTATGAAAATTTCTTCCTTTTGGTTCATTATTTTCAATAATAAGCCTTTTTTGGAATCGACCAAGAAATTTTTTTTAACCCCCCTCAAAATTGTTGGTTAACGTTTCAAGGTACGTAGAATCCAGAAACCGAATACAAATTTGGCCGTCCGTCCGCCGTACGCGGCACTTTCCTCTGTTACCATTGACCGATTTTGATTGAATTTGGTAAGTGGGCTCCATTTGGGGTCTAGTTGTGCCCCGAAGCTTTTGGTAGATGTAGGTCACTTCTAAGGGTTTAAAAATAAGGGTTGACATTTTGAAAACGCCCTAACTCAAAACAATTTGATATAAAGGTATTATTTTTCCATAAATTTAAGATAGTATTGAATTTGTAGAGACCACGCGGAGCCCTGTAGGACAAATCGTTCTTTTTCACGTTGGTTCGTGGTAACAATGGCAAAGCCGTGTTCTTTGCAAACGAGTGATCTATATAGAAAAATAATAAACCTTTGTGTAATAATTTGTAGCTTTTCTTCTTGCTTTTATTATTGAAAATAATGAACCGAACTCGTCGTAGTACGTTCTTGTATCCTCAATGGAATATTATTAAACATCTGCTACTGCGGCCAACGACGCCATCATGCTCTGTTAACTTCTTCAGGGATGAGCTGCAAACTAATGTCAAACTCAAAATACCTAATAATTGACGTATCACAGTAGTTATACAACGACTAGTGCGATATTTTCCGATTGGGCCCCCCCATTGAAGTACCTAACTTCGAAATCCGCCTCTGGTAACATGTAATCATACAGGCAGATTCCAATGTAATTATGATGTGGTAAGTTATATTCTCGTGGAAACAAATTTCATTTCAATAACCTCTGCCCTCAGATGCGAGCACCATCACCACCAAGCCCTCGCTGATCGCCACGGCCGCCATCATCGGCGCCCTCCGCGGCCTCAACCTCCACTCTGTCTCTACTGAACAGATTTGCGATCTCACTGGAGCCGCTCCCTCGACCGTCGAACACCTGGTGATGCTCACGGAGAAACTTCTCGAAAACTACACAACTAACGTGAACCACTCGTTACAGTGTTTCTCCTCGTACCCTACTCCATGACGGCCTGAGTTGCCAGCCCACCTCACCATCTACACCTTGATCTCTTGCTACTGTTTCAAATCGGTGATATATTTATAGTGATTTAGCTTGTAATTTCATAACTTGCCAGTGTCAACTGCATGTTTGTTCAAGTTTTTCTTTTTTATTTATAGTTTTCTTTTTTTTTACTTTCCGGTGAGATAGTTATTCTCTCGATGATTGTACTCAAGTTTAGACAAAACCCATTATGTATTTGAATGCATAAAATCTTTGTATCAATAATGAACACGTTTTATAAGCTAGGTTAGCCTTTTTTGTACCATTATTATAGGTTGTTATTTTAGTATCTTCTTCCAAAATCACATTCCACGATACAACATACCCACTAGAGTGCTAAAAGAACTGTAAAATCGATACTTACTTGGCTATTTTCAGCAAAAATTTAGACGACATTGTATTTTCTTAAAAATTAGCGATGGAACTAGGTGAATAGAGACAATCCAAAAATACCTCTTTAAATTATTATATTTATCTTTTTTTTCTTCCATTCTTGCTATCCAAACTACCTAATTAACATTTAAAAAAACACTAAGTTTTGAAACTAGGGTAGTTTCCTCTGGACAGAAAGTGATCCTGCTTCGGAATATTGAAACTTTGGTTTCGTTGTTATAAAAACAATTGAAATTCCTGGGATTTGTGATATTCCTGACTATGTGGAATTGAATCTGTAATCATATTGGTCGTGGATCACATAAGCACTATCCAAATTACCTGATGATGCCCATTAAAAACATCATGAGCTCCCTCATCCTGTTCCCCTCTGCAGCCGCTATAAATAGAATGCATATTTCCTTGGTAACAGTTTTCAAAGATTCAAAATTCATCCAATCCAGATCATCAAAGGACTCTATTTACAATTTAAAGAAGTAAACAACAGATTGCTCGAGAGAAAAAATTGATCTCAGAATAGATGACTAGTGATAATTTTTTCTTCGGGGTTTAACTTTGAATACCTAATTCTTGTACTATTATTTGATCGACGTCTTGAAGAAAAAAAATTATTACCAACTTTGAGGCCCGTAGTATGTTTACTGTGGTGATTCTCAGGTGCTTTCCACCAAAAGTGACCTTCTTCGGTTGTTATCATTCGATTCAGCATTGAAACAATTACAAAGGAAATATCACTTACAATGACCTAAAGGGCAAGCTGGATTACTTTCCGTTGATACAACAAACTAACATAATGCCTGACACCGAAGATTCTCAAATGAGGCATGGTTTTTATTGGGCGATTTTTTAATTTTTGTCACAGTATGCATTTAATAATTTAGGCAAATGTACCTTTCCCAAAGAAATAAATCAATGTACTAGATATTAATGGGTAGCATACTAAACCTCTCAAAGGTTGATTGCGAATAACTTCGTCCAAAGATGTCCGATATCTTGATAGTAAGTAGGTACGTTCAATTTGAAACCAAATACATCAGTGATCTCCCTTAAATAATTAGGTATCTATAAGGTAACCCTAAATGAGGACATTGGATTTCCACTTACGCCTGTGAGAATCTTAATATTTCGGACAAAATTGCTAGTCCAAATCGACGTAGATTTGATTCGAAGTTACACCTTAAACGCTGTACCAATTAGTGACGATTCGATACTTTCGATATTTATTGATATCGATATTTCCGATATTTGTATAGATTTTTTTTTGCTTTATTATCGAATATTGAAAGAAAAATATTGATATCGAAAGAAAAAAATTATCGGTTTTGATGGATATATTCCTTCTAATTTGAACTGGCATTATGTTAGTAGATATCGATTAAAAGAAAAAAAAACATTCGATATCAGTGAAATCAATATTTTTCTTTCGATAATTTATCCTGATCACTGATATTGATTATAAACGATTCAAAATCGTATTCGATTTCAGTGAAATCAATATTTTCTTTCGATAATTTATCGTGATCACTGATATTGATTTAAAAAAATGCAAAACTTATTCGATATCAGGAAAATCAGTATTTTTCTTTCGATATTCTATCGATATTACTGATATCGATATGTTTCTTCCGATATTTTATCGATATCGATACTGCCTTCCGATATTATTTTGATGTTGAATATCTCATCAAAAGGTACATCGAATCGTCACTGGTACCGACACGAGAATTCCCATGTTATCAACACTTGAATTTATGGGGGTCTCAGTCGGTCGCCGTTCGTTCCTCGTTCCGGGTCAGTATTTCCCTAAATTGCAGGCGTTCAAACATTAAAAAACGTAGGTACCTAGATTCCAAATTTTCAAGGATTTTCAAAATTCATTACTGCATCAGTCTAGGGAATTGAAAACTAAAAGATTGCCGCTGGAATCATCAAAATCAAACAATTGCCAGAGAAAAATGGGAAAAACCAAAAGCCGTTCCGTCCTCGTTGTGGGACGACTAATCTATTAAAAACCGGCGCTCGGTTGCCCTTCCCACCCACCCCTCGACTGAAGGGTAGTTGGCGATTTCCCGGGAGTGAATCATCTAAATCGGCCACTAATTGCCAGAGAAAAGTGGGTAAAACCGTTCATTGACTGACTGAGACCCCCTTAAGTTAGTCGGCATTTTTTCGAAAGCCGTTCCGCAATTTAAAGCAATTAAAACTTGCAAAAGAAGATTTCATCTCGTCTTTGTTTATCATAATTCAACGTGTCAGCCAAACAAGGAGTGAATATACCAGATTTTTGCATTTTTTATTGTCCTTTCTGCTCACCTATTTTACTAGTAGAACACTACAGGTTTAGACAACCATCATTCAGTTTCCTTCTATCGTCTAACAAGGCGATGACACACTAACTCTCATGATGACATTCGCAGGTATTGTGTCGATTCCCGGTCGAGGGATTGTACATTGAATAAATAAAATTATTGTTAAGTAATGCATGCATTCCAGGGGACGTCCCATTGGATAAGCATTAGGTCAATTTAAACCAGTTGGTAAGCGATAAAACACGCATTATTATTTACCTTCCTCCTGCACAAAAACTGTTCCACTAAATGTAATTTAGTTAGTATTTTGAGCAAGGAATAGAGCCCCTCCGTCATTATCCACCATAAAATTTCTAGCGGCTTGCGATCCTCGAATTTGAGCAGCAATTTTAAATCCATGATCTACGATTCCCAGCATGCGAATTCGAGCCCCCCCCCCCCCCCCCCTCCAATGGTGCCAGCCTGGCCCCCAGCGCTATGACGTCGTAACGTTGAACTTTCATCTGCTAGTTTTGGTAGGCAGTCCGTAGAAGTTCACGTCCGTTTTCAAGGTGAAACACACAAAATATGATGTTTATGGTGTCCTGGCACCATGGTGGCACCACTAATTAGTTTCATGGTAGTACAAAGGATCATTAATAAAAATCCAGAGTTATTTTTAGAATTTGTCCTCAATTTCAAAGCTTTGGTTCAATTAGTAGGCTATAAAGGAACCGAAATATTGAAAAATCGTGTATTTTCAGAATATTATTCCACCACTCGCCCCTCCCCATGGTAATTTTGATACCCTGGTGAAATAATGTGCCACTCGGAAGTTATGTGAGTCGAATAAAAAAAGAATCACGCAAATCTGTTCGATATTGAGGCCTGGACAGAGTACACAAGATTTTGTCACACACACATTCACCTATGGTTTTTTGCTTCCGAGTCTACCAAGGTAGCGGAAGCTTTGTTTTCACTTTTCAAGGTCGAAAAAAAAGTTCTCCAAAATCAAAATTTTCACTCGCGTTTTGCGTTTTAGACCTTTCTGAACAATTTTGGTTCAGTGTCTGTCTGTCTGTCTGTCATGAATTCCTTGTAACGCGCATAACTACGAAGTTGCTGTCCGATTTCAATGAAATTTTCAGGGATCGTGCGGGTTGGTGTGTAGACGGTCCCCTATGAAAATCATCATCCCCGGACTGATAGAAGCGACTGCGCATGCGCAAACGTGAATTCCTTGTAACGGCCATAACTTCTACATTTTCCATCCGATTTCAATGAAATTTTCAGGGATTATGCGGGTTGGTGTGTAGACGGTCCCCTATGAAAATCATCACCTTCGGACTGATAGTAGCCACTGCGCATGCGCAAACGTGAATTTCCTTGTAACGGCCATAACTTCCTTTTTTTTCTACCCGATTTCGATGAAATTTTCAGGGATTATGCGGATTAGGTTGTAGATGGTCCCCAATGAAGATCACTACCTTCGGACTGATATTACCCACTGCGCATGCGCAAACGTGAATTTCCTTGTAACGTCCATAATTTCTACATTTTCTATCCGATTTCAATGAAATTTTCAGGGATGTTACAGATTAGTATTTAGATGGTCCCCTATGAAAATCACCACCTTCGGACTGATAGTAGCCACTGCGCATGCGCAAACGTGAATTCCTTGTAACGGCCATAACTTTTACATTTTCTATCCGATTTCAATGAAATTCTCAGGGATGTTACAAATTAACTTGTTTTGATGTTTTGAGATTAACTACTATGCATCGGATCATCTATACAATCGGGTTATGGATACGAGGAAGCTATGTGCCACACCCACTTGGCAGACTTTTTTTCTGTTGAGTGTTGTCCAACATTACTCCAGATTGATTACTTGATTGTTCGTTTATTTGTATTTTATTTGGAAGAAATAAACGCTTCACACTCGATTCGATAACAGGGGTTGAGGTTGCCCTAATTATTAGGACATTCGATTGCTGGTTGCCAAGGACGCAAAACTAAGTACAACACGAAGAAACGAACAGCGATCGCATTTTTGTCAGCTAAACTTTGAACGAAGATTAGGCCTCTTCTGCGACTCACACTTGTGTGAATCTCGATTCACTCACAGCGATTAAGCTCTCGTAGGGTGCGAACAATTTGTCCTACAGAGCTCCGGGTGGTCTCTAAAAATTCAATGCTATTTAAAATTGATGAAACAACGATACCTTCATTTCCTAGAGTTTTCGAGCTAGGGCACTATTGAAAATTTCAAACCTTTATTTTTCACCACTTAGAAGTGACTGACATCAACCAAAAGCTTCGAGGCACAATTAGACCCCAAATGGAGCGCATATACCCAATTTCCTCAAAATCGGTCCATGGGAACTAAGGAAAGTGCTGCTTACGGTGGGTGGCAAACGAATGGAAAATTGTTAATTCGATTTTTGGATTCCTTCCTTTTTGTACTTACCTTGAAACGTGAACCATCATTTTTGAGGGAGGGGAGGGGGTAAAAAATGTCTTGGTCGATTCCAATGGTTCATTATTGAAAATAATATACCAAAAGTCGTGAAACATTTATTAACTAGGTAAATAATTATCATCAATAAGCGATTGGTTAGTCCCACAGAGCTCTGGGTGGTGTCAAACAATTCTTAAAAGCGCTGCAAATTATTACACAAAGGTTTATTATTTTTCTATGTAGATCACTCGTCTGCAAAGAACACGGCTTTGCCATTATTACCAACCATAGTTACTACCTACCTACCACATACCTACTTCACAATCAATTTTATTTGGAAGAAATTTATTTCCTTGAAGCGTTTATAAAAGCTTCACAACTGTGAGTTGTGGATGCCTTCATGAAGAAATTTGATTACTGGTTGCTGAGGACTCAAAACGGAGTACAACTTGAAGAAAAACATCAATCGCATTTTGGTCAGCTAAAATTTGAACGGAGATTAGGCCTCTTTTGCAATTCACACTCGTGTTTTTGATTTATCGTAAATCCAACTCTAAAAATTCTCTACTATCTTAGATTGAAGGAAAAACAATACCTTTAAGTGTATAGAAATTTTTTGAGTTAGGGCGTTTTCAAAATTTCAAAATTTATTTTTGAACCCTTAGAAGTGACCAACATCAACCAAAAGCTTCGGGGTACAACTAGATCCCAAATGAAGCCCTACCAAATTTCATCAAAATTGGTCCATAGGAACTTAGGAAAGTGCCGCGTACTGCGGACGGACGGCCAAATTTTTATTCGATTTTTGGATTCTACTTACCTTGAAACGTAAACCAACAAATTTTGAGGAGGGGTTAAACAATTTTTTCTTAGTCGATTCGAAAGGTTCATTATTGAAAATAATAAACCAAAATCAGCGACGATTTTCAATTAATGAAAAAACAATACCTGTAATACAGATCCTGTATATCAAAAGTTTTCAAGCTAGGGCGTTTTGAAAATGTTTTCCACCACTTTTACCACTTGGAAGTGACTGATAATACACTCAACTAGACTAATACATTGGGGGCTCAAGTAGACCCCAAATGGAGCCGGTGTCCCAAATTTCATAAAAATTGGTCCACGGGAACAGGGCAATGTGCGAGGGAAAAATTTGTGTTTGATTTTAAGATTCAATATACCTTCAGATGTAAACCAACAAATTTTGAGCCGGGATTAAACTTTTTTTCACGGTCTGTTTTTGAGAAGGGTTATAATTTGTTTTCTCTTATTGGAAATAATAAAGCAAAGAGTGGTTTGTCAATGAGGTAGAGTAGAATGGTATTAGCCCTGGCCTCTGGTGGTGGGGGGATGATCATGTTGGCTCCCCCCATTGGCAGTTGCCGGGCCCGGGAAACCTCCATGGTGGGTGGGGCCTGGGGCTGGGTGGGTCAGTGTCCGAACAGCGGTGTGGTGGACACCCTCACAACTCCGGTAGTAGTACATACCTAATTATTTCATTCATAAGTAACGTAAAAGTTGACGTGGGTTTGAATGCTTTTAGTAAAAGTTAAAGAAATAAAAAGTGATTTGATTTGAATTACCAATTATTATTATGTGTGCGTCCAGTGCCGAGCGCCCCTTGGAAGAATACTTTTACGTCTGCAGAATTCTGAAGAGAAAAAAATTAAGACAGAAATGTAAACCTAGGTAGTCACTTTGTGTACTAGTGCAGTTTACTCTCATCCCTTGGAAAGTTTACAACGAAAAACCCATTTTTTATTATTGTTATTTTTTATGTCACTATTGATCAATCAGACGGTATTGTATTGTTTTAATTGTACTTCATGAATGTCTACTCTTCAATGTGCTGTGAGTTCGATTCACCCTGAGAACTTTCAGCCCAATTTCCTACTATTTCTTTATGATGAATAGATTTGAGAATATATTTGTTGAGTGAGCAACAATATTATGCTTTGTTTGCGGTAGTTTATTTCGTAAAAAACGCGGGAAAGACGTATTGCTTAGTAATACATGCATTCCAGGGGACGTCACGTTGGGTAAGGACTAGTTTAATTGAAACCAGTTGGTAAGATAAAACATGCATTTTTATTTACCTTCCTACTGCACATAACTTTTTCACTCAATGCAATTCAGGTAGTATTATTTGAATGAGAAATAGTGAACTCGCCCTTAGTCCCTATTAGATTTCTGGCGGCATGCGAGCCTCGAATTTGTACAGCATTTAAAATCTATGATCTATGATACTCAACAAGGGAATTCTAGTCTTCCCCACCCCATTTTTCATATGTAGTAACGATGAACTTTCATCTGTTTTGGTAGGCAGTAGGTAAGTAGAAGATCATACCTGTATTCATGGTGAAACACCCAAAAACCCACGAAATACGTGGTTTCTGGCGGTCAGTGATATAACTAATTTGTTCCAAGGTGGTAAAAAGAATAATTCGTGAAAATCAAGAGGTAGGTAGATATATCGATAGGTAATGTTCCTTTAATTTCAATGCTTCGGTACAATTAGTAAGCTACAATGGAACCGAAATATTGAAAAATCGTGTATTTTGTGAATCTTATTCCCTTACTCGCCCCCTCCCCAAGCTAATTTCGATACTTCGGTGAAATAATGTAAAACTTGGAAGTCATCTGAGTGGAACAAAAGTTTTCCTCCTTCACCCTGGATTAATCGCACATGGGTCTTACTGTGGGACGTACTAGGAAGATACCGTAGACTGGGGTGATAGTGATCAATTTCTATAGTTTTTCCTTGAAAACTACCAGTGTAATAATTCAAAAAAATCTAAAAAAATAGTTTATATTCTACCACATCTTACGAACAGTATCCTATATCAAACTTTGAAATGTTGTTGAATTAAGCTCATTTAAAAAAATAATTAAATTGATCAGTATCACCCCCCACATAGGGGGTGATAGTGATCACTAATTTAAAATCGAACTTAAACATATTAAAAACAATTAAAAATCCAACTTAAACAATTAAAAATTGTTTTTTAGTGCCCTGAGGTAAAAAAAAACCCACTAACAACTCATTTCAGAACAATTTTAATTGAAAAACTAATAAAAACCAACTCTACTCATAAAAATCAGAATAAAGCCAAAATGCAAGACTCGTAATATCCTCTTCAGTAGGTATTTATTATTATAATGAGACCATTCGTGGCATATGCTTGGTAACTGACAAGAAACAACTTATTTCGAAGCACTTGTTACTAAAAATAATGATGGACCAATCACTTTTTGACAGTTTCGGGGCATTTTGGCCGTGATCACTATCACCCCCTGAAAATGATTGTTTCTTGTTTTTAACAGATAGCCAACTGTAGTAACACGGAAAAAACAAACTAATTGCAGATATTTCATGCTTAGCTCTAGTAGAAACAAAATCTTTTTGCTAGAACTTCACCACACAACACCCGACACCGGCACAACAGAAGTTACAATCACAATGTCAGCAGGGGCCGGTTTTGAGGTTTGTTTATTTCCTTATCAGCTACCATGGTAACCTAGACTATCGGGCGGGAACGACATCCCCCTAGAGAAGACATTGTTACGAACACATAACACGACCTAACTTTCCAATTTAGGACTGTGTGGAGTTCTGCAATCGCATGCATATGAAAAAAAGCGTGTTGATCAGTATCACCCAAGCATATCAGTATCACCCCAGTACCACCCAGTACCTACGCAAATTCAGAACAACATCAAACCTGATGAATAGGTAACGAAGTGCGAAAAGGTAACTTTTATGACAGATGATCTAAGAATAATATCAAGAAAATATGAATATCACCTCTCCATGGTAGGTACATCAGTGTTGGTGGAACTGAAAAACAGTTGCAGGACGAACGTCTGGTTGATCTGCGCTCCTCTCGAAGCCTGGTTTCAGATTCTACTCGAATTTACTTGTATTTTGTGTAGTAGGTACGGATGTACGGATGTTGAACTGTATTTTACTCGTGAAGTTGATTAAATATGAAGCTATGTTCGAGATCTACGTTATTCAGGTTTCCACAATTAAGTAAGATAAACTACTGAGTCATGTGAGTGATTAAGTCATTATGTAAGTTGCATTTTATCCCAATCGTCAAAATAATTCCGGCGACGAAAAATATACATGTGTCTGTAGTTCAGAAATGCTTCTAAACGCGTAGTATGGCACGAACGGTCCTCATCCCCTCCCTGGTCTCTACCTCGAACAAGGCAAGACGGTGCATACAAACCTCGTGGAAGTTTTCGGAAGGCATCCGGGTCATTCTCATATTATTTGACCATTTGATGTCCGCAGTCTTTAACATAATTTTTTACATGGGTTTTCAGCTTCAAAAAAAAAGTTTTTGGTATCAATTTGTAGGTTTTTTGGAGAGATGCAGTGGTATCGTTGAAAAGAACCTAGCACATCCTCAAGAAAAACTATTTCAATGTAAAGTTTGAAAACGTCACGAGTGTTACTGTCCCAAGGGGGTGGGTGTGAAGTTCATCACCATCTGAAATGAAGCACTCGTTGATGAAAAAAATTGAACCAAGAGGGATTTCACTAATATATGATGCTGTTTCGAATTATGAAGGTTTATTTCAGTTACCTCTAATACTTTAAATGTAAAGCAGAAAAACAGGAGTGTCCCACTGTTTGGAGAAAAATAATAATCACGAGTGTTACCATCAGTTCTGGGCAACACTGTTCATTGAAAATGGCGGGAAAGAGTCAGGTTATGTTTGTTTGTGCAACCAGCTATCAGTCCACGTGCAGCCCTTGCCCAGGAAGGAGCTAGCAGGCCATTTCAGGATTTTTCATCGAAAAACATGGTATGTCACAAAAATTATTCATCATGAGTGTTACCACTATTGTATTTAACATAGTTCAACTAAACATGCGAGTGCTAATTGCAAAAGACGTAGTTTAGGGACATTTATTTGTGGGTGACCCCTCATATCTGTCCAGCACTTCGTTAGGTTAAGATTAACCTTTTTGTGTAAAAACATCACGAGTGTTACCATCACGAGTGTTACCATCATGAGTGTTTCTACTGAAAAAGTAACACTCATGATGCATTAGTAACACTCGTGATGTGCTGTTTTACTTCACTATCGTTAGTTGTAATTTTACCTTTACCTAATTCTTAAATGATATTGATTTCAGATTATAATTATTCAGAGAAAATGACTTATTTAGTGTTTTAATATTTTTCATTTATTTTTTTTATTTTTTATTTTTTATTATTTCTATTTTTTATTTTACTGAATTTGTGATGAATACCTAAGGAGATTTTTAATGTGATTAATAATGAGTTCCTGTATAATTAGTCATATGAATAGTGATGAATACCTGAAGAGATTTTTAATGTATTAGTAATGAGTTCCTGTATAATTAGTCATACGACTTGTTTCAAGTTTTCGGCCTGTGTTACCTACTTTTATTAAAAAACGTTCGCAATCAAGAATTGTTTTCTTCGATCTACTGCACCTGTCACGAGTGTTACCGTGAATAGGTCCCCATAACAGTTTTTGGGTACAATAAATAGATTTAAATCAATTTGCGACAGCTTGTCTTCTTATTCTAAATTTAGTTTAGAAATTCATAGTTTGCTGAATGGTTTTCAGAGCTCGAAAACGTGTACCATGTAGCATTTAGCTCCATTCAGCCTTTTTTTGTACGGTAACACTCGTGACAAAACTTCCTTTCGAGTTCAAACGTTCAAAATTGATAAAAAGAAAGTAATACTGAAAAAACTGACAACTGATGCTCAAATTTGTTATTCTGAACATCTATAGTAACATTCCAGATCAAATTTTTTTCAAAAAGTTGCTTTATTTTTTTCCCCAACTTGCAGGGTCCAGAAAAGCCGAATGGTCAAATTATATGAGAATGACCCATCCGACTACAGGGATCCACACACACAAGTTTGACGCTTCCATAGTGTTTACATCCATAGGAATCCCCTACTTCCATGATGATGGCGGCTCCCGGGGTTTTCGGATGGCGGCGAACCCCCCTCCACCACCGTGACATTCCCGGATCCCTTTCCTCTCCACCCCTCGTCCACATGCGATGACATCACCCCGTCTTTACTAGGAAAAGAGAGCGAGAGCCGGTCGTCGGACTGAGACAGAGCGATGATTCATGCAAGAGCGACGGAGAGGGCAGACTCCCCTCCATGACGCAGGGCACCCCCCGATTCTCGTTGGGACTTCGGGCTTCCCCGAGATCGCCATGACTCATCGTTTCGTTTAGTTGCTCCCCGTCTTCCATCTACTTCAGTCTGTCTTCAGGCGTGCTCGGTGACTCAGACCTAGGACAAGTTTAACTTATTTCAAATCGCATTTTTATCTTCAAATTTGAACAGTCGAAGTTCTTCGCTATTCACGACGACCTCAAGAAGCTTCAACGCCGTTCGATCTTCCACGATGTACCGCGACAACAAAATCGTCGTTGTCCAGTCTTTCAGAGACCCAGTGAGTATCTTAGTAGTATTCATCCACATATCTATGTAATCAATGAACCTACCCCAACCGTACATTTCATTGTAAATCTTGTACTGTATCTCCAACGATTGATCCCATAAAAATTCGACGTTAAATTCCGTTAAACGAAATTCTACGTAAAAGTTGAGCACAATTTGGGTCGTTCCAGTAGTCTTTTTTATAGATGCCTCAATTTTATGCCTCTTAACCTTCAATATACCTCGAATATCCTTCAATAAAAAGCTCTTTTGAGTCTTCGTAAAACACTAAAAAATTACTCCGAAATCCCCAAAAAGCTATAATTTGTCAAAATTGCCTAATTCCAGTCAACATCAAACATGGGGATTATCTGTTATCTATCCTACGTACTTCCTGCTATCGAAACGCGTCGTCCCGAGAAACTTGTTATTCCGTAGATCGAGATATTCCATTTGTAAATATAGGCGGAACGGAGCCGACGAGTTATCGACAGAAACGCTGTTATCTCGGAGGTTTTGTTTTATTTTTCGCGGCGTGACATCATTCAGTGGCCTTGGACGCTAGAACCGAGCAAGTACCTTCCTTTTTAGACAGTGCCCACCAACACTTCTGCCTCGTCTTCTCACTCGCGATTGTTTTTGTTGTCGACTTGATATTAACTCGTTCGTGTACCTATTATCTAACTCGGTCAGACTCGGCATGAAGTGGTCTAAGGTAACTCAAGTTATATACACTCTGAAATTTTGTCTGTATGACGGGTTATTGCAGAATGTTGTGCTCTCGTCACGTCAAGCAAAGTTTAGGCGTTCGACGTGTCTAATTCGCCTTTGTTTACCCTCAATCACTGAGTAATTCGAATAGTTCAATGAAAATACGATTCGCTTTTTAACCATTTTCTTGTAATTCCTACCTACCTAACCTACCCGTATTATGCACCCCCACCAGCCCATCTGTCCTCAACAACAATCTGCGTCTTATGCTTTCTTCTGACCTACCGTGTTTGATATACCGTTAACAACGAAATTGTCAAATCGCTGTTTCCTTTATAATAGGAACCTACGAGTACCTACTTGAATTGAGTTTGATAGAGCGATTACTGAGCATGGTTTGTTACCTTACTAGGTACTTATCTACCATTCAATTTACTTGTTTTCTGAGCATTTTCTTTTACCAACCTATTTTATCATCCTGGCCTAGAAAGAAACAATAAAATCAGCGATTGGCCATGTTCACCTTGATTGGGCACGAAATACGAGTGAAACTATCTATTATCTTATACCTACTTAACCTAATTCGCATTAACCCAGGTATTCCATGTGTAAACCCGTTGTTCTGTTTCCCCAGCAATGTAGTTTCCACTGTGGCTTACATAAATTCAACACTCATTTATTTGTAGAATGGCCTGAGTGAGTAAATTGAACTCAAACTATCAAGGTCGCGGTGAAACACAATTCGAATGTGTCAAATGATTTCGCTGCCTAAAAATTGAAATCGCGTATTGGTGAAAATCAAATGAATACAATTTATTCCTGTGTTATCAACCTTATCAATTCTTGGGTACTGGTGTAAGTTGGGTTGTCTCGAAAATAGTATAATGAGGAATTTCACCATGTCGGAATTTCCTATTTTTGACCCCAAAATCGGATTCGAAACCTCAAAAAACCTCCTAAGGCAAACTTTCAGCCCGAATAATTTACTTCCTAATTTCCTAAGTAACTTCCTAATTTACGAATAAACAAAACAGTGTAGAAAATACGAATGTTTTAAAAAACCGGGAAAATGACGTCATCCTGGAATAGTTCGTTTATGGCCGCTTGAAGCGCTGAAATCGAGAAATCTAGTCCCCAGATGCAAAATTTCACGAAGCAGTAAAGTTCGAAACCGAAAAACTTAAGAAAAAAATAGAAAAAGCAAGATGGGGAAAATTAGGTTTCCCCTGTTTTTGTTTGATAACTTTTCTCTTGGCGATCCGAACAGCCCAATCAGTGAGCGTTCCCGCTTCACGTCCGTTTTCCCGGTTAGTTTTGAAATCAAAAATTTTGATTGTCTCCCAAAAATAACAGGAGACTTATTTTCCGAAATCAGCTCGATTTTCATCTATCCCACATCACTAACTATTCAGGAAAAATGCAAACAGCATTCGGTGAAATTCCTCATTCCCCTCGTATTTTTCTCTTCATACACCTGCAATATATGAGAATAAATATTCGGGTAAAATTACTCGATTTTTTTCTCGAAATTTACTAATTGTCAGGCCTTTGATTTTCAGCTTGACGGCTTGAACAGTGGAGTCCCCACTCGCACAACTTCTACTTTGACGCCAACTACTCTGAGAAGCGTGGAGCAGACGTTCGTGGAGATCCCAGCTCAAGTCGAGGCTCACCAGAATGAGGCCAGGTTCATTCCTCCCATCATTCAAACCTCGACCAATCTCGGTAAGTTTGCAAAGCGCTGTATTTAGTTGACGATTGGGGAATTTCTCGTGTTCAGCTCACAATTTCGTTTAGTTTTGGTCGCATGATGCCATCACAATTGAGGAGCGTACAGTGAGAAAGAGAGAGACTGTTTGACTTTTTATTTATCAACCTGCACAGAAATTAGGGTCATAAGGCCCTCTCTACCACTCTGGCAGGAAACATAATTATAGGAATATAGAAAGAAATTGTCAGACTTCATAATATTGCGCTCAGAGTGAGAGAGAGAGAGAGAGAGTGTGTATTTGTGGAAATACATTGCATATCACAATTGTCAACTATTAAGATAAAGGAATAACAAAAAATAAACAATGGACAGTAATGACAAATAACAAAACAATGTAACAGTCGTATATAATAAAATGTCACTGTGCATATTGCTATGCGTGCGAGGTGTGAAGGGGCACTTAGGACTCCCCCCTGTGCCGGCCGGGGGCCACCCGACCGGCCACGGGCCCCACCCACCATGGCGGCTTCCCGACACCAGACCGCAATCGCCAGAATGGACGGCCACAAACGGCCACCCATCCCACCGACAAAGGTCAGCACCTCGCAAAAGCGAATTCGAGAGCCGCCGCCCGCGACCAATCGAGCGCCTCCATCCAAACAGAGGGGAGACAACCCACCCAAAAAATAAATAAATATCAAAATTCACTCAAACAATCATTCAATAAATTACAGGCACAGTAGCACACACATACGATCACACAGTTAACTACTAAGTTACAAAAAAAGAACACTGAAGAGAGACAAAACTACATCACAAAAAATATCACAGAATTCTGAACAGAGTACTTTTTAAAAACATTCCTCTGTCAGTCTTACAGAACAATTACAATGAAAACAAAAACATAGGGTAAGCAATCACCATGTCATTAAATCCTCAAGTACTACGTGTATAAAATTCCTTGATTCGTCTACAAATATTACTATTTACATGAGAGAGCTTCCTTATCACATACTATAAAATCATTCATATTATAAAAAGCTTGTTGACATAGAAATGCTTTCAATTTCGCTCTCAGTTTTCGCTTCTCAGTGCCTCAGATTACCAGAATTGTACATTAGATGTTGATTTATCCTTAGACGTACAGCAATGCTGCCTATCACCTCCAGCAGTTTCAATTATCACCTACTGACAATTTCTTGTTCGTTTCAGTAAAATCTCCAAAAGCAACCAGTGTTCTAAATGTAGTCACCAAGAGTTGGCAAGGTGGATGCACGAGAGTTGCCGAAC
Source organism: Apolygus lucorum (assembly GCA_009739505.2). NCBI lineage: Eukaryota > Metazoa > Arthropoda > Insecta > Hemiptera > Miridae > Apolygus > Apolygus lucorum. The sequence continues at coordinate 45,241,601 of CM019167.2, read as the reverse complement.
CGTCGCCATTTGCTGCAGACATGGTTGTCAAGTCGACGCCCCCTCAAAGTAGACGCAATACAGGAGGAAGGAAGCCCATCAGAGACAAATCCGTAAGTAAATCGACATAATTTAGTCCAGAACTAACTATCTATCATATACCCAATCCATGAAGTTATCCTTCCTCCCGAAGAGGAAAAATCAGGTGGTGGATGTTTGTGTCTTTCTAATGAGGAATTTCACCGAATTCTATTTGCATTTTTCCTGAATACTGATGGTGTGGGATAGATGAAAATCGGGTTCATTTTGGATAATAAGTCTCCTGTTATTTTTGGGAGACATTCAAAATTTATGATTTCAAAAAATAACCGGGAAAATGGACCTTTTCAACATGAAGCAGAAACGTTCGCTGCTTGGCTGTTCGTATCGCCGTCTCCTTCCCTTCCGACGGAACAACAAAATAGTGTTATCTAAGAGGAAAGTTATCAAACAAAAACAGGGGTAACCGCATTTTCTCCATCTTGCTTTTTCTATTTTTTCTCTTAACTTCTTCGATTTCGATCTTTCTGGTTTTGTGAAATGTTGGATTTCACGATCTCAGCGCTTCAAGCGGCCATACATGAACTATTGCTGGTTGACGTCATCCTCCCAGTTTTCTTTAAACGTTCATATTTTCTACACAGTTTTATTTATTCGTAAATTAGGAAGTACTGGCTGAAAGTTTGCCATAGTAGGTTTTTCAAGGTGCTGAATCCGATTTTGGGGTAAAAAATAGGAAATTCCGACATGGCGAAATTCCCCATTCATCGAAGAGTATGTAAACCGGCATGGCGCTACACTCAAACTTCACCGTTTTGCTACAGAGGCTCCTATAATTTCTCCGGTTTTCACTTGGGCGCCACCCTTTTGGAGTGTCTAGCTATGATGCGTGTTCACAATTTGATATTTTCAATTTTTATTCCAGATCTCCCCTGAGGAAGAAGAAAGGAGGAGTGTTCGTCGTGAGAGAAACAAGCTTGCTGCTGCTCGCTGCAGGAAACGTCGTCTTGACCACACAAACGAACTACTAACGGTGAGATACTGAATAAACCTGTATTTGCTAATTTGTGAAGGTCAAGTGGGCATTTATGTTTTGAAATGTTCACGTCTAATATTGGGACTGCCATAATACTTACTTACCATAATGACTACTCCCACCATCCTGGATTCTACATTTCCCCATATTGATATTGTAGTAAATAATGAACGGATGATTTCTATCAGTTATTTGAAAAATAATAGGAATTAGTCTTAAATTAACAACACCTTCTTTTGACTACTGCATCCCCTGGAGGACGCTGTTTTAAACTGTCACTTGTATTTCCTCTCTGCCTAATACTGGCTCTAATTTTTTATTTCCTTTCGAGAAAACTCCTATCGTACCACAATAGAAAAAAATACCAGATTGGAAAAAAAAACTTTCTTCCAATTACCTACCCGTTGTAGATTTCCTGGATCTTGAATGAAAATATGACGCAAATATCACTCAGTCGATGGATCCAGAAAAATAAACAGAAAAGAATCATCGATATATACTCCTGCTCAAAATTAGAGCACCACCATCTATTTCTTCGTTTGCCCTCTTCTTTTTTCCTTTATCAAGTTTTTATCTATTTGCACACATTGTTTGCAAACACAGAAGGAAAAAGGTAACCAAAAAAGGCACAAATTCGAGAATTTTTTAAAAATGAATTATAGAAAAATTTACTTCTTGTGGTAAAATTATAAAAATTGAAAATATGAAAAAAAGGTTTGAATTAAGCCAGTTTAGCTTTTCAATATGTGGTATTACTTCCTCTAGCTAGGATGAGGGCTTGGAGCTATCAACCGATGCCTTTAATCAAGTTTTGGATACCTTCCTGGGGATATTGTCCCATTCCTCTTTCGCTGCTGTTTCCAGCTGCTGAAGATTGTCTCATGGTGGATCTCTGGCTCGAATTCTTCTTTTCAGCGTGGCCCAAACATGCTCTATCGGATTCATGTTTAGGTTCCTTGGTGGCCAGTCCAGGATACACAATTTATAAGGGAAGAAGGAAAGAGATAAACGAAAAAATGGATGGTGGTGCTCTAATTTTGAGTAGGAGTGTACTTCCATTATCAACTGAACCATCTATTGATGGGGGGGGGGGGGGGTTGCAGGGATACGTACCCAAAGAGTATTCGTTTGATACTAGTTTCCAATTCCATGAGGTTACATTTAGTTCTTTTATGTGCATAATTTGACCTTGAAATAATTTTGCTACAGGAAACTGAAGAGCTCCAAGATAAGAAGCAAGTGTTACAAAATGAAATCCAATTGTTGCAATCGAAGAAAGAAGAGTTGGAATACCTTCTGGAAAACCACCAATGTTGTAAAATGTCAGAACGACCCAACTCTCCCGTAGACGTCAAACCTTTCGTCTTAGTGAAGAAAGAAAGCGAATTCCCCGAAGTGAAGCCTTTCAAGACTGTCGGGAAGCGACCAACATCTCTGCCTGTTCCTAGCGTAAATAGCGGATCAGATGGGATCACGTACAACACTCCTTCCACTGGTATCAACTTCAACTTTGACTCTCTGATGGACGGAGGCACTGGGATGACGCCTGTATCTGGACCGCTGATGCCTTCTGTTCAATGTTCTGTCCAACAACGTAACTCAGGTTGTGGAGACCTTTCCAGTCCTGACTCAGGTAAACTTGTTTCCTTATAGTTGAACTGTTCAGTTTACATTCATCCAGGCTAATCATTTTTGGATGTTTTTGAAGGTTCTGAAAAGGATGGTCTCAATAATTACTGAACGTTATTTCCAGTTCTACAGCAAAGTTTTGTTGTGTACCTACATTAATTTTGTTAGGTTATTCTAGTTCATTTCAGAGCACCGTGTACTCCCTAATGGTATCATAATACTTTCAATTATTATCGACGTTAGGACTATTCACTCTGTTTTAGATACACCCAAGGCTGGTTTGGGTTTTACCTAATAAAATCGGCATTTCAGCTCTGAAAGAACAGTGAATTTTATACTTCTCAAATGATCAAATTACGATCCATTCTGTTGTTAACTTTTTTCACTGATGAGCTATATACACAATTTTTCGTATTCATAAAGCGTAACTCAAGCCAGCCATGTTTTTATCAGTCTTTACAAACGTACCTACCTTAATCTCATCTGTAAAAGCCTAAATAATTTCATCGACAGAAATCTAAAACCTCTCAAGAATCAAATTATTTATTGGTAAATTGTAATTAGTGAATAAATTTAATTTATTTAATTTTATATAAAACTCATGCTGCTTCATTATTTCAAAGATAAATTAAGTAAAGTCAAGTGCCATAACTTCGATGCAACTGATGAAAACGTTGGAAAATGTATTTATGCAAATGCTTGAACACCATTTGTTTGATGAAATTATTCTATCGTTGTTAGGCTTACTTTTGAATGCACAAGTGTTCAGTTACCAATAATATAGTTTTTCTAGTCTGTGCGTTTATATTCAACAAGTAGGTACAAATATCCTGGCACTTATTTACTACTGGCTCGCTCACTGGTTGGCTAGATATTTCCCAAGAAAATGATACTATGATCTCGTACTATTTTAACAATAGTTTCACCGTGTAAAATTCGTTGCAAAATTAATCAATTTTTAATCTCTTGAGGTTGACTTATACCGAATTCCGAGGCCCTGAATATACAAAAGAACTTTATTGTTCGTTCGTTGAATAATCAAAATGTTTCCCCAAATTTTCAACGATAATAAAAATCACTATTAAAACCTTCTCTTGTTTTGGAAAAACTAACTTACATACTGAATGAATATTATCATCGTTGAAAGATTCTGCAGCACTGGCTCTGACGTTACCACCTCACCCTACCATTTACGCTAAAGCTTTACAAAATTATAAGGAGTTTAGTGAAGAAAATTGGCACTATTACTAAAATTTAAATTCCAATTACTTGGATTGGGAGGTACAAATGCAACAAAAAACAATATTGAAGTACTTGAGGATAATAACGCCCACTCTATACTTGTTACTTTCAGAACGCAAATGAAATTGATTAGGTAGGTATCTACTACTTACCTAGTCGGCTCTAGGTAGGCCTACCTAGTGTTCATAGATGGGGGTTCTTGAATTGTCCAACAAGCAGTGGGATTAGGAAGGTACTGTAAAACCATGGAAGAAATATTAGGAAGAATCACTCCATACGGGAGTCTGTGACGCTTACTGCAGTGGCGCCACCTCTGGAAACGTAGGTCAGCTACCAGCTTAGGTGGCCAATCGCAAGAGTGTGTGAATTGGGAGGGAGAGTAGAACGCAAACGCGAAAGTCACCAAAAGATGTCATTTCTATAGCGTCCTTACCTTTTTGCGAATCATCTCAGCCTTTTTTTACTATACGATTTTTCGTCAAGTTCTTTTTAGTCAGTTTCGTTAATATCTGTATCTAGTTTCTATTTTCTACATAATAATGTAGTAAACTTTCAAGTCACGTCCATCAGGCGTTTTCACCCAGGTGCCATGGAGGTGGGAATTGCTAAGTGCATCGTAAAATCAATATTGAATAAGAACATAAATTTGTCATTGTGCTCAATGGACTCAATTGGACAATACAATTGGTAATTTTTTCATGAAAAAACCGACATTTTCAACAAAGTAGGTGACTACCTGTAGTCAGAAATAGTTCCAGTTTGGTACCTTGCATTTCCCAACGAGCGAATTTAAAAAAAAAATCTTAACTATATTTTGGCCAATAAAGTAATACAGCGGGTTTTTTTATTATTTTTTTTTGTCAGAACCGAATATAAATGTATCTACTCGTACATCAAGATTATTGGAAATTTGACGTGATATAACTCATTTGATGTTATTTGTTGAAGATCATTGTTGTTGGGTCACCCAGCAGGGAAGTAAGGACGTCCAAGCAAGCTACAGCGTTGTAACAACTACTATAGCAGTACAGTGAGGCCGGATCTTGAGTTCAAATCACTGCGCTCCTAGAATTTTTTGGAAAGTCGAGCCGTGTTCCGCATTTATTTGAATTTTTGGTCATGAGGGCGTCTACAACTCTATCTATTGGCTGTCCTCTAACACTACTAGCTGTGAACTTCTCTTACGCTTCGCCAGATCGCAGCAGTAGAGGGGGATTTTTTCCGGCACACTTTTTAACCTTGAGTGACACTTCCTAATACTTCTTCCATGGTAAAACCATCGAACTTTGGACAGTTGACTTAGGAGCCCCATTTGGGAACTAGCTTAGCACATCATCGAACGACACGTGATCCAAGTCTAATAAACAGATTGAAAATCACAGGAGTAATAGGTGAAAATATTTAATAACCAACTTGATGAAGTGATTTTTCTAAATGTCGAAATACTGTAGAAGGTTTTATGGTACCTTGAGCGGTTTCACTAACGAAGATTAACTGGAGTTGATCCAAGACAAGGGGAGCGCGCTATCACGGTCATCTAGGCCTTAAACCACCTGGAAGGTGGTTTAACTCTCTGATCCGTAGATTATCTTTGAATAGAAAGCCGTGTTAAAAAAACAATCCTGATCCACGGATTTAATTTTAATCCTGGTTCCGAGGTTCATCCACGCTGGTGAAACCGGCCCTAAGAAATACTCTAACATCGGATCATTCACTTAAATCACACTAGCTTCTGCTCTATAGCTTCAATAAATTAGTTACGAGTGTTTCTGTAAAAGTTAGAGCTTGGTTCTATCCTGCAGAGTGTCTTCATTTCCCATTATATTTGTCTCAATAAAACCCAGATATACCGCATTTAGTTTCACGTCACCATACTAAAACATACTAAGTCTAGACAATCCAGTAGAAAGTTAGGAATTATTATTTAGGTTTCCTTAGATTTCATATAGTTAGGGAGTACACATTTTTCCCTCCAAGAGAAGACGGACACGTGCTCAAATTATTTTTGAATTGGCGTCCATAAAATTGAAGTGCATTAAGGCTGTTATTGTGTAAGAACATCAGTTCGCCGATTTCCATTGTCAGTTATTTTCCCTCTACGAAGGTAAAATAAAACCACATTCATTTGACATCATTATAATACGTATACGTTGTTTTACCAGTTATCAGTGATGTTCACTAAGATAGCGGTTTATATTTGATTCTTATTCAAGGTGTTGGCTTTCACATAATCCCTTGTAAATGAATGGCAGATTATGCAAGCATTTATCTGCTTCATCAAATTCTTTAGGGTGCTCGAAAGTTGAAGATCATAAATGGGCACTTCTTGTATTTTTTTTTTTATTTTTTCTTCAAATCTCTTATAGAATTTCAAGAAGATTGGTAGGTTTTGATCAATTTCACACCAGTATTTTTGTGTCAAATGTCGTCATGAGACATCATCACTAGAGCCAATTTAAGATTATATTTTTTTTTTAATATAAAAGTCAATTACTGTGAATTTGTGATATCATTAGGAATATGAATACAGATTTTTGGATAAAGCGTTATTATTGTATGATTCGTCTACTAAAATATATTTTTCTTCTCACACATAAAACAAAGTGCTTAAGTAGGTACTGTTCATTAGTGAAATTCTAAATTTATTATTTTTTAGATCGTTTAGCAAGTTTGAATGTATTATCACACTTTTTTAAATTCCTTATTGGCCTTGTTCTGAGGTTTATGTATTTAAGTGTAAATCGAACCCATTCATGTTTTGAATTATCAAAATGAGCGATTCCTGCATATTTTTCTTAATTTTAAAGCTGACAAAGACACACAATCTCTTTTCTTATACGCAAAACGTTAGCACAGAACCTATGGACAATGGTTTTAAATTCATCTTTTTATCGTGCTGAAAATTTTCGAGAGAAAAGTAAACGATTTCTGTGCTACTCATTCAAATTTTCAATGTATTGAAGAACATTAAAATGGCTGAATTTATCTATCCACCTAAATCTGAACCTATTTAAGGAACGAATTTATTTTTTTTATCAAAAATCGAAATTCCACTTTTTAAAAAATTTTACAACGATAATATTGTTATCACTACATGTCTGGGTTTCAAAAAGATTTAATGTACCTATATCACTATTTTTAGCACGTGGGTACCTTAACGAATCATTCAATGGCTTTTGGTGCTGAACTGCTAATTTGTAATATCGTGAATGTTTATTTACTACATAGATTTGCTCTCGCTTCAAGGATTTGAAACCTCGTTCAAAGTGGAAATTAGATACCCGGAAAAAACGAGTTGTTTATCAGCCTCAATAATTCCACGGACATTTTACTAACAGTGAATTCTGTCTTGTCTGATAGCTTTGAATCCATTCCATAAATGGAAGTCCTATGTTTGCTTATGTAAATGAATTTATGATATTGTAGTATTGAAAAATTGGTAGATCTATAGGTACTGTTAAGTTTTATATTATTGCTATCTTGATAGATTTAAATTATTGGTGAAAATTTTGGAAACATCTAGTTGCCTTGGAAATAAGCATCTTGACGATCACACCGTTATTTAATCAATATTGAAAGGTGTTCGTTTCACACAAAGCTCAATTGTTTGTTGTATAACCATATGTGCCTAATGGAATCAATTCAAGATGAAACTATGTTTATGTAAGGTTTGCATAATTTTTGTATAACGAATCAGATGTGCTAAGTAACGAAGGGCTTTGGAGTTTTACAGAATATGAAAATGTTTGCTACCTACTTTTTCTAATTTTTTCAATACAAATGTATATTTCACTCGCTATTTATATTGCGTTCACCCTTCCTGAATCTTAGATAGTACGTAAGTACTCACAAGAAAATAGAGGGTTTTTGTTGCCTAAATCTGATGGGCCTCGTTAGGAGGAGACTAGCGCGAGGAGGCAAATTCATCGTCACCTACGAAGAGGTTCCACAGTCCCCGGTAGTGGCGTGCAAAAACTCTCTAATATCTATGAATTAAAATTCCTGGTTAGGTTGAAAGACCCAAAAGTGTGTTGACGTCGTCATTTGAGAAAAGGTGATTTGAATTCTTGAGGCTTCAGTTGCACAACTAGTTTTTTAAATGTTTAATTCACACGTCTGCAACCAACACAGCTTTTCCATCAGCCAATGATGTAGATGTGAAAAAAATATTGGCCCAGTTTTAGTCAAGATCAATATCACAAAACAGTCGTAGTACCCACCAACCATAATTATTGTGGGAAGTGCACAATCGAGTTCATTGACAGAAAGTAATCCAAGAGTTTCGGTCGTCTTTGTAGCGAAATTCGGTTGCTAACTCAATACACTGCAAATTATAACGTAAAGGTTAATTTATTTACTCGTGTACGATGAACACAGCGTTGCCATTGTCAACCTTTTTTCGAATGATCTCTCGAAGACGGAGGGGGCACGCCATTAATGAAAAATTTAAAAAAAAACCAAATCAAATATGAATAGGAAGGACGCCCAGAACCTACTCGACGCTGGCCCTAGGGAAGAAGGAGGTGGGAGGGAAGGATGAAGGTAAGTGCCTCAATTAAAATAACACCAGTTCAAAAAATATGAGCCGAGCAGTACGTGTCTGGTGACACCACGGAGTACACCTACTGAGATGCGCAACTCCGTGGCACTCCATGACAAGGTTGCAGCTGTCACCCTGATGTTGTTGGGTGCCACTCCTTTTAGCTCCGACACCGCATGCCTTAAATCATCTCTATCGTACTATCTTATCTTAGCCCGCCAGGTCTGCTCCATGTCCTAGCTGCCATTGACAACTTGAACATCTAGAATAATGCAAGACCTGTCAGGCTTGACAGCAATGTCAGGCTTCTTACCCAGGTCGCTCGGCTTGTACTAACCATAGGTACTACCTACCTACTTCACAATCAAGTTTACTTGGAAGAAATTAACGCTTCACATTCAGTTCGAAGAAATAGGGAATGGGGTATTTCGGTCAATTTTTTTTTTCAAAAGAGTATGGCTCAGGAATAACGGTAATCGGGTCTGTTCGTCGAGAAAATGTTTTTAAAAAATCAGAGAAGCTAAGGAAAGTTGAAGATTTGAATGGTGTGACGTACCTAGCCAACTGTCTTTTAAAAAAGTATCCATGCACGGAAACCCTTGAAAGACCTCTTGGATACTACAAAATAGTACTCACACACGCGTGCGGCGTAGTCCTTGCCTAGTGTGTGTGCATTTATAGCGGCCCGCCTTTTTCAAACGTGTGATCTCTTTAACACTTTCCGTGCGGACCTAAAAAACTGGTTTTCGCCAGTGGCGGGAGACCTTTTTGTCAGGAATTCGGTAGTGCAAACCCGCAAATCTTAAAGATAACAGAATCCCCAGAAGTGAAAACGGGGCACTCTCGTGGCGACAAGAGGACCTACTGAGCACGAGAAAAATCCGAAAGAGGTTCTTAAGTCATCCACTAGGTAGCAGAACGATGAACAGCTCGGAGATATGCTTAGAGCTGTGATGGTATAAACCATCATACGCCACTCGCGAAACTCGGCATGATGGTTATTACCATCATCCGCACGGAAAGTGTTAATTAATTTTTCTACTACATGTTATAGTATCATTGGGCTTAAAGTTGTAGTATATAGGTTTTCAAGGGTGCTGAATCCAAATTTGAGGTCAAAAACCTGAATTTCCGACCCACCGAAATACCCCATTGAGGATGCCTTCATTAGGACATTTGATTACCGGTTGCTAAGGACGCAAAACTGAGGAGGTACAACTCAAATAAACGAACAATGATTGCGTTTTGGTCAGCTAAAATTTGAACGGAGATTAGGTCGCTTTTGCGATTCACACTCGTATTTCTCATTTATTGCCAGTCCAAGCATTAAATGATCATATGGAGGGAACGGTTGGTCCTACAGAGCTCTGGTTGGTTGGTCTCATTCGATTCTAAAAATTCAATAAGCACTATTTTAAATAGATGAAAAAACAATTTCATCTTTATATAAAAATGTGTTAAGCTAGGGCGTTTTCCTAATTTGAACCCTTATTTTTCAACCCTTACAAGGGACTGACCTCAACCAAAAGCTTTATTTTTTCCTCCGGAAGTGGGGAAACTATTCAAGAGCGAAGGGGAAGTTTCACCCCAACAGTGTTGGACTCACCGTCTTGGGCATACAAATTAAAAACCCCACTCCCTCTGCTTAGGACTCATCCCAGAACCACTTGTACAGTATTAATTCAGGGTGAGCTCCTATTTTGTCCCAAAAAGCTGCTCTCCAGTCCGATCTCTCCATCAATTCTATTCCTCTTCTACTTCCTCCCATCCAGCTTTTTTTTTTTGCTTTGAGGACTGCTGTGACAAATACCGCCATTGCGTCCCAACTCGATTTGTTCCTATCATCTCATGTGTCTGAGGACGCAATGTTCCGCATTCTTCCTCATATCCACCCATTGTGGGCATGTGAAGAAGGTGTGGGAGACATCATCTTCTTCTATCTCACATTATCTTCTGCATTCTGGGTTTTTGCTGCTTCTGCTTTCCCAATCTTTGCTAAGAAGGAGCGGAAGTATCCATGCCCTGAAAGGAATTGAGTCAGGTAATAGTTCACTTCACCGTGTTCTCTCTCCAGCCAAGCCCCCAGATCGTCAATTATGAGGGCTGTCCGCCTTCCACGTGTTTCGCAAACAAGGTCCGCTTGCCATCTCCGGGTGACCTCAACCAAAAGCTTTGGAGCACAACTAGACCCCAAATGGAGCCCACATACCAAATTTCATCAAAATCGGTCCATGGTAACTAAGGAAAGTGTCGCGGATGCACGGAAACAATTTTATTCGATTTTTTGATTCTAAGTAAGTACCTTGAAAAACCAACAGATTTTGAGGGGGGGGGGGGGGGGGGTAACTTTTTTTTCTTGGTCGATTCCAAAGGTTCATTATTGAAAAAAAAAGAAGCATGCAAGGGCGCCTAGATGGGTTTCTAATGCAGAATGATGCGGTACAGCTTTTTTTTTTAACGAGTAGGAAATACTGTGTTATTTCTAGAGGAAGAGCTGAGCCCGCCCGTGGTCCGTATTTTAGTCACGCATGCCCGAGGGTTAACATTTTCAATAATAATAATTCGAAGCAAGAAAAAATGAGTTTAACCCTTTGCTCTTAAAATTTGTTGGTTTACGTTTCGAAAGTAGATATGAAAATTGAACTTGAAAAAAAATTCCATCCATGGCACTTGTTTTTGTTACCACGAACCAAAATTAACGAGTTCTAGTTTTTTCAGTCACTTCCTAGGCGTACAGAATAGGGTTGGCACTTTTAAAACGCCCTAGACCTTAAAATGTTCATAGTACCAATGTTCGTTTTGATTTTTAACTTTCAGGATCGAATGAGACCAAGGTACCTAGAATCCAAAAAATCTAATGGGGAATTTGCCTCAATTTTAGATTCTGGAATTTCAAGGCAAATCCTATTATAGGGCCCTAGAATAACGTTTAACACTAGGAATAACCAACGGAAAAAAATTACCGTAGGAGAAAATGACTAAACAAGTGAACCTCTGTTACAAAACGACGCGAAAGCAACGACAACAGACAGAGTTCTAGCACCGCCACACAAAACGATCCAGTGAAATGGCTACTCGAATAATGTGATTCAAATCTTGAAACTAAATAAGAGAAGATGAAGAATAATAATGCTTGATAAACTAGTAGATAGATTCGTATTGTAAAAAAGTGAGTAATACTGTTTCTTTTGGTCAATTTTGTGTCTGGGTTCTTCCTGCCAGTTCGTGGCACACTCTTGTGCGCACTACTCGGAAGGTAAAAGTTCGCGTATGTTCCGCTTCTGTGGTAAGCGCCACAGAACCTCCTTTGAAGTCAGATTGGTAGAATATCCGTCACGTTTCAAACATGGCTGCCTCTTACACATTGCCACCACATTTAAAATTTCCATCTTCCTTAAATTCTCTAAATTTTTTGGATGCGTTTTCGAGCAGCTCACTATGGTTTTATTCCATAAAAATAAACCCTCATTCGAAAAAAAAAAAAAATGTGAGGCAAATTCCCCATTACCATTTTGCCATACGTCAGTAAGCAGCACTTTCCTTAGTTACCATAGATTGATTTTGATGAAATTTGATAAATGGGCTCCATTTTGGGTCTAGTTGTGTTCCGAAGCCTTTGGTTGATTTCAGTCACTTCAAAGGGTTGAAAAATAAGGGCTGAAATTTTGAAAACGCTCAAGCTCAAAAACGTTTGATATAAAGGTATCGATTGTTTTTTTCATAAATTTAAAATAGTATTGAATTTTTAGAGATTTTTTTGTTTGTCCGGATCGCTGTTGGACCAACCGCTGACTCCCTTCATTTTTTCGTGCCTTTTTTTTAAGATAATGTTTCCCTTAGTGAGAGCAAGAAATAATGATCATGGAATAACCCACTTGGGGTCCCTTTGAATCAGTACCTACTCTTTCACGATAATTTGGTAGTTAAACAGATCTTATTATCACTACCTAAGTATTCTTCAAACATACACTTTGAAAAAAATCAATTACTGGAATACCCCATTATTAAGAGGGTCTCAGTCGGTCGCCGTTCGTTCCTCGTTCCGGGTCAGCATTTCACGAAATTGAAGGCGCAAAAACTTAAAAAGTTGTACCTAAATTTGAAATTTTAAAGGATTTTAGAAATTCATTAGTGCACGGCCCTAGGGAATTGAAAAACTGAAATATTGCCGCCGGAATCATCAAAATTTAACACTAATTGCCAGAGAAAATGGGAAAACTCGCTAATTGAGTTATGTTTTTCCCATAAAATATTGCTAAACTTGAAATTTTCAAGGATTTTAGAAATTCATTAGTGCATGGGCCTTGGGGATATGAAAACTGAAATATTGCCACTTGAATCATCAAAATCGAACAATAATTGCCAGAGAAATATGGGGAAAACATGGAAAACCCGTTTATTCAGTAGTTTTTCCCATTTTAGCGAATTTTCAAAGAAAATGAAGCTATTGCAATGGCCTCAAAATTTTTAGAATCGACTTTTTCGAAAAATTTTCACACTGAAATCCGTTTTGGAACATTCTGAAACAATCCCTGAAGTTTTTCCAAAAATCATATGTATATATATATGTGTCATTCCGGACAATAACTTGAGTAATTGTTTAAAAATTTTTTTTTAGTTTTTGCCAAAATGTTTGTAACAACAAACCATAGGTCAAGTTCGTTAACCAGCAATTTTGGACAATCCAAAGTGGTCCAAAATTCAAAAAAACTCCAAAAAAATGGGTTTTTCCAGTTTTTTGTGGTTTTTACATTGAAAATCATGGTAATATATGGTATATTCGGATTCAGCACAAAATTTCTGATATGAATGCATTTTTCAAAAATGAAAATTGTCCAAAATTAAGAAAAGTTTGTAGCTATATATATATATAATGAATACGCGCGTATATTTGTTGTACCCAGAAATGGAGTAGCCGTGTGGGTACTCTATGAGTTCGTAGAGACGAGTAGAACATGAATATGGACTCCTAACGTCTTCAAAGCATACCCAGCAATATTTTGCAGCGTATTATTAGCGAATTTTCATGCGAAAATCATGTCGAAAAAAAAAAAAAAAAAAAAAAGAGTCCTCGTTCAAATATTTTATCGACAACTGCCACCGATAGAAACGTTTAAAACCCAGTGTATTATTGAAAATTGCACGATTTTTTTCGTACATATCGCGAATATAACTAAATGTTATCAAATTAATTACTTAGATGCGGTAACGCATGAAGGAGAAAAATGTGTGATAAACAAAAGGTGGCTTATTGTGACGAGGTTGGGAACAAGTGATCATGAACGCGATCTGTCGCACTCATCTTTAACTACGTCCTGGAGCTTCCACAATCAGAACGCTTCTCGGGCTCCCAGATTCAGCTTTCAGCCCAGTGATTTCACGTCTTCCAGGACGTCGATTATTGGTGTAAAAGTATGTAAAAAAAACATATATACATATATATAAACCAAGAATCGAAAAAAAAACTTTCTACAACAAATTGCAACACCATTGGTCCTTTTCTTAACCACACCTTAAACTGAATGATTTCTTTGAAAATTCGCTCATTAATTCATGCTGCATGAATGGACTTTTTCTTTGGCAATTACAGTTCGATTTTGATGATTCCGGCGGCAATATTTCAGTTTGTCAATTCCCTAGGGCCGTGCACTAATGAATTACCTAGTACTAGTACTAAAATCCTTGAAAATTTCAAATTTAGGTACAAGTACTTAGGTACAGTACAAGTAAAAATTTAGTACAAGTATTTAAGTACAAGTTTTTGCGTCATCAATTTCTTGAAATACTAAGAACGAACGGCGATCGGCTGAGACCCCCTTAAATGTGGAAATATTTCTGGTGTCATTATCCATAACCAAGTTCCCTAGTTTTACTGATTGATATATTAGATCAGGAATAATCTACACAGGTCTTTCATTACAAGATACCAATGTATTTAATTAAAACTATATTTACAGGTTGACATACAAGTAGCTTGAAAATGAACGTTCTTCTTTCCTTCGCCCGCATTTTCAAAAAATGAAAATTGAATCATATTCATCACGCAACAGGTAGTATTTTTTAATAAACTAATTTGTGTTCACAGGTCAACTTTACCAATTTAGTTGGTAGATACCTACATAAGTACATTCCCCAACTGAACTCTAAATAAGAAATTGTGGCATAGGTACTAAAACTGTATGCATCACATGGAATAGAAGTTCCGAACTCACAAAATAAGAATATCACAAACGAACAAGGAAACTACACAGGAGGTATAATTGGCATTGAAGAGTTGGTCATAGTGCCACCACTATTTTCTGAAACAGAAAAAAATGCGATTCAGAAACAGTTTAGAAGATCACTTAAGTGTACCCTTAAGTATATCACTTAAGTATATTAGAACTATTCTACAGAGGAGGGAAAAAGGTCATTATTGAAAATACGACCCAGTCAGCGTGCAAAGTCATGTCCACTGTGTTTTCGGACTGGAGAGGAGTGCTACTCGTCGAATTCATGCCTACTGGGACCACGATTAATGCCGCCTCATATTGCGAGACCCACAAAAAACTTCGTAAGGCCATTCAAAATCGAAGACAGGACAGCTCTGCCGTGTGAAGGAAGAACGACTCAACTCGAAAATGGGGTTTTTACGTATCCCCTCTAATTTCCCCTCCCCCCACCTTTCCGATGAACGAGTCAAAATTTCGAAATTCACCCCGGAAGGGGTTGAAATCGTTAGGGGTGTAATTTGAAAATTGCCTAATTTTAAGCAAAAACGTCTCAACTCCTCGATTAAAACAAAAAAGCTAGATTTGCTATTTATTTGTGGAGAAAAAAAGACTCAACTCGCTGAAAACGCCGTTGAGTTGTTGTTTTTTTTTTTTTTTTTTGCTTCAAGATCGGGTTGAAGCGTCTCGTATGGTTGTCGATATTTGACTCAAATGACACGAATCGATTGAAGGTACGTGTGTAAAGAGGAATAATTGTACCAGTCGATTGAGTTGAACAACATATGAGGTCTGAAAAAATGGGGTCGTGGGAGTGATCTGGAGTGAATTTATGGCGATTTTCCAGAAAAACTTCGAAGCTGATTTCTGGGATTTCGAAAAATTTCTTCCTTCATACGGCAGAGCTGACGAAGAGGATCTGTTTCCTGAACGATAACGCCCGGCCAAGTGGCCACACATAGCTTGCGCCACCAGAGGTTTTTGATTCGTTGGGTTGGGACGTGATTCCCCATCCCCCTATAGCCCTGATCTCGCCACTTCAGATTACCACTTGTTCTTGGATCTGAAGACGCATTTGGGTGGGAAGAGGTTTAAGGAATTCGGACGAGGAAGTGAAAAACGCAGCCATCCAGAAAAGAAGGTGGTGGTGAGCAACTTCAACGCTGGCATGAAAAAGCCAGCTGGCCTTGAAAAGTACATCGAATTGAACGGCGATTATGTCGGAAAATAAGCGATCCTTACTGTACATAGCCAAGTAAAAAAAGTTTTTATTAACAATTGAGGAGACCTTTTATTGGGATATGCTTCGTAATCAACCAAAATTGCATCGTCGAGAGAGTAACGAATTTTATTATCTTAGAAATTAGGTACTGAGTTAAACATAGTTAAGTAATGAAGGCATTCCAGGGGACGTCCCATTGAATAAGCATTAGGTCAATTTAAAGCTGTTGGTAAGCGATAAAACTGTTTCACTCGATGTAATTTATGTATTTAGCAAGACATAGTGGTCTCCCCCCCCCACCCATTTCTGCCATAACATTTCTAGCAGCACGGGAGCCTCGAGCATTTTCTAATACATGACCTGCCATACCCAACATGCGAATTCGAGCCCCCCCCCCCCCCCCCCCATCGCCATCCCGGGCAATGGTGCGTTCACATCCACGTCCGTATTTAAGGTGAAACACAACACACGAAGTATGCGGTTTATGGTGTTGTGTTTATGGCACCAAAGTGGCACCACTATTAGTTCCATGGTGGTACAGAGAATAATTGATGAAAATCCGGAGGTATTGTACCTCAATTTCAAACCTTGGGTACAATTACTAAGCTATAAAGGAACAGAAATATTGAAAAATCGGATATTTCGTGAATATTATCCCCCCACTCGCCTACTCCCCATGCTAAATTTGATACTCTGGTGAAATAGTGTGCAATTTGGAAGATTTTTGAGTCGAACAAAAAATGAACCACGAAAATCGGTTGGAAATTGAGGCCTGGTCAGAGTAGGTACACAAGATTACGCCCAAAAACCACGTTTTTAAGCATTAACCCCCCCCCCCCCTTTTAAAGGCTAAATTCGGAATTCCGGCGACGTAATGCATAACTAGATATTTTTCCGCGTAGGACAAGAAAAAGAACCACGAAAATCGCTTGAAAACTAAGGCCTGGGCAGAGTACACTCACAGACAGATTTTGTTACACACAGATATTCACCTATGGTTTTTTTTTCGCGGATTTGGATTCAGAATGGTCTAAAACGGATTAGTGTGTGGTTATATTTTGGTTTATTATTTTCAATAATGAACCTTTGGAATCGACCAAGAAAACAAATTTTCAACACCCCCTCAAAATTTGATGGTTTACGTTTCAAGGTACGTAGAATCCAAAAATCGAATAAAAATTTGGCCGTCTGTCCGCCGTACGCGGCACTTTTGCCACTTAGCATTGACCGATTTTGATGAAATTTGGTATGTAGGCTCCATTTGGGGTCTAGTTGTGCCCCGAAGATTTTGGTTGATGTAGGTCACTTCTAGGGGTCCAAACATAAATTTTGAAATTTTGAAAACGCCCTAACTCAAAAAATTTCGATATAGGTAAAGGTATTGTTTTTCCTTCAATTTAAGATTCTATAGAATTTTTTGAGACCACCCGGAGCTCTGTAGGACAAACCGTTCGCTCACTACGAGAATTTGAGTTTTGGACGTACGATAAATCAGAAACACGAGTGTGAATCGCAAAAGAGGCCTAATCTCCGTTCAAATTAAAGCTGACCGAAATGCGATCGATGTTTTTCTTCATGTTGGATGGTTGGTGGCTTTGCAGACGAGTGATCTATTTAGAAAAATAAAAAATAATAAACCATTGTGTAATAATTTGCAGCGTTTTTCTGTTGAGTGTTGCCCAACGTTACCCCAGATTAATCGCATAAGGACGCCCAAGTCTTACAGTGGGACGTCCTAAAAAAAACCAAAGAAATGAAGTCGGAACAAATTTTAAAATGTCACCTTTCGGACGTGACAGGAGGGTGGAGTTAAAATCTACGCTCCCTTGTGTGAAATAATCATTAATGGCTTCTAATCCATGCCTATGCTACATAAAAACAAGAAACACGAAAGTTGTTGAATACGATATTTTGCTAATTAGGTATTTGAAAACTAATAACGAAACATAAAACAATCATCTGAAAACAAAATAGGATATTTAGTAGCATTGGGGAGTGAGTGGATCTGGCTCAAGGACATTGCCATTGGTCCAGAAGTTGAATAAAAGGACACGATTTGGCTCAAATTACAATGGAGGTCTTACGCTTATTGGGAAGGTAACCAATACTCTCCACTGTTCAACTGATCTAGACCCATGTAACTCGCTACTTCTCTGTTGCTGCACCCAACAACACTGCTTATGCGGTGCCATATACTGTAGGTCCTAGATTGTCGGTTATGAGTCAGAATAATGTAAGCTCTTTAAAGTGCACTTAAACCTAGAAAAAGCTTGTTAAAGATCGCTTTACTTTCGACTGCCACAGTACATAATCAAATAGGCCTATAAAGTAAAAAAAAGTAAGTAAAGTAAACCATTTCAGGTTGGATTTTCGTCCTACTGCCATTCCTGGCGTCCCGGACGTCATCAGCTGTCTTCCTAAGGGAAGATCAGAATTTGTTATGATGAATTCGCTCATGGCTTCCCATTGGCCTCACCGCCCTGGGTTGGGACGAGGGGGAACTACGACCGACTTGCCCGAAAATATGCTCCCGAGGCCAGCCCCGAACTCACGGCCCCTGCAACCGGTCCGAGTCTCCGCCACAGCTGACTGGGGAGGTCCTATGCGATCTATGCATCACGACGTCAGCAATGTCCAAGCAAATGAATTCAAATAGGCCTATACTTCAACATTGTATGTTAATTACTGAGACATAAGAAACATAATTGAGGGCGGGAGCCTAAATAATTAGATACTGTGTTAGTAAAATACAAAGCAACCTTTGGCCAGAATATTCTGAATACATGATATTGTATACATTATATGCATACACGAACACATTTTGTATTGTGTCTCCGTTTGCCTTATTGTATACCTCAGCGCCATTCCTGCAGGGGTAACCTTTATACATAAAACACCTTACTGTAACACATTACAAGTACCAAAGTAACAATTTACAAACCTTCTTTTAAATGAATAGGCGTCAACGGATTTGGAAGGATTTCTTGGTTTCTTGATTGACTATTCCCGTCACTAATGGGTATTTTTTGAACCTTATCTTTCAAATTTGCCATCTGAAACGATTTAAAGACATAAACGAATTTGTGAATATTGTAAGGAAAGGCTATAAAAATATGGGAGAGTTAAACTCCCAGTATGACCGAGCGTTTAAGGCATGCACAATTTTTTTTTAGAATAATAATTTTTTAAAATAATCTCGACATTAGTTGGCAAAGATGGCGTGGAAACCGCCTCCTTCAATTTTTCAGAGAGAATTAAAAAAATTGGGACGTAGTAAATTGTAAAATCCAGCGTACAACTAACAGTAGCTTATTTAACTAAGAATATTTGCCAGGGAAACATGACATAATGATTTCTATACCAACCTGGGAATTCAATGTACTGTAATTGGTCGACAAATGTAGTACATCGTCTCTGAGCGAAATCAATTGGGAGCTAAGGTTAGCAGACGTTTCTTGTAAATCTGATATGGTGTTCTGTGGAATGAAAGATTACATGAAATAGTAGCAATTGAAGATGGTAATCGCAAAAATAATTATTAGTACTGTACGGGACCAGATTATGATGACTGCATTGCAAAAACTCTTTCATTTAACTCTAATAAAAAGGTGATAATCTGGTGGGTTAGAGACCATATAGATAGAATATCTACACCTTCATTAAAATGCGAAATCACAAGTGCAAATTACTCAAAAGGCATAATACTATCAAACTTATTTTGCTTCCGAGTCTACCAAGGTAGCAGAAGCTTTGTTTCCACTTTCCAAGGTTGAAAAAAAAGTTCTCCAAAATCAAATTTTCCACCCACGTTTTACCTATCAGGCCTTCCAGAACAATTTTGGTTCCGTGACTATCATGAAATCCTTGTAACGGGCGAAACTATACGAAGTTATTGTCCCATTTTGATGAAATTTTCAGGGATTGTGCTGGTTGACGTGTAGATAGTCCTCTATATGAGGGCAAGATGTCTAGAGATTCATACAGATACGTATGTAGATGGTCCCCTACGATAAGCATGACCACCAAATTGACAGTAGCCACTGCGCATGCGCAAATGTTAATTTCCTGTTTGTTTTTAAAGGAGTGGCACCCAACAACATCAGGGTGACGGCTGCAACCTTGTCATGGCGCGGTGTGTGGCGCGGGAAAAGTGCCGCGGAGTTGCGCGAGTTGGGCATCTCGGTAGGTGTACTCCGTATCACCACCCGTGTCCTGCTCGGCTCATATTTGAACTGGTGGTCGTTTCATAGAGGCACTTCCCTTCATCCTTCTCTCCCACCCCCACCTTCCTCATCTTCCCTCATCCCTAGGGCCGGCGTCGGGTGAGTCCTGGGCGTCCTCCCCATTATATTTGATTTATTTATTTTTTTTTTTTAAATTTATGGCGTGCCCCCTCCGTCACAAAAGACAATTTATCTTTGAGGGGAGTTAATTTAAAAATATATATATATGTAGTAATTTCCTTCTACATTTTTCATCCGATTTCGAAGAAATATTTAGAGGTTGTGCGGGTTGACGTGTAGAGTTCACGGCACTTCGGAATCTCTAGAGATTGATGTTTTGAGATAAACTACTGTGCATCGGATAATCTATACAATCGGGTTATGAATACGAGGAAGCTAAGTGCCACACCCACTTGGCAGACGTTTTTCTCAGCTGAGCTTTGTCCTGCTCCATCTCTGATTAATCGCGTATGGACGCCCAAGTCTTATTGTGGGACGTCCTGAAAGAGGCGCATAAGTATCGCATTTTTATTTCGTTGTAATTTTCAGGGGTTATGCGGATTGAGATGTAAATGGTCCTGTATGGAAACCATTGCCCCCGGACTGATAGTAGCTACTGCGCATGCGTAAACGTGAATTTCCTTGGAACATCCATAACTTCTACATTTCCCATCCGATTTCGAAGAAATGTTTATAGATGGCCCGGGTTGACGTGTAGGTAGTCCCCTAATACGGTAGTGCAATTAATGTTTTGAGATAAACTACTATGCATAGGATCATCTATACAGTCGTGTTAGGGATACGAGGATGCTATGTGCAACAAACACTTGGCAGACGTATTTCATTTTTAGTGGGTTGCCATAATTAATTTTGAGGTCAGTCCGATTTTTTATTAAAAAGATTTTTTTTTCAATCTATTTCGAATCGCCTGTTTAGTTACTCTCAGCTGAATTAGCTTCTATTTTATTGCGTTTGAGACCCGTAGTTATGGAAATTTGTATCAAGGATGATTGGACAAAACATGATACAAAAGTAAGTACTGTAATACTCACATAATCCTTTTTCTGGTCCTCTGCAACCCAATCTATTCTTTTCGAAAGAGAATCATTTATCTTGCTTATATTCGGACTTAATTGATTTAAAATTGCGCTAACAAGTTTCTCTTTTGATTCTTGATTGCTCTGAGAGCAGTTGGAGCTCCCGAGCTGTTTGGTAACAGTATCATTCAAACCCATAATTGAGACCTGAAAAATGAAGCAATAGTAAAGTAATCAAATACAACAAGTCAAACATTACATTCATGGCAAGTTGGATACTTACATTGATCCCCGTTATATTCGTATTTAAATTATCAATAACTTTTTGGAGGGCTGCTTGAGCTTCATGAAGGTTTCCAGTGGTAGTTTTCATGTCTTCAAGGCCACTTCCTAGACTAGCGATACTGGTGGTGAGGGATTGTAAATGGCTCGGTACATTCACGAGTTCTGGTGATCCCTTGAGTCTATTCTCTACCTCGTGCAATCCACCTTGCACCGAACTTATCTAGAATGCAACATATGGGTTAATAATCACTGATAAGGAGGAAATAATTTATGATTAAAATAAGATACATTTAGAAGTGTGTGCTTCAACCAAACGTAAGTAGTGAGAGTTTTGAAATGATTTTTTTCAATAGCTTCTGAAAAACTTAAAAAAAAAGCAATTATAGCACCTTTTAAACATTTTGAAGCTTGAATAAAGGCTATTAATAGATATTATACGTGAATTAAGCAAACAACAATGAACCCTTTGATATTAGGAGAATGTTAGTGAATATACGGTACAACACAACTTCTTCAGTTGTCCATTCCTTGCTACTTGAGATAGTCAAATGTTTCCGAGAAAATTTGCATGCAGAACATTTAACTCTAAAATTGATTAAAATAAATGTTCTGCATCGATCACTGTTCTTTTCTATCCCTGTTCTGTTCCTATCCCTTGGTCGAAAAACATTAACTACACACATGTAACTTCTATACGTGCAGTAACTATTTTACCTTGAACTACCAATAAATAAACCTTCAATATTCAATTAATGGGCTATTTTCAGGAAAACATTAAAATTGACTTAAACTTTTCGAAAAATGGAAATACGATAACAATTAGTCGCTTAGTACTCCGCTGGGTCTCATTCTAATTATGGTTTATTATTTTCAATAATGAACCTTTGGAATCGAACAAGAAAGAAAAAATTTTAACCCCCCTCAAAATTTGTTGGTTTACGTTTCAAGGTATAGAATCCGAAGATCGAATAAAAATTTGGCCGACCGTCCGCAGTACGCAGCACTTTCCTCAGTTAGCATTGACTGATTTTGATGAAATTTGGTATGTGGGCTCCATTTGTGAATCGCAAAAGAGGCCTAATCTCCGTTTAAATGGGAGATGTGCATGATTTTTTTTTAAATTTTAATCGAACGTAGATCACATTCTGAGAATTTTGACACCAGCCGTTCTCTTTTTTGATGAGTAGATCTTTTTCTATGATTTTTCAAAGTTTCGAATATTTATGACGCCACGCTCCCCTCCTGAGCGGGACCCCCTAGCCTACTATGACGTCATAAACATTCGAAACTGTGAAAAATCATAGAAAAAGGTCCTCTCACGCTAGAAGGTCGCGGTTGATGTAAAAATTCTCAGAATGAGGTCTAGTTTAGATTAAAAATAACAATAAACAGTTTTTCCGACCCATGCGCAAACCCCATTTCAGTTGACCGAAATGCGATTGATGTTTTTCTTCATGTTGGTTGGTGGTAACAATGGCAAAGCCGTGTTCTTTGCAGACGAGTGATCTATATAGAAATATAACAAACCATTGTGTAATAATTTGCAGTTTTTAAAAACTAGCGATTCTTTTCAAAACGTTAAAATACAGGTACCTTCTATTAGTATTTTCAAGCTAGTGCTTTTTTACATTTCTATTCCATATTTTCCATCACTATTTTGTAAGTCAAAATACCGAATTTCATGACATTTTTATCCCGTATTTTGATCTACGTTAAGTGGCAAAAGTGCCACCGACAGTGTACAACGCGGAGGTCCGATGGATTCGCATTTTCGGATTTTACGTATTTTGAAACGCAAAAGCATCAAAACTTAGAGAGGTTCATTATTGGAAATATCAAACCAAAAAAAAAAAAAAAAAAAAAACACATCTTGGTTTCTTATTCTTCCCCTTAGGTACCTACCTAAAACTTGACATATTATTTATGTAACCAAGAGGATATAACTTCTGTCAAAAATAAGAACATAATCAGTAGATACCTACCAGCATACTGAAATTATACAGCCGTTGAGTTAGCGTTTCAATATGTGAAAATATCAGTGTCTGATTATTTTGGAGTTGTCTGGACAGAGAATGACACTTCTGAATTTCTTCAGGGACACCCTGGCTTCCTGCGGATACTAAACATAAATATGGATGAATGAGACAATGGAGCCACGAAATTCGGACATGATTAATGATAACAGAAACTATGGACATTTATCCACTACGTCAATAAATATTTTCATTGGTGAAAGAAATTAAATAGGTCTGCTCTTCGAGAGGTTCATGAATCGGGTAGAAGCTTTAAGCATCAGCGAGTTATTGCATTGAATATACATTATGGGACCAGCATGCGTTTCTGACATTTCACGTTGGTCGAGTCCCTCCCACGACTTGAGTCATTTTTAATAGGTGAACTACCTAACACCGAATCAGTGGAATTACAAACTGAATGGACCAATACGAGTGTTCTGGACTCGAGTCAGGTCAACATTATGGCGTGAAGAATAATGGACTGGAAAGGAAGGAGGAACAGCTCTTTCATAAGATGAAAGAACATCTCCGGTTGGTAGCGCACCTATGGATAAGGACTGATTCGTGGATGCAACTATACATTCGACTTGTATACTTTTGAAGCAGACTAAAAAAGAATGGTGCGCTCGTGCTAATGTGCGACTGACTGATCATCTGTCCAATAAGGTGAAGGTTATCAGGATTACATTACCTACGTGCGATTGGAATTAATCACAATCACCAACAAGGATGAGACAGGTACCCCACAGCATCAGAAAAGTATTACCAGCAGAAATACGTATTTTCAAAAAGCCTCAACACCCAAGGGTCAATACACAAGAACACTTAAGTTTATGGTTCTATAAATGTAGTCTAAATTTGTTTACCACTTTAGAGCACCGAACTGCCTATAGTGAGGACTCTTCTGAACCCCCTCCGATAGAAAGTTTTATTGGTTGTAATGACTTTTGTTAAGATTTTTCCACAGATCTTGTAATTCTGACACCCTGAGTGTTGATTATTAGACACTGACGAAGATTTTATGGATTGTCAAGATGGTGAATGGGTCACAGGAAAATGGAATGGGATTGAGAAGGGTGCTTTCGTTTTAGTCCCGTGCGAATAAAACTAAATCCAAGTGATTCCCCATGGTGGCATTTGTCTTTTTAATTGCATTGAAATAAGCAACTAAACGTTATATAATTCATGTTGGCTAAAGTCATGTGTGACTCTCTCGTTTATCACAAGATTTTACTTATGACAATAAAAAAATTAATTAATTAAATTCTATACCTACATTTAGATGAGATCTGTTCATTCTTTCTATGGGGAAAGGGGAATTATAACACCACCGCCGAGTGACAAGTACCTACACAAATATATTAGTTTCCCATACAGTCATTCAATCAGTACTTATCTATCGTAGGTACTTACTTAGATAATGAGAAACTTTTTTGTTTCATAAAATCATCGTTCAAACTGAGAGCTTTCCAAAAAGTCGCAATACGATGGGTCGAAAATGACTAGAACTGAGTGAAACGGAAAAAGCGCGTAAAAACGAATTGCCGAGAGAGCAGCACAATATTCTTCATTCCACACGAGGGAAACCAGTGAGAGGGAGGTTGTTCAGTTCACTTTTATGTAGTCCTGCGCTCGTTTCTTTCAAACTCCTCATCTGATTTCGAACTAAAAATAGGGGTTTTCCGAGGGTGCTGCATACAAATTTGAGGTCAGAAGCATCAAATCCCAACATTATAGATAGGGTGTAACGTCTTATCAACGAACCTACAGGTGAAGGAATCTACAGGTTCATGATAAACCTCAAAATTCGGGTTTTCGTTAAGTGCCTCAGAGAGAGACGACCGGAAAGTATATCAAGAAAATACTTTAAAAATTATTATCTTAGATTCCTATTTATTCCAAAGTTTAGAATATTCTAAAAAATCTAGTATGGCTTAAGGAATTTTGAAATTAAATTCATTAAAAATTCATTTAAGCATTAATTTCTGTAAAATTCAAATCACTTCTTACGGAAACCATCTGTCAATTGGTAACCAAGGTAATAAGGGTAACCAAGGGTAACCTTGGATAAATAAATATTGATAACTGATAAGTTATTCCAATTGAAATATACCATAATAATATAGTATATGATAGATTTATATAATTTATTTATATTCAATAAATTAGGATATCTAATAAATACGTGATTATTTATGAAATAAATACTAAACTTGAATAATTATTGATTATTAATTATATAACTCACAAGATAAAGATTTAATTATAAAATTTCTATTCTAAAGAAATTTCTGATAAAAGTCAATATAGTACGTTATGATTAATCTCATGATTATGGTTAATATTAAATAAAATATGAAAATACAATATATGTAATACTATAATAGATTAAAGTATTATCCCCCTCTGCTATGTCGAAGAGCAAACATTTAAACTTTGTTTTGTAATCAAGCTGCTTGAAAAATTGTCAGTGAGAAAGTAATTAGTCTCTAACTGTACTACAGAACGTACACAACATAAACCAATTAAGGAATCGTAGTGAGGTATCCTACTAAGTTAATAATACAATGGAAACAAGAACCAACCTAAACAGGTAGCACCGAAGAGATTGAACCACCGAAACCGAAGAGAAATGGCGAAAAATTAAATTAGAGGAAAAACTGCTCACAATTTTTCGAGGTGTGCAGACCAAAATAATATGAGGATCTTAACCAATAAATCCGTAGGTCCGACCCTTTTTTTCTGAGGAATTGACATACTTCATTTTCAACTGTTTAAAAACGCAAGTGTGCCAAATAATAGGATTCCCTGAATGAATAACACTTATTAGGTATCACAAGCAATCTCAATTGTTAAGGAGTAAAACAACGCCTGAAATCAAGGTCCAAAAAAAGTTCGAGAATTCAACTTTAACGTCGAATGAGACCAACTGTAGATCAAGGCCAAGAACAGGAGCACATTGCAACAAAGCTGATAGCACTGATTAGCAAAGGTAGACAGGTCAGCTTTTGTGACTTTTGTTTTTGAGTGGAGAACGCAGAGCAGCTCAGCACAGATCAACGCTACCCATTTTTTGTAGAGGTAGGTATCTCATCTGTCTACCTAGTCCAATACATTTGTCGGGTTGTTGCTAAGAAAAATGAAAACTAGAAGTTTATTCTTGTGCTTTTATACAGATTCCGATAGTGTGGTCAGTACTTCAGAGGGTGATTCTACAACTAATTTGAAACAAAAAAAGTCCGACAACATATATTTTCTACTCAACTTAAAATCAGACTTTTTTCAGAATTTGAGATATTTTACGCGATTTTGACCATTTATCACTGGATTGACTGTAACTACCTTATAAAATCAGTAAGTTGAGGATATTTATTTAATGACAATAAATTTAATTTAAATTAATTAAAATTTAAATACGAATATATTAAATTAAAATATATTAAATTGATTATTCAAATTGATTAAATTTTAAATGTAAATATATTAAATTAAAATATATCAAATTAATTAAATATATATTAAATTAAACCGAAATAAATTAAATTAAATGTAAATTAATTAAATTTTAATTTTATGATAATATTGTATTTTTAATGATATTTAATACCTTATTTAATCTGAGAATACCGCTGGGAGGAGCGTTAAATATCCTTCGTTCCCTGATGTCAAACCGTCACAATTTCATTCTTTAAATAATTCACGTTTTTCCAGGTTCAAACACAAATTTCTTCCCTTAATTCGACTGAGACACACAATTTTGATCATACCGTTAAAAAGCTGAGATTTTGGGCACATTTTTACAGTAGAGATAAACAAAAAAACCATAAATAGGACACTTAAGCCGGTTAAAAACATTGAAATTTCTAATTTTCTTGGAAATTCTATGTTCAAAAAGTTTGTTCACCAAATAAATTCCATAAGAAAATTTTGGTTTTTGACATCCGGGAGAAATGAAATTTAACGTTCTTTCTAACGGTATCCTCAGATTCAAACTTAATGAATCAATTATGGTAGTTAAAGTCGTTTTTAGTGGATAAATGGTAGAAATCATGAAAAAAATCTTGAAAGTGAAAAAAGTTGGATTTTAAGTTGATTAAAAAATATATGATATAGTACATTTTTTGTTACAAATTAGTTGTAGTAGCCCCTGAAGTAATGACCACATTATCTAATAAATCCTGTATATTCCCACAACGTTTCATGTTACTATTGCTACCAGCGTCAAAATATATTATTGTATAGACAATTGGATTACGATAACTAAGTAGATCATCAGAACTTCAGTGTCAACCTACCTTCCATAAATAGACAAATTCGGACAATGTAGTGAAAAAGTATCTCTTGAGAAACAGTCGCGCATCTGCGATGGATATAATTAATCATAACATAATGCGATTGATAACAGATTGAGCTATACCAATTCAGTCCCTGAAAATTCCATCTGAACTGGAAGGAAACCGTATACGTTATGCTTGTTACAATTAGGAACTAACAGAGAAAATGAGGCTTGGAGGATTTCGATTTGCTCGCAGAAATCCTGGGTATTTCTAGAGACCGATGAAAGGTGATACTAGTTGTGTACGTCGAACATTCATTTCCTATATCTTGGAAAATGAGTTTTGTGTAAGACTGATAACCATCATACCTAGTTATTTTTCACCATGAAAAACTATAGACAAAATCATTTTTTCAATCTATAAAAATTGGGAAAACCTACTACCTACTTGGAGACCAGTAGTTAGTACGCGAATCATCTAAATTCAAAAATAATAGTAATACGGAGTAAAACCGCACAATCTCTAAAACGTCATCCAAGTTGGTGTAGCACATAGCTTCCTCGTATCCATAACCGGATTGTGTAGATGATCCGACGCATAGTAGATAATCTCAAAATATCATCATATCTCTACTCCTTGCACTACCCAAATAGGGGACTCAACACATCAATCCGCACAATCACTGAATATTGTAGGAAAATGTAGAGGTTATGGTTGTAACAAGGAAATATACGTTTGCGCATGCGCACAAAATACTTTCAATTTGGGGGGGCCTTGATTTTCGAAGGGGACCCTCTCCATAATCAATCAACTGAGGACCAACTCGCATAATCCCTGAAAATGTCTTCGAAATCGGATGGAAAATGTAGAAATTATGGCTGCTACGAGGAAATTCACGTTTGCGCATGCGCAGTTGCTTCTATAATTTCCGGGGGAATGCTTTTCATAGGGGACCATCTACACGCCAATCCTCACAATCCCTGAAAATTTCATCGAAATTAGAAGGGAAATGTGGAAGTTATGGGTGTTACAAGGAAATACACGTTTGCTCATGCGCAGTGGCTAATAGCAGTTTGGGCCAACGATTTTCATAGGACACCCATCTACATACGAATCCGCATAATCCCTGAAAATGTCTTCGAAAACGGATGGAAAATGTGGAAGATATGGCTGTTACAAGGAATTCCGTTTGCGCACGCTCAGCAGCTACTATCATTCTGGGGGTAATGTCTTTCATGGGGGACCATCTACACGCCAACCAGCACAATTCCTGAAAATTTCATCGAAATCGGACAATAACTTCGTTTAGTTTTACCCGTTACAAGGATTTCATGATAAACACGGAACCAAAATTGTTCAGGAAGGCCAGAAACTTTAAACGCGAGTGGAAATTTTGATTTTGGAGAACATTTTTTCATATTTGAAAAGTGAAAACAATGCTTCGGCTACCTTGGTAGACTCGGGAGCAAAATCTGCCTATATGGGGGATAGGGTGTTGATTCGTAGTTATCTCTATAGAAAAACGTCACTGACAGAGTGGTGCATGTATTGAGATAAGAAAAGAATTCCTTTGGCAAGAGCGGAATTACTGGAAAACGGAGGAAATAATATTAATAGCTATCAGGGAATAATACTCATCTGGAAAAGTTTTTAGTGGGTAACTTAATATGACTGAAATGAATTTAATTACAGGCGTCTAAACGTCTTTTATACGTGTCCAAAAGGAAAACATAACACAGCTGCCCTTCAAGTTCCCATATTTTACACCATAACTTCAACTAGTGAATGAATTTTGAACTTCATAGACAAATGTTGAAACTCGAATGTTGAAATTTCAATGAAAAAGTAGGCTATAAGGGTACCTACATAAAAATACATTAGGTTTGATACATTAAAATACTTGGCTACTACTAGCAGGTCATAACCTGCAGGTCATAACCTCATAAGGTAAATTTGCCCGTGAATGGGGATAGAAGCAACATTTGCAGATGAACACCCATGGTGGTGACGAACACAAAAAGCTTTCAGCCCAAGAAAACATGGAAGGAGGATACTCCTTCCATGCATGTGAACGACAAAATTCTCATCTACTTAGAATATGTACAACAAATACAGGGGCGGGAAAATGGTAGAAACAAACGCACAGCCCATTTGCCAGGAAAACGAGCAAATACATACCTATCTAGATTTCATTCACCAATGAACTGAAACCTACAGGAAAGAGATACTAGGAAGTACCATTTTTCAAAACCACCTAAATCTAGTCCGAAATGTACAAAACGGTTAGATATATCGTCAGATGATTCTCTACCAGAACTGTTATACGTTTTTCTCAACTCGCAATCAGAAGTGGGAATGTCAAGTTTCTGTGGCGACCATGTTTTGCTAGGTAAACTTAAATTCTATCGTCAAAATTTGCACGCATTTAGAATGACCTTCTAGAAATACGAGGATTCTACGGTTCAAACCAATTATTTGATGCAATGATGCCACTTTTGTTTTGAAGTCCTGGTCGGGGCATAATCGTATTGAATACAAAACGGAGTAGTAGAACGCAGTTAATTTCCACGAAACTTATCAGTTACAATGTTTAATCGATTTCGACGGTTAGGTCATCATCATCCAGGATTTGATTGTTACGGATGATGACCTAAACGTCGAAATCGAATCGTCACTGAAACTCATTATTTTCTTTAAAATAGATAACTTCTCCGATAACGTCTCTCTAGGTTTCCACACCTTCCTCGCGAGTTATTTAGTTCGTAATAGTTGTATTGATTATTTTGTAAAGGAATTCTGGATCAGATGATAAACACAAAGATGCAACAAATATAAGAGCGATATAATCATGCCATAAGCAAAAAGAGAAGAAGGTAAGTAAATTAGGTAAGTATGATAAGCAAAATAACCTTGGTCAAGCTGGCTACGTAGATAAGTAGTTTGCTCTCTTATATCAATGAACAACCACATGACAGTGATGGTCGCAATCACGCAGGCCATTATCAGTAATATTGTACATAGTCTCAGAAGGGCAGAGCAGGTTCCTTGACCTCTCTTTCCGCCAGAGCCTGGGTAATGCCTTTTGCCTTTGGTGCTAATTTTTGTCGTGCTCCAGTAGTCATCATCTCCAGTTGATTCTGAGAGTAACTGGTCTTGGGGGCTAACACCTCCACTTCCGGGTCTCTTATTTCCACCTCCTACTCTTTTCACTCCTACTCCTCCAACAAGAGCATCCAATTCCTTTCTCTTTCTCATTTTCTTCCCACCAGCCCCTCCTCGAATGCTACTTCCATTACTACGACCGGACTCCATATCTACGCACAAACTGGACAACAAAACCAAGATTCATTCAATTTTTCAATTAAAGGTTCAACAATAAGGAAGTATCCTACCGTACAAAACCCCATTTTCTGTAATGAATAATGTTGCAACAGTGGCCGAGCAGTTAGAGGCCAAGTCACCTGAAGCAGTTCGCCACGGAGACCAGTATTCCACGAAATGTTACGTGGTGTAGTCGTGGGTGTGTAACAAACTCTGAAATTGATTTTGAATGTGCATTTCAACTGCGAAAATGAAAAATTTAAGGGTTTGAGAACTGAAGTAAATTTAGTTTTTGACTGTTATGTAGGTACTGTTGCATATTATTTTAACCTTTCTAGTGTACAGTGTATGCAAGCTCGAACCCGTCTGGTGCTTTGCTGAAAACCTAAGGTGACCAGAATCCTGACTCGGGCAGAACAGTCTCGCTGTCTCCACTATTTTGTTGGGAACAGCCAAATGTCCTATTATTAAGAGAAAGTATCCCGAATGCTTTGTGCAACTAAACCTAATTATCAGATTTCAATTTCAAAGAAAACTAGAAAACTTATTTTAGAAAAAAATAAAGGTCCGAAATATAGGAAAGTTAAATTAATTGAAACTCCAATCGACTGTACAAAACTAAGTTCATCTTTTCAGTTTTCTCTTGATAAAATAAGTGTTTCCTATTCACCCCCATACCAAGTCAAGTTTATTTGTCATGCGTTGCAGAGTTAATTTGCACTAACACAATTAATATAAATATGCAATAGTAAATCAGGTTCCATTCTTCATTATATTTCTAGTGTTCGAATTAACATCGTGTAAATTATCTGCAGTGTTTCAATTATTACACAAGAAGCTCTCCCAAACTACTGCTCAACACTGTTCAGACCCAACGCACGGGAATGTGTTCTGTCACGACCGATTTAGGTACAAAAGACAATTGATTCGAGCTTTCCATAATCCAAACCTCAGAAGTACCGATGCTCATTAATTCCCTTTTTGGTGTTTTGAATTGTTCGAAGATTCAATTTTGGTGGGTCTTCTTGATTTTACCATAACATTACTACCGTTTACCATTTTACCGATGTAGCATCACTGAACTATTATCATTCAAGATTGAGGTAGGAGTCGGATTTTACCCCGAATCTGCATTCATTAGATAATATTATGGTGAAATTGACTGATCTGATTGGTAGGTACCATGAATCCAATGGTTTTAGGTGCCTCTCCCTAATCTTCATAACACCGTTTTGAAGATGGTAAAAGTGTAATAAATGAATAAACAAAACGTCCTTTTCGTAGTGTAGTACTATGCAAATTGATATAATTTTCTTTGTCCGTTTGTGGGACGATAAATGCAATAATGGGATAGTAATGGGATAGTACGGTAGAACACTGACACTTTAAAATACTTCAAGAATGGAGAAACACAGAGGATTGGAAGTGTGATTATGGTAGGAAGATGACGTAAGTATTATGTCGAGTTGAATCAATAAATGAATGCGGATGAAGAAACAACAGAGTTACTGTCATGATGAATCGCTGCACAAACAATTCGAAAAAAAGGAGAAATCAATGAAAACGTAGTTTCGAAGCACAGAACAATTACTTTCTTGTTCCAAACGGTTGATAAATTAGTCCGTACACATACAATAAATTGGGATGTAATACGAGTATATTTCTGGCCGAAATGCAAACAACAGTTCCTCCTCATCTTGTTGAGAAAAAATGACTAAGGTCAGTATAAGTAAATCAACTAATCACGATGTTCCACTCAGTCGGAGGAAAAAAAATGTTTTTTTTTAATGTCCTGCACACGAAGGTCATTTATCGACTCTATAATTTATCACTCGTGACAATACTGATATCTTGGTGACAATGGAAATCATTATGGATTTTGAATATGAGGTAGATTGATTCAGTTGATAGATGTGTAACCGAAATTTCAATCCCAAACAGATATTTTAAGCATTAGTACAACTGTATTGAAGGCAGTTGCTACTGAGAAAACCGGAAACCTCTTTTAGCGAATTTTCAAAGAAAATGAAGCTATTGCAATGGCCTCAAAATTTTTAGAATCGACTTTTTCGAAAAATTTTCACACTGAAATCCGTTTTGGAACATTCTGAAACAATCCCTGAAGTTTTTCCAAAAATCATATGTATATATATATGTGTCATTCCGGACGATAACTTGAGTAATTGTTTAAAAATTTTTTTTTAGTTTTTGCCAAAATGTTTGTAACAACAAACCATAGGTCAAGTTCGTTAACCAGCAATTTTGGACAATCCAAAAAGGTCCAAAATTCAAAAAAACTCCAAAAAAATGGGTTTTTCCCGTTTTTTGTGGTTTTTACATTGAAAATCATGGTAATATATGGTATATTCGGATTCAGCACAAAATTTCTGATATGAATGCATTTTTCAAAAATGAAAATTGTCCAAAATTAAGAAAAGTTTGTAGCTATATATATATATATAATGAATACGCGCGTATATTTGTTGTACCCAGAAATGGAGTAGCCGTGTGGGTACTCTATGAGTTCGTAGAGACGACTAGAACATGAATATGGACTCCTAACATCTTCAAAGCATACTCAGCAATAATCTGCAGCGTATTATTAGCGAATTTTCATGCGAAAATCATGTGTCGGAAAAAAAAAAAAAAAAAAAAAAAAAGAGTCCTCGTTCAAATATTGTATCGACAACTGCCACCGATACAAACGTTCAAAACCCAGTGTATTATTGAAAATTGCACGATTTTTTCGTACATATCGCGAATATAACTAAATGTTATCAAATTAATTACTTAGATGCGGTAACGCATGAAGGAGAAAAATGTGTGATAAACAAAAGGTGGCTTGTTGTGACGAGGTTGGGAACATACGATCATGAACGCGATCTGTCGCACTCATCTTTAACTACGTCCGGGAGCTTCCACAATCAGAACGCTTCTCGGGCTCCCAGATTCAGCTTTCAGCCCAGTGATTTCACGTCTTCCAGGACGTCGATTATTGGTGTAAAAGTATGTAAAAAAAAACATATAAACATATATATAAACCAAGAATCGAAAAAAAAAACTTTCTACAACAAATTGCAACACCATTGGTCCTTTTCTTAACCACACCTTAAACTGAATGATTTCTTTGAAAATTCGCTCATTAATTCATGCTGCATGAATGGACTTTTTTTTTGGTTTACTTTCAATAATAAACCATTGGAATCGACAAAGAAAACAAATTTTAACCCCCCCCCCCCCCCCCCCCCCTCGAAAAATGTTGTATTACGTTTCAAGGTAACGTAGAATCTGAAAATCGAATAAAAATTTTGCCGGCCGTCTGCCGTACGCTTTTCTTACTTCCCATGGACCGATTTTTATGAAATTTGGTATATGGGCTCCATTTCGGATCTAGTTGTGCCTCGAAGCTTTTGGTGGGTGTCAGTCACTTCTAAAGGTTGAAAAATAAGGGTTGAAATTTTGAAAATGCCCTAGCCCAAAAAGTTTGATGTAAAGGTATTATTTTTTCATAAATTTAAAGTAGTATTGAATGTTTAGAATCGGATGAGACCACCTGGAGCTCTGTAGGACAAACCGTTCCGTCCCTACGAAAACTTAAGGGTTGGGCTTATGATAAATATGAAACACGAATCGCAAAAGAGGCTCCTTCCATATTTTAGCTGACCAAAATTCGATCGTAGTTCGTTTTTGGTTTATTATTTTCAATAATGAACCTTTGGAATGGACCAAAAAAAAAAATTCACTCCCCCTCAAAATTTGTTGGTTCACGTTTCAAGGTAGGTACGTATAATCCTAAAATTGAATAAAAATTATTCCGTCCGTCCGCCGTATTCGGCACTTTTCTTAGTTCCCATAGTTCCCATGGACCGATTTTGACAAAACTTAGTATATGGGCTCCATTTGTGGTCTAGTAAGCTTTTTGTTGATGTCATCAAATTAAGATAGTATTGAATTTTTAGAATTTTTGGAGATCACACGGAGCTATGTAGGACAAACCGTTAGCTCCCTATGAGAACTTTAAGGTTTTACGATAAATTAGAAATACCAGTGTGGATCGCAAAAGAGGCCGAATCTCCGTTCAAATTTTAGACCAAAATGTGATCGATGTTCGTTTTTTCGAGCTGTACTCAGTTTTGCGTCCATTTTTTTGAAATTGTGCGTTAAGTGCTTATTTCATCAAATTAAACTTGATTGTGAAGCGAAATTAGGTTGGTAGGCAGTTACAATGGAAAGCTGTGTTTTCGAATTGAGCGTGAAACGTTTATTTCTGCAAAATGAACTTGATTATGAAGCGAAAATATGTTTGGTAGGTCTTTGCAGCCAAGTGATCTATATAGAAAAATAATTACCCTTTGTGTAACAATTTGCAGCGTTTTTCGAGTTGTCATCAGTTTTGCGTCCTTAGCAAACAGTAACCAAATTTCCTAATGAAGGCACCCACAACTCTTTATTTCTTTGAACTGAGAGTGATGCTTTATTTCTTCCAAATAAACTTGATTTTGAAGTAGGTAGGTAGTAGGTACCTATATAATATTGGGATGAAAAAGAGGAAATAGTTTTAGGAAACGTTTGATCCCCCGTGGGACTCGAATCTATAACCTCCTGCGAGGTTGTATAGCGTTACAGTTCTGGCTATGAATCTTTCATCTCCGTTCCGCGTTGAATTCAAATCAGCTGTGATAGTCACATATCAATATATCACTATTACGAACCACCAATGGAGCACACGACCACAGTTATGTATTGCGACATTTTTACATGAATGTTTTACTAGACAACCTCACGCTCGATAAGACCCCTGGGAAGTTAATATTAGAAAGAAACAACAAATGTCTGGATCTTCAACAAAAATAATCTTTGAAGAAGATGATGATCTCTTTGAAGAAGATGAACAGCGCGCCTCGCTGATCGCGAAGACTTTCTCATTCCAAATGTAATTCAACGGACGTACGAAATGTAGTTTAAATAGGGACGTGTTCGCAATTGCGCGAAAGTTTCGGTGACTTTCTAACTCTGCGTTCTGGTAGCCAAAAAGTACCGAAAATAGAAATACAAGGATTCGAGCTCAACACTCAACTACGTGATAGCAACTTCGCGAGAATTTCCCATTCTTATTTCTTATTCTTATTCAACATCTTCTTTAGTACTCGACTACATACCTCGACTGAATTCTCTCTAGCGAACTTTTACTCTGTGGTAAGACGTTATTTGTAATCAACTCTCTCGAGCAAAGTTGAGGCAAAAAATGTTGAATTTGTTTTGGATCACTGTGCATATACATTTATTTTAAACCGACGAAACAGAAACGTTTCATGAGTTCGTGCTAAATGAGTTAAAATATACGCATAGATACAAATTGTAAAAGACCCATCGTGAGCCTCAGGAATAAATAGATTACTGGTTAGCTCGACTTCGTTCAATGGCATTTGATTGAACATTTGACTGAGGATTGAGTAACCAATTGAAATATCGGGCTTACAATCAGACCTTCAATTTGAATGTATACACAGATGGTCCGTTAGCAATTCAGTAGGAACTCACAGGGGAAGTTAGATGAATACGGACCAATCTTCTCCAAATCAGCGATCACTTTTTAAAACTATTTTCACTCATTTTCAACACCTTTAATAGAGCAAAATAAAATCCATTTGAAACGGGACTACCGTGGATACTGGTAGAACACATTTCAAAAAGAATTAGGTAGATTGGTACCCGAATAAAATATGCAAGCTGTACAAAGATTATGAAAATCGTTGTCCCATGACACACCGAATTGATCATCTCCTTCGGACTAACGGCCGTTTTGATGTCGGTCAAAAACGTAGGTAATCAAAACGAAACCCGGAAACTACTCATCAAGTTTGGACAAAATCAGTTGAAAATTCAGTTATTAAGGATTGGTTATGCGCATTGGGTAAAATTAATTTCACTACAATCCATGAATTTACAGGGATTGGTCATCAAGTAGTGTCCTTAGATACCGAATAATGCGACCGAATAAATACCGAATGAGCGGCGTTTGAGTGTTACACGATTGCGCATTGGTGAAAACTGTAATCTACTCGGAGGTAATAACGTTTATATGGGACCATCAAGAGTCCAACAGAATGTTGAAAATGTCGTCGAAATCAGACTGTAAAATAGCATAGACAAGAAACTGAAGTTGTTCAGATAGGTATACAACTCGAATGAATGCGTGTGACAATCCTCGTATACAGGAAACTTTTGTTCGCCCCCTAAAGGTGAAAGGCACCAATGACTCTTTTATATAACACGTAACATAAAATCTGAAAAGTGGCAAATAGATTCATTTTACCCATGACATGAATGTATATGATTCGATCTCGATACTAGATAATGAGAACGTCATAGCCATCAAACAACCCTCCAAGCTTGAGTGAAGTCGGACAATTAGATTACGAGAGTGAGAATCTATGACGCAATGGATACCTATGACGTAAATCCGCTGACATTGGTAGGGATCATCAACTATCATCTATCATTTAAGATTGTCCATCATCAGACAACCTTGGCGAGTGAGGAAAATAAGTTAGGAGGATTTGACGTTTGAACGTACGCAGAAGCCACCATTGATTTGAGACAATGAAATTCATGAAGAACCTTCCAGAGTTGAACCCATTTCATCGAATAAAACGAAAACTAAAGTTATGTCAGTAACGAGGATTTCCCGTTTACAAGGTTGAAACGTCAGATCTCAATTATACTCCAAGTTGGAACGAAATCGGTGAAGTCTGAGATAAATTGATCTATGGATGTTGGTCCACTATGAATTGTAGATACAGGGTGTTTCACGAAAAGGTTACACCCCCCTTTATTTCCGCAAAATACAACGTAAAAAATTCCGACCAACGCAATTCTTCATGATTTTTTGTGAGGATCTCAGGAAAAATACTTTTGCGCAAAAAAGTTGCGCGCAATCGTGCGCAATTGACACTAACTTCATTGTTTCAAATGGAACCCCCCCTTTTTTATTACAGATTCGGATTCTACGTCAAATTTCATGAGAAATTCATACCCTCATCGATTTGTTTTATTGCGCGCAACCTGGCTTTTTGAACCCTCCAAGTTGCGCATCTCCACAATTGCGCAAAAATTAGGTTTTGGAGAACCCTTAGTGTGGCACATGTTTTTTCATCATTTCTTAACGCTGAATCACATGGTGACATCCGTTTTGAGAAAAACCAAGATTTAAGAGGAAAAATTAACATTTCTTTCACGAAAACATCAGTTTTGAGGTCGAAATCATGTTTATTTTTTATTTTCTCACCTCCTTTTGAACCACGGGCTTGGGGCCGTCTACGGTGGAGTTAAAAATAAAAAAACTGACAGCATGATCATGCTTGAACTCAATAAAATTACCTAAAAACTCATAACGATTTAAAAAGAGCGATTTTTTCACTAAAACCAACCGAATTTTTGGCCACTATTTTGGAAAATTCCATTCAAATTGAAAAACGGATGTCACCATGTGATTCAGCGTTAAGAAATGATGAAAAAACATGTGCCACACTAAGGGTTCTCCAAAACCCAATTTTTGCGCTATTGTGGAGATGCGCAACTTAGAGTGTTCAAAAATCCAGGTTGCGCGCAATAAAACAAATCGATGTGGGTATGAATTTCTCATGAAATTTGACGTAGAATCCGAATCTGTAATAAAAAAGGGGGGGTTCCATTTGAAAAAATGAAGTTAGTGTCAATTGCGCACGATTGCGCGCAACTTTTTTGCGCAAAAGTATTTTTCCTGAGATCCTCACAAAAAATCATGAAGAATTGCGTTGGTCGGAATTTTTTACGTTGTATTTTGCGGAAATAAAGGGAGGTGTAACCTTTTCGTGAAACGCCCTGTATAGGTTGGTCCCCAGTGGTCTTCTCTCTTGTACTCTCCCTTACTCTCTCTTCCTATCCTTTCTCGATTCCTATTCATAGAAATGCAATACTCAATCGATGCTTCAATTGTACAAGGTATGGAAGTTTTCAATGAACAAATGGAAATGTTCGATGTAAATAAAAACATATTGTTGGGTAATGCATGCATTTCAGGGGACGTCCAATTATAAGCATTAAGTCAATTTAAACCAGTTGATGAGCGATAAAACACATATTCAATTTGCGTAATTTGGTAAGTATTTTTAGTTAGAAATAGTGGACTCCCCCCCTCCACGCCGCCATAACATTTCTAGAAGCATGCGAGCCTCTAATTTGAACAGCATTGTAAAATCCACGATACCAATGGAGGATCGATTTCAATACCTCCCACCACCATCACCAATGGTGCCAGTCTGGCACAAAAGCGATCATACGTCTTAAAGGTATATATACTTTCATCTGTCAGTTTTGGTAGGTAGTCGAAATATGCGGTTTATGGGGTCCTGGCACCATTGATCAGTGGCACCACTGATTTGTTTCACACTGGCACAAAGAACAATTCATAAAAATCCAAAGGTATATTGAGAATTTTTCTTCAATTTAAAACAGAGAACAACATTTAAGTACAATTAATAAGCTATGAAGGAACCGAATTATTGAAGAATCGGATGTTTTGTGAATATTATCCTCCCGCTCACCCCTCCCCATGCTAATTTTGATACTCTGATGAAATTATGTGCAACTCGGAAGTAATCGGAGTCGAACGAAAAAAGATCCACGAAAATCGGTTGAAAACTAAAGCCTGGGCAGAGTACTCAAGTTTATGCCCGAAAACGAACGTTTTTTGAGCATTAACCCCCCTTTCGCCCTTCAAAAGCCGAAATTTAAAATTCCGGCTATGTAGTGCACAACTAGATAGATTTCCCCGTCGAACAAAAACAGAACCACGAAAATCGGATGAAAACTAAGGGCTGGGCAGAGTACAAAAAATTTTGTCACACACACACACACACACACACACATTCACCTATGAACGCGGATTTGGATTCAGAATGGTCTAAAACGGATTAGTGTGTGCTTTTTTTTCTCCGTTGAGTGTTGTCCTCCTTCACTCCAGATTAATCGCATAAGGACCAATGCCAAGTCTTACTGTGGGACGTCCTAAAAACTGGAAGCTTCAGAAATGAGATGAAAAAGATGTTAAATAAGTAATAAATAAGTATAACCAATAGTATAAAGTAGTGATGATGTAGCTTTGATATTAAAAATCAAAATCTTATTTATTTTTATACAGAAATTTATTTTTTAATAACTTCGCTTTAAATTTCGATTAAAAGTGGATTTTTGTTGTTGTATATTTGTGTCCAGGGAAGGTGAAAGATAAGGCCTTAAGAGACCTTCCCTGGTGGTTAAATAAACGAATCAATCAATCGCACACAGTCCAATCTTCCTCACTCTCGCACTTTATCTCCCGCTCTCAATCTCTCTCCCTTACACTGAATCTCCATTTCTTTCACACCTCATCTTTCTTTCTCTCTCTCTCTCTCTCTCTCTCTCTTTCTCTCTCCCTCACTTCATCTTCCTACCTCCTCCGCAGACTCCATGAACTTGATTATCTTCTATTGTGATCTACGAGTAGGTAGAGCAGATGAACAGTTATAAAAGAATCGACTCATCTCCACAAACCTGGATGGTTTGAAGATGCGTGAAAGAAGAAAATTGTAACCACTACTATACATTGGTCTTCAAAATGCTGAAATTTATGAAAACAAAATACTTGTTTACTAAATTACTAGCATGTCTTGCTTTGCTCGCTCTTCAAGTGGGTGTAAAGATCACTGGACTTGCTCATGCTAGTGGTTGTGATTTGCAGTTTTACAGGATTGTGGTCTCGCCAGATTGTAGTTCCGCTGGGTTGTGTGTAGTATATTGAGAGAAGATTTTAATCTTGGAGGGTTTTTGTCGGTCGGGTTTGTAGTTTCGCGGAATTGAAGTCTCGCGGATTGTAGTCCTAATGCAGAACCCGCTAATGTTCCAACGTTTTGCCAGCTTATACAGGGTGTCCCGAAAACGTCCCCCCCCCCCCCCCCTGCTAAAATCGTCCAGATAGTGGTAAAAAATATAATTTTTTTAAAAAATCTTCCTGATTTTTCCCAAGCATCTCAAATATGACAACGGTGCCCATTGTGCACGTGCGCAACGCACACCAACTTCGTTTTTTCAAATGAGACCCCCATTTTTTATTGCAGATTTGGATTCTACGTAGAATGAAAATTTCACCCCTCAACCAATTTTTTTTTTATCGCGCGCAACCCGCAAAGCACGCGCTTAAAGATGCGCAACCACGAGGTTGCGTCAAAATCTGTATGTACAAAGTACCCAAGTGTGACACATGATATTTAAGTATTTTTTTATGCTGAATCACGTGGTGATGTTAGTTTCTTAATTTGACTGCATTTTAATCAAATTATCAACGAAAAATAAACTTGAAAAAAAAGAAATTGGCCTTTTTTGAGTAAATAAATGTTATTTAACCACTATCTGGACGATTTTAGCAGGGGGGGGGGGACGTTTTCGGGGACACCCTGTATAGTCGACAGCATAAAATTATCGAATTTTTTGGATTTCAGATGAACTGATTGAAAGTAATCGATTCAGAGCAGGTTGCACTAATTTTTCCGATCAACGCACGGGTAAAATTGATTCTGATGCCGGGATTCCCCGTTAAGAAACACGATGCGAAAATAATTATTGAAATCGGTCGAACCATTCCAAGTTTAAAGTGTGGGGAATATCGGTAGACTCATTTGGCTGCAATCGGTTCCAAACAGACAGACAAACAATTTCGCATCACTATCTACAGCAAAGCTAGTCAGCTGTAGAGCAGTCAATAGTACTATTAAAATGTCATTTCCTTCGACCTTTCAAAGATAATGAAGTATCTATTTCATTTCAAAGAATGATTTTCGTTGTAGATTTAAACGAACGCTTCTAGAAACATACAAATATAATAAAACTCATCAAGAATAATAAACGTCTTATCAAATGAAATTTGAATGATATGTTACTGCGATAAAAGTATTGTGATGTATAATTTATTTACAAGCACACTCTTCATCACGATTATTTGTATGAGTTATTTTGTCATGTTCGCATGAACATGTATGACACATACTACATACAAGACATAAGTACCTCTCTCTCTCACAGACACCCAATTTCTCTTCCACTCGCGACAATTCCCTCATATGGTCATGCTACAATCATGAGGTTCAATGTACTACAATGACCCCAGCCATACGACACATGTCAAACTCAAAGCATTCAAGAGGAACGAGTTCACGATGTTAAAACCGACGCGACGAAAATGGACCGATAGGAGCGGTGGACAAGTGAATATGCGCATTCACAAATAAAACTCGTTCGTCGAGGAAACAGAAGAACGGTTAAAAACGAACTCATTCATGCACGCTTCACTTTCCTCCCCACTAACCAAACACGTTTCCCAGTTCAATCACGTATTGGCTCATTACAGCTCTCAAGGGGGGGGGGGAGCAGAGGGTAATGAATTGCTTCCTTCTGTACGTTCATCGGAATTTCTGCTCTTCATTCAACCTGTCAATAAAGCTGGCAATACCTACTTAGTTAAATTGCTAACTGTCGTAATGCTTTATTCTTAAAGCTTCAAGCACCCTAAAAAAACTGATAATTCCTAGGTCGATTGTTGTCTTGATTTTATTCCTGTAGGTTTTTACGTAAACGAAGCGAGTTTTTTTAATTCT
Organism: Apolygus lucorum; assembly: GCA_009739505.2. NCBI lineage: Eukaryota > Metazoa > Arthropoda > Insecta > Hemiptera > Miridae > Apolygus > Apolygus lucorum. The sequence goes on along the minus strand of CM019167.2, from coordinate 45,198,878 downwards.
TCGAAATTATGGAGGATACCTACGTATTTAAATCGCCATATTTCTCATGATGAATGAGTCACGACCTACTTTTAATGACTGATGATGAGGGTAATCCGATCGCAAGGAATTTATCAGTTAAGTAATTGGACTAAGAAGTGGCGACCGAATTCTGCGAGGTGGTACATCAGTTTTGCGCACGGGAAGTGACTACCGATGATACCCATAGGCGATCATCGAAACCTTGGTAGCAACTGCTTCCCAAAATGGAGCGAGATTGGACAATTATTTACCAAGGGAGTGAGAAAATCCAGTAGTGATGAGAATTTTTAAAATCGGAACGATGCTTCCACTAGTGTACCATTTTTAGACTCGGAGGCAAAAAGGATTAGAAGACCAGTGTCCACCTAAAGGATGTTGTAATTATTGAAGTTACAATCAAAATACTGAAATACGTTTATTTTCTGTGGCTTATTTGTGAAATAGACAACTCAATCGAAGACCATGCGAATAATAATACACTTTGATCGATTGTTTGGAAATTGATATTTCCGTGGTTGACATTGATTTCAAATTTATCAGTACATTCGTTCAGTCAAGAATGACCATTATATTCTCCTAATGTGTCAAGAGGCTCCTTGAGCAATAATTTGAACCGAATCCACTCCCATATTTTGTGTTTATCGTCATAATAAGAATAAATTATGAGTTAAGTGCAGCTGCATACCGACCCAAATCAATACACATTAACATAAACCAAACTTTGATTTATCTTAACCGATAAAAGTTATCTGAGAAAAACATAAGAATTTAAAAGAGGAGGAACTGTTGTTCGCGAAACAAGAAGATGAACACACAGGCATGATATGATGTTCGTTATCAGACAGAAGACCACAATAAAGTAGGAACGTGAATGTAAGTGCGAACGAAAAGCACTTGTTGATAAAAGGTACAAATGTAATTAGTTGTTATGCGGCAGAAGGCATGAATACAAGCGTTATTTAGTGGCATGTTTGCAGTGATTTTCAGCGGTGTGACTAGCGATGTTATTCAGTGTGGGACGAATCTAAGGTATTGAGTTAATAGTGTGCGGCAAAACAATATCGGGTACATACGTACATAGTACTATTTGAAGAAAACATCTTCAAATTGGGTGTCTCGAGTGCTCTCATAAAATTCTACAAGTCAGATGAATAGTCTAAAACAAACGATGAACACTGTGGTACAGAATACATCGAAGGAAGAATTTTCAACAATTTCAAGTGTCGTCAACTTGAAATACCAGGGTAGACTAGAGATAATGGAACGTAAGATTCAAAGAAACCAGATGTTAACATTAAAAGGCATGTATATCGAATTGAGAGAGAAGGGTGGAAAGTCGAATGAGGTAGACGACACTACATTTACCAACTTACTCATCTGTCGTATGGCATTGAATCAGGTGGTTACTTCACGAAGTGTTGATATTTACGATAAGCCTGCGAGTAGGAATTCGTCAAGGATTGAGGAAGACGTTTCTTTCGCCGCCATAACGATGAGGTGAGTTGGAAGAAACTGGAGGATAAACATTGATTCTGCTCTTGAAGGTTCGAATCTGGGTCGCTAGAGCACAGTGCAGTGGGACATGCCGTCCCTGCAGCCCACCCCCAAGCAAACACCATAGCAACGGCACCCGCCTTCGGGGACAGTTGTAGTTGTGCCGCCCGCGAACAGAGGCGAGGGAGAGGTACCGATCCGACCTCTGAACAGGCCAGTTATGCCTCAGAGGCAAATCAAACGTAGGAATGGAGAAAGGGGTACATACACACCATCATTTTAGCGAATTTTCAGAAAAATGAAGCGTTTACAATGGTAATGGTGGTTTTTGGTTCAAAATTTTTAGCATGGACTTTTTTGAAATATTTTCTTCACTGAAATCCGTTTTGGAACATTCTAAAATGATTATTGAAGTTTTTCCAAAAATCATATACATACATACACGCGTGTGTGTGAGTGTGTGTTTGTGCCTCTCTTATAACTGTAATTGTTTCGCATGAATTTCAAGATTTTGTCAAAACGTTTATAATAACAAACGAAAAGTCGAGGTCGTTAGTTAGAAATTTTGGACTTTCTTAAGGGGTCCAAATTGCAAAAAATTGGTCTAAGCGCTGCATTTTATTTCACAAAGGTTTATTATTTTTTGTTTACAATACCTTTATTACGAGAGTTTTCGAGCAAGGCACTCTTGAAAATTTCAACTCCTAATTTTCACCCCTTAGAAGCGACTGACCTCAACCAAAAGCTTCGCGACACAACTAGACCCCGAATGGAGCCCATATACCAAATTTTTACCAAATCGGTCCATGGTAACTAAGGAAAGTGCCGCGTACGGCGTACGGACGGATTTTTAAAAATTAGATTTTCGGATTCTACATCGGTACATTGAAACGAAACCACCAAATTTTGAGGGGGGGGGGGGGTAAAAGTTTTTGTCTTGCTCGATTCCACTGGTTCATTACTGAAAATAATACACCAAAAAGAGCCTTGAAACGTGTTTTGGTTTTTTATTTTCAATAATGAACCTATGGAATCGACCAAGAAAAAAAAGGTTTACCCCCCCCCCCTCAAAATTTGTTGGTTTACGTTTCATGATACGTAAATTTTATATATGGGCTCCATTTGGGGTCGAGTTGTGCCCCGACGCTTTTGGTTGATGTCAGCCATTTCTAAGGGTTGGAAAATGAGGGTTGAAATTTTGAAAACGCCCTAGTTCGTAAAATTATGATATAAAGGTAAAGTTTGGTTTATTATTTGGTTTAAGATATAAACAATATTGGTTTCGCGCCTTTCCGTCAGAGTCTTGGTCTGTCCATCTATAGCATTCGCACTTTGAGTTAAACCTTAGGCGAATTCAATTAAACTTTCCGCTAATTAAATTAGACTTTTCGCAAATTGAATTTGCGCTTTTTGCAAAATTAATTAGACTTTGGTCAAATCTGTAGTTTTAGTTTATAAAATCTCAACTTCAACAAAATGTATAATTGTAAGCACAAATCATGCTAGTGATGAAACACTTTCTACGTACAGTTGACATTGCAATTCAATTATAATATAATCATCAGTAAAAATACAAGGCAACAGTTAACAGAAAATACAAAAAAATCAATACTAAGTCGATACAAAAATCAATACCAAGTCAATACAAAAAGGCAACAGTTTATGAAGAGGTCGTTTGCACTATCAATTGGGACCGTGGTGGTTCGATACCTACTTCTCACGCATGTAGGTCTAACTCAATTTGCGGAAAGAACAATTCATTTTGCGAAAAGTCTAATTCATTTTGCGGAAAGTATAATTCAATTTGCGGAAAGTATAATTCAATTTGCGGAAAGTATAATTCAATTTGCGGAAAGTTTAATTCAATTCGCGAAAGGATTAATTCAACGTGCGAATGCTATATATATACGGGTTTCACTACTGTGGATGAACCTCCGATCATCTTAACCTTCATCCGATCGCGTGGGCGGCAAACTGCCGCCCGCGATGAATTATGCCCGCCAAAGCATAACTGGCACTGCATGGGAAGATGCAGTTGTATTATTCTCTAGTTGAACAATTTTCCACATGATTTCGTTAACCTTTTCCTCCTGCGTTACGTTGGTGGCTGTCAGTACATGTTCATAGTTTGAGTGACTAAGTTCGGCGCTATGTATGTTTCGGAAGAAATGGTGATAAAAACCTGAGTTTCATTTATCCTTTTTTAATGTTTGGTTGTGTATTACTATTTGATTTGGTAAGGTATCGTATTGCTTCCGAGTCTATTAGGGTAGCGAATCATTGTTTTTACTTTGATTTTTACTTTTTCATTCTAAATAATACGGATGAACTCACTTACAAGTTGAGCAATCCAAATCCTTGTCGCTACCGAGTTGATGTACCAAAAAAACCATTGAAATAGAGAAAAATGCGACGGGCTACTATTAGCTGCCCCGCGATCGCTAGTGTGACTCAAGAGATCGCGAGCGGATGAAGGATTGAAATTAGATCCGCGGATAAGGAATTTGATCGTTTCACAAAATTATCATCCGTGAATCAAACCTAGTTTACGAATTTAACATTTGAAAAGCTGTCTCCAGATTTCCGAATGGTATTCAAATCAAGGATTGCGACAGCAATAGATGACAACAACAACTCGATCATTTCATTCCGATCGTGATTCGGTAGGATCTAGGATGTGGTCCAAATACAGGCCCCCGTCATTCTTCCCCTGGAGATCGGACGTCCCGGTTCCGATTGTGCCGTCGTGTTTTTGAAATCAAAGTCTCATATGAATATCGAAAAACAACGTATACTGTTCTTTTTGGTTTATTATTTTCAATAATGAACCTTTGGAATCGACCAAGAAAAAAAAATTTTAACACCCCCTCAAAATTTGATGGTTTACGTTTCAAGGTACGTAGAATCCAAAAATCGAATAAAAATTTGGCCGTCCGTCCGCCGTACGCCGTGCGCGGCACTTTTGCCACTTAGCATTGACCGATTTTGATGAAATTTGGTATGTAGGCTCCATTTGGGGTCTAGTTGTGCCCCGAAGCTTTTGGTTGATGTAGGTCACTTCTAAGGGTTTCAAAATCAATTTTGAAATTTTGAAAACGTCCTAACTCAAAAAATTTTGATATAAAGGTATTGTTTTTCCTTCAATTTAAGATTCTATAGAATTTTTAGAATTTTTTGAGACCACGCGGAGCTCTGTAGGACAAACCGTTCGCTCCCTACGAAAATTTAAGGGTTTACATTGAAATATATATATATATAAATCAAAACACAAGTGTGAGTCGCAAAAGAGGCCCAATCTCCGTTCAAATTAGAGCTGACCGAAATGCGATCGATGGTTGGTAATTTTGATTTTTTTTTAATTTTTTTAAAGATTTTTTTTTCGATTTTTTTTTTCCCTTCATATTGGATGGTTGGTGATTTTGTAGACGAGTGATCTATGTAGAAAAATAATAAACCATTGTGTAATAATTTGCAGGGTTATAAATATATATTATCGTGATCGAGAAGTTGCGTGTGAAGTGTAGGAATGTAGTCGGTACTTTTCCCTCCGGAAAGACAATTTGAGGTATCGGTCGTTTTACAGTTTGTTAACTACCTTCCTAACATTTGATTCATACTATTTATCCGTACAATCAGTGTTACGTGATGTTGAGGTGCAATTAAACGAATCTGAGAATCAGTGGTTTTCTTTTTAGCACTCCACGTTGCATCAAAGATAGGTTGGGTATTACGTATTTTATTGGAAATATTATGAAGGTAGCTTTGAAAGTTTTGAATGATAATCAATGGTAATACCATGTAGGTTCTTACCTAGAACAGCTTAGCCGATCCTGGAAGGTAAGTACTGCATGGTCAAAAACTGTTATATCGGTTGAAAATAAAACGGTACGGATACATAATATCTCGAGGCCCTACCTAAATCTGTTGCAGAACAACCTGGGTAGGTACTTGGTGCAGGTATAACAAAACTACCTACTCAAATCTTGTTCAATCGCGGTAGTTAATTTATGAAAAATTAAGCAAAATTGTCAGGAAAATCTAATTTGTTGTATTGCACAAGTACTTTGGCCAGATCAGTGTTTTAAAAAAAGTGTCATCAGTCAATTTTTTGAGTTTTTTTTATAGAAAAAAGTCATTAAATTAGAAGGTGGAACATAAATAATGAGTTTTCAATATGGCGGCGTCTATTCCGTAACTAATCCACGGATTAGAGATTTGATACCACCTGTACGGATGGTATCAAATCCAGGCGAGTTGAATCGTGATATGGCCTACCTGGTTGATCCGTGATAACGCGTTGGTGAAACAGTCCTTTCTCTTAATCGGGGATTTAAGTCTCGGTCGGGGATAAACTCAGAGCCACAGTGGTGGAATCGGCCGTGTGTCCGCAAACTCTTGAGGCAAACTAATTCACGGTCCATTCGGTGACTTGTTCAGGGAATACGCGGGATAGGCTCATGACGGTTCCCTATGAATTTCATGTATCATTGGTAACCTTCGCGATTGCGTAAACGAAAAATCCTCCAAGCCTTAATTTCCCCACTGAATAACAGTCCGATTTTCTCTAAGAAGGATTGATGGGCACCGACATACAGAGGATCTTCAATTAACGTTATTCTTTATGGTGTCAACATTAGTCCCTGAGAATGAACAAATGTGAAATTCTTGTAACAAGCGGAATTTTCGCAGTTCTGGTCATCCGATTTCAATAAAATGTTTAAGATCCTAGGATGAGTTAAAAATCCTTGCAAGATTTGAGCAACCTAAAACCAGTGGACAGGACAAACCGTATAGATGATGCGGTTACAAGATTTTGTAAGCAAGAAAGGGAAATGTTGTATTGCACGTAGATCAGCGGAAAGGATTGAGGATAGGAATCGATGGAACAGCAGACCATACAGAGTGAGTAACAGATACGTTGAAAATCCATTTGTCAAGGGAAAACATGCAAGTCATATCGCACGGGAAACTGGGATGTGTGACCCGCTCAGGAAAAGGGTCATGTGCGAATCCACAGATTGTCTGCTGCAAGACCATCAATTTCACTATTTAGGTAGAACACTTTTGATACTTGTAAATTCAAAGAGACGTATACGGTACATAGAATAGAATAGACAATCATTGGTTCTAACAAGAAGATTATATTGTTGAGAAGATATTTGTGTGATTCCATCCTATTACCATAGCTCATCTTTAAACTTTTAAAAAAGCGACATCTTCTTGAAATGGATAAGTTTAGCTTTGCGCGCAAAATGGGACTGTGGCTTCGGTGTATCAATACTCTGGCGGCTGATTACAGAGCTGCGAAAGAGACGGAAGATTGGTGGAACATGGCACTCCGGGAAGGAGTAGAGCCGACAGAGTGGCCAATAACTGCAAAATGACGAACGCGGTGGGGCATACAGAAGCTCTCTACTCAACCACACTCTGCGTTCAACTGAATGGCTGCCTTAGGGTAGTCATTGTCAACAAAGAAAGCAGCTGATTACTGTAAGCAAAGAGTCTCGCTTAAGACTAGACTAAACAGATAAAGAGGCATGAGACAACCCATGCCCGTTCCAAAGGGCTGCGCGCACATTAAAGTGTGCAGATACACAAATAGACCAAGGTAAGCAAGTACACTTGCCACACGAACAAGCTACTTGGAACAAGGCTAAGAGGAACTGAGGAAAGTGCCTACGACATGCAGAACACATAAGAACATAAAGGAGATGCGAGCGAGCAAGACGAACCACATGGCGAAGGAGGACCTTCAAAGTTATAAATGAAGAGTGCCAGTAAAACGGATTATGTCACCAAAATATACAGAAAAATCGCCGCAAATTATAATATAATGGTTTAATATTTTTCTGTAAAGATCACAACTTTGAAGAACACGGCTTTTCCATTAATAGTATCGACCAATCACATTATCGCGTAAGGTTAATAATCACGTTTATTTGACAAAAATTACCTACCAGCTAATCCCATAGTTGTGGGTGCCTTCATTATGAAATTTGGTGGTCGTGTTTCTGATTCACCATTCGTCCCACACAGTAACGGAGACAACTCACCCAACCTTGCGAGAGAGTTGTTACCTGTCTTAAAATGGCGAGGGGCATGTAGTGGGAGGGGGGGGGAGGAATTCGATAGCCTGGTTGGTATCATTGGTTTTTAGAAATTTAATACTATCTTAAATAGATGAAAAAACGTCATGAACATTCAGTAATTAGGAAATTAACAAACCTCATTAGACGAAAGGTTGATTCCACAGAACTCTGGGTGGTGTCAATAAAATTACATCAAAATTGGTTAACGGGGACAGAGCAAAGTGCCGCGAACGGCGGACGGACGGGAAAATGTTTATTCGATTTTTGGATTTTACGTAACTTGAAACGTAAATCATCGAATTTCGAGGTGGCGTTACAATTTTTTCTTGTCGATTCTAAGAATTCGTTATTGAAAAAATAAACCAAAATTTATCACTATCTCAAATTTGTCTATACGTCCCAGCTCGATAACTTGCAATATACAGGAATTTTTTTAATTCCACGAATTTTTACCATTGACTGACCTCTCAGAGCTTTATAGGACCAATTGTTCGCTTAATGAGGATTAATAATAACATTTTCAAACGTTTTATCGTCATTTAGTATACTGTTCAATATTTGGAAACGAATGAGACCACCCAGAGCCATTTGCTGAGACCACCATTTGTTTCTTACGAGGTTAATTGATACCAGCGGATTAAATTAATTAATTAATATCCACTGATTGTTTGTTTGGGACACAAGACGGTCTTTTTCAATTTCATTGTGATTAGATCATTAGTATCTACTGCGGATGCGCCAATGTGGGATCCTCCATTAGAGAACTTTACAGTTTGGAAGACCCCACTCCTTCCAAACCCACCAATCCCCCACTCCTTCTGTCTTCTCACTCAGATGCCTGCTACCTGAGTCACGTATTCCTTGAAAGGCAGTTGGCGTTCCTTCTTCTCTTTCTTTGTTCTTAGGAATAAAATTTTACTTGGGATCCGAATCTCTAAAGGACTAATAAAAGGGGAGGGGGATTTTAATTAACGACTGTATTGACCAACGAAAAACCCTTGTTCTTTGCAGATGCATGATCTATAAATTTAATAAAAGTTGTTCAGTAATTTTTAGCACTTTTTGGTTTATTATTTTCAATAATGAACCTTTGGAATCGACCAAAAAAAAAAAATTTAACACCCCCTCAAAATTTGATGGTTTACGTTTCAAGGTACGTAGAATCCAAAAATCGAATACAAATTTGGCCGTCCGTCCGCCGTACGCGGCACTTTTGCCACTTAGCATTGACCGATTTTGATGAAATTTGGTATGTTGGCTCCATTTGGGGTCTGGTTGTGCCCCGAAGCTTTTGGTTGATGTAGGTCACTTCTAAGGGTTCCAAAATCAATTTTGAAATTTTAAAAACGCCCTAACTCAAAAAATTTCGATGTAAAGGTATTGTTTTTCCTTCAATTTAAGATTCTATAGAATTTTTAGAATTTTTTGAGACCACGCGGAGCTCTGTAGGACAAACCGTTCGCTCCCTACGAAAATTTAAGGGTTTATATTGAAATATATATATATAAATCAAAACACGAGTGTGAATCGCAAAAGAGGCCTAATCTCCGTTCAAATTAGAGCTGACCGAAATGCGATCGATGGTTGGTGATTTCGATTTTTTTTTTTTTGAATTTTTCATTAGGTACCTAGGTATTTTTTTATTTTTTTATTTTTTTTTATTTTTTTCCTTCATATTGGATGGTTGGTGATTTTGTAGACGAGTGATCTATATAGAAAAATAATAAACCATTGTGTAATAATTTGCAGCGTTTTCATTTGATTTTCGGATTCTACGTCCTTTGAAATATATGATAATAAATTTTGAAGGGTAACAAATTTCATTCATCAGGCTCGATTTTAAAAGTTTATTATAAAAACAATAAACCGAAATCGGATGTCTTTTTCTGTTAGCTCAAGCCTTCTTGGATAGTGATACATTGAGACTTCTCCTGAGAAACATTATCTAATATTGAAGCTAATAATCATAGTTGTTTCGTTACTGCCTTTAACAATACCCAGATAATTGAGAATTCCAATGTCAACGCTAGTTACGAGTATTTTTGCTGTGACAATAGCATAGACTGTTTTACAGGGCCATGGTGATGAATGCAAGCACTTGATAATTCCGTAATCGTTCTTTGAAGAAAATGCTGTAAGCCTGGCTTTGGCACTTTTAACATATTGTTTAGGTATCCGTGCATTCCAGAGGACTTTCCATTGTAAACGGAGTGGTTCTTTCAATACCAACCGGTAAACGATAAAACATCATTATTTACCTTTCTACAGCACAAAACAGTTTCTTCCAGTGTGTGTGTTAGTTAGTATGTTGACGAAGTAACTTATCATTTTTAGCGTTATGTGAGCCAAAACTGAATATTTTGAAATCGGAGATCGTCGATAAAAAGGTAAGTACCTGACATGTATATCTCCCCTTCTCCCTCCATCGCCCTTAGCCACCACAACACTTCTTCACATTAAAGCCCCGAATTTGAACACATTTTAAAATCCACGATCTATGAGACCCAAAGACTAATTCAACCCCCCCCCCCCCCCCCGACCCAACCGTCTCGTGGTGCGTACATCTCTACAACAGTAATAGGTCGTAACGTTCGACTTTCATCCGTTTGTTTCGGTCAGTTATGCGTAGAAGATCACATCTGTATACGAGGTGAAACACTCAAAAACCCACGCAATACTCACGCGGGTTCTGGTATCCTGGCACCATGATGACACCACTAATTCCACGGTAGCACAAAGTTCAGAGGTACTATTATTAACATACTATGTTCCCTGAATTTCAAAGCTTGGGTTCCGTTAGTAAACCTTCTTGGGAAAAGAAATATTGAAAAATTGGTATTCTCAGATAAATCCCCCACTCGCTCCCTGCCCAAGGAAATTTCGGTACTCTGGTGCAACTGGGAAGTATTCTGTGTCGAACGAAAAAGAAACACTCGAATCGGTTGAGAATTGAGGAGTAGGCAGCTCGCTGGAGGTGTTGTCATAATTCGCCTTATTTTCAGTAAATAACACCCCCCCCCCTTTCTTCCTCTTCAAAGGTTCGATTCAAAATTCGGGCGACATAGTGCAAAACTAGATAGATTTCCGCGTCGAATTCAAAAAGAACCACGCAAATCGGTTGGAAACTAAGGCTTGGGCAGAATACACAAGATTTTGTCAAACACACAGACATGCATATATGGATTTTTCTCGTGATCTCAATATCTTGGCTGACTGTACAACGCAATACTGACTAATATAAGACCGGAGTGGGGCGCTTTCGATGTACAAACATCAACATCATCAGGCTGCCGAGAGAGACTCTCTCTGTTGACGTCCTCACCTCAAAAGCATTTGCCTCCTGTCCACAACTTGCTTGTTACGACGGATTCAACAATAAGATACATGAACAATAATAGAGGTCTTATAGTTCATGTTCTCAAACACACTAAATGTTTGCATATCATGATGTGATTCCACGGAGGCGTGGCTTCCAAGCAGAGTGGGAGGTACAGGATTGCTGTGAAATCGTAGCTCGGAGAGGTGATGTCAGTAGCTAATGATAAAGATAGAAATGAAGGTGGGAAACCCTCAACCCTTGCTAACAGGAAGTTGAAGTAGGTAAAATAAATAATAAACCCTAAAATAAAGTCAACTTATGTTTTTTCCCTACTCTTTGCTGGATATTTACTCCTCCTTGAGCTGTTGAGTAAGCCAGGCTGCCACCAATTGAACCTGACGGTTTAACCTACCATCATTTAAGGTCATATCAGGCTAAAACCAGGCCTTCAAATGGCATAAGCTGTTCAGCAACGCGATAAACTGTAACTTCCACGAAACTAACTACCTATTTCATTTATCGATTACTTACACACCTCTTCCATTGAAGAGTTCAAACGTATTCTGATCCCTAACCAATGAGTGCTTTTTAAGTAAAATATCTGCTAAGTGGGTGTGGCACATAGCTTCCTCGTATCAATAACCCAATTGTATAGATGATCCGACGCACTGAACTTAACCTCAAAACATCAATCTCTAAGTACCTTGCACTACCCTTATAGGGGACTCTACACGTCAACCCACACAATCTCTGAATATTTCGTCGAAATGAAATGAAATAAAAATGATATGAAATGAAAAATCCGCATAATCGCAATCCGCAATAATCCCTGAAAATTTAATCGAAATCAGATGGGAAATTCGGAAGTTATTATGTTACAAAGAAATACTCGTTTGCGCATGTGCAGTGGCTACTATCAGTCTGGGGGTGATAATGAGGAATTTCACCGAATTCTGTTTGCATTTTTCCTGGATAGTTAATGGTGTGGAATAGATGAAAATCGGGCTGATTTCGGAAAATAAGTCTCCTGTTATTTTTGGGAGACAATCAAAATTTTTTATTTCAAAACTAACCGGGAAAACGGACGTGAAGCAGGAACGCTCGCTGATTGGGCTATTCGGATCGCTGTCTCCTCCCATTGAGACGACGAAATTGTGTTTTCTAAGAGGAAATTTATCAAACAAAAACAGGGGAAACCTAATTTTCCCCATCTTGCTTTTTCTATTTTTTTCTTCAGTTTTTCGATTTCGAACTTTACTGTTTCGTGAAATTTTGCATCTGGGGACTATAGATTTCTCGATCTCAGCGCTTCAAGCGGCGGTAAATGAACTATTCCAGGATGACGTCATTTTCCCGGTTTTTTTAAACATTCGTATTTTGGGGTCAAAAATAGGAAATTCCGACATGGTGAAATTCCTCATTTTCATTGAGGACCGTCTACACGCCAACCCACATAATCGCCGAAAATGTCATCAAAATCAGATGGAAAATGTGGAAGTTATAGCTGTCTGTGATAGGAAATACACGTTTGCGCATGCGCAGTGGCTACTACCAGTCTGGGGGGCGATAATTTTCATAGGGGACTGTCTACACGCCAACCCGCATAATCCCCGAAAATTTCATCGAAATCGGAAGGAAAATGTGGAAGTTATGGCTGTCACAAGGATTTCACGTTTTGTGCATGCGCAGCAACTAGGTACTATCAGTCTGGGGGTGAAGATTTTCATAGGGGACCGTCTACACGCTAACCCGCAAAATCCTTGAACATTTCATCGAAATCGGATCAGAAATGTAGAAGTTATGGCTGTGGCAAGGATTTCATGACAGACAGACACAGAACCAAATTTTTTTTTTCAACCTTGAAAAGTAAAAACTTTTGCTAACTGATTGGAGTCAGAAGCTATTTTTGTCATCCACATTCACATTCACATAATGATGTTGATTAGGTTGGTTCATTTTTGTTGAGTAACATAATTCATTTTCGGAATCTGTTTTAGCATGGATGTTAATCAATGATCCCTTCCGATCTTATTTAGAAGGTTATGAATTAGGTAACTCTAACTCACAAGCCCGCCTTTTGTCCAAACTTCCAGTATCTACTTGCTTCTCCATTAAGTTAAAATTACTCTGTTACGCCTGATCTTCGTCTGAAGGACAACATTCAATGAGAGTGGAAAAGTAAGGAGTGGAAAAAATGTTTTCAAAAGATAAAAGGAAGAAGTTGGAACATCTTCTCAGAGCAGTAAGGCTATACTACCACAGGCCTGTTATCTTGGTGATGTGTGTTTTACTCTTTTATCCACGTCAAAAGATCTTAACAGACCCACTATAACGGGCAACTTGCATGCAGTCTTCACATTATTTGCCTCAAAATGTGAGCTGGCCACTCTGGAGATTCATGGTTCAGTAGAGTAACATTAAGGAATGAGCAGGAATGATCTTTGAAACACAAGTTCAACAAATTCAAAATTACTGTAAATAATTCCATAGAAGTTTCCCATTGAGCATTGAGAACTCATTTATGGTAGCTCACATCTCAGAACTGGGTTATGGTAGCTGCAGAACTGGAACAGCTCACCCTCCATAGTGATCACAACTGTGCCCTACAATAGGAAGGGGTCGCAAAGTCAACCCACAAGGACAGTGGTCGGTTTACACAACCCAGTTCCACGGTCGGTTGAACCACCAGTTCCACCCCCACTCACCTATCATACTTATTTTTATATCGATACATTGAGTATTGTTATAATCCAAGCAAATTACATCAATGATTCCTAATCAATGGTTCAACCTCTAGCCCAAAGGAATCTCACAAAAGCCACCAACCAAAACCATTAAACTGGTTATAAATGAAAAATGTTAATAAAAAACCCAAACAAGAAGAGGAGCGTTTCAAGTTGTTTTTATCATTCCCTTCCACAAGCACTAAAATAATGTGTCTTTGATAAGACATAAGGAAGGTTGAAAAAAAAACATTACAGTAGATATGTTAGGCTACTCGTAACGATTCTTGTTACAAATACATAAGTGAGATGTCCAGAAAGCAAAGACTTGCACCAAGGTGGTTCTGACTACGAGATGAAAATTTGGAGATGGAAATAATGGGATGACAAGGTTCACTTACTTCGATTCGTCAACTCCTGGACTTCAAACACTTTTTCGTAGAGTTTGGTTGAGACCACTGTCAGAAGGATGATCCATACCAGGAGAACAATTATACAAGCAAGGCTGAATATGGTTCCAATATGTTCCTTCACTAGAAACGGGTGCGTGGAAGTATTGGTAACTGGACGGGACCTGAAACAGTGGAAAACACAGCTTGTTTTGAATATGGTAGAATACAAGGTAAGTTGAGTACATCCTACTGGGGAGGTCAAAGACTCTTGGAACCAGATCATCTCTAGTTTCGATGCCTAAATAAGTCTGAATATAATAATGATGATTAACGTAACTATAACGTGATGGGGTCTTAGTCGAGTCGATCCTTACAAGGCAAGGTTGATTCATTACGTTTAAGATCCCATTTACGCTACGCCAAATTCATCAAGTAACTAAAAGGGTCACTTTTCAAAACAAATGAAAGTTTATGATTAACAAATAATTGTTTTACATTTTATATTAGTAATTATATAGATTATTTCTTTACACAATCATATTTCTGATTGATGCACTTTGGGAGTCTTTCTACCATGGTATACCTGTGTCATAAAATCCTCCCGCCTGCTCTCACAACCAGCATTGTACTTCTTCCATGACCTCAACCTCCTCGTCATTAGAGAGTTCCTAGTGGGTTTGGTTCGGCTTAGATCCGGCGCGCCGGAACCGGATCGTCCGCCATGTTTGTAATACGGCGCGCCGGATTGCCTCCTTGTGACGTATTCGACCGTAACAATACGGCGCCGTATTGGATACGGCGTGTTCTTATCACAATCCGGCGCCGGATTGAGAGCATGGAAGAAGTAAATCTTCCATGTTGAGAGTGTGTGTGTAATACGTCACGCCGTATCAAAAACCACTAGGAACTCTCTATTGTCAAAGCGATGGACACTCAGACATTTTTTAGGTGAGTGAAAAGGTGGTAATCACTGGGTGTCAAATCCAGCCTGTGAGGTGGGTGGGTCACAACATCCCATCTGAACTGGTTCAAATGGTCCAAACTTTTTTTTTTCCTCAGTTGGCATTAGTCGTCGACCATAGCCATGAAGACGGTCCAAACTTTTGTGTGCCCCAAGAGGGTGGGCGTTGTCATGCAGTATTGACTCTTGGTCAGTCAGCAACCTCCTCCTACGATTGTGTATTGCTCTTCGCAAATTTTTGAGCATCTCGCTGCTTCCACAGGCCAACAAACCAAGAGCAAACCTTTTCAACCCCAAAAACACTTGGTTTTTCAAAATCAAAGTTTTCCCCTCGCAGTTTGCTGATTCTTGTAAATAATTTTGTTTTCCAAGTACAGCACAGGTTTTACAGGGACTTGAATGTACCTTTATGAATTTCATTGTAATTTGTCTGATGATACAGACCTAGCGTGTGAGCATAAACAATCTTTACCTTTTAAGAACTTACTAAAAGTCGGACGATCCGACGATCTAAAATGAACTGTCGCTGACATTTTCAACCTCAAAAACCTACACTCGATTATTGAATTTAATTTCTTCGTCAAATCGTTTGAAAAAAAGAAGGATTTTACATTGCAAACTTGAACGGAAAATTTGACCAAATCGTATCTCTTAGTAATTCAAAAAAACAAAAAAGTTATGATAAAATAAAACAGGTACCTAATTTGTACCTTTGACTCGGTAAAAATACTTGAAAATACGGATTGTAGAGTGAATTCTAACAACACTCCCAGTCTCACATGAGCCAGAGAGCGAATTATACAACCATTTCAACCGATATTTGGCAATGTTATACTCATTATGAAGAAACCTTTAAAAGGAAAATAATTTTCTAAAAAAATATTCCTACGCCCATGTACAACAACACTTTTCAACATGTCGACATCTAGGTAGACACTGAATACTTGAGGGCATTATTTGTGTGGAAAAACTCAAAAAGAATAAATAAACTATCAAAAAACATCGACAAGTGACTGGGTATGTATTTTGCTTTGAAAAAAAAAAAAAAGGATTATTGTTTTGTCCTACTCTAGGATTCAAAAGTTTTTAGAGTTTTCTCAAAATTCGTTCTTTGGCCGAATTTTGTTTCAAAACGTTGTTTTTAAAGCAGTTTATGTTTGTCTGGGTGACCAGTTTATCACTTCATCGTCCACCACCTTCTTTTCATGGTGGCCATGTTTTTAGTCTTCAAGACTCTACGATTCCTAATGAACGCTATATAATTTGAAAAACGGTTGACAGCAAGAAACGCCTGAAGGTTGTTGGGACGTGGAAGGTAGTGGGGGAAGTTTTGGCTTCCTCGACAAACAAATGAAAATGTGAAATGAGACACCCAGGCATCATCGCCCATTACGATGGAATCCAAAAACTCTTCCCCTTCTGCAGCAAAACGATCGAGCAATTGAGAAGCCTCCAATTATTGGCTTTTATAGTTTTCTGTGAACATTCCCAGAATCCAAAGGGCACAAACTTCGTTGAACATCAATTTTTCACTGATAATGGTATGAATAGAACCTTCTGACATTTCAGGAAGCAGTAAAAAAAGTTCACGAAGAGTTACACAACGATATTTGCACACTAATTTTCAACTTTTGCAACCATTACAACGCGGGCATCTACCGGGGTACTTAGACGGCAACTATTTTCTCCCTGGCAGGCGTTTACGAGAGTAGGAGAGGCACAATTACTTCTATATCCATCAACCTGTGTAAGCTGCCTATGAATTTTGATCAGCGGAATTTTTGGGCGGCGAGAAGACTAATAACTTTGCGATTACTGCAACTGGCAGAAATAAGAATGGGTAAGTCCATTTCAAATAACCGTAAAGCTGGATTCACACAGGACAGAAAGGATGGAACGACGGAAAAAAATAATGCAATCTGATTGGCTGATTTTCCCATGGGGAGAATGGTGGCCACCATCTTGACTCCACCCAGCCAGGAATGATAACCAATAGTGGAGGTTGCACTAGGGGTGGTGGACTGTCGATAGTAGCCAACATCAATTGTTTTGATGCGACTGATTCATTGAGGAGTAGTGATAATGTATTCCCTGAATTTTTGCAGAATCCCAACTGTGATAATTTCTAGAAACATTGTTCAGCTGGCATTCGTAAAAATAGATAAGCATGTGGGTAAATTAAAAATTCCAAGAGCAATATTATTCCTTTGTCGAAGGTTATCATTCCGTCCATTCCTTCCATGTGAACCTGCCGCCGACTCCGCCCACCCACTCCACTTGTTTTCTCGACTTTCCGTCCCATGTGAATCCAGCTTAACTCGGTGACAGCAAGAAACACCCGGATACGTTTGTTTGAAGAGGAGAGCCTCAGGTAAAGGCCAAGCGAGCTAATCTCACGTTTATCATTGACAAATTACAAGAAGCCGTTTCTGCATTGTGGCCTTCACTTCACGTAGGTAGTAATATTAGGTCTATAAAAGAGAACATTTTCTTAAAGGAAGGTGAGTAATACAGTAGATAACACAGAAACCCATTTGAAACTTCACGTCAGATTGGGTGAGTTTTTGGAAACCTTGAAACTTTCGATTGATGAAGGTAGGAAAAAAATACTGGTCCACCTACTACAATGTAACTTCATAACTTCACCGTTCGTAGTTATACAGACCAGAAGAAAGAAATTGCAATGCGGAAATACCTGAATTAAGAAGTAGATAGTTTTAAATACTCCAAGGGTAACATCTAATAGGAAATCAGTTGTGGAACTGATTCTTGGAGAGGTCTCATGTTTTCAGAGTAAACATTTCATTAACACCAACACAACAATGAGGAATTTCATCATGTCAGAATTTCATATTTTTTACAACAAATTGGATTCAGCACCTCGAAAAACCCCCTCCTCCGGCGAACATTCAGCCCGGACTTCCTAATTTACGAATAAACAAAACAGTGTAGAAAATATGAACGTTTAAAAAAACTGGGAGGATGACGTCAACCAGGAATAGTTCATGTACGGCAGCTTGAAGCGCTGAGATCGTGAAATCTCACTTCGTATAGATCTCAGGCAACATTTCACAAAACCAGTAAAGATCAAAATCGAAGAACTGAAGAGAAAAAATAGAAAAAGCAAGATGGAGAAAATGTGGTTTCCCCTGTTTTTGTTTGATAACTTTCCTCTTATAACACTATTTCGTTGTTCCATCAGGCAACCAGGGGAGGGGACGGCGATCTGAACAGCCAATCAGCGAGCGTTTCCGCTTCACGTTGAAGAGGTCCGTTTTTCCCGGTTATTTTTTGAATTCAAAAATGTTGAATGTCTCCCAAAAATGGCAGATTTATTTTCCAAAATCAACCCGATTTTCATCTATCCCACACCATTAACTATTCGGGAAAAATTCAAACAGAATTCGGTGAAATTCCTCATTATATTATACCTACCGCTAGTCACAACGTGATCTAATGAGTACAAGGAAAAGATTGTTTCCAATATCAATTACCTGTAAAACCTTGGCCTCCTGACAGCAGTGCTCGGTTTTGCGGTAGGACTACCCGATGAAGAAACACTGCTATCAGACTCCGCTTTCAGCAGCTGAATAGAATCTTGACCCCAACGAACCATTGAGAGTTGGTCACAGAACGCATGTCGAAGGAGAAAAAACTGAAATGTGAAGACAAACAAGTAAGCCACCAATCAAGCAGAATTATGTTCAAATCGTCGGGCAAGAACAGTTGAGATGAGGTGATTATATTCAAATTAGGTACTCACTTCATATGCAGGAACGCGGGAAGAGTAACTGGGTTTGTCAGTTAACTACAAATACGAATCAAACATCGCTAAAATCAAAATCAAAACGCAAAGGTTGTGACCGAAGTATTATCTTATTTGACAATACACTGCAGACAATATATGACACTGTCAAGTGACAGTCTGAACAATGAACATGGATAATATTTTTCCGAAGAGGACATCACTCCTGTTTTGAAAAGAGCCCTCGACTAACGCTTGCCGCTTGGCTGCGCTGCCATCGGCAAATGGTTTCTACGCGCCAAAGTTCATACGCTTTGGAATATGAATTACCTACCTACCAAATTTTAAACATGATTCTTGCTGCGAACCAATAGCACCAAAGTATGTTAATTTTCTTCATTATAGTCTCAGCTCGCATCATCAACTCAATCACTCTCATATTTGTCCGTGGAATTCAGTTTAAGAACGAACCTGAGAAACACCATTACTAGGTACATAGGACCTTGTGTACTGAAGGTATTACGAACACTATTACGCAGTCACTATTACACAGTCACTATTACATCTTGTAACTGTGGTCACCCAACTGGTGATCTTGAACATTTAATAATGACTTGTACCCTATATAATAATTCAAGAGAAAACATGTTAAATAAAATCCATAAAAATATAAAAGAAAACCCATTCAACTATCAGACCTTACTTAACCCTCCAGTGGTACACCTAATCTCATCTCGCAAAAGGTAGACCCAGGAGCGCGGCGCTCTTTCGGTACTACCTCCTGAAAAAAATCAATATTTATCATATTTTTTAGTTGTTTTTGGTCAGAGTGAGATACTCAACTCATCTCCTGGTGTATCTAAAAATGTTCAATGAAAAAAATATTGGTAAAAAAGTTTTTTTTTATTGAACTCAGAAATACGTATTGGAAAAATAGGTTTTGCTCAACTCTGAAATACAAATAACTGAGCAATCAAAATTCAACTAATCAAAGCCGTTTCAGTCAGATGTACGTTCTGCCATATCGTCAGAATCTTCCTCAGACCACTGAAACCATTTCTTGGGATCAGAAGAGCAGTCAGACTTAAAAGCGATCTGACACATTCACGTTTTAGTGCAAGAAACCGATTTTCACTAACCCTGAGCGGTTTTGGGGACAGAGAGGAGGGTACGGTCCTGCGTAGAGGTGGTTTCTAGGAGGGAACTGTGAATCACAGCCCTCAGGATAGCCACTGTGAACCACAGTATTCGAAAAATGGGCTGAAGGAGCGCCGCGCTCTGGGGTCTACCAGTGAAGGGTTAAAAGAGAAAACAGTGAAGTATGGGATGAACTTTGTATACTTTTAATTGAGACCGGTCTGCAGATTTGATTTACCTATTTAATTTACATATTCCTTATTAGTAAAAGTTGATATAATATATTACTATTTATTATATTAATAATAGAAAATTTGCTAGTTATATTAGGTATTTTATTAGGAAATTACCAAGTTTGTCATTATTTTGATATGATAATGCATTGATTATAATTTTGGAAATTGTTTGTACTATGCATGGCTTGATGTGAATAAACAATGCCAAAAAAAACTAATTACACTACTGCATACATTTACATTACAAAAATTTTGGCATTTTGAGACAATAAATAAATGTACGCAATCTCAAAAATACGGCTCAACATGATACCTACTTGGTGATGGCTAGTTGCGATACTTTTCTCTCTTTCGTCAAATTCTTTTACCACTCCGACGTAAACAGCAAATAATATGAGAGACTGTTTTGCTTCCTTGACTTCAAAGGTAGCAGAAGCATCGTTTTCATTTTTTTCAGGAATGATAAAAGTTTTCCAAAATTTTAAATTTTTCTCTCCCGTTTTGCGTTCAGCGTGGATGCTTTGGCAGTCTGTACGTCCCGAATTGCGGATCAGTTTATATTCCCGGGTATTTGTCAGTTATTCGAACAGCTGCCAGTCCCTCAGATATTGGCTATCTAATTAATTATTATTTAATTCCGAGCTGTCTCTTTTTTTTGCTGGATAGTGTGAACAGTTGCCTACTGTGTGCAAACTTAAGGCTAAATGTCACGATGTTTTAGTTTGATTCTGAAATAAGAGATGGCAGCACCATCGGGGCCAAATTTCGTTTACTTCTCATTTGAGAACGGATCGAGATATTTTAATTCCGCAAACGGATTTCTCTTCAGGATCACCGTAGAATTCCGGGTAATTGGTTTAGAAAGTGTGCAAAAATTTTTTGCACACAGTTCCAACAAAAATGTGTTCAAATTTTGAACATTTTCAAAAAGTGGCCTTATAGCCACTTGCAGAACCTTCATCAGAATACGAATCCGTTTGCAGAATTTTTCTAACTTGATCATAGCAGTCGGATTGGCGTTTTTACGATTTGGAGGGGGGCGAGGGGGGCAACCATGGGCTGGGGGGCGGCGGCGGCGGCGGCGTTCAAACGCCCGCCACCCGTGCGACCTTCAACTTCTCTCCGACATTCATGTTTTGATAGTTTGCACCCTTTCATCACTATCCTTTTTTTTCCTGGCCACCTTATAGGTACCATCAACCTTTCCATTTCCAACTTCTCTTCCTTGTGGTTGAACGAATGTGGTGAAATTGCCATAAAAAGCAAGATTCTCATATAATTAACTTATGAGCAAACAAAAAATCATAACTACATATCGGTAGCTTTGAAGCAAGGTTTTTTAGAATACTGCAATATTATTATTGAGTACGTGCAATCGGAGTTTTTTTTTAGAAATTTTTTTTCAACCTTGAAAAGTGAAAACAATACTTCCGCTTGGTAGATTCGGAAATAAGAAATGCGTAGTACCTACCTTTTTTGGTGCTCTGTACAATGTTTGGGAAATCATAAATTTTAATTTAGCTTCCGAGTCTACCAAGGTAGCGGAAGTTCGTTATCACCTTTCAACGTTGAAAAATTTTATCCAGAATCAAAATTGTTACTCCAGTTTTACGTTCTAGACCCTCCTGAACAATTTTGGTTCCGTGCCTATCAGTCATGAAATCCCCGCAACGCGCAAAACTATAGGTACAAAGTTATGGTCCAATTTCGATTTTAAAAAAATTTCAGGGATATTATGCGGGTAGACGTGTTGATAATCTCTTATGAAAATCATCGCCCCAAGATCAATCAAGTAGCCTCTGCAAAAGAAGCTAATGATAACCATTAAGTATCAGTATCAAATTAAAATAGAATCTTCCTCATAAGTTAATTATATGAGAATTTATCCCTAGTTCTAGGGTATTTATTACATTGTAGGTACTAATGGTAATTTTTGGACAGTCATGTTTGTAATTTAGTAGGTAGTAGGTACCTCAAAATGCAACACTTCAGTATTGTTAGGCGTTATATTTACATAAAATCACGAATGACTTTTGAAAACAAGGAAAATTAATAGTGTAACTCCTAGAATAATTAAGAGGGAATTTGGAAGAAATATGCCCCCATAAACCTTCTATTGCTAGTTCAACTAAATAAACGGCCGAGACTAGAATGATGTTAGATCACTTTTGCAACTAGGTACATTGAAATTTGAACAAATAGGTACCTACCTACTCCTTGTACAATGAACTAAAATTACCACAATTTCAGAACCAACTATTTAGTAGTGCAAACCATTATCAGTATCAAATTAAAATAGAATCTTGCTCATAAGTTAATTATATGAGAATCTTGCTTTTTATGGCAATTTCACCACATTCGTTCAACCACAAGGAAGAGAAGTTGGAAATGGGAAGGTTGATGGTACCTATAAGGTGGCCAGGAAAAAAAAGGATAGTGATGAAAGGGTGCAAACTATCAAAACATGAATGTCGGAGAGAAGGTGAAGGTCGCGCGGGTGGCGGGCGTTTGAACGCCGCCGCCGCCGCCGCCCCCCAGCCCATGGTCGCCCCCCTCGCCCCCCTCCAAATCGTAAAAACGCCAATCCGACTGCTATGATCAAGTTAGAAAAATTCTGCAAACGGATTCGTATTCTGATGAAGGTTCTGCAAGTGGCTATAAGGCCACTTTTTGAAAATGTTCAAAATTTGAACACATTTTTGTTGGAACTGTGTGCAAAAAATTTTTGCACACTTTCTAAACCAATTACCCGGAATTCTACGGTGATCCTGAAGAGAAATCCGTTTGCGGAATTAAAATATCTCGATCCGTTCTCAAATGAGAAGTAAACGAAATTTTCTTCATTTTGGTGCTGCCACGTGGTGGCGGATTTTAGAACTAAACTCGGGACATTTAGCCTTAAGAGCTCGAATATAGTTGGACCCAACGACCCCAACATGAAAATGTACCACCTTCCTCTCAATAGTTATAGAGGAGCTAATCACCACGAATTAGCTAGTTGCCCTTTCATTATTTTATGAATTGCTGGATCAATTTTATACGACGCAATTTTGTTGTTATAAATTAGGGATGGGACATCGATATCGATAATATCGAAACATCGATGTTTCGGTCCGATGATATCGATATGTCGACGAGATGGTCTGATAACATCGCTAGATAAATTTGACCTATATACTAGGTAGGTACTGCAAGGGAACCCGACAAAATCAAATTTCAGACCAGATAACTTCAATGAATTTACTTGGAATTTGAAGAAAATCTCCTACAGCTACCTCCTGTGATCAGCTACCTCTTCGCATTTCTGTCCATTCACTTCCTTAGCTCAAGGTAACAAGCTCCGTCTCAAAAGTGTAAATATAGTTTAGTCGGAACGATAGGAGGTCGATCCCCGGTCGAGGGACGTTAATTTTTGATGATTCAACACAATCATCACTTTATATAACAATATAATTACTGGAAAACAATAGAAAAAAGTCTCTTTATGCTTGAACCAATAATGGAAATGGGGAAGGTATGAGATATCGAAATGAAGTGCATAAAAATCGTGTAATTTATCACGAATGAAAAAAATTATAATGGAGTAGGTTATCCAGTATAATAAAAGCACGTCAAAAGAAAAAATATCTACTTCTTATGAATGGAGAAAGAGCAGCCTCATCAGGTTTTCTCCCTTGATTCTAATTTCCCGCTTTTTAAAAACATCGATTTTTCACCTTACGATGTTATTGACATCGATGTTTTTCATACGATGTTTGATCGATATCGATGTTTCTTTGAAATATCGACATCGACATCGATGTTTTCTGTTCGATGTCCCATCCCTATTATAAATCTACGCGCTTCGTTCGCTCCTTACCTATGAGCAGCGCTGCTCAGCGGACGGTACCGGTATTATACAGGGTCTGCCGTCAGGTCTTTCGAGAACACGAAGTAAACTACTATCCAGTGTCTGAGGTCGCACCCAGCCTGATAACAATACCTAGCTGTTATCATTACATGTGGAAGAGCAGTCAAATTCTATCATTATATTATCCCCAAATGTATATTTTGCCATATGAATTATGTAAAATAGACATCAAAAAGCGTTAAACGACCAGAAACCCCAACGGATTAATTGAGGGGCAAAGGATAGAGATTGCTGCTTAGCTTGTCCCCCACGCCAGAATGATAACTACTTCCATGTGAACATCTGTTCACTAGATAAGGCCAAGTGATAACGATCCGTCACCATCCTTCCTTAGCTCCCATTTCTTGTCGATTTGTGATCGAGTTAGGGAGGTCGAGCTGTCATAGCTGCTATTTCTGTGCTTCGTATTACCGGAGGAATTCAAAACAAGGTAAGAACTCATGAAACTATAGTTTTAGCTGCACTCAAAGAGATGTGAACAACACTTGTAGGTGCCGTCAAACTATCAAAGAACTAGGTACACACATAATTATTCTAACGCACCTTTTGACGAAAGGATTCAAGCCTCGAAGTGTTGTGGCGTTCTGTCATTTCGAAGTAGGCTCCAATTCTTTTGTAAACATACCAAGACAACATTTTTTTCTCTCATCATTTGGAAACCTCTAGTAGTATGATATCTAGGATGTACAACGGGCTGGAAATTATTTATTTCATACACGTAGGTACCTACATAGTTACTTACTTACTTGACATTTTCTGTATTGGAAACACATATTTATTGGTGAGATGTAATCATCAGAATTCCTAATTGGTGGATTGCATTTTTTCGCATCCTGCGGAATTGAAACGATCTTGAGCACGTCAAGGCAATTTCATCTTATAAGAGAAAGAGAAAAAAAATTGGATAAACCCAAATAGGTACCAGGTACCAACCAATTCCCGTTTCCTAATGAGTTGTTCTACAAATAGGTTTATTTGGTGGAGTTGTTCTCTCGTAGCTTTTCACATTCAATTTGGTTAGATAGTTAGGTTTTCGGCTTAGCTTAGGGTTCAGAGCCATACGTTGGAAATAAAGATGTTTGAAAATTAATATAGAAATTACCTATCTATCTACTTCCAACAACAATCGAATCTCTCCGAATATTCAGCTGAAAAATGTGGTATCCAACATACACCTGTTGGTACCCAGGTATAGTCTTTTAATTGCAATGCAAGCGGTTGTGGTTTGCTGTTTCACGGGATTGTCTCTCGCTGGATTGCAGTCTCTTGGGGTTGTAGTTCTATGGGCCGGTTTCACCTACGCGGATTAACTAGAGTTGATCCGCGGCAGTGAATTGAATCGCCGATTCAGAGAAAATACCGTTTCACCTACGCGTTGTCACGATTCAACTCTCACGGCTTAACTATCCTAAATTTAAACCATCCATACAGGTGGTTTAACACTGATCCGTGGATTGTCTTCGAGTTCAAAGCTGTCACCATAATGAAAACCCATTAATTCTGTTCTAATTCTAGGTTAACGACTTTCAATAAAGAAACTTAACAAGTTATTAAAATTTGACTGATGACACTTATTTCTCATGCTGATCTGGCTAACGTTTAAATGAAAATTTCCTGACAATTTTGGTTAAATAAAGCGATCTAACAAGATTTGATTAGGTAGATTTTCTTTTACATACAACTACATACCCAGGTTTTTTCAGCTGGAAAAATAGGTACTCGGTAATATGTATTCGTACAGTTATATGTTCGAGAAAAATACAAATTTTTGTGGATAGGTGAGTAGTACCTTTCTGGATGGGCTTATTGGGCCTATTGATTGTCATTACAAACTACTTGAGCTACTTACTCACATATTTCTAATAGAACAGGTACCTACTTAACGGTTATGCAGGAATCTTATCGATTCCCGAATATTCAGTTCAATTCTGAGACTTGGGAAGCTAGGTGCTACTAACAAGAAAAAAAGTGATTCTCATAATGTTCGTCTTTTTGTTTCATCGTGACGGAACGAGGTTGGTACAAATAAATAGTGTGAATCAAATTTTAGGAAGGTCAAACGGTAGATAACAAATAGTCGGAAACCGTACATCAACTTGTTTTCCCGAAGAAAAAGTTCGGACTACATTCCTAGACGTGACACGCGACTTCTCGATCACGATAATGAAGAATCAAATTTCTCAACTGCTAATCAACATTAACGATGATCAACATTGAATTTCTAGCTGATTGATGTTTTATTGAGTAGAAAGGTGTTACTTTATGCTCACTACCATATCTACGAGCAATGCATGTTTTATGTACGAAAAACGAAGGTTTTCTTAGAAAAATCCACTTTCTAGCAGTCAGAATTATTCGGAAGTATCGCCATTGGATTCAGCGTAAAAAAATTACATTGGAAACGACATCAAACTCGTCAAGTCATTTTGAGATCAAGGGGGACCATAAACTGCTTAAACATACTGTTTATGACCACAAACACTCGATTTTCTTGTAAAACACACGTTTTTTGGCATTCAAACTTGATTTACTCTTCCAATTTGAATTTAAAAAAGAAAAATTGAAACAAACCTTCGGAAAGCTGACAATTTTAACGTTTTTTCCGAAGAGCGTTCATCGAAACAGCTAGGGGTTCAGAATGACAACTTCGATTTAAAAAGATTCATATTTCGAAAAAAATTGAAGTTTGCTTTTTGACTTGATTTTTTAGAAATGGTTTATGGCTAAAATATGGTTTATTGCTAAAAGATTGGTTTTACTTTAGTTAGCTTGGAAATTCAACGCTATTTCCAACGATATCCTCAAATTTGTGTTTACTTAGTAAATAACAAGAGTTATGACAGTTTTAATGCCGTGAGGTCGAAATCTTGAAAAAAACTTCGAAGTGAAAAAAAGGCATTTTAAGTGGGTTAAAAAAAATTTCTAAGAGACATTTTTTGTTGGAAATACTTTGTAGAATCGAACCCTGAAGTTATGCCCTACTTAATTGTAGACATCCTGTACAGTAATCCTAATAAATGATTGATCTATCGCTGCAATGGATTTCGAAGGAATTTGCTTCCGAGTCTACCAAGGTAGCGGATGCTTTGTTTTCACTTTTCAAGGTTGAAAAAAAAAGTTCTCCAAAATCGAAATTTCCACTCGCGTTTTACGTTTCAGACCTTTCTGAACAATTTTGGTTCCGTGTCTGTCTGTCTATAACTAATATAAATATTTGTAGCCGGCATAACAGTGTGAAGTTATTGTCCGATTTCGATGAAATTTTCAGGGATTATGCGGATTAGGTTGTTGATGGTCCCCTATGAAAATCATCACCCCCGGACTGATAGTAGCCGCTGCGCATGCGCAAACGTGAATTCCTTGTAACAGCCATAACGTCCACATTTTTCATCCGATTTCGATGAAATTTTCAGGAATTATGCGGATTAGGTTGTAGATGGTCCCTAATGAAAATCAAGGCCTTAAAATTGACAGTAGCCTCTGCTCATGCGCAAACCTAAAATCCTTGTAACAGCCATATCACTTACATTTTTCATCCGACTTTGATGACATTTTCTAGGATTGTTCAGATTGGCGTGTAGATGGTCCCCTATGAAAATAATCTCTCCCAGATTAATAGTAGTTGCTGGGCATGCACAAACGTGAATTCCTTGTAACAGCCATAGGTAACTTCCTCATTTTCCATCCGATTTTGACGAAATTTCTCAGGATTTTTCAGATTAGCGTGTAGATAGTCCCCTATGAGGGTAGTGGAAGGTACTTAGAGATTGATGTTTTGAGATGCATCGGATCATCTATACAATTGGGTTATGGATACGAGGAAGCTATGTGCCACACCCACTTGGCAGACTTTATTTAAAACGCCGAACCGTATATGGTAACAACGTCATTAGTATAGAGGCACTATAAAATGCCCAAAAAATCGTGCCGAAAACAAAGAGCTTTCCCCTGTTTTGTTTCTTCCTCCTCTATTTCTATATTCTAACATTTTTACCAGTAGGTACATCCCCATACGCGTAGAAATGAAACCCCGAAATCGGAAGTGTTTTTGATCACCACTGTGTTTCATGACTGATTTAAAAAACCCTAAGGGATCTCAATTAGTTGTGTCATGGGACGACGATTTGATTGGAAGATGAAGAAAAAACACGTGTTTACATTCCGATGTGATTTCCTCCTCTAATTAGTGCAGTCGCAATCAAAATAAACCTTCCGGAAGGTGGTATTTTAAGGAAGTTTCTCCACTCACGTGCGCAATTAATAACTCATCATGTTTGAGACGTTTGGAAAAAAACTGAAATTTGTCAAAAATTGAGATCGGGGAATTCGTAGAGTTGGTTGTTTTTACAGCATTGATTCGTCTACTCCATTCCTTCCTTAAAACAGGGACGAATTCTGAAATTGTGATGATGTAGCGCACTGCAAGATAAGATATCTGAGTCGAAAAAAAACCATGAATACCACACTGTAAACACATTTAAACATTAAAATTGAGACCTGGGCACAAGATTCATCACACACACACAGCTATTTATACTTGAACACTCACACGTCCATGGATTTATCACAGATTTAGATTCTGAATAGTCTGGAATGGATTTTGACGTTTTTATTCTATACCCGTATCAATCTTGTATCACCTACTTAATTATCCTAATTACGGAAGGTCATGAGGGCTTGCTATAGTAATGAACTAACGATCTACAGCAGTTAGGAATGGTCCATAATTTCATAATGCTTGTCAAAGGGTTAGGCGTATGATAAAATAATGGATTTCCTTTCCTTTGATTTTCGGATTCTACGTAACCTTGAAACCCGAAACTACGAATTTTTGAGGGGGTGGTGTTTTTTGGGGGGTTCATCGTGGTCGATTCCAATGATTAATTATTGTTAATCGTCCGACCAAGGTCTTTTGCTGGCTGTTGAGCCATAGGATTTTTCTATTATTGAAAATAATTAAAATTAAGGACGACATTAATTTCTCGAATTTCTCACTCTTCTGTGATTAAAAAAGAAATACCGGAAAGTTTTGAAGGTTCTGGTTGAAAGTTGAACGCTTTTCTGTCTACCCACTCAGGTGCCCCACGGAAAAGTAGAACAGGTTGGCCAGCCTCTCTCGGCCATTTCTCTCATTGTTCTTCAACTTTGTTACTGTGGAGGTGGTAGACATTGCTTCGTTGATTGAAAAGTTTCGAGCTTCTGCCGAAGAGGAACGTCGAGACCATTCATAGCGAGGTCGTGTCTAACAATATTCATATTGACCGGAGGTTTTCTCGCTGTCTGCTCTCAGGAATTCCTTCAAACGCCAATATCCTGCTTTCTTGAAATTTATTCATGTAGTACAATTTGCTCAGGACTTGCACATAATTGAGTTTTGTTGGTTCTATTTGGTTCTATCAATTTTATAGAATCTAGCATCATTATGGTTATTTGAACAAATTTCCAATGAAAATTCAAAAAGACTTGTGAAGCTCGCGTTGTAAAGGAATCCTAAATAATGCAGTAAACTAAATTGAATAAAGTAATGGACTCGACTTGACATCAGACTTCACAATAAATTGTATTTTCGATAATAGGTTACGGTTTGTCATATTTATTTTTATTCGATGCTTGTGATGTTATTTTGATAGCTATGGAGTAGCCACTATAGTCATGTTACAAGACTCAAGATTTTTAGCATAGACAGAGATGTAAAGGTATTGTTTTTTCACCAACTTAAAACAGTATTGAATTTTTAGAATCGAATGAGACCACCCAGCGGTCTGTAGGATCAACAGTTCACTCCTGTAAGGACTTCAATTTAGGACGAATGATATAGCGGAAACACGAGTGCTAATAGCAAATTAATGTTCACTGACGGAAACAGGCCAAATCTTCGTTCATAATTCAGCTGATCATCGTAACTCAGTTGTACTTCCTTAGGCTCCATGAACTAATGAAAAAGTCCAACCCCGAACTATGAAATCTTGAAAAATTGCTTATTTTGTGAATATTATCCCTCCTCTCTCCCCTCCACTTGCTAATCGCGATACACCAGTGAAGTAATGTGCAACTGGGAAGTTGTCTGAGTCGATCAAAAAAGCACGCAAATCGGTTGAGAATTGAGGAGTAGGCATCGTGCTTAAAGTATCGTCAGAATGCACGTTATTTTCAGTAATAATCTCCTGCTCCTCCCCCTTGAACTCCATTTTTGAAATTACGGTGATGTGCACAACTAGATTGATGTCGCGTCGAACAAAAGAGAACCACGGAAATCGGCTGGAAACCAAGGCCTGGCAGAAGACACAAGATTTTGTCACACAATACTCATACTGAGACCCATGAATTTTGCCTTTTAAGGTGGGAAAGGGGGGGTTAATGATTAAAAAATGTGCGTTTGCGGGCATAGTCTTGTAAGCTCTACCCAGGCCGCAATTTCGTACCGATTTGCGTTTCTTTTTTTGTTCGTCTCAGAAATCTCCCAAATTGCACATTATTTCACCAGAGTATCAAAATTAGCAAGGGGAGGGAGCGAGTGGGGGGATGATATTCACAAAATATCCGATTTTTCAATATTTAGGTTCCTTAATAGCTTCCTAATAATACAATATAATAATAATATAATTATATATAATAGGTTCCTTACTAATTGTACCCAAGCTTTGAAATTGAGGAAAAATTCTTATTATACCTGCGAATTTTCATGAATTATTCTCTGTAACACCTTGGAACTAATAGTGATGCCACCATGGTGCCAGGACCCCATAAACCGCATATTTCGTGTGTTTTTTTTGTGTTTCACCTTGAATACGGACGTGAACCTCGACGGACTGCCTATTAAAACTAATAGATGAAACTTAAAAATAGTCTTAAATGTTAAGACGTATTTCCACTTTGGTGCCAGACTGGCACCATTGGAGGAGAGGGAGGGGGGGGGGTGAACTTGAATTTGCATCTTGGGTATCGTAGATCATGGATTTTAAAATGCTCTTCAAAGTCGAGGCTCCCATGCCGCTAGAAATATTATGGTTGATAAGGGTGGGGGGAGGGGAGGGAGAGACCACTAATTCTTGCCTAAGGTACTAAATAAATTACATCGAGTGAAACAGTTTTATCTCTTACCAACTGGTTTAAATTGATCTAATGCTTATCCAGTGAACGTCCCCTGGAATGCATGCATTACTAAACAATATGTTTTGACTTGTCATTTCCTTCTTTTCACCTGTAGTTCTTTCTAGTCCAGTCGTTGCTGGAAAGTCTTCGTTCGACGAGACGTTTGGCCATCTTACACCAAGGAAGGTGACCAGCGACTGACTTTGAAGTAAAAAAAAAGCGTTTCTAGCATAATCTTGTCAAATCAGATCTTCCATATCCTAAACCATGAACAGCCCTACTCCTGAAAGCTCACAGATGCTTTAGTGTCAGCCCTCGGTATTATAGTCCTCGAGACTACAATCCTTTCTGTAAATCACTACCACTTTCATGTGCAAGTTCAGTGATTTACGTACTGAATGAGCTAGGGAAGTAGACGAAACAATGTGATCATTAGTTATTTTGACTAGATTATTTTCTGGCTATTATTCTAGGTTATTCTCTCTCCCTTTCTCTGTGAATTCCATTTTACAAAGTTATGTTGCATACATGGATGAAATATCACTTTAGGTTGAGTATCCTAAGGGGTCTCGATTTCCCTCTGGATCCGCCTCTGCGTGGATCTCCCAAATATATTGTTATACATGGTGGGGATACACCTATTTATCGTGGGCTGCTTGAAATGGGTCAACTAGTCGGGCTCGACCTTAATTATTAACATTGACAGGGCACCAGGAACGCAAGGTTGTCACGATAGGGGGCCATTGTCGCGGTCGTTGTCGACACCTACTCGTAGTTGAGAGTTCGACACGAGGGAAATGCGGGGGTAATTGAGACGGGAAGAGATGGAGCGGCCGGCATAGCGGAAGACGGCGGAAACAAGTTTGATAGCGCCAGCGCTGGTGATAATACTGAGGCCTCTCAGCTGCTACAGCACTGATAAATTCATGGGCGACTGCTCTGTCGCTCTCGTGAAGCCGCTTCCACATTGGTAATCGATTCGGCACAGGTGAATGTCTCATTTTGGACAAATATTTGGGATGTACTAAAAATTGGATTTACAAGATTTTCAGAGCTATTATGAGTAGGATGGAAGAGAAAGAGGTAAGTCCCCCAGAAACGACTCGTACAAGACCACTTTCTTTTTTTGCCCTCCAAAATGAGAGAGGGCAACGAAATGCAATCGGAGTTGTCTCCTATGAGAGGTAATGCCCCCTGAAGCGACTCGTAGAAGACCACTACATTTTGTGTCCTCTAAAATGGTAGAGAGCAACGAAATGACACTCCCGCGTCCAGAGAGAACTTCCTATAGTCGGTCGAGATGGACCCTCCCTGAAAATGAGAGAGTGAAATTGACACATCCCCTAGGTTTCAAAAATGAACTCTATCTAAACGAAAAACACTGCAAACACAATGTTTTATTATTTTTCTATATAGATCACTCGTCTGCAAAGAACACGGTTTTGCCACCAACCAACATGAAGAAAAACATCGATCGCATTTCGGTCAGCTAAAATTTGAACGGAGATTAGGCCTCTTTTGCGATTCACACTCGTGTTTTTGATTTATCGTAAGTCCGACCATCAAGTTCTCGTAGGGAGCGAACGGTTTGTCCTACCGGGCTCCGCGTGGTCTCTAAAAATTCAATACTATCTTAAATTGATGGAAAAACAATACACAAAAAAAAAACAATACACAAACAAAACAAACAATAACAAACATAATACAAACAATACACTTTATATCACAATTTTTTGAGTTAGGGCGTTTTCAACATTTCAACCCTTAGAAGTGACCTACATCAACCAAAATCTTCGAGGCACAACTAGACCCCAAATGGAGCCCACATACCAAATTTCATCAAAATCGGTCAATGCTAAGTGAGGAAAGTGCCGCGGACGGACGGCTACATTTTTATTTGATTTTTGGATTCTACGCACCTTGAAACGTACTTAAACCAACAAATTTTGAGGGGGGTTAAACTTTTTTTTCTTGGTCGATTCCAAAGGTTCATTATTGAACAATAATAAACCAAAACCCGTATAGTAGTAGTCCATCTCCATTATAACCTACACAAATTCACTGAAAGCGGATGACAACAGTAGAAGTTGTGTTCGTTACCAGCATTTTATATTGGCCCGTGCACAGATGCTGTGATCCACCTGAGGGAAATGTAATGCTTGGAGTAAAACCTATATATGCTAATCTAATCGACGAAGCAGACTGATACGGAACCTAAATGGTCCGAAAAGAGAATTAAATTTGAGGATGAGTTGTCCTAAGAAATCGATTGAATGACCCCATGAATGTTGTTGAATATACCTCAAAAACCTGTCATACGCGTAAAATATCAAATATTCTCAAATTTTGGTATTTTTCATCTTTTGAGGCAAATGTTGTCTCTAATCTTGTATATTTTCTCCCTAAGTTGATTTTCACTCATCGAGAAGGAAAAAAATCATACACTTCTCATCGCAAGTAACTGAAACGCCGTGTTTTTTTGGAGAAAGCGTTCAATCATTGTTCAAAGAATTGTTTTTGCCTTGTGTATTGCGTTGTTAGACCAGGTAGGCCAAGTAGGGACTGGTATAGCTTTGCATTTTACCCAAGTAGCTACCTAAAGAAAAGAAACCTTGGTGAGTTCTTTTCATCGTAGAATTTCAATTCAGTTTCCACGATATAAAGATCCAAATATCCAGGTATCAGATTTCAGCATCATTATCATTAGATAAACAGATCGAAATAGAATAAAAATTACCATTATTATTGTTTACTCGTCTTATCTCTTCATCAAAACGCGATCCAGCTCAACTAGAGAATTCCACTAGGCAGCATTCATTCTCTAATTTCTCAATGTTACATGCGTTTCTTTCTAGCCATGTAGTGTGGGTGATCGCATGACTAGGCATACAGTTTTCGATCAATAAATTGATATCCAGGATAATAGCACCACCAGTGAGAAGGTGTCTCTCTGGAGCCCTCTGCACTTATATCCGTACTTTGTTACGTTTACAAAATGCAACAAAATTTTGAACACTGGGTGTGGCACATAACTTCCTCATTTCCATTCCAAAGCTACTCTGCTCAAACCCCAGAATTTTTATCAAAATCAGACATTGATTTTGCGTAGTTAACTCCGTGACAATTAATTGACCACACTCATACATGGAACCAATGTTGTTCTGTATACCAAGCATGCCTGTCTTCGATGAAGAAGCTAAAAACATACGAAAATCAAATTGGTTGCCAATGCGTTATTGAGAATTGTAGATAATGACTCCTTTACAGGCTAGATTTGTAGCTCTGTTACATTATTTGAAAAGTACCTGCCTCAAAATTCAAATAGACAAACTCGCAGGATCTAACATAGCCCATCTCGCTCGTGATTTTTAAGGACCGCAAAGTATTACCACTACTTCCGACAAAACGAACCACATTTGAGTACCAAAGTGACAACAACAGTAGGTATTTTATGTTGGATGTTTTCAAAATAATGCCCGTTTTTCGCGAAAAATAAAATTGTCGACATTTTTGTTTTTTTCTTTTGTTGCGCATTGCCTACAATGTTCTTAAACCTTGCCTATTCCGTTTCATAGGGCGTACTGAATACGCGTACCAAATTTGGTGATGATACGTTGAGTCTTTCGGCAGTATTTGGGTCCGGAATACAAACAGACATTTCCTGATCAACGCACGGGTAAAATTTGATTCAAACGTCGGAACTCGAGACCTTTCAAGCACGCGGTGGAATAATTACCATCTAAATTGGTCCGGCTTTCTAAAGGTTGCACACCATTGCCTAATATTGTTCATTGTTCTAAAATAGTGTATTGCCTACCGTTGCGGTATCCAGAAAGCCAGATAAACAAATTTACGTATTAATTGTGATTAGGAGTCAGCGGAATATTTCCCATACATTTATTCTCGTTAGAACAGTGTAAAAGTACCAGTCGGAACAGATTTTCCAACTTGTGTGCCGACGCTGGAACCCGGAGTGGAAGTGCAAGCGTTAGGGGTCGCCTAGACTGTTGGTCGATCTGCCAAATCCTCGTGGTGGGGAGGGGTTGGAACGCTTGCCACAAAAATGATGACCTTACCTACATTCGTGGGATTCGTACTTACGTGGGTTTGCTGGAAAAGTGCTCTCCAACCTCCCACAAGGCGATATCTTCACTTTCTTTGCTTAATCTGAATTTTCTGCTTGACATTGTATTCATGTTAGGTTAAATGGAATTTCTGGGACTTAATACAGTAGTCGTTTTGTTATTCTAAAATTAAATTGTATGTCTTCCGTTAGATATTTATAGTCACTATTACATCCTAAATTTGTGTTGTTGAGGAATTCCTATTCCGAGGTTCGATTTCTATTTTGGCAAAGATTTTTGCAAACATTATTCGACGAATTATCAGTGAATAATTCAAAATAAATATGAAAACAAAGAATTGGTTAGGACTTTTATTCTGCCGTTTCCTAAATTCTAGAATTTTCATGAAACTCAGAAAATATCTATAATCGTGCAGCAGATCAATCAAATTTGGGTCCTCAAAATCAGGATTTCCATTCGCATTTTATATTTCAGAGCCATTTGGATGATCCAATCCAGTGATCCGTACATTTGAATGAGCGAGCGTACATGCTAGTGTTAGATAGTATTGATTTCATGATACTGCAGAAAATTTTCCCATATTATTATTTTCAACCAGAAGATTTACACGAGAATGTTATAGGAAATTTACAAATATCTGTATTCATATTGTACATAACATACTAAACCTTTGTCCATGTTATTCTAGAAATCCATGTAACAGTGCTGTCATGAGGCTGTAATGCCCTTCCACTTGGCAGACGTTTTTAAATTAATTTACTCTTAATTTATTCTTTCAAGTATTAATTTATTTTCAATACCCTTTCGTCGCAAACAAAATTTTAAAACCTTAATTAGTGTGAAATAGGGGAAAATAGCCATTTTTTCGTGTTTCCACGAAGAAAGCGGTGGGAAGCCTTGCAACAAAAAATTTTCAATGCATTCCGTATAAAATTCAATTTCTCGAATTGGTAAAAAGGTTATACAATTTTCATGAAATCTAAATTTTCGACCACCCTCCCAGTTTCGTGTCATGGGAGGATTAACAACAAAAAATAAAACGCGTCATTATGGTGTTGTGTCTTTTTCTCTCCAGCCAATAGTGGTTAGGCGTCATTAGAGTCAATTTATCTCTTTGATTATTTATGCCTTCTCAACATCCAATATTATGGTTCTCTATAATTCTAGGACATTTTCACGATTTATGTGAGGCGTCTAGTTAATAGCTATCAATAATAGCAAGAAAATAATCGTTGCAAAAAATCCGATCTGGACTCGATTCTCCGTAATTACTCAATTTGCACGAGGAATACCATAACGGGTTTCACGAACATAGTACAATACAAGTACATTCTACTTTGAAGATCACGAGACCTTGCAAATTGAGTGCATCGAGATATACTAATTATTACTAGGTGTGCTATCGGGGGGAAAAGGAATGTAGCGCACCGTTGTCACTTGAGAGCCCAAATTGGTCTTGGGAAATCGATGTACCTGAGTGTAAGTATTGACACTAGAACTACTTTTATAGTTCTACTGGGTTGTTCTAGGGTCTTAACCTTACTTCAACTGTCACCCGTAAATTCCACGATCTCTAGACGAAATTTCCAAGTTTGAGGCATTGTTTCGGTCCGACAACAAATTACGAAAAATTAAATTTTTGATTCTACATTAATTTTTACGTGTATTACTACTAAGACTACATCCTCGCGAGATTACAATCCTGTAAAACTGCAAATCCCGAACAAGTCAAGTGATCATTACAAAAGCGAGCGTACATAAGTGATGGAGAATTTTATTCTATTTTTGTTGATTTTTCGGGCTATGACTGCGATTGGATAGATAGCTGTGAAATTGTGAGTGGGAACATAGTCGTGCAATTACTTCGTCGGTGAACATCCATTTGCGATACATACTCGTTTAATTTTCCGTCCGCCATTAAGATCTCATAAGGAGCGAACTGTTGGTCCTACAGAGCTCTGGGTGGTCTCATTCTATTCTTAAAAAAAAGAAACTATATTAAAGCGATTTAAATACAGCCCTACCTAACTTCACATCAAAAGTTTTTCAGCTAGGGCGTTGCATCCCCTATTTTTCACCCCATAAAAATGATTGACAATGACCAATATCTTCGTGGCCCTATTAAACCCCACATAGAGCTCTTAAACCCACCAAATGTCATCAAGATAAATCGAAAAATGCAGCGTACGGCGAACGGACGGAATTTTTTGTCCGATTTTCGTATTCTACAAACCTTGAAACGTAAACCAACAAATTTCGTTTTCTTGCTCGATTCCAAACGTTCTTTTTTGAAAATGATAAACAAAAAAAACTCACAGATCAGTTGGGGAATAAGGCCTGGGCAGAGCTCACAAGATTTTATTACAAACAGAGGTTATTTTGTGCCACAAAATATTGTGGGTTTGGATTTAGAATGATCTGAAACAGATTTGTATTTTTGTTTCCGAGTCCACCAAGGTAGCGGAAGCTTTGTTTTCACTTTTCAAGGTTGAAAATAAAAAGTTCTCCAAAATCAAAATTTTCACTGGCGTTTTGCGTTTTGGACCTTTTTTAACAATTTTGGTTTGGTGTCTGTTTGTCTGTCATGAAATCCTTGTAACGGGCATAATTATATTGTCCGATTTTGATGAAATTTTCTGGAATTGTGCGGATTGGGATGTAAATGATTCTCTATGAAAATCATCACCTCCGGACTGAAGGTAGCCACTGCGCATGCGCTAACGTAAATTTCCTTGTAACAGCCATAACTTCTACATTTTCGATCCGATTTCGTTGTAATTTTCAGGGGTTATGCGGATTGAGATGTAAATGGTCCTGTATGGAAACCATTGCTCTCGGACTGATAGTAGCTACTGCGCATGCGTAAACGTGAATTTCCTTGGAACTTCACATAAATTCTACATTTTCCATCCGATTTCGAAGAAATGTTTATAGATGGCCCGGGTTGACGTGTAGGCGGTCCCCCAATACGGTACTGCAATTAATATTTTGAGATTAACTACTGTGCATCGGATCATCCATACAATCGAGTTATGGATACGAGGAAGCCAAGTGCCACACCCACTTGGCAGACTTTTTTTTTCAGTTGAGCTTGTCCCGCTCCATCTCTGATTAATCGCGTAAGGACGCCCGAGTCTTATTGTGGGACGTTCTGAAAGAGGCGCATAAGTATCGCTTTTTTTTCTCGAAAACTTCGACGACAAACAGTATTAGCCATTTTGCTTCCGAATCCACCAAGGTAGTGGAACCATTGTTTTCACTTTTCTAGGTTA
This sequence comes from Apolygus lucorum, assembly GCA_009739505.2. Taxonomy (NCBI): domain Eukaryota; kingdom Metazoa; phylum Arthropoda; class Insecta; order Hemiptera; family Miridae; genus Apolygus; species Apolygus lucorum. The sequence continues at coordinate 45,160,402 of CM019167.2, read as the reverse complement.
AAAAAAATGTTCTCCAAAATCAAAATTTTCACTCTTGTTTCACGGTTTAGACCTTCCTGACCAATTATGGTTGTATGTCTATATGTCCGTGCCCTTGTGTGTCTGTCATGAAATACTTGTAACGGGTATAACTATACGAAGTTATTGTCCGATTTCGATGAAATTTTCAGGGATTATGCGGGCTGGCGTGAAAAAAATCCCTTTGAAAATCATCACCCTCGGACTGATAGAAGCGACTGCGCTCGTTCAAAATTGGATTTCCTCGTAACAGCCATAACTACTACATTTTTCATCCGAATTTGAAGAATTTCTCAGGCATTGCTCATATCGGCGCGTAAATGATCATCTTTTGTAATCATGGCCCTGAAATTGATAGTAGTCTCAGCGCATGGGTAAACGTAAAATCCTTTTAACAGCTATAACGTTCACATTTTCCAACCGATTTTAATGCAGTTTTCAGAGATCGTACGGATTGGGATGTTGATGGTCCCCTATGAAAATCATTGCCCCTGGACTGATAGTAACCGCACTGGTTACTGGTTGCGCTGGCGCACTGCCTGCGCAAACTTGAATTTCCTTGTAACAGTCATATCTTCAATAGTTTCTCCCCGGATTCAGTGAAATCTTCAGAGATTGTGCGGGTTGATGTGTAGACGGTTCCCTATGAGGGTAGTGCAAGGACTTAGAGATTGATATTTTGAGATAAGGTACATGTCATCGGATCATCTATACAATCGAGTTAAGGATACGAGCGAGCTATGTGCCCCACCCACTTGGCTGACTTTTTGGATTTATACAGATAAGGAAAGTAGTGTGAAGGCAGATAGTGTGTGGTGATAAGATATTTGTGATTTCTTCGGGTGAGAGAAGTAGTGTGGAGTCTTCCACAACCGATGTAATTATTGCTTCGGAGTCTATCATGGTAGCGGACGCATTGTTTTCACGTTTCAAAAATGAAAAGAATTCCTCCAAATTCCAAAACCAAAATTTTCATGATCTTCCCGAACAATTTGGATTTCGTGCCTATCTGTCTGTCTGTCACTCGGTCCGTTTCCGTAAATCATTGTAACGGGCAAAACTGTAAGCAGTTTCGATCAGATATTGATTCAATTTTCATGGGTCGAGTGCTTGAAACTCTGGTTGGTACCCTAAAAAATAAATGTCATCATTATGTGATCATCAAAGTTGGAGGGTATTGGTAGGTACTTGGAGGTTGAAATTTGAAATTATCTATTACCTATGTATCGGATCATTTATACAATCGGGTTATGCATGCAAGCTTTGTGCCCCACCCACTTGACAGACGCTTTTTGGATCAGACTCATGAGATATTGTGGTGTTCCTTAAGATTAATTTAAGATAATATCAATTGCACGGGGGGATGAAGGGTGGAAAAACGGTAGGTCGTGTCGGGTGGATCGGGGGAGTTTTCCTGCTCGCTAATAATGCTTCAGCGCGGCGCGCGATGAAACCCCGCGGGAGCTCGAGTGGGGGGTCTGCTCAATCGATTCCGGGACATGCGCACGCCTTCCTTTCCCCAGTGTAGTCCGACCCGCAACACACATCTTTGCCTTTTATTTCGACTACTTGACCAGTCTTTCTGCCTTGTTGTGAATCCCGTCGCACGGAAAAACGTGAGTAGGAAGTATCGTTTTGTCGTTCAGTTTTGTCATTCAGAAGGTATGGTCCTGGGAGCTGTCTAGTTGCACCCTCCAGACTGATAGGTCAGCCGCCTCGCGAGCCATCCCTTCATCGTGTTGTGGGCTTGGCTCCATAGTATTCTCTCATAATTACAATTCATCGCATTTGTCATTTGGAGAACGCTTCCTCCACTTCTCTTCTATCTATCGATAAACATGGGAATTCCGCCTCCACAACCTCGGAAACTTCCCCACAATGATTGTTGCTTTTGATTATCAAATACCGGGTGGGACGGGGGCGAGTGGCACCCGGTACCTTGGGGTTTTCTCCTGCTCCATCCAATACTACGAGTGTTGACTCATCAGCATCTTGAACTTCTTGAGATTCATTTCCTACTGCCTGTCGGTGAATTTGACTCAATCCTATTAATTAACTCTTTTCGAACACCACGATAAAAAATATCATTAGAAAGGAAATGTAACTGTGCAACTAGTATGTAGCTCATATGATTCCTCTTCCTGAATTCATGCCTACTATCCTATTTCAAGTCCGATTTTTTTCTTGGCAATGCAGCAATACAAAAATTAGGGTTTCTAACTATTTCAGCTAACCTGGCTATGTTGCTAGGGCTACCTCAGCTATCTCAATCCTGATTTGTACTGTTATGAAAATTTTCACGAGTTCTAAACCTCGTTTTTTCTTCTTGAAATTTTTAAATGTAGTTTTTTCGCCGATTACACATGCATTAGTTTTTGCAAAATATGCAATTTCAAAAAAATATGATGATTCCACTTAAGGGGGCAGGGAGAAAATTAGTACGTACGTTCTGTGGGCAGTGAATTGCTAGTAAACCAAAACATAATTCTTGATTTGGGTAAAATACGTAGGTACAATTTTTAACTTCATGGATCGTCTACATCATTTCTCCTGGTAGTGTACACAATTTCACCTGATAGTGTTCACAGTTTCGTTGTACAGTTTCGTGTTCACAGTTTCGGCTATGTCTCTGCAGGCATATTCCCATCACAAGTAGGAATAGTGTATTAATATGTGTGTATTTTAGTTGCTTCTACTGCATAGTTTTGCCAAAATTGTTGGCTATGACACTTTTTTCGTACTTTAAATCATAATTTAACTTTCAAAATCATCTGTCGGTTTGAATTGTTATTACAATAATTTCTGTATGGGTTTTTGAATGCGGCAAGGCTTTTCTCCTTTAGTGTTATACACCTTAACGACGTTCAACCACTTTTCTGAAAATGTTTCATGACTTGTTGAAAATAAACTCATTCCCTTCGAAGTGATGCAATTTTGGTTCATTACTTCCTTTGGAATCAAGCAAAAAAAAATTAAAAAAAAATGAAAAAAATTGTTTAACCCTCTTCAACGTTTGCAAAAAATTCGTTTCAAAGGACATCGAATCCACAAATGTTCCTCTGCCGTACACAGCACTTTCCTTAGTTACGATAGTGATAACAATTATGAGATTCGGTATATGGTTGAGATTCTTGTTGTGCCCGAGTCTTATAGTTGTTATCAATCACTTTTAAAATGTGATACTTTTAAATTTTTAAAGGAATGAAATTTTCAAAACCCCCTTGCTCGAAAACGTTCAATATAAAGGAAAGCTCATCAATTCAAAGTAGCAACAAATTTTATAATCGAATGAGACCACACGGACTAAAGAACCGGGTCCAAAGGACCCAACTTTCGCTCTCTATGATAAATTATGGGTTGGAAACAAATAAATCAGAAACCTGAGTGCCAATTTTTACTCACGTGACTCGGCCGAATCTCTTTTCAAGCTTCAACTGTTCAAATACGATAATTTTAATTTTCTTCGAATCGGAATTAACGTTAATCTGTTGAGCTTCCTAGGCAACCAAGAAACACATTTCAATTTGAGCACTTCCATAACTCTCGGAACAACTGCGGGAGGTTGGTAGGTACTTTCTGTCAAAATAAATACGATTGTTTACCTCTTGCGATAATATGGTTGGCTAGTCATATGAACTTGTTTGCTACGTTCTTATGGTCGCCAAATGATGTCCTCGTCTCCTGATGACATTTTTTTCTCTTTATTATATACAGGGTGTCCCCGAAAACGTTCCCCACCCTGCTAAAATCGTCCAAGTAGTGGTAACAATGTTTTTTTTGAATCTTCATGATTTTTCCCAAGGATTCAAATATGACCACGGTGCGTATTGCGCACGTGTGCAATCGTGCGCAACGCACACCAACTTCGTTTTTTCAAATGAGACCCTCCATTTTTTATTGCAGATTCGGATTCTACGTGAAATTCATGAATATTTCACCCCTCAACCGATTTTTTTTTATTGCGCGCAACCCGCTCAGTGCGCGCTCAATGATGCGCAACCGCAAGGTTGTGTCAAAATGTGCATGTACGAAGTACCTAAGTGTGACACATGATATTTTATTATTTTTTACACTGAATGACGTGGTGGTGTTATTTTCTTGATTTTACTGCATTTTTATCAAATTATCGACGAAAAATGAACTTTTTTAAAAGGAAAATTGCATTTTTACTCATCATGCATCTTCTGTGCCCATCCGTTAACTTCATCCTTGTAAATTGAGAGACCTTAACCTCACTTGTATTGAGTGCACGCTAGATTCGTGGCTAGGGAATTCGCGATTTCTTAGACGGCGTTCCTAATCAGTTTTACGTGAACTCAGAGCTCTGGGTGGTCTCAATCGGTTCTAAAAATTGAATAATATTTTGATTGAAAATATACTTTTATATTGAGAGTTTCGAAGCCAGGGGATTTGGAGAATTTCATCCCCTATATTTCACCCCTTAGAATTGACGGAGAGCAAAAGAGGTAAAAAATTGGTTTCTCGCTCGATTCCAAATGTTCATTATTGCAAATAATGTACCAAAATTGGCCATCAATGTTTGTATGACCAAGTCACACAAGTGTTAACGCCCCTGTATAAGAACAATTATTCGTAGATTTATGTGTGAATCCGCGGTCAGTTGTTGCCGTCGAATCTCAGTGCATACCAGCTGTATTCTGGTCGCAAGTAGTCTAGCCACGTATTTCATCAACAGTGCGGTCTCGCTTCTTAACATTTCATATCGTCTATCTTTCTCGACAGAAATCCCCTACTCAGTGCTTCACGCCCGCCGCCACTCCTATTGAATAACGCATTAGCTTCTACATTTCCGTCTGACGTCGTAGAAATGATCTCTGATTACGATATGGATTGTATCTATTCGTTATCATTGAAAGAAAGTAACTCTCTCGTTGCGACACAACATGAAGTATGACCTTTGCGAACCATTCTTTTCGGAAACCAGTACGTCCGATCTTTTCGCTCGCTCGTCCAAGTGGTTGTACTAGACTTGCCACTCATTCTAAAATGGGCGCCTCCTGCTCTCGCGAAATTTCTCCTTTTCATCTCCCCACGCTTAGAAACTAAATGGCAAATAACAAAATTCCCTTGAAATGCTTATCTGTTCAGAAGCTAAACGCATCGCTTACTCTTTTCTCTCACGCATAATGCATTAATGTAGGTAGGTACCAAATTTGGAGAATATGATTTGTAAGTAATCGGTTCCTGATAGGATTCGCTCATTTCACGAGGACCTCTCATTTGATACTCATTAACTTGATCCAAACACTTCCATAGGAATCGGTCTTACTGAGTGTTTTCATTTCAATTCTGAACGTTTTCGAGGTAGAGCACTTTTCAAATTTCAACCGATACTTTTCACCAACATTTTTCTGACAAATGTCTAGACCGCATTTTTAGCCCTAAAATAAATTTTCCGTCATCTAGATTTCTGCGTCGACCAAAAAAAGAAAAATCAGTCCCATATCAGTGGAAAATTGAGGCATAAGCAAAATACACATGATTATGCTCAAAAACGCAATGCTCAACCCTCCCTTTCTCCTCTTCAAAAGCAAAATTCGAAATTACGGCGACCTAGTGCACAACTGGGTAGATTTCCTTGTTGAACTAGAAACGCTGCAAATTATTACAATAAGGTTCATCATTTTTCTATATAGATCACTTGTCTGCAAAGAACACGGTTTTGCCATTGATACCACCAACCAACATGAAGAAAAACGTCGATCGCATTTCGGTCAGCTCAAATTTGAACGGAGATTAGGCCTCTTTTGCGATTCACACTCGTGTTTCTGATTTATCGTAAGTCCAACTCTTAAATTCTCGTAGGGAGCGAACGGTTTGTCCTACAGACCTCCGCGTGGTCTCTAAAAATTCTAAAAAAATCAATACTGTCTTAAATATATGGAAAAACAACTTTATATCAACATCAACAACTTTATATCGGCTTTTGTTTTGAGTTAGGGCGTTTTCAAAATTTCAACCCTTATTTTTCAACCCTTAGAAATGCTAAGTGGGGTACGGCGGACGGATGGCCAAATTTTTATTCGATTTTTGGATTCTACGTAAACCATAACAAATTTTGAAGGGGGGGGGGGGGGGGGTTGAACATTTTTTTTCTTGGTTGATTCCAAAGGTTCATCATTGAAAATAATCAACCACAACGAACCGCGCTAATCGGTTGAAAACTAAGGCATGGGCGGAGTAGACAAGATTTTGACACACACACATGATACATACATGCACACAGACATACACCTATGGTTTTTTTTGCGGATTTGGATTCAGAATGGTATAAAAGGGATTTATGGGTGGTTCCTTTTTTCTCCGTTGACTGTTGTCCTCCTTCACCCCAGATTAATCGCATAAAGACGCCCAAGTCTTCCTGTGGGACGTCCTTAAAATGAGGAAAATAGTATTTTTTCGGTTCTCTATACTTCAATAATGGATGGTGTCAATATTGTCCCCTTCGCATCCAACGACCTGTTGCCAGCGCCATGCACTCTGTGTGTTTACGTGGTCGGCAGTTATTCCTACTGAATAATTAACTACGAGTATGTACATGGTTTGTATTGATTTCTTTCGTTCAAAATTACACGAATTGTTTATTCTACAGGCCCCATCTTCCCGTACAATACTACTCCTCGCACTTTCAATTCTTCTCGTACAAATAATTCACTCATCGCGACGGCTAAATAAACGTGCTGCATGATTGAAAAAACTCCGTACCTTAATAGCGCTGTCCAAATTACCTTACTTGTTTCATATTTATTTTCCTTCAGCTTTTGGGTCATTATATGGCATTTTCTCGTTTACATCTTTTTTTTCTTTTTTTTCTCTTTTTTCTTTTTTTTTTCATTTTCTCGTTTTTCTTGTTTACATCTCTTGTCCAAAACCTTCTGGTCTGGGATACCGAATAATACTCTTAGTTAGGCAGGAAAAAAACTCGACGCCAGGACTTTTTCAGTCTTTATGAAGGCCGTTAGAAGTAATGAAACTGTCACAACAGCCTCCACTTTGGGAGTAGTAACAAGATATGGATATTAACTACCTGCAACCATTCGCTTTTCATGAATTTGGTAACATATTTTATCTGGATCTGTCTGGAATATTAGGTTATGAAGAAAACCAATCGGCCTAGAGCGAAAATCTCTCCACACTTCTATGATACCATCAACTCGTATTTGGAGTCTGGGCCGTATGCTGCCCATCTGCACTTGGCAGTCCTTATACTGCCCACCCCTTTGGCAGCTGTTATACTGTGACTGCCCCCCTTCTCCGACATAGAAAAAAGCTAGTGAGGTTGCCTATTGTTTACTACTTTAGTTCAAATCATATGTGTACCTATCTATTAGATTTAGTTCGACACCTCCATTAATTTCTACTCAAACTACATATTCTTTTATAATTTCTTGCTTTCTAAATTAGTGTTACCAGTTTATTCATTTCTTTTCCTGCCCATTCGTTGTGACAGCTTTTGAATGACGCTTTCTTGAATTAACATTATGAAATTGGGCTAGTGAAATAACCTTACAGCCCCTTACAGCCCTTAGCAGACCTTACCCTCTGTGGTAGCCCTTATACTAAAACTCCCAGGCATATCCACGAGACATATTCTTGCCTAATAATAATACTGCCCTCCTTAGTAAAAACGTCCTATGTCCATTTTTCAAGTTTCGAGAAAATCGCGTTTTAGTTTCGGCTTCTGCGCCACCCAAACCATTGAAGCTTGAGATTTCGTTTTTTGACCATCACCTCAAGCTGAGCAAAACGAAATCTCAAGCTTCAATGGTTTGGGTGGCGCAGAAGCCGAAAGTAAAACGCGATTTTCTCGAAACTTGAAAAATGGACATAAGACGTTTTTACTAAGGAGGGCAGAATACATCCTACATACATACATACATACCTACTAATACATCCAATAAAACACTTAAGTATGCAACAATGCCGAAAGCGTCAGAGTGTTTGCTCGAAAACACCACTGTATTTTATGAACAGTACCTACCAACCTACTGTGTATTATACTGAGCAGGGTTCTAGAGGGTAACATATCATTCATGGTAGTTCGGAAACAGCAGAATTCCAACGACTACGTAATCATCATCACGTACATCCGAGTCTCTCATTTTTGTATATTAATCGGATTTCAGTCATAATGAACATTAACTACAGTACTCTGAAATAATTATAAAAATTTGAATGATTAAAGAGTATGACCAATTAGGTTAAATAGATAAGTATATATAAATTTGAATAGTTAGAGATTAACAGCAAGACAGACCAGTTAGACAGCAAAACACGTATTCACCATTTGATTGAAAACCAACATTTCATAATAAATATTCTCATCATGTGATGTAACTAACCATGAGTTAGGTGCCCTAAAAAAAAAAAAAAAAAACTAAATTGAGCTAGGACGTGTGACTTTCAGGTTGTTTCGTACTCTGGGGCTCAAATCGATGTACGCCATCTCCTTGATACAATGTACCTCATTTTATCGAGTTCTTGACGATCTCTTCGTGAGAACTTCTTTCTTAAACGCCTGGTTCAACAAAGTTTATTCAGGAGGCACATTCCATCAATGTAGCGCATTTGACCTTGTTCAATGAGTCAGGACCTCTCTTAGACTATGATTGTCTGGAATTGACGTTCCCCAGCTCATTCCCTCCGTTGGTTGTAAGTTCATCTTGTTCACGTCATTTCGTATTCACGTTTCCCCTTTCCATTCATCGATCTCATTTTATCGATGAATTCAATTTGAGTTGGTAACGAATGAGCTGTTTGAAGAGGTCAAATACAAGAAGTTTTTCCTATGCAGATTGAACAACGCAATGATTGCGGAGGGTTTTCTGTGCGAATCAACGATGTTTGAACAATATTTTTTGGGAAACCGAGCTGAGGTAGTAGAAACGATCTACTAAGATCCAAAATTAGTATCTATCATCATTTCATTAATAATGAAAAAAAGTTGACTTAAAAGTAAAAGGCTAGAATAGAATGTTTTGAGTACTGCGGGGGATCAAAGTTTGTTAATTTAGGTAAAAAATGTCGTTTATAGTGGAAATTCCCATTCTGAGATAAAAGAACATATTATCAAAATAATTATCTAGCCAATAACTGCTGCATGAATAGAATTTTCTAAACTGAAAAGAAGCAGGTGTAGCTATAAAAGTCGAAAATCACTGTGTTTTATTTTACTTTTTGGTTTATTGTGTTCAATAATGAAGCTTTTTAATCGACCAAGGAAAAACATTTTTTAACCCCTTAAAATTTGTTAGTTTACGTTTCAAGGTAAGTAGAATCCAAAAATCGAATACAAATTTTGCCGGCCGTACGCGGCACTAGTTCCAGAGCCGATTTTCATGAAATTTGGTGTATGAGCTCCATTTGGGGTCTAGTTGTGCCCCGAAGCTTTTGGTTGAAGTCAGCACTTCTAAGGGTTGAAAAATAAGGGTTAAAATGTTTAAAACGCCCTAGCTCAAAACCTTTCGATATAAAGGTATTTATTTTTCATCAATTTAAAATAGTATTGAGTTTTTAGAATCGAATGAGACCACGCGGAGCTCTGTAGGACCAACCGTTCGCTCCCTACGAGAACTTAAGGGTTGCGCTTACGATAAATCAGAAACAAGTGTGTAAATCGCAAATGAGGCCTAATCTCCGTTGAAATTTTAGCTGAAAATATAGGACTGTTGTTCGTTTCTTCGTGTTAACTTCAGTTTTGAGTGCTTAGCAACCAGTAATAAAATTTCCTATAGAAGGCACCCACAACTCTTCGTTTCTTTGAATCGAGTGTGAAGCGATTATTTCTTCCAAATAAACTTGATTGTGAAGCGAAATATGGTTGGTAGGTAGTAAAATGGCAAAGCCGTGTTCTTTGCAGACAATGACTGTATAGAAATAATGAACGTTTGTGTAATAATTTGTAGCTTTTTTTTTGGAAATACGCTGGTAATGTTTTGTAAACCTAAGAAAAATTTTGATTTTTTAAGAAATAAAAAAATTTGATTACGAAATGTACCGTTCTAGTACATTCTTAAACGAACTTTTTCTTATGTACCTATATTTATTCATATGTCTGTCTGAATAAATGAACACTTGTTTAAGATCGTCCACGAACTCCAGAAGCGTCATAGATATTGAGAAGAATCGATATTCATCTCCTTTCATTCATTCAAACGTTCGTCGTATTTGTATATTTTAACCTCCCGAGAAACGTATTATTAGGTTATGCGTGAGTAGGAAACGGGTTTTCCCTATAACTCCATTATTGAGTTTAAACGAAGCCTTTGAAATAATCCAAACGAGTGACGTATCATCTATCCGCGCTTTAGCCACAGCCGATTCCTTCCCACTACTTTGCTCTTACTCCTTTGACCTCACTTGTACTGCTGGCATCCCTCATCCATCTGGGAGCAATGATTTTCTTAGGGGCCCATCTACACGCCAACCAACACAATCACTGAAAATTTCGTCGATATCGGACTTTAACTTCGTATAGTTTTGCCCGTTACATGGATTTCATGACAGACAGACACGAAACCATAACTGTTCAAGGAGGTAAAACGGGAGTGAAAATTTTGAGATATGAGAATTTTTCAACTTTGAAAAGTGAAGACAATGCTTCCACTACTTTTGTAGACTCGGAAGAAAACTGACATCATGGATGTGTGTGCCATGACATCAAGGATTTTTGTGCCATGACATCAAGGTTAATGTAAAGAACGCTGCAAATTATTACACAAAGGTTTATTATTTTTCTATGTAGATAACTGTCTGAAAAGAACACGGCTTTTGCCATTGTTACCACCAACCAATACGAAGAAAATCATCGATCGCATTTCGGTCAGCTAAAATTTGAACGGAGATTAGGCCTCTTTTGCGATTCAACTCGTGTTTCTGACTTGTCGTAAGTCCAACCCTTAAGTTCTCGTAGGGAGCGAACGGTTTGTTCTACAAGGCTCAACTTGGTCTCTAAAAATTCAATACTATCTTAAATAGATGGGAAAACAATACCTTTATATCAAAATTTAATGAGTTAGGGCGTTTTCGAAATTTCAACCTTTAGAAGTGACCTACATCAACCAGAAGGTCGGTCAATTCTTACTGAGGAAATTGCCGCGTACGGCGGTCGTACGGCCAAATTTTTATTCGATTTTTGGATTTTACGTAGGTACCTTGAAACGTAAACCAACAAATTTTGAGGGGGGTTAACATTTTTTTTCTTGGGTCGATTCCAAAGGTTCATTATAGAAAATAGTAAACAAAAATGTTATAGATCGGTTCCTTACTACTACCACTTTTTCACTATTCAATTAATTATTCAAATATGTAAGTATTTCAAACCTAATTCATAAATAATTTCATTTAAATCATAATTCATCAGTAAATATGTGAAATATTTGTAGATTATGATTTTGAAAATGACCTCTGCATTTATATTATTATTTACATTCGGGCTCAACAAACGTCAAAAAAAAGTTGTGTGAAAACTGTTTCACTCAAAATTAAAAGATCTCTCCCTTCTTGTTTTGAGTGTTCTGGAGTTGGCCAAAGGAACCGAGCATTACACTTGTACCCTAATTCTTGAGAAATAACTGCTAATTTCAAGTTTTGTTGAATATTTTATCATTTTTACTACCTTCATATTTCAATGCGAATTTTATACGACCTATATACATCTGACCCATTGTTTTAAGTCTGTGAATAGTGCTATTAAGATTACTGAGTAGCTATGTCACGTAAAGGCTAGCTTGAAGATTGTAGGTAGGTACTAGTAATATATATATATTTGTGTTAGTATTCATCACTTAAAGATTCTTTGAAAGATGAATTGATTCTTCTCGAACCTATTTTTATACTCTAGCCAACTGTAATACGGCCCCTCTCAAAAGAGTTATTCAAAGTTGAAGATAAGCCATGGAAGTCGTGATGTGATTCGATGAAAGAGTTTTCGACTGGTGGGGGGGGGGGGGGCTGTTCGTGGACTCTCGAACGTTATAGAAGTATGTGAATTTGTAGTGATGAATCTTCCATCGAATTCTAAAAACGGAAGCTCTTTGTGATTAGATTTGATCGAGAGAAATGATTCTTACATTACTGGATTATTAGATTGAGGAAATTTTTTCTCATAAGAAAATCGGTAAATCGTAAATTTGACGAAAACAGAGATTCTTAAAGAATCACTGAAATAACTGTGCTGTATCACTGCTTCTATGTTCAAAAATTATCGTAAGGTCCAAAAATTATTCATTTTTAGGGGAGCTAAGTGAACGTTACTAACTCGTAGTAAAAAACATTGTCATGAAAAAAGGTAAACAACTATTTTTTTTAATTACTGATAATAACTTTGATTTTAACTTCAGTTCACAAAACGTATTTTTGTTGAAAATAAATACTGAAAAATAATGAAACTTCTAGGAAGTGATTAATTTAACCTTGATACTCGGATTTCCTCTCCTCATCATACTTTCTCGTTGGATTATTTTCCAGTTGGTCCCAAGTTGGATAATGTGTATGCAAATTTTGGTAGTTTATTGCTTACCCGACTTATTCTGGGCTGAGCGGGATCGTGACGAATACTGGATCGTTCGGCATGATTGTAAGGAGTTCGTTCGCGAAATTTCGCGATGAAACGTGTGAAATCTAAATCGAAAGCACTGAAAATGCGATGCGACTGATAGAAGCGACTGCGCATGCGCAAACGTTAAATCCTTGTAACAGCCATAACACTCACATTTTTCATCCAAATTTTATGAAATTTTCTAGGATTGTCCAGATTAGCGTGTAGATGGTCCCCTATGAGGGTAGTGAAAGGTACTTAGAGATTGGTGTTTTGAGATTAACTATTATGCATCGCATCATCTATATAATCGGGTTATGGATACGAGGAAGCTATGTGCCACACCCACTTTTTTCAAGTTCTGCTGAGTTTTTCAATCGTAAATATTGCGTATAGAAGGCAAATAAAAAGTATTTCCTAATTAATGTAACCTTCTCCGCCATCAGGTCAAATTTCGTACTTTGTCGAGGTGGAGAACCAATCGAACGGTTGGAACATTTGTGGAAACGGTTGAACCAACCGAGCCTTACCGGCTGAACCACGTCCCAACTGCCAAACATGTCCACAATATTTGATTTATGAAGGTGTTGGAGTACCCTGAAGTGCCTCATTAGATCAACTCCTTTAACCCTCGTCATCCATTAATCAAGGGTTTACCTGTACCTCACGTTCCTCACACTTTATAGTATATACGCTAATTGTGGTAGATACCATAAGTATGTGCCATTTTCATCTATTATATTTTCTTCATGTTAATAAATTTATATTCTATTCTAAGACCCTGACAGGTGATATAAAAATGAAAGGAGGCGTGTCGAACCATTTCTGCTGTTCGACTGATTTCTTGAGTATGGTATGAAATAAATATATATGCGACCACCCCTACAAACATTATGCCCCTTGTAAAAGGAAGCTAATATTATCTATAAAAGAAATTCAACCTTCCCCCATATCAGCAATATTGTCATCGACTTTCATTTCCTGTTTTCTCTGTAACGAGGGAAGGAACATGTTGAACCGGCTGAACCAACCAAACCTTCACGGAACGACATCCAAACATGTTCAAAATAGCTCAGTTTTATTCATATAAAAAAGCCGATTGGATAGAAACTCTGAAGTACTCTCATCGGATGGACTCCTTTAAGCCACACCATCCATAATTCAAAGGTTTGCCTCTGCCTCATGGTCCCGGGCGACCTTTGACCCCTGGATTAGCCAGCGTGCCGCGTCGCTCGCCCGTGCGCTTCGGATCCATCATTTCCTTTGAAACAGGAATCGATACTCACTCGCATGGGAGGCGGATGCGGCGCTACCAAGTAGCGTCACTGGATCTTGGATATATCGACGCCCTGACCTATTAAGAACGGCCTTCGTCAGCCGTTTTGGAACCCCTCGCTGTATACACGAACCCATTATTTTCATTCTTTCTCCCAAAGGACCCATTGAAATTGCTCGGATGAGGAGAGGAGATAAATATTGTCTGTAATGAACTGGAAAATGTCTCCCCCGGCAGATGGAATTCATTGTTGTTGCTTGCATTCAACGTAGGGTCCAACCATATCCAATCCCAGGAGGTATTCGACTAAAGATAGGCCATCATTCTTAAATAATTAGATGGCATATTTTTCTCTGATTTTCGAAAGAAATGAAGCAATTGCAAATGCCCTACCAAATACCTTCCGGCAATTCCATTGCAAATACCTTCCGGTATTCGTTTTTTAGTGGAAATCTATTTTGGAACCTTCCACATCTAATTTCGAATAGTTCAAAAATACTTACGTTCGCGCATGTTGCGACATTCCCACTTCACTATTTCTTACACGGTAATACTTTTAATGTTTAACAGAACAAAACTACATCCGAATCGATGGGGTCATCGTTTTTAAGAAAAAAGGGATGTTTTATGTAAAAAAGTCAATCATAAAAATGGCTTAGTGAAAGGTTGCTTCTCGTATTCATCAATTATGAATCTAATGAGACCAACCGCAGGTTGACCTGACGCTATTACTTCGTAATTCTCAACTGAAAATATGTTTCTTCATGTGCAGTAGTATTCCATTCTCAGGTGTCCCATGTTGTTTATTATGGCTAGATGTTGCTATAATCTTCGGTTTGAATAATCGTCCTTACATTATCATTACTCTGTCTGAATCAGAACAGAGTCACCTACGATGCTACGATCTGAATAGATTGTATATGCAAGGATGTCCTGGTAACTGCGCTCCCCCTTCATTTTCTCTAATTGTGGAAGAAAAAAATCGGACCAATTGGCTATTCTTCATAATATTTTTGCGTAGAATTCAAATTGCTGAGGGCAATCGCGCAACCATGCGCAACAAAGATCAACTTTGTTGTTTCAAATGGGAACCCTCATCTTTCTATTGCATTTTCGCATTCTACTTTTTTTTAACGTGCGCTACCCGCTCAGCGACGCTCAAAGATGCACAACCCAGGGATTGTGCGAAAATTGAGATGAAGGTAGACCTCAAGTGTGGCACATTACTTAGCAACTTTTTTCTACGCTATACATATACCCCCCCCCCCCTTCAAGATTTGATTTCATTTTACCGCATTTACAGACAAAAAGTCACTTTTGAGGAAGAAATCATTGATTCTCTTATGGAGGGTAATGAATCAAGTGTAAAAAAGTAAAATTTATAAAATTGTGTCTAGCTGCAAAAAAGAGAAATAATTCGTGAAAGAAACGATACTCGGGAAAGATTCCACGGAAAATCGATGATTTCCTTCTCAATAAGTGACTTTTTCGGCTGTAAACGCGGTAAAATGAAATTCATTTGAGAAAGGGATAACCACGATTGCAGCGTAGAAAAACAGTGCTAAGTAATGTGCCACACTTGAGGTCTACATTCATCTCAATTATGGCACAATCCCTGGGTTGCGCATCGCTTTGCGCGCGTTGAAAAAAAAGAAGAAATTTGTCGAAGTAGTGTAATATAATTTTGACGTAGAATCCGAATCTGCAATAATAAGTGGGGTTCCCATTAGAAACAACAAAGATGATCTTGGTTGCGCACGGTCGCGTGATTGCGCGCAGCGCAATTTTGTCATTTGAATTCTACGCCAAAAAATTATGAAGAATAGCGTCGGCCCGATTTTTTTTCCCACAATTAGAGAAAATAAAGGGAGGGAGCGTAGTTACTGGGACAGGGTGTGTAATCAAAATCCTTAAATACTGCCACTGCGGCGGAAATTCGAAATTGCTCTGTTGTACCTACTACTGCCGCATTGTGGACTCAAAATAGAGTTCTGTTGACTACCTTTATTTCTCTCTATGTTTCCAAAATCTCCAATTGAATGCTTTAACTTCGTTACCATAACTCTCTAATAATCTGACGAGGAATGATTGGTTTTATTCCATTTCATACCTGAAACGGTAATCAGTGATTTCCATAGAAGAAAGCCAACGTTGTATCGATTATTGTAACAATACATTTGTTGGTGCGTTTAAATCATTGTACATGCGTGTGTATTGATCACGATGTATTTAAGAGTTAGCTTTAAAAAAAACTCGAAAGTTATGAATATCCCTCGCAAATTCTGTTATCGTTGAGAGAGAGAGAGCGTTGGACACCAATCTCAAAATGTTTACTCCGTTTAAGTTACTTGCTTCATACTTTTTCTACGATTTATGACTGGAAAATTATCTGAGTGCTTCGACATCTTTTTACTTCCCTCCCCCACCCTTATTAGCATCTTAGTCATTTGAACAGACCAGCAATGAGCTCACGAAGCACGGTCGGAGATTGAATCAACCGTTTTCACGCGAATTCCTCCAAGATGAGCTCAAGGTTGAATGAGCGTTTCACGCCAGATGTGTCCGTTGACATGTCTTCTTCTTGTTTGGCGCTGGGATATCCATTAGGTGACTTTCCTTTCTCATAATCATTCATTATCCATAGAGATCCACGATACACTGTGTTTATCCTGCCGTTCACATTTTCAGGGCCTTAAAGGCCTCTAGTTCGTGACCCAGGTAGGACTCACTGCAAAAAGAGGACGAACCTCATTAAAATCTGCCTTAAATCAATTCATATTTTCCATCCACGTAGGTGCTGGTGTAGCCATAATACCAATACACAGGAATCATGGTAATGATGGTTGGGAATAGTTCATTCATAACTCGAGCTTCTTCGACGAATTCAAATAACTCTTGATCATCATCAGGGTCTAAATAACAATTTTCATAACTACTACACAATAATAATAATACGAATAATGCTCCAAAAACTGTTGATACTCGGTCACTCCTCACTACACGCTTAAAATAATATTAATGTCGTCCGATAAATAGACGTTAACATTTTTATAAACGTCTATTCATCGGTCATAAACTATTAAATTAATTTTTACTGCTACACACCGATTCTTTCACTTGTGAAATCTGAAGTATTGAACTTCTCGGTCAAACTAAATTTCTTACGGCAGGTTGGTTTTGGCAGCTGAAATTAGTTGCTATCGTTTTCATTGAGTAGATATATAAATCAATTTCATACCAGGCTAAATTTAAAGCATTGCACCTTTGAGAACCATCCTAGGTAAATCCCGTTAGAAAGACGAATAACTACAGTGACGCTTAAACTACCAGAGAGAATGAAAATATTAGGTCGTGAAATGACGTTTGAAGTTAGCATACTTACCTCGACTAAGGAAATTATTTATTTCATATTGAATCGATCTTTTGAATGATATACTTGATCCACACAGTTCAGTCTTTTCCGTTGCAGAATCAGAAAGTTCTTAAGTGAATTATTCTCCGGCCGTTGGTAAGTGAGTTCTTCGATGGCTTATTTTCAGGATTGCTGACATTCAATGATCGAATCGCTATTCGTGCAGTTATAACTCCACATAAATGAGGAAGTAGAACGAATTCTGAAACGCAAGTTATGAAATAACTGGTACATGCTAAACTAGTAGTAATTATACTATTATTTTCGTGAAATTTGCAGTTAGCTTCTAATTTTTGATCATATGATCACTCCATTACCCTGCTAGGTACTCGTATATATACAAACATTTGCCTACGAAAATCGTAGACCTGTCTCGTAGGGGTTTTGGGGTGTCTGAATCCGAATCCAAGGACCTTCTTCACGTAGGCGTCGGGTTTTCGAGGTAGGTACTGTACCTGCGTACAACTAGATTTTTTTTTTTCATCAATATTACCAAAATCATGAAAAACTCGAAGCTCCCAGAATCCCAATCATATCCTATGGCACACTTACTTTTGCTTCCGAGTTTGCTAAAGGTAGCGGAAGCTTTTTTTTCACTTATCAAGATTGAAAAAAAAAGTTCTCCAAAATCAAAATTTCCACTCGCGTTTTACGTTTCAGACTTTTCTGAACAATTTTGGTTCCGTGTCTGTCTGTCTGTGTGTGTCTGTCATGAAATCCTTGTAACAGGCATAACTATACGAACTTATTGTCCGATTTCGATGAAATTTTCAGGGATTGTGCGGGGAAAAAAATCGATGATTTTCGTTGAAAATCATCACCCCAGGACTGATAGTAGCCGCTGCGCATGCGCAAACGTGAATTCCTTGTAACTGCCACAACTTCCACATTTTCTATCCGATTTCGATCAAATTTTCAGGGATTATGCGAATTAGGTTTTATGTGGTCCCTATGAAAATCAAGGCCTTAAAATTGACTGTAGTCTCTGCGCATGCGTAAACGTAAAATCCTTGTAACAGCCTCAACTTTCACATTTTTCATCCGAATTTGATGCAATTTTCTAGGATTGTTCAGATTGGCGTGTAGATGGTCCCCTTTGAAAATCATCTCCCCCAGACTAATAGTAGTTGCTACGCATGTGCAAACGTGAATTACTTATAACAGCCATAACTTCTACATCTTCCATCCGATTTCGACGAAATTTCTCAGAATTGTTCAGATTAGCCTATGAGGGTAGTGGAAGGTACTTAGAGATTAATGTTTTGAGATTAACAACTATGCATCGGATCAACTATATAATTGGTTATGGATACGAGGAAGCTATGTGCCACACCCACTTGGCAGACGTTTTTTCTATTGGCCAGTGCTTTTACACGTACGAATACCTAATAGTAGGGGGTC
Source organism: Apolygus lucorum (assembly GCA_009739505.2). NCBI lineage: Eukaryota > Metazoa > Arthropoda > Insecta > Hemiptera > Miridae > Apolygus > Apolygus lucorum. Next base: position 45,141,736 of record CM019167.2, on the reverse strand, counting down.
TCAGTCGGTCGCCGTTTGTTCCTCGTTCCTGGTTATATTTCCCTAAATTACCGGCTCTCAAACTTCAAAAATTGTACCTAAATTTGAAATTGGAAAACCTAACTGAATAAACGGTTTTTTCAGCGGTAATATTTTAATTTTTCAATTCCCTAGGCTGATGCACTAATGAATTTCAAAAATCCTTGAAAATTTCACATTTAGGTACAATTTTCAAAGTTTGAGCGCCGGTAATTTAGGGAAATACTAACCCGGAACGTGGAACGAACGGCGACCGACAAAGACCCCCTTAATTTATTTCCAACATTTCCGCACAAAGTGTGGGTTCTTGCCATGGAGCCATGGATGTAATGTTATGGTTCTCATCATTTCAAAACTGAGTAGTTTAGTGTTACGTAAAGTATTAACTGATGAATGAAGTACGCAGAAATTAACATTTTCTGCAAGTAAAAATATAAATAAAAAAATAAAGTAAAAATATGTTACGTTCACCTCTCGGTTACACTATTGTGTACTATTTTCCATTGGTATACTTTATGTAAAAATAAACTACTAATATCAGCTTCGAATTGCTGTCTTGGTCATAACATATACAGGGTGTCGCCCTTACGGGTGCACCACCGGGCAGGGTTCGATTCTACTACTAATTTGCAACAAAAAATGTCTCTTAGCAATTTTTTTTAGAGGCTTCGTTTTCGACTTATTTCACATTTAGGATTTTTTTCGTGTTTTCGACCTTACATCACTAAAATGGCTAAAACTCCCTTAATTGATGGAGTAAAATCAAATTTGATTATTTCATTGGAAAGAGCATCAAATTTCCTATCTCCCTGATGGGGTTTTAGGAAAGTTCAAATGAAACGAACGGGTGTAAAATAAACCAAAAGTAAAAATTGGTAAAGTTTCGAAAATTTTCACTTTTTTCAAAGTTTTTGGAAAGGAAATTTCCGTGCTGTACCCCTAAAAGTTGCATGTGAATCCCAGCTTTTTGAAGGTGTAGTCATTCTTTTAAAAACACCACTTATTCAGTTAGAAAATGACGTTTTTAGAGCAGAAAACGATCATTTTAGGGTGTAAATCGGCGTTTTTCACCAGAAATGCTCTCCAACTTAATAAATCATTTGACATGAAATTTAACGTAATATTTGAGGCTGAATCGAATGGTAGCACTTTCCGATCTCCTCGACAAACAAATAGTACTTTTCAAGCCCTTTCTCGGTTGAACAAGTACGACATCTGAGTCCTCGACTCCCAACTTGTTATCTATCGAAAAGATAAAGGTTTGCGCAAATGATCGGGACGATATTTTCAAGACAGAGGGCAAAAATTAGGTAAGTCAACAAAGTGGAAGGAGTGCGAGTCATTAATAACCCAGACCTCTCTTAATGACAATTTTAAATAAAACGAACAACGAGATTGAGCCCTTCGCCCAACGGAAAGGGCTTGAAAAGTACTATTTGTTTGTCGAGGAGATCGGAAAGTGATTCAGCGTCAAAAATTACGTTAAATTTCATGTCAAATGATTTATTAAGTTGGAAAGCATATCTGGTGAAAACGCCGATTTACACCCTAAAATGATCGTTTTCTGCCCTAAAAACGTCATTTTCTAACTGAATAAGTGGTGTTTTTAAAAGAATGACTACACCTTTAAAAAGCTGGGATTCACATGCAACTTTTAGGGGTACAGCATGGAAATTTCCGTTCACGACGTTTCGAGAAACAAACTTTGAAAAAAGTGAAAATTTTCGAAACTTTACCAATTTTTCACTTTTGGTTTATTTTACACCCGTTCGTTTCATTTGAAATGTTCTAAAACCCCATCAGGGAGAGAGAAAATTTGATGCTCTTTCCAATGAAATAATCAAATTTGAATTTACTCCATCAATTAAGGGAGTTTTAGCCATTTTAGTGATGTAAGGTCGAAAACACGAAAAAAATCCTAAATGTGAAATAAGTCGAAAACGAAGCCTCTAAAAAAAATTGCCAAGAGACATTTTTTGTTGAAAATTAGTAGTAGAATCGAACCCTGCCCGGTGGTGCACCCGTAAGGGCGACACCCTGTAGATACCGATGATTAGGATCCAGATCCTGGGTAAATCTTTGGGAATTAAGAAACTATCCTGACAAGTCTAGCTTGTTATGATCACTAGTCATTAAAAACATCACGTATTCGTGGTATTTATGGTGTAGGTACAGTAAGTTTATAATATGGAAAACCGGACTATTCGCCGCCTCCGAGCGACTGTATTGGTCGGGAATGGTGTTAGATTTCACTGAACTCTCATCGATCACTTTCCGATGTTGTGATTGAATCATCCGAGGTCGGTGACTGCCTGCCGTGATTGTCCTGCAGAGGTGTCAGACCGTTGCAGTTCTGCCCTTGGCCTTCCTTCTCGTTCTTTGGTCGATAATTTTGTTTATCTTTCCCTTTCATCACTTGTTCCGTGATTCACTCTCGAATTCTCACCTCCGACAGGGATCAAATTTCCTCCAAGGAAGGTACAAATGCGTAACAGAAGAAACGAATTAATTGTCGAATATCGCCGGAGTCAAAATAATGATATGCAACGAAATAGTTGGAATGGAGTAGAACGAATTGATGACTTCGATGGTTTGAAAATGTAGTGAAACCTATTTTTGTAAAATGTAGATGGGTAAATCACAGTAGAACAGAATGGACTATGTATGATTGTTAGCAGTGATATTTTCATAACGTTGATTAGTGGTCCTCCTTCTCAGATGAACATCGTACTTCGGTTAGAAAATGTTCTGTCTGCTCATCTACCGGTCCGTGTTTCTGTGTTATGCATCAATTCTATCAAACACACCCCGTACTTTATGGCCATCTATCTTCAGATAAACCTTTGCTCGAATTTAGCTAAACGACATCGGAATTGAACTTAGGTGAATGAATTTTGAGGTGAAAAACTAGATTTAAGTCGTTGGGGCTGTATTGAATGCCAACTTCCTAGTTTTTAAACCTGTAGAACAGATCAATAATCATGGATGTTTGTTCGTTTCTATTATTAATTTTGAATGATCAATATGGGAGGGCTGACTCGTGACAGAGAGGTGAGAGATGACCACAAAGAGGGGGGTTTCCAGAGTCATTCCCGCAAAACCCCGAAGTTCCGGCTTTGTTGTTAGCAGGTTGTAGCTGTGAACCTTCGGTCCCAACTTTCAACGACTTCCATCACATCTCTCACAGTGGAAACAATATTATTCACCACATCAATTCGAGAACAACTTTCTGAAAACAATAATATTATGGCCCTCGAGCCCTTTTTATTATATAATATAATACTATATAATATAATCAAATAAATAACCCTAGAAAAACATTTATAAAATAAAACCGTTATACCCGAACCTTTTTCGGGTGTTTGGGGCATGTAAACAAAAAACATATTGGATGCAGAAGGAGAGTGAGATGCCTGGGATTAGAGGACGGTGCCCTGATGCCCATATAAACTTCAACATTTTAGATTTCAAATTAGTAAATTCAAAATTCAGCTGACGTCCATATCAAAATCTGACAGTGAACTCACCCACTTGTTTTGGTTAAGTTGTTACTGTTGTTGAGTTTATACGTAAATATATTATTGTTCCTACAAAAAAATTAAAAAACTAAAACTTTGACTGATCCTATTTGAATTTTTGGCAAACTGGAAAACATCTCGTGCGAAGCTTCACGCTTCCTTTCCCTACGAATAAAATCACTTGCGACGAGATTGTTGAAACCCATTTTATTAAAAAGCGGAGCTGAGAAGAACGTTTATATTTCCAAGAAAATAATGAGTTACATAATTAAATCAATTTCGACGGTTTGGTTCTGTCAGTATCAAACAATCACTCTAATAATAATAGTCATTGTTTGTTACAGATGATGACCTAACCGTCAAAATCGATTCAACTTTGTAACTTATTACTTTCGTGGATATCGACTTCGTTTTTTACTATTTTTCCATCCAAAATTGCTATTTTCGTTTGTATTAGTTGTGATTCAGATCCTTGAATATTTTCCGTGAAGATGAAGGGCGTTGGAAAAGTTCATAAAACGTAATCCAGTGAATGTCTTGAATTTCTTCTAAAAGTTTGTTTTCCTCGTGTATTTAGCTTAAAATTATTGGACTGCAGCTGATTCCTTGCTGAGCCGATCTCATACATACAGAAACAAAGCCTCAAAGACCGATCTTTTATAATATTTTTTTAATTATAATAGATGTCGATCAGACCTAACTTGGAAAGCTGTTTTCTGTCAATTGCAATACTTTTCTTCTCATCGTTAAGGTAGATGGTTTCAGGGAAGTGAAAGGCTTAGAATTTCAAATTATTGTACCTACCATAGTTACTGAATTGGGTTTTCCCTTGTAGATTACCCTTCTTTGTATATCATTGTTCGGTCGATTCACAATATTATCTTCACCCTTTGACCTCAAATACAGGGGCACGGCTTGACCTCTATCAGACAACTTACATATATGCCGAATTCCATTAGTTTGGGTCTCATAGACCCTGCTCCAGCTTAGTACCTATTAAGTTACCTAAATTTACCTTACTTAGTTACCTAAATCCGAATGTCTCTGTAATGTTCATAAGGACCTGTTTATGTGACTGTTCACATGCACACATTCGTACTTACTCTCCTATGACCAGACCAATTCTAAGAATTTCTTTGAAGTAATTGATTTCTAGTTGTTGGATTACTTAACTTTTTACCCATTCAAGTGGGTTGAGGACAGTAAAGAGATGTCTAGCTACTGGTTGCGTCACATAGACTTCGTATTCATTCACTTGAATATCCAATCATGTTATGTTCAATTCAGACGAACTCCAACACAATAGAGAATTCCATCCCGAATATTTGCAAGTACAGCAAGAGTTGAGATGAAGTTATCAGGGAATCTTTTGAACGCCAACTCCTGATACTAACCTTCAAGTTCGAGTTGAATCAGACCATTAGATCGTGACCTATTGTCGACTATATTCGTACTTACTTGTGTAGACGCTAGGTACCATAGCACTGGGTTGGTAGCACTGGCTGGGCAGCTGTATAATCAACCCTTAAATATCAAATTGAATTCGGATAAAGTTTGTAAAGCGATCTGTATGGTATGCTATAGCGGACATAAATACAATAGGACACATAGCTTGACTGACATAAACCAATTATGTTTAGGCAGGTCATGAACAAAATGGGATTGGAATTTCTGAATTTGGAGGAACTAATGTTCTGCATTCAGAAATGGATACAACGTTTCAGTTGCCTTTTATATCTTGAAGGTATCTCGTTTCTTTATAACAAGATAGGAGAATAGTGTACATACTATTCTCAATAACCATTTCGTAAACAAAGTCTTCATAAATCATATTGAAAAGGTGCCCTTTTTAAATAATATCGAAGTGGAATGTGTTGTTTTACGCCGTGATGTTTGCCATTACTTATTGATGATACGTATTCTGATAAGCGGCGTACAAAAGAGCTGGAAGAGAGAGTACAAATACCGGAACTTCGTACTGAAGAATTCGCGATCTCATTTGAGCCTCCCTGCTAGCTAACCAGGATCATGACGTCACTGTCTTCCCACAACCTCGAGCTGACTTCATGATACGTCTGACCGTGACTGACGCCCACCCCTCTACCCCTGAGTGACGTAATAGGTTATTTCAGGGCTAGTTATTCGCTTTTACCCCTCGCTTTCCCCATGAAACTCACTCTGTGACCGAGAGATAGGGTTAGAGCGAATCAACAAATCAATAAAACCATCCCTCCGACGAGGTTAACGACTGCTAGTTTGACAAGTGGGTGTATAGATCACTGATCACACATTTGAATGATTTGTGTCACGTCTGGTTGGTTGTGACTAGTAGTTCGTTGTAGACTCACTGGATTGTTGTCTTAGGACACGATAGTATCCACAATTACTCGTAGAGTTGTCTAGCTTCCTTGCAGTCTATACGCCGACTCTTCGGGCATAACTTTTAGTTCTTCACTATAATATACTGGCCGTTCACAGAAGGAAATGCACGAACGTCTCCGAAGTATGGCCATCATCATGCTCGAACGTCCCCGGTGAACTATGTACCCACCAAAGTCCCCGCTCAGTATCTGACAGCTACTGAGTTTAGTTTTGGTGGATCTGGGCGATTACCAGTGTCTATCATTTTGGTGTCCCATTGAGAAGGAATACTTGGTAGAGACCAGAGTCACATTTGCTTATTTGCTGGTTAGAATCATACCCATCAGAACTACCCTATTCGCTCTCTTAAAAATAAAAAAAAATTAAATATTAAAAATAAAAAATTTATAGCTCTTAAATACTGTTCGCATGCTGTTATATCATGCCTACTATTTCACAGACAGAACGATCGTACATGCACTCAGTTCCTTCCCACCACATTTTAAAATATCCAGTTTTGGGCTCTCATAAATGCTAAAACGCTGCAAATTATTACACAAAGGTTTATTATTTTTCAATACAGATCACTCGTCTGCAAAGAACTCGGCTTTGCCATTGTCACCACCTTCCAACCATAGGTACTACCTAACTACCACGTTCCTACAGCGATCGCATTTTGGTCAGCTAAAATTTGAATGGCGATTGAAAATTTGAAATTGAAACGGCTCTGAAACGGATTGAAATTCGAACGGCTCTTTTGCTATTCACACCCGTGTTTCTAATTTATCGTAAGTCCAACCCTTAAGTTCTCGTAGGGGGCGAACGGTTTGTCCTACAGAGCTCCGCGTGGTCTTTAAAAATGCAATACTATCTTGAATTGATGGAAAAACAATACCTATATATCAAAATTCTTTGTGCTAGGGCGTTTTCAAAATTTCAACCCTTAGACTGACAAAATTTTATCAAAATCGGTCCATGGGAGCTAAGGAAATTGCTGCGTACTGCGGACGGACGGCCAAATTTCTATTCGAGATTTGGATTCTACGTACCTTGAAACGTAAACCAACAAATTTTGTGGGGGGGGGGGGAGTAAATTTTTTTTTCTTTGTTGATTCCAAAGGTTCATTATTGGAAATAATGAACCAAAATGATATTTATGTTACTTCCTAAGCATACTTGCCACTGTGCGGTGGTAGAAAGATAAATAAAATGTTTTATCGTTTACCAGTCGCTATTGAAAGAACTCCTCCTTGTCCAATGGGAATATTAAACAATATGTTTTTAAACCTAACCTCAGGATCATACTTTGGAGCTGAATCATCCTGCTTGACAGAAAAATACTGCAGCAAGATTATCTTATGGGGGAATCAGATTAACGAATCGAATTGGATTTTTAAGGAGAACTGAAACCGCGAATAAAACTTAACATTCTAAATAATGAATTGATAAATTGTATTGAAGAAACATCATGAAAATCAAGTGAGATGATCCAATAAAATTAATACTTACCATTGTTAACATATGTAAATATTCACTCTTGAAAAGAAACTGAATTATTATTATTATGGTGAATTCGAGTAAGCGCGCTGTGGAGAAGCGCGGAAGTCCGGCTACTGTTGTGACGTGACCCTTGATGGTCCCTCACGTCCTTTGAAGTCTGGGAAGCAGAGTGATTCGTCTCTAAAACAAATACAAACATCATCTTTCAAGATTTGTACCTAGTACAAAGTCGATATCCTTATGGATCAGTGAACTTCTTTTAAATATTGGTTTAAAGTTTTGCTGGCCTGCTTCGAATTTCTGATTACAGGCCCGAGAATACATGACTTTAACTGTAGACCTTGAATTGAGCTGTGACTTAAATTGGCGAGTGGTAGGCCAAATGTATTGTTGATAATCCTTCGACATTCATCATGAGCCACTGCGCATGCGCATTACACATCTTTCTTTATTATTTTAATCGTGTTATTATCCATTGATCATGATTTACTTACCCCGAACGTTTTTCACTACCTTCCTATTATAGGTATACATGTATTTCAATGACGGGCAATACCTGAAAAAATACTTCAATTTGATCTCAACATTTAGGCTTCACTGTCTGCTACTGGAACTGATCTGGGTTACGATTGACTATCGGTTTCTAACGTATATTTTCCTTTATTTCAGTAAAAGATGCCTGCCCCAGCACCCGCTGCTCCTGAGCCACCCAGGACGGAGCTGCAAGAACTGCAGTACAGAGCTGGCCAAGTTACAGATGATGTTAGTACCTACCTACTACATCAATTTATAGCTAAGTATAACTTCGATTCATAGGTTTTATTTGTTAATGTACTATCTATCTGATTGAATTACGGTGCTTTCCTAGGGTGATCAGATAGGTACCTACTTGGGCTAGTAATCTATTGGGTGGGAACATTGTCCAGTTTGGATGGTACATTTTTCAACAATTTCTTCTCGGAAATTATCATTCTAATTATTGATTATATCCTTCATAGTGGGTTAGAATCGTGTGATGTATATATTTGTGTATGTGCCTACCTATCTTTCTTTCTAAACAATTTCTGGCCTTAGTAGTAGAGTAGTCAGAGTTTGCCCCTTGATGACTGATACACACTTCTTGTCAAAAGTTTGGCAGAATTCGAAGGCTTCCAATTTTAGTACGTTCTCATTGGTTAAATATCATTTAAGAATAAGAAGTTTCAGAAAAATAGGGTTGCACAAAATGTGGACACGAAACCAGAAAATGGAGCCGACTGATGGAGTGGTACGCTCAAAATCTGATAGGCTGTTTTCAAACTTCCGAATTTTTTGGCGATAAGTTGTTTTTCCTTACCTAGGCACACTAGAATGTAGAAGTCAGAAATTTCCCTTAACGAAACTTGAAATAATAATACGAATATTGTTTTGATTCAATGTTTGGGGCTCAAAAGTTTTAAATCGTTGAACTTCTTTTAATTTATTTATTTTTAATTTCCACAATAGTTGGTCGGTATATTTTCGGCGGATTGTTGTATGACTGAAAATTGTCATTATGTGTGTTCATACCTGATGATTTTGTTTCAGTCTCTCGACAGCACGCGCCGTATGTTGGCGCTATGCGAAGAGGTAAGTTGCAATAGTTCATTTGGTGTTTAATATTTTATTGTGTGAGAATTGTGTTGTTTTGTGTGTTGCACAATTGAACTACTGAAATCTAAACTTCCACTTCATCTTCGAAGGCAATTACCACTCTTCTTCATCACTGTGGTCGTACTCTTGAATCTCATGGAATTTCATCAATTCATAGATCACGGAATGTTCTTATTTGTAGGTGCGTGTGTGTATGTGTGTATGTGTGTAGGTTTGTATCTATGTGCAGGTACCTTCTTTCCAACGCCCCAAGTATAATTTGGATGTACCATACATGTATCAACGTAGGTGTTGGATCAAAATTAGGGATTTTGGTAGTCCTGTTCTTCCATTGTAATCAGTAGGCACCTTCTGGCATTCAAGTGGTTTCGCTATGCCAATATCGGTTAGGTAGGTATGTTTTTCCTCAGCTTTGATGAAGCCAAAGATTCCACAGCATCCGGATGGTTATCGACGGGCGTGATTTGCGTCTAGCGTAAAATGCTAAAATAATCCTTAACCTAATAAATACTCTCAACTTGATGGGAATCGCTTTTAACGCATGTGTGTTCCCGCTTGGTCCTGTCATATGATTTAACTGATTTTACTGACCATGATTAAACTGTCAGTGACATTAGTGATTTACACTGATACCTAAATTATGGTTACAATCACGAAGTTCATCGCGATTGGAACATTGTTGCTATGCGCATTGCCTTATTAGGTAACCAAGACTAACCAGACTAACTTCGCATGGCCTAACTAAACGGGACTTTTATCACCTAGCAAGTTGAACATGATTTGGTCACAATCTGATGGGCTGATAAATTATTATCGGTTTCCGTAAATAACATCTTTGAACTATTGACCAGCCATCAACATCAATTTTGTCATTTTCTGTCTATATTTTCTTTGTCTTTTTTTGTCGTGGAGTGACTAATTTATAGAAACATTTTTTTTTCGATTGAGATGTCTACTTAAGATGGGTAGGTATACCGTTTTTCTATTTTTACCGATCTCGTTGTTGACCACTTGATTGTTTTGCTATCTTGACTCATCATTGTAGTCTGTTAGAGTGGCCTTTGGTCTTGTTCTCTTAGCGAGTTGCTGTTGAATTGCCGAACCCTTCGCACCAATCATCACCAAAATTGAAGAGGATCTAGTCTCCTGCCTTTCCGGTCTGAAACCCGAGCGCCTATGATCAGCTATATTTATTAAAGTGTAGGAACGAGGAAAGAACCTAGAGATTGGTGGTAGGTGTATAGATACATGGCATGTTGAACCAGGAGAAGAAAGCGTATTTGGGATAGTCGTTTTATGCGCTGACACCTAGTGATGTGAAACTATTGATAGTTTGGCTTTTGAATACCATCGGTTCAAAACTATCGATACTTAGTTTTGAGAAAATTTAGCAATTGTTTGTGTTTCTTGATGTTATGTACCATCTTGGTCGTTAATCAGGTATGCTACAATGATGATACAGCAGCTGAGGGCTTGAGAGATTCATTAACTCCCTTCATTGTTTCATGTGATGGATCCCAGCACAGAAAGTATGCTTGATTCTTCTAATGAGTGGCTGAGTTGCTCTCTGAAAAATTCTCTCTCAAAACATTGTCATATAGGAGCCTTATTGCGTCGTGGTTAGCAGAAAATCGTTGAGATGACGGCGGAGCCTTCCATGTTCGTCGATTTGCCAACTTTTCATGGGAACGCTCGATTGTCCTCGGCTTAAGAGTGGAATCGTTGCTTTAGTGGGCGTATGGGTTAGGGTTGCCAGATCTACTATAATTTATTTATACTGCAGCATTTCCACTCAAAATATTATGTACTCAATTCGTAAGACATATTAGGCAAAGGTACTGCACTTTTGAATATGAAGTAAAAAACTAATCACATTTTAATTTCGAACAACTCAGAACTATGATCTTTATGAGGAATCTATCACGAATGAAGTCTTTACGTACTCAAAAATTTGAGCAAAGTCGAGTATCGTGAAAAATTTATGATGTAATGGAATAACGGAGTACCCATTTAAATAAATAGTGATTCAATCAAATCGTGATTTCCTATAGGTATGCCCGGGGCATGTACTTGACCATGGACCACAGTTCAAAAAACTCTGAAAAGGAAAGATGCGAGTGGACATTTTGATATCGCACCCATGAATGCCTTCTACGTTACTATTCATTTTAAACTATTTCTTCAATGTTAGCGGAGGATGTTATAAATTTATATTTAATTGAGGGATAATTGTTTTATACCTAGCTATCAAATATTCAATACCGATTTGACATAATATATTCAGGATATTAGTTGTTTAGTATATTGGTCTATTATTTTCAATAATGAACCTTTGGAATCGCTTAAGAAAAGAAAATGTAGCCCCCCCCCCCCATTGTTTACGTTTCAAGGTATGTAAAATCCGAAAATCGAATAAAATTGTTTCGTCCATCCGCCGTACAGTTTCCCCAGTTCCAGTTGACCGATTTTAATGAAATTTGGTAAATCGGCTCCATTTGGGGGCAAGTTGTGCCCCGAAGCTTTTAGTTACTGTAGGTCACTCCTAAGGGGTAAAAAGTGGGGAAAAACATTTTTTAAATGGCGCGAAACGGCTTCAGTAATTATATCAAAAACAATTTTCAAGAATTTTTAGAATCGAATGACACCACCCAGAGCGCAGTAGGCCCAACCGTTTGCTAATGAGGATAATTAATTACATAATTAGTTAATGTTCCGTGACTTTTTTTCATATATTATTTAAGATAGTGTTCAATCCACTTCCAGACGATTCCAGTCGAGCAACTATCGTTTAATGAACAATTATTGTGAAGTTTATCAGAGAAGGATCCCTTTGAGCCCCCAAGGACCTAACCCTCCTCTTCCATCTAACACAGGTCCTTAGAGGGATCAGAAGAAGCCGTGTTCTTCGCAGACGGGCGGTCTTTACAGGAATTTCGTAGTTGTTCTTCCTTAGCAACCAAGAACCATTTTTCATTATAAAGGCACCCACAATTCTCTGATAAGGATGTTATTCATGGTAGGTACTTCCTGTCAAACTGATTTTTGACCTTGCGCAATAAAATGGTAGGTATGTTCCAATGCTATTAATGGAAAAGCCCTGTCCTTTGCTGACATGTGATCTATGTGTATAAATAATAAACCATTATGTAATAATTTGCAGCGTTTTTCCCAATAAATTAGGTAGTATACTATACTAGTATAATCTTGCCAGAACTGAAAACAAAAAATTTATTGTGCAGTATATTTTCGGTTCTTGCAAGACTATACTGTATTAGGCCAGAGTCCTACGCCCCAGGTGGTGCAGAACGAATAGGTAGGTACACTCAAACCCAAAACAACTCTTACCTTATCAAATAGAAGAGAAATAGGTTCTGGTTCCATCACTCACAAATTTAGACGAATAACGAATGTCCTCTCTTCATTGCTGATATGGCGTGCGAGTTTAACACGAGTCACTCTTCTCAAATGTCGGTCTCCTTGAGAGCTCATCGTATCAAGTCCATGTTTGGAAGTTAAGTCGGCCGTATCCCTAACCCAAAGCCTCACTTTACTGATCCATTATTGACTTGGAGCTTAGTCTGATTCCTGTTGGTTGGTACTGGTGATAATTTCAAATTCCATCAACTCTGTGTCATCTCTGACCCTCTTGACGCTACTTCTTTCTTTCGCCACAGTTCTACCCAATTCTATCGGTTTGTGAAATGGTGGATGTTATGTGTGAGCATGTGACTTTACTTTAATTTCCTTCGACTATTAGACTTTTGAACTTCCTTCTCCTATACCCCTGAAGGTCATCTCAATTACGATTGTTTTTAATGTGGCTAAATTCTGTGGTACTGAGGAATTGATCGCCGACCAGTTTCAATGATATATTAAACGTTCATTGCAATAAAATTAAGTGATGTATAGGTGGTTATGACCCAAGAGATCTCATTTGTAACGTCTGCTAATTACTATTCATTTATTTTATTGCACCTAAGGAGGAACTCCACTCTATTTTGTGGTTAATAAACTATACCTATTAATTGTGCTTACAACTGTCACTATTCTTGCGATTATGTCTTTCCACCAAATTTGTTGTAGATAAAGTTAAACTCAGGAAACTTGACTTAGATAACTAAGAGATAGTTAGTACAGTTGCCGATGGGAAATGCGCCATGTAAAGAATTACGTCAATTTCTTCTCTTGAAATGACATATTCGTTGAGTAGAGCTTGGAATACGAATCTCGTGTTTAGTGCGCTTGTTGCGTGCTATTGCGCATTTTCTTCATTTAATTTTTTATTAGATAATGCATCAGCAATATAAAAGTGGCAAAGTATGTGCACGTATAGCCCTTCCGTGCACAAAGTCATTTTGAAATATACACAAAGCGGGTTTACGGTTTTCTAACTCTTTCCTCCCATCCCCAATGGCGGAGGATACGTTGTAATGGTGGTATGCCTGTGCTTAGCTGATCATCTTTATACGAGCACGGAGTAATAGATCCCACAGAATGTTAGGATTCTAACGTATTAGGATCTCTCATTTCCCCTGGTCTTCCCATACATCAGCTATGTTGTAATGTAATTAACCATCAGTTGTTGTTTTGCCTCTTTTATTAAGTGATTTCAATTTATCAACCGTATAATCTTTACTTAACGAATACTTTCAAGATGAAATAATACGCATTCTTTTTTGAACCATGGCGCATTGTATGTTACGAACGTAGGTCCTCATTTGATTCAACAAAATTTTATTTTTACGCATCTACCATTGAAAAATCTTTGAAACTGGTCTCTTGTACGCCAATTCCCACTTTTTTTAAACCCGTTCCGGAAACATCCGTGACGGAAGAACTGATACTAATTTTGTTTTCTATAAGTAGTAGGATATTTTTCAGGTGCTGCTAAGTCACATTTTTGAGGCGTTTTGACATCATTTGGATTATAGTATGTTTTTAGTTGTTTTTCGCCATTTATTTATTATTTGTCGCTAAACAATGCACCCACAACATAATGTTACTTATTAATAACATAATTACAACCTATATTCTAAGTGATGTCCTAACACTTTCCATGGTTATTTATAAGATCGTTGAACAGCATTACAATGATACAACTTCGTGCATTCTTTCCACTTCCTTCAGTACAGGTTTTATTTTCCTTTCTGAATAATCTTTACTCCTATCTTCTCCTCTACCAGTTTGAAAACTTCTTTTGTTGAAAGTTGAATCGTTGATCTGCTATTTTAGTATCAAAGGTACCATTTCTTTGTCCATATTTGTTTCCTTTCTCTGGGGTTTCCAATATTGGTCATTGATTCCTTTAAAAATATGGCGATTAAATTTTCCAAAAAAAAAAAAAAATTTAATACGATTTCTCAGGTTCAACAAGTTGTATAGCCATATGATTTTAACTGAGTATCCAAAAGAGGGAGTATCTAAAGGAGGGCTGAAATGTAAATTTCTTTACTGTACATTACTTTTCATTTTGGTTCATTATTTTCAATAATGAACCTTTGGAATCTAGCAAGAAAAAAAAATCCTTAAAATTTGCTGGCTTACGTTTCAAGGTATGTAGAATTCAACAATAAATGTCCTTCGGTATGCCGTATACCTTACGTGGCACTTTTCCCAGTTCCTGTGGACCAATTTTGATGAAATTTGGGGTATCGGTTCCATTTGGGGTCTAGTTGTACCCCAAAAGTTTTGGTTATTGTCAATCACTTCTAAGACGCCCTAGCTTGTAAACTTCCGGTACTATACAGGTTTTGTTTTTTCATTAATTGAAAATAGTGACGATTATAAAGAAATGATGACACCACCCAAAGCTCTGTGGGACCAACCGTTCACTAATTAGGATGGTTAATTATTTAATTAGTGAGTTATTAAATACTGACTTTTCATTTTCAATTAAGATAAAACTTCTCTGAACAATGAATCTTGGTTAAATGAGAGTTGATAGTGAAATCAATCATTATTACTTCTGTGGCCTTCCTATGAGCCTCATGAGGGTCGCTCAACCCCCCTCCCCCCCTTTACAACCGTCCTCAGGGTCCCATTTTGAGTGTGTTGCCGCTTTGGGTACTTGTAACCGGGCCAAAAATGAGATTTTTTTGTTTCTTCGGATAGAATCTTAGGTCACTCAGTTGTGCTTCCACTAGGAAGGTACTAGTAATGGCAAAGCCGAGTTCTTCGCAAAAGGGTGATCTTTGAAGGAAAATAATAAACCGTTCTGTAATAATTTGCAGCGTATTTACAAAGGGGTTATCTCGTGTTCCAACTTCAAAAAGGAAAAAAACTCTCCTCCCTCCATCGATTAACTGTGTGGAAACGTCAATTCATTCCTTTACAAATCACCACTTCTAGTTCCTTAGTCGAAGTACCTAAATCAAATTCTACATATCACTCGACCCTCTTTGAATTTAGAATCCTTCATACAGTCTAGTGTAAATTTTCTTGTCTCCATGCGCCATTCTATTCTGAATAGACATACATTCTTTCTTCTCGTGTTCTGTCTATCCCTCTTCCTTTCCTTTTACGTTTCTAATTGTCTGCCTTTAGTGGCTGCTTGGTTGTATATACTGTTGGCTATGTGTAACTTTGGTGTATGAACATGTATGTACTAATACACAAATGCAATGTGAATCTTTGGAACGCTACAAATGCGTTCTCATCTTGAGATTCCATTGCAGTGAACCATAAAAATATATGACTATCCCAAGCATGTTTGATACTTGTGAGGCTTGTGAATGATTGTTTCTCCTTCCTTTCTCACTCACATAATGTTATACTATCATGTTAATGTTTTCATTTGTTCACAATTATTTACTAACTGAAGCCTGATATTAGTTCACTCAACTGTTTCTTTCTATGTATTCATTACAATTATTGGATTCTTACACCAAACACAAAAACTCTATACAAAATTGATGAGCCATACACAACAGTAAAATTGATTATGTAAGTTCATATTTTCGTATTATGTTCAATGGTGATGTCAGTTTCCAACATTAAATAACTAATCCATTGAATGAATACCGAAAATGATTTCCATTGTGATCAAAACACATTTTATGAGGTCATGCTGAAGTGTTCTTTTAAAGAGCTACTTTAGGCTCATTTGTTTTGCCTTTAAAATTCTGAGTTATTTTCGATCAGTGTAAGAAATCTATCGCATGAATAAATAGAAGGAACCTGAGTTGAATTGAGGTGGATATATTAATGGTGGGTCTTTGTTTTTTGCTGGCCTATATAGAGCAAGGAAGCTGGTATCCGAACTCTGGTTGCCTTAGATGATCAGGGAGGTGAGTGACTCACTACACAACATGAAAACACGTCTATACAAGATATATGAGAAACTTTTCCTCAGATTATTTTTTTATTATACAGTATATACTATACTCTGTTACAGGCATGGCTGAAAATCATTTCAATAATATCTTTTTTCACTCGTGAAAAATTTCCGTATTAGGATGTTTTTCCGGAGATGTTTTAAATTATTCATATTGAAGAGCTGTTCCATCACAGTAGGTACTCACATAAAAGAATATTGATGAATAGTTTACTGAATGTGATACGCCAATATGACACTTACATATTGGCTGTATTTGTGTGCTATTGTTTCATAGTTCTTCTCATTCTATCAAACTCAACAGCATCATTCTCATTGAGCATTAATATTTCATTCTGGACAAACACTTCATTGATCACTGGCAAGATTGAGAGACTCGTGAGGTGAGAGTGACTGATCTAGTTTGATCTCACGACCTCACTTCACGAGGCCATCCTTAAGGTAAGTTCACCATAGCTACGGACAAACTTCAGACAATATGATATTAGTCTAGTAAAGAGACTTCTGGTTATCATGTTTCACCACGAGGGTTGACATTGTGAAGAGGATCATCAACCAAACACCATGACTCTACCTCACAACATCCATAAATCCGTCTTCTCCTTCGAACGTTCTTACTGGTACCACATTTCAATCGGGTTTTGTTATTCGATGGAAGATTCTAACATTCTTCTTGTAAAATACAATATATCCAACCTTCATCTAGTTTTTTATAATAACAGGTTTCTCATTCTTATTATTTACACACTTAAGTAGTGTAAAATAGTAAATCCCCGTTTTTAGCACCCTTTTGGTTAACAAAATTTTCTTGGATTACACAAACTTTTTCCCAGCCCCAAAACGTGGGATTATTTATTACTGATTAATTCAACACGAATCTGGTATAACTCTGGAGAGAATTGCACCTGGCACAAAATTATTAGTAAAGTATCACACTGATCAATTCAGGTTTCCATTCAAGAAAGGAATTTTAAAAATTTCCGGTGAGTTCCCCAAGTATCTTAGGAAGGCTCTACTCATACCCAAATTTGGTGTCAAATCTCCTTAGGAAGTTGGTAGAGGCTCCAGCTACTTTCGAGCTCTCTGCCGCAAGGGCGACCTGAGGTCTCCCTCTTTTGTAAAAATTGGCTAGTTGACTTTGGAAAACGAATTTACTTACGGACATTATGTGCTCAAGGAATCTCCTCCAAAAATTACCTCACCAGGTGACACTTTTTAATTTGGTTGGACTGTATCCATTGGGCCAGAATGTCCAAAATTACCTCACCAGATGACACTTCGTAATTTTGTTAGAGTGCATCTATTGGGCCAGAATGTCCACCGTAGATGTCATATCATTCTTAATGTCTCTACAGAATCCTAACTGGATTCGGCATTGTCGAAAATAGGTACCCTAGGCGAGTGGCCTGGGTGGTGAAAAGAACCTCAAGTTCACTCGGAACAAACAACTGATGGCATTTGTACCTCATTGAATCCAGAGTAATTAAGACCGATGTGTGTCTAATCGTCAACATCACTTACTCCTCAACTGGAATTCAGTTCACCGCTTGACAGAGCTCACAATTCTGGCGCAAAAAGAGAATACAAACTTGAACATAAATAATTGTATTGATAATTAGATTCTTCAACACAAGAATTTTCAAGTTCGAATGATTATGGGATCCATTCAACAATTGATCAATGCTCTCTATCTTTATTTTTCTTATTTGCAATCTTACTGGGAAGTCCAGGAGAACTACGTTTTATGTTTTTTATTGCTCATTTATTATTATTATTCAATAATTTTTTTAACCACTAAATCCCTCTTTGGTAGGTTTTCCTGTTCGATCACTCATCCATTGTGGACAGTTCTGCACCCTAATATTCCTTACCATTCACTTATTTCTTCTATCAGTATACTTTTATCCCTTAATCTCCATCATCATGGCTCACTTCTCAGCTTTAATAAAGATCTTTTTAAAAGTTTTATAGGTTTCAGCAATTTACCAGTTAGTTTATCAATTTAGTCTACTTGATTGAATTTTTCTAATTGTTTAAGGGATTTTGTTCGAAAGAATAATTATGAAATTGATCTCTAACTACTAGCTATTTGTGTGTCAAGTTAAACACTGATCTATTAGGTATCATTATAGTAATCACCAGTTCAAGAAATACATCAACACGTGTAACTCATTTAGCACAAATCGCTCTGGTCTTAATTATTGTGCTTCATTATTTGACTTTCACCATCGTCTAACATGAAATATTGGTTACATAGTTGTAAATATTTATTTACTGTGCTAAATTTGTGTGTGTATTGCATGTAAAATTGTCAGTGTGATATTGCCATATGAGTGCTTATATGCCATATTTATGTATGAACGTATTTAACAAAAAATGGTTCATCACAAAGTTATAATTTGAACAATAACTTCTTGGATCACAAATACTGAACAGATAAAATCAATCTAGCCGACTAACTAACCGTGAAAGTGTAATAACAGAAATCTCATTCAGTTCATTTAAATGCGCACCACACAACATGAAACTATTTTCGTTAGATGTAATTCTTGCTTGAGCTACTTGCACCTTTATATCAATGGCTTAATCTTTCTGGAAGGGAGGATTCATTTAGAAGTTCACTTGGCGTAATGTCATCAAATTATTATATCGATTTATTGAAGCTGGGATGCTCAAAATTGAATGGCCCATTCCAGGCTTAACTCATTCATTTTCTGTGCATGAAATTGATTTTCTTGAGGATAGCTCACTTCAGCACTCCTTGATGGTTAGTAGGTATTGCTCTTAATAGTCTGCATTTGAGAAAACATTAAGCACCTCCTGATTTCACCACATTAAAATTGAAAAGGTAATTTCCACTTTTCCCTCATAAAAACCTACACTTTTTTGTACCCTGAAATCATTATTGTTTATGTGGTAGTGTCGTCAACTCATAACAAAAATGTTATAGTTGATTCATAAATAAGTTTCTGAAAACGCGAATAGTATCCCTAAATTTGATTCTGCTTAAAGCCTATTCGTATTCTTTCTCACTTGAAAAAATGCCTTCCTTTCATAAGTACCTTTCTATGCGTTATCAATTAATTTTCTAAACGTTCACCTATTTCATTCTGCATTTCTGTACCTAAAAGGTGCAGCAGCTGAGCTTAGACACATTTCTTATTTCTTACAGCAATGTTCCGAAGAGTTAGGAGTACTCTAATGATTGATTAGTGTAATTAGAGCCAACCTATCTGTTACCAACTCGTTAGAGTCATTCTGTCTTGCATTTGTCATTCAATCTTCAGTTTCTTGTACATAGCATCACCAGATCTAGTAGGAACTCTCTATTTTGCCATCAATATCTACCAGGCTCAAGTAACGTAAACGTTGATTTATATAATCATCAGAATCATAATTCATAGAATTATCGCACAACCGGTTGGTTTGGCCAGCATATAAACCAAAACATGACAAGTAGGTTAGTGAATTCTGATTTCATTCTGGTTTTACTCACCAGAAGATCATACGAAAACTTCTCATATGATGCAAAGTAATGAGGAATTTCATCGAATTCTGTTTGCATTTTTCCTGGATAGTTAATGGTGTGGGATAGATGAAAATCGGGCTGATTTCGGAAAATGAGTCTCCTGTTATTTTTGGGAGACAATCAAAATTTTTTATTTCAAAACTAACCGGGAAAACGGACGTGAAGCGGGAACGCTCGCTGATTGGGCTGTTCGGATCGCCGTCTCCTCCCAGTGTTGCCCAATGGGACGACGAAATCGTGTTTTCTAAGAGAAAAGTTATCAAACAAAAACAGGGGAAACCTAATTTTCCCCATCTTGCTTTTTCTATTTTTTTCTTCAGTTTTTCGATTTCGAACTTTACTGGTTTCGTGAAATTTTGCATCTGGGGACTATAGATTTCTCGATCTCAGCGCTTCAAGCGGCCATAAATGAACTATTCCAGCATGACATCATTTTCCCGGTTTTTTTAAACATTCGTATGTTCTACTCTGTTTTGTTTATTCGAAAATTAGGAAGTTCGGGCTGAAAGTTTGGAGGTTTTTCGAGGTGCTGAATCCGATTTTGTGGTCAAAAATAGAAAATTCCGACATGGTGGAATTCCTCATTGTGGTTTTTCAATTTTTCAATAACTATCCCTTTCGTTGCCTACCTCAATTTTGATTTTTCTGAGCTTGACTAGATTCTAAATCTTGCATAATAATGGATGTGAAATTGTCGGCAAATTTAGTTTTGAAATAAATTAGCTGTTGATTCAAGGGGTGGAGGTATACTTATATTGGGAGGCATTTCAATCTTGCCGACTTGTGAAAATGCGGGACAGTGGAATGGCGGGAATGGAAAATTGTATTTGATGATAAATCTGCCGATTAGATATGAATAATATGACTCATTTACTTCAAATTGTCATTCCATAAACTATAACGCTCCCACTAATTTATTAAATCATACAGGATACCCTGAAAAAGAAATTAGATTGGCTGTGAAACTTCGGCTCGAACTACTACCTTGATAGTTTTTGGACTCAACTCTGACTGATTCAGCAATCATATGGTGCCTACTCAGGAACAGGACCCCCTAACTTTTTACTGGTCACGAGTGGTATTTCATAGGTCTCCAGAGAGTAGGTCGGGAGTTGGACAGGCATTAATATTGTCATCTGATTCAATTATTCAAGTATTTGAGCTAATAAAACTACTGTTTTTATTTTTAGGTATTTAATTTGACTCAAGTAGGGTTTTCAAATGTTTCATGGGACTAGTCAATATATGTTTGGAACAAAACTCGAGAACAAGCATAGATCGTTGATCATTTTTTATTTGTGTTGCTTTTCATCCAAATCCTCAAAGTATACTGAGCATAAACTAATTTCCAAAACCACGAATATATTTTTTTTAATATGAATAGTAAACCATCTAAAATTTCAACTTTTTTTTTGGTTTTTGTTAGTCTACCTCTCTTTCAGAATAAACACCCTCCTTGTTAATTTCACTTCAAGGGCCTGCTAAATTGTGTATCATGCTGTGTACTAGGTTGTAGAGTGTGTCTCTGTATGTATCCGTGGGCAAATGAGGGAGTGTGAGTGCGTACAATTGGTTTGAACATTTTGTTTGTAGCTTTTAATTTCGCTTTAAGCAGCATTGTTTGCTTATTGTGGTAATTCTTGTACATTTTCTCCTATAATCTATCATTTATGTGCAATTTTCAGTCTTTATTTTATATTCTGTCTGTAAATATTATCAACACTTGACATCCCCACTATCTAGCTGAATTGAATTTTCTTTTACTCTCTATCTCTTCTCTAATTTTTAACAAGTCACTCCCCGATACACAACAAAAAATTATGTACAACCAATAAAACACTGACTTCATTGTTAATTTTGATTTCGGTTTGTTTTCGATGAACACAATAATAAGTGGAGTAAAATGGTTGTTAGTGTGCTTTCTGATGCATTTTTTTTTTCACTCAAAAAATCGTTTTGCGAGGATCCCTTTCCGCCCCTCTTCAATTTGTCATTGGTTGTACAATATCAAATTTGCCTTCCCCCAATCTAGTTGGCACTTTCTGGTGAAAATATTGAACATTGTCTCCCTTTCCTCTAATATTGTTTTATAATTTTTCATGATGTTCATCGGCATATTTTTCATATCAAAGTTTGGTATTCTCCTTATTCTGTTTGTTTTCAATTAAATTAATATGATTTTATCTGTTTGCGAAGTGAATATTCGAGTAAATCGAATGATGCAAATGATTTTCTTGAAATAATGAAAAATGAACAAATTAAGGATTACTGTTTATTGATGATTAATGATGATTTTTCTGTTTTATCAATCACAATGGTTCAAGTTCTCAGTGGCATCATTAGTTAATAAATCAACTTCTGTTTGTCAGTCATCAGAAAATTCCTCTCTTCAATATGTTGTCTTAACATTTTTAATTTATTGTTCCCTCAATCAACTCGTAGAAGTGATCAATTATCCCTTATTCAGCCTACAGAAGATTTGAAATTCAAAGTACTTTTGAAATTTTGATTTTGAACGTATTTTTTGTTACGAGAATATGTACGCTGACTAGTATGACTAGTAGATCTATTTGTCATTGCTCATTTTTCGGAAGCACAATTTCATCTACTCTCCATTACCAATTATTGTGTCTCATCGTTCATTTTTTTGATTTTATTTCTCAGTTATTCATGATTTTTTTTCTTCTCCGTTTCTGTTGATCAGAGTGAGGAAGTGGGTGGCAAAACGCTCTCAATGTTGGGACATCAAGGCGGTAAGCCATTGATCTTGATTATAAAAGGGATACCAATAAAATTACGTTGGTGGTGGATTTATTTGTCTCTAACACTAATTATAATATTCTCCTTGTGCAATGTAATTAATACGAGTATTTTAAAATGTCAAATGCTTCTTACTTACTACAACCGTATCCTTTTCTCAATTAACTCTATTGTTTGGATACTAATTGACGAGTAATTTCAACTGTTTCAACTCTAATTTGAGACATGAGTAGAGCATGATTGGGGGAAAGGTGTTAAGAGTTTATATTGTTGTTTCTAGAGTCACGAAGTGGGGATGAGATCACTTGTCATGTTGGATGAACAAGGCGGTAAGACTGCCACTCCTCTAAATCTTTTATTACCAGTTTGTTCTCTCTATCTCTAATTAATTAATGCCGATTGAAATGTTAGTTCTTTCATTTCCCTCGATTTCTATGGTTTTGATTTGTTGAATCTTTCCAAGTCGTTGTGTTTTAGTTTTTAAAATATAATTCCTCCCCTCCCCCATTAATGTACATTTTATCATCATTTAAATGGATTCATCGTCATGGCAACTTCTAAGTTTATATTTACTTGATTTTTCAGTTGAAACTCATACTCATGGCCGTATAAGTTTGCATGTGTATAAAAGAGCTCATCCATCTTTCTAGTATGGGTGGTGATAAATTAATAATCGTTTTACTGTTATCTTTTCTAGAAAGAAAATTAAAAGAAGAATCAGAGGATTTCATCTTCATTCTATGATTAAGTTGTCTGTTGTAAGATTGTAACTTGATTGATAAGAAATGGTTTACTCAAGGTTAAGCTTTTCAAATATGAATAATTTGAGAACATCTCCGACTGTAAGATAGTTTTTTGCCATTTATTTATGCGAGATTTAGTTATTGTAGATGTGGTTCATTATGTTTTTCGATCTACCAACAATAAATTAGTTGCCTCGTTTTTCGAATCGATCTGAATTCGGAGAACTCGAATCATTCACAGTCTGAGAGACATGAAATTGTTTCGAAAGTTGGTAGATATAAGTAGGTTCTACCATATGAAACAAAAGTAGTACCTGCTGGTGATTCAGGACGAAGAGAGAAAATAATTTCTCTTGAATTTATCTCCAAGTAGGGCACGGAGGTTAATAATTACCCTAGCCAACAGAATTGTTTCAACAATGAATCAGTATATGAACTAAAAACATTTTAAACGCGAAATTCAGATGTAAACACTGCCGTTTTAGAACAAAAGGATCATGTGCTGGCGACGAACCCCAAGTGTATAAACCAAGGACCAAATGAAAACATATTATAGGAACTTGAGTCTGAAATGTAATTCTTAACTGGCTTCTTAACCATGATAATCGCCCATTTATGTAGTCGAAATATAACAGAAAATTGATTACGACGATTATTTAGAAATTCGCTCGTCAGTTCATGCTGCATGTCTGAAACTTTTCTTGTTGGCTTGTGTTGTAATGTGTTAGGGCTACCGATATGTTGAGGCCTCTGTCTTCAACGTGAGGCTTCTTCATTCCTTTTAACATTGCATCTTCTGAACCCTTCTAATCCCAAATTGATTTGCCTTGCATCTTTATTCACATGTGTTACTAATAATCTGAATGATGCTAATAATCACTGACAACTAACTAACGCTCAAATTGATCGAGCCCTGGCTTTATTTTTAAGCTAATTGCATTGCTAATGATCAACTTTATTTCTGTCAGTGTCGATTCAAAATGCTGGACTCTAAATGAATTGGTATAGGTAGAATAAATGAAGTTGCTTCATTGTTGCAGTTTTTTCACGGTTTTCATATTAATGAACTTCGATCATTTTCATTCATTATTAAAGTACCTATTGAAGTAATCGATAGTACTGTAGTTTCCTATGCTTGTATCGAACACTTTTGAAGGCTTAGAAGGGTTGTTCAAAAGACTATTATGTGAATGGGTTCCGGAAAAAATCATGAACTCAATAATCAAATTAAATGAACTCACTAGTTCCTTCCTCCCTTCAATAATGAGTCAATGTCATGGTAAATAGATGTCATTGAAAGAATCTTTCACCCTACAGTTTTTATTTTGTTTTGCTGATATTTCTCATACTTATCCATAGTTTTCCTTCGAACTGAGAGATGCTGCTAATAACGTTGATCCCTGAACAACCTCAAACGGAGTCACAAACCTGCTCCTGCGTTCTTTTCCATCAGTTTTTTTACTCGAATCTCAACTATGGTTGGGGTCAGTGAGTAACAAATAAATTGAGGGGAGAAGAAAGTAAAAGTTTAAATGGTGGGCAGATTATCTATCTATATTACACCGACTAGCATTCAGTAACACCTGAATTAATCGTGGTAATTATTGAACTCAGATCCCTCTCAAAATTCTACTTCCATTAGACGAGAGGACCTCAAGGTCCATTTCACCTGGTGAAGAGACGGGATCTCAATGGGTTCTACTTAACAAATAGTGAATCGTGTTAATAATAATTTCCTGCAAATTCTGTTTCAAATTTGTTCAATTATTCTTAGATATCAATATTGAACTGAAGTCCTTAACCATGCGTTCGGTGTTCGACTTATGATAACAATACCTATCCGAGCTCTCAAGCTCAGCATAAACCTGGATGTTCGGGATTCTTTGGATCAACAAATTAGCAGACTCTCTCATGATCATTATCAATTTACTAGTGGCGAATTTGGTTGCTATTGACTAATGCATTATGGGACGTTAATAAAGTTCCAAATCCTATTCA
Source organism: Apolygus lucorum (assembly GCA_009739505.2). Taxonomy (NCBI): domain Eukaryota; kingdom Metazoa; phylum Arthropoda; class Insecta; order Hemiptera; family Miridae; genus Apolygus; species Apolygus lucorum. Next base: position 45,116,344 of record CM019167.2, on the reverse strand, counting down.
TTCAGATTTAGTTCGCCCGTCAAAATTAATTTTCAAGTATTTATTGTTGTCAAACAAGGCACTAATTGTAAAATACAGATTGCCATAATGAAACTGCTATTCAAAACTTTGGATATTATGAAATCTGGCTTTCAATGCATCTTTTTATTTTTGTAAACTGCAAGGGGGGGTTTCTGCTTTCTTACTTATTTTTATATTTCTTTATAGTTCTACATTGTCTGCATTGCAGTATGTATTTATTCCTGCCAAACGTTCTACTCTATTCATCTATAATTTCTTGTAATGTAGAGCAACTCGACCGAATCGAGGAGGGGATGGACCAGATCAATGCTGACATGCGTGAAGCTGAGAAAAATCTGACTGGCATGGAGAAGTGCTGTGGCCTTTGTGTTCTTCCTTGTAACAAGTAAGTGTGTTCGATACATTAACTTGGTTACATATTTATTCTAATGATACTGTAGTTTCTCATTAATGTTAATTTATATGTACTGTCGTCTGGCTTCATTTACGCAGCATATAATGAAGGAAGTTCATTCAAGCACGAGTTCTTGAAGCTATGTCGATCTTTCAGTGGTGTCAAATTGATAATTCTAAAGGTACCGTTCTACTCCCTACCTGTTGCAAGGTTCTTCCTGTGTGAACAAGGAGATCGATCATTGACAAATTTCCGTTCTGTTTGTTGACACAGATGTAATTAGTCGAGATAGCTTCAAAATCGTCTGATCCGTTCTATTCTGTGAAAGCTCGACAAATATTGTGTAATTCAATTAAATTGACCATTATAAGCTCTGCAAATTCTTCACCTCCTTTGTTAATTGGAGGAATTATGAAACCAGAATCATCGTGACTATCCCCCACTTCATCGGCAAAGGAGCCCCTAACGACGTTTTTTCATGCAAATGTTGGACTTAGGTCGAAAATTCACGAAATAAATTTTGTAATGAAAAAACGTCCAGAAATTCAGCTGTAGGGGATAGAAATACCATTCATGTTCGTCAGGGGGTCGTAAGAACCCCCTCAAACTTGGCGTAACATTCTTGCGCACATATTCGATGAAGATTGTATCACCGATTGTGGTTTGATTAATACTTTTTAATATTATCTAATACTTTGATTGCAGGAGTGCGTCATTCAAAGAAGATGAAGGAACTTGGAAAGGCAATGACGACGGGAAGGTAGTAAATAACCAACCTCAACGCGTTATGGATGATCGAAATGGTCTCGGACCTCAAGGAGGCTACATTGCCAAGTATGTATGATCAGTGTTGAAGGATATTGTTTACAGTCATTCCATCATATTTGATCTGGAAAAAATGTGTCTAATCGTTGAGAAAATGATATCATAAAATTATGGAAGTAAACATTGGGAGATTGAACATACTGTTTAGTAATGCATGCGTCGTAACATTGAACTTTCATCTATTAGTTTTAGTAGGCAGTCGAAGTTCACAACCGTATTCGAGGTGAAACACACACAAAAAAAACCCACAAAATTTGCGGTTTATTGTGTCCTGGCACCATGGTGGCACCACTATTAGTTCCATGGTGGTACAGAGAATAATTCATGAAAATCCAGAGGTATAATGAGAATTTTTCCTCAACTTCAAAGCTTGGGTACAATTAGTAAGCTGGTTGCTTTATGCAACCGAAATATTGAAAAATCAGATATTTTGTGAAAATTATCCCCCCACTCGCCCCATCCCCTTGCGAATTTTGGTACTCTGGAGAAACCATGTACAACTCGGAAGTTATTTGAGTAAAAAAAAAAAACAAAAAAAAAAAACACGCAAATCGGTTGGAAATTGAGGCCTGGGCAGAGTTTACAAGATTATGCCCGCAAACGCACGTTTTTTAAGCATTAACCCCCCCCTTCCCCCCCTTAAAAAGCAAAATTCATAATTCCGGCGCCGTAGTGCACAACTAGATAGTTTTCCGCGTCGAACAAAAAAAGAATCAGGAAAATCGGTTCAGAACTAAGGCCTGGGCAGACGACACAAGATTATGCCCGCAAACGCACGTTTTTTGAGCATTAACCCCCCCTTTCCCCCCTTAAAAAGCTAAATTCAAAATTCCGGCGCCGTAGTGCACAACTAGATAGTTTTCCGCGTCGAACAAAAAAAGAATCAGGAAAATCGGTTCAGAACTAAGGCCTGGGCAGACGACACAAGATTTTGTCACACTCACACATGCACACACACACACACACACAGACATACACATATGGTTTTTTTTTTCGCGGATTTGGATTCAGAATGGTCTAAAACGGATTACTGTTTGGTTATTTTTCTTTTCTGTTGAGTGTTGTCCTCCTTCACCCCAGATCGATCGCATAAGGACGCCCTAGTCTTACTGTGGGACGTCCTAAAAAGTACATCAACATCCATAGAAGAGTTGCTTTCTTTTTTCAAACACTGTAACTGACTATTTACCTCTAACTGGATGGTTTGAAAAATGAAGCCATTCCTTCTCTCCGACCCAACTACCCACAAGTACGGCAACCGCAACAAATATCAATATATTTACACCACTCTGTATTGTTTAGGATTACCAACGATGCAAGGGAAACCGAGATGGAAAACAACATGGGTGAAGTGAACACAATGATTGGTAATCTACGAAACATGGCTATTGATATGGGCTCTGAATTGGAGAATCAGAACCGGCAAATTGACAGGATCAACCGCAAGGTAAGAAATGTCTTCGTTTCTCCCCTCTTCTACGTTTTCTCAATGTTTCTTCTTTTCAATTGTCCAAATCTACTACTCAGATACCAACTGTTTCACATAAATTTACATGTCTTGCAAAAAAATTGAAGATTGTTTGAACGTATCAGAAAACTTCAAAGAATATAATTATAAAATGTTAGTCAATAATAGTGTTGATAATTTAAAGATTCCACCCCAAGCCTGGCCCTAAATAACTGTGATTTTCATTACAGTTGGACCAGGTGTATCACAGTCCTTATAGAAATGTTAAGGAATATTTAGTTTCACTTCACACGGGTGAAAATTACCAAAAGCCTGATTATTACCAATTCTGCCACTCTCTGATGCCATAAGGAGTGGCAGAACTTTGGATGTTGCCCAGTACGAAGAGGGTGTGGTGTCAAATTTGTGAGAAGTGGCAACACAGCGAAAAACCACTGAGCTTGCAGCCAGCGAGCAGCTTTTGACATCACTACCCTGTAGGCAACAGAGGACCATTCGGAGGACTAGGGAGGCATCACAATGGCTCAGCGTCGTCCCACTTGCAGCAGACAACTTCGACTTGTCGTCTTCCCAATTCCGTGACGCACTAGCCATTCGGTACGGTTGGGAACCAAGAGGGTTGCCAGTATGGTGCGACGGATGCGGGAGTCCCATGGACATGAACCACGCCCTCAATTGTATGAAGGGCGGCCTGATCAAACAGGGACACGACCTGGTTCGGGACGAATGCGCCAAAATAGCAAGCCTCGCATGGAACGGTGTTGTCACAGAACCAGTTCTTCGTGAAAGTGCTGATGGCAGCCCCGGCCTGGTGGCAGACATGAAGGTTCATGGTGTGTGGGACCGTGAGAGACTTGCGTTTTTTGATACCCGCGTTATAAACGCTGACGCAGTCTCTTACACTTCCATGGGCTGGCCAACCATCTCTCGCCATGCTGCCCAAGCCAAACATGCAAAATACGACAGAATAGCTGAAGATCTGAGAGGTTCTTTTACGCCACTCGTAATTTCATGCGATGGAGCATTGCATAAAGAGTATGACGCTTTTCTCAAGAATGCCTCCTTACGCCTTGCCAACAAATGGTCCAAATCCTACGCTCAAGTAATGATGTGGACGCGAGTGAAAACTCAATTCTCCGTCCATCGAGCGGTTTCCATGAGGCTAAGAGGCCCAAGGAAACAAGTCCGAGGACTCGGACTGGAGGACGGAGCAGCACTTTGGCTCCCACAAGACTAACTCCTCCACATTTACGCTCGCTTGCTCGCAAAAAAAAGAAAAAAAAACCCTTTGGCATAAATTAATTTCAATTTTTGGCAAACTTTTGGCATACCAATTGGAACTTTTGGCAACTCATTTTGAACTTTCGGCAAATCCATTACGTTTCGACGACTACTGGAGTCCTTGTCCACCTTCATTCCAAAAGCCTGTTCATTGTCTTCTTGAATGAGCAGAGCAGTACGTGCGCCACTTGATTAGATGAGTGGACGAGCATGTTTCTTCGCGTATCTACCCAAGTTGTAATGAAACCGACTTTATCATGTTTCTTTTGTGTTGACTTAATACCCATGAACCGAAAACGACCCTTCAAACGCTGATTCGTTAACCCATTGCTTTCTATATCTCGACATGTGTGACTTCTTGTCGATTCTCAATCGTTGATCATTCATATTGACTGGAAAATGGTTTATTTCAGGGTGAATCTAATGAGACCAGGATAGCTGTTGCGAATCAACGCGCTCACGACCTTCTCAAGTAAATCCCATCATTGGCGTTTTCCCTCTGTAGGAAACATCTGCAATGCTTCTTACTAACAGTATCAGTTGCCTATTTATTTGTTCTCAATCAGTTCATTCAATGGTTGACGTGTATTGATCCCTTTTCCCTAAAGTTTCAAAAATGGCAATATGTTTACCCTACATTTTGTATTCAATCGTTACCTAGTTGATTAGTTAGATGTGTAATGTAAATATTTTGAATCACCTTTGAGGAAGAAGTATAATTAGTACCTCATTTATTTTTGTAAAAGAATGGTAATTGGTAATATGTGTTCACGTTATTTTATGCTATCCTGTTTTGGGCACATTTTGAGTATTACTACATTTATGCTAATTGTAATTTTACATATATCAGTAGTGGAAAGGCGGCGGTTTTTTAAGAATTCTAAGCAAATTATTCGTTGGTGTTTATTGCAATAATGCGTGTATCATACAAACGGCGCATTAAATCCTTAGAACTGTGCACTGACATGAGAAAATTAGTTTTGGAATCTCTACCACGTTGTATAACATTATGAATTGTTGTTGATGTTTTTACTCAACAGTTTTCAGACAATTTTATCATTATAATGTAGCTCGGAACGTAATTTCTATTTATAAAGGTTGCTTAATAAATAATATTGTTTTTAAATTCTATTACAACGAACAAAGAACTGCGAGTGGATTGAAAATCATAGCTTTCTATGTATTTTGTTGAGTAAATTTCTGGAACTACGAGTTCTACCATATTCTAGTACCTATATTTCAATATTTTGCTTCAAATTCTATTTTATAGAATGAAACCTATTTGTGGGAGAAATCTCTTGTAATGGTTTTTTTACCGTTTTGGTAAATACCCATTCATTTTTACGGTTGGATTCGTGTTTGGATGGTCAGTGAAATAAGGTCATCAACCCCAATCTCTATCTCATCCAATGTAATTAATCCATAAATAATTTCAATCAATTTTAACAGCAAGGCTTTATTGTTCTCGCCAACATGATGTTTCGAAAAGTTGCCATTAATAAGTCTGAACAACTTGTCCTTGTTCGCTGTTGTGTCTAGAGTAGTTACACCAAACTCCTCCAGTTTTGTAATAGTTTGTTTTCGCTACCCTAGGCCCATTTGATCACACGCGTATCTTAGCATTATTCTCAGGGCATCGAAATTGTGCATCAATTTATGATGAAGTAAAATCACCTTGAAGAAAAATATCTTACAATTTTTATTCCTATAGTCAGCTCTTGAATCCCTGTACTTATTGATCGAACTGAACGTAAAGAGACTTGGTACCTAACTGAAAGATCAATTATGTAGTAGTTAACATCTTAGGCTATGGCGCGCTTGATTGCAATCGTCAAAGGTTTATTTTTCTACCTAGTTTTGAATTTCTTTGATCGAGTACTCTAGATATTGACGTATGAGTTAGTTCAAAGTCTACTCATAGGAAGATAGATCCGAAATAAATAAAATTGGTATGTACGAGTATGTACTGGGTAGGATGTGTCGTAGGAGACCCAAACGTTATGCCTTTCTGTTTTCAGGTTAACTATGAATTCGAAGCGTAGGTATTCTCATTTCCATATTACTTATTGGGTACCCAACTTGTAGTTAAACTGGGACTTGGGATGATAAGAGTGAGGAGTTTGTGAAAATTGTTTTTCCAACTTCCTCAGTAAACAATCCGTGTACTCAAAAACATCGGGAATTAGCATTTTTCCACTTCAACTTGTGGTTCAACTAATGGATGGGTAGCTTGGATTTCAGTAGCTTGGCTCATTTTCCAGAATCATTAATTTTTTCTCCAACAAAAGGGGGAAATAGATGTGCAACTCATCCACTAGACGTTCGAAATATCAACGCCATTTCTTCCAACTTAATTGATTTTTATTCGAACGATGAGATTTAATTAACGTTTTAATTTACCTTCATGTATCTAAAACTAATATGATTGAAATCAGTGGATTGTTGTGGGGTTATTAAAACTGTTTGACGAATTCCAACTTTAACTTCAAGAAAGTTGAATGTTGTCATCGGCATAATTGCGAGTGAGTTTATCACTTTTGGACCAAAAATGACTCCCATTCTGCGTGTTGTGTTCTGGCATTTTAATCATGTTCTTGAGAAATAGTATTGATAATTTTATATTTTCATCATTTGGTTACTTTTTTATTATTCAACCTACAAACATTCTGTCATATGAAAGACTAAGATTGGTAGAACGGACAGGTTTCTTGAAAAAAGTTTTCAGGTAATTCTACAAAAATCCACTGCTGAAATTCCTGAAATGATTGAGGCACTTTCTTCTGCTGAGTAAATATTGGTAGTAGTGAACTGTATGCTTGTCGTTTCATCAGTGAACAAGGCACAAGTATACCTCTTTGCTGCGATTGATTCATATATTTAGCTTGAATTGTACGAGACGATGTCATCATCCTTTTATTTTGTTTCGTCAGGCCTAGTAAAGAATAACAGGAGAAATTCTGTATGTTTTGGACAACATACAATGCATGGCTTCTCATCGCTTACTATCCACCCACAAATGTGAAGATGACGGTGCCTTGTTGAAGAATTCCAAGTTAACGCAATCCAGAAGCATGAAAGCAGTTTTTATGGTGTAGGTATGTGCTATTATTTCGTTCCATTCATGGTTCACCTTTGAATTTATTAGACCGAATTTATTTGAAAAAAAATTGTGTTAATTGTGATCAACTCATGGGTGATTGAAGTTGGATTTTTCAAGTCTTCATTTAGGTACCTCTCTTGTAATTTCTATGTGTAATTTGTTATTCTGTATTAGTGTGAAATCTGCACATTCATCAAGACCTAATGTTGCTCATTTATGTAAATTATAGACATAGTTTTGTAAAAAAAAACCTAGGGGAAGGTGATAACAATCCTGCTTTGTGAACCATTCAAAACTTTCTCTGTGTTCTCACTTTGAAATTGGTTGGACATGCTGGTAGGCGTACGATTCCATTGCAACTTATCTGGTATTTTTTAAACGTAGAAACACTTAGGAACGTTTGAATGGCGTTTGTGGAGTAAGGAGTGAGGCCTCTCTTGGTTAATGATTCTAGATGACGTGTCTAAATGGATAGCTTCTGGGAAAATTCTTCCCTGGAAAACTAGTGTTTTAGCCTGTAGATATCAAGCTAGACTTATTTACGTTACATTGGCTTAGAAATTTATAGAAATAATCGAAAACAAAAAATATTGTTAGCATGTTTGCCTTAACATTGAGAAATTGTGTAAGTTTATGAACAGCATCATACTTTTTTTTTTCTTTTTTTTCGGACTCTTCTACAAATTAGACGGAACTTGGCAGCATAAATCAACTTATTCATGATTGAGATCCATGATGGGTTTCACATGATGTTGCTACAATCTGCTAAACTATTGATGCATACCAAATCATATACCCGCATAATATGCATAGTTACACATTCTGAACAGGGTGGGGTCGCACTACTAATGAAACTGCTGTAGTGGCACTGTGATCAGAGACTGTTCCTACACCCTTTCTCATCTTCAGCCATGCCTGATCAATCCCAGTTACTAACATTCCTAGTGGCTTTCTGTTTCCTTCATTTGAACGAAACAGGTAGGCTCCGACTCCTAAAGTTATCATGATCTTCAGTGTAATTATTCTTTGGTGTCGACGAGAATGTGCCTATTTTTCTCGTGATAACTTGTCATTTTGAGGTTGTAACATAATTTAGGGAGCTGGTAAAGAAGGACTACCTTCCTGAGAACAGCTGATTTCTGTTGAATATAGTGGTAGTACCCTACAGATATGTAACCAATCATCTATCAACACCAACGGATTCCACAACTGATGTAATACTTAGAGATGTCCTCGTAAATGAAATACTATTCATATTACCACTTCCGTTTGAAGTGCTCTAATTACCGGCATCTGTAAGGAGAATCTTGCACTATTGTTATTCTTTCAATTGAAAAATTCCTTCAGAGCCTTTCAAAAGAGGTTTTATGAGTGGTATTTGACGAGGAACTGTTGAAAACGAGTCTCGTAATTTCAATCTAGCTGATACCACTTACCTGGGCCTGTTCTAAGGTGGTACGTCACTCGCTCTTGTTGAATCTGTTCTTGTCAAACCAGGCGGAGGCTTATAATTTCGAGCTGAAAACTGATACAAGCAGATTTTCAACGGCATTAAATAATATTTTCCAAATTCAAACTTTCCTTTGTTTTCAATATCTTGGGATTTGATGGATTACGAATCTTGTCTTCTTGTTCGAACTGTTTCCTATGTCTTCAATTGGCTGCTGATACATAATGGTGAGGTCGCTAGTTTTAGTTCATGTAAAAAACTACCAAGTCCAACTTCCTTTGGGTACTTAATGAGTTGATTTTGACCTCTTTGCACTTGTACATTAATACTTGAATTAATATCTCAATATTACACTTTTAATCTTCGTACTTAATTCGACGTTAATAATGTAATGCAATAAGAGTTAATTACTACCTAATTTATTGCTCACCCTCCCCTAATATGAAAAACCTGGATCTAGATTTTTTTAAATGAAGGACCGCTTTGATCGACCCCTGTGAAACTAAAAACTACCAACATCCTGCATAGGTAATTACGAATGATTGACATACATTTCTACACATCTTCCGGAATAGTGTGACAAGTGTACTGTATTACTCAGACGTACTATACCTATTTCACATCCACGCAACATTTGTGGGTTAAACCATGTTTTACCAGCTCAGCACTCTGGGTGGAAGTTGAAGAGACATTCAACCTTTATGATGTATCTACTCTTTTTGCTGCCGTTCAGCTTTACTTCCTCCATGTCCCCGAAGACTGATAAATTCATCAGCCTTAATATTTAACTCAGAATGGAAGTAGGTACCAATTAACCTGTTTTTTAAAATCCGTGGTTTTGAAAATTCTAGCCTAAAATAAAAAATCATTGAAAATAAAAAGCCAATATTAGGTAGTCGCGTGGTATAATTTGCAGGATAAGAACAACTCGTTACCTAATCTCTCTCTACTCAGCAGCTTACAAATTTTTGTAATTATTTGCTATTACTAACCTTTGTTATTACTAACCTTTGTAATTATTTGCTAATTCTTTGTGTCTACAGGGTGTAAGCCTAACTGGTCTGCCATACGGTACCTGTCGATTTTACAACTAATTTGCAACAAAAAGTTTCTCTTAGCAATATTTTTTTAAACCCTTCGTTTTCGAGTTATTTTAACTTTAAACTTTTTTTTCGTGATTTTGACCTTATGTCATTAAATTGGTCATAACTCCTTTAATTTGCTATGTAAATTACAATTTGAGGATACCGTTGGAAAGAGCATTAAATTTTCTATCGGATAGATGCCTTAACTTTTTTTTGAGTCTAGGTTTGAGACATGAAAACGTCCTCTAAAAAGAGAATTTTACGTAATTTTGGAAACCTCGCATTCTTTCAATCTCAAATTGAACTACGAGAACCCATAGTTTTTCAAGATGCAAGAACAGTGAAAACTGCGCCAGAATCTCAGCTTTCCAATGGTATAATCAAAACACATTCTACAACCGTATTTAAGGGAGAAATTCGGGTTTGAATGCAGAAAAACGTGAATTTTTTCAACGAAATCGGCGCTCCGCCTAGTCGATCTGAGGGGTCGGACGATAGCAGTGGGCGGGTCGGCGCCTCCGGAAGCAGGAGGCCAGAGCGCTGATTTCGTTGAAAAAATGCACGTTTTTCCGCGTTCAAACACCAATTTCTCCCCTAAATTCGGTTGTAGAATATGTTTTGATTATACCGTTGGAAAGCTGAAATTCTGGCGCAGTTTTCACTGTTCTTGCATCTTGAAAAAGTATGGGTTCTCGCAGTTTAATTTGAGATTGAAAGAATGCAAGGTTTCCTAAATTACGTAAAATTCTCTTTTTAGAGGACGTTTTCATGTCTCAAACCTTGACTCAAAAAAAGTTAAGGCATCTATCCGATAGGAAATTTAATGCTCTTTCCAACGGTATCCTCAAATTGTAATTTACATAGCAAATTGAAGGAGTTATGACCGATTTAATGACATGAGGTCAAAATCACGAAAAAAAGCTTAAAGTTAAAATAACTCAAAAACGAAGGGTTTAAAAAAATTGCTAAGAGACATTTTTTGTTGCAAATTAGTTGTAGAATCGACTGGTACCATATGGCAGACCAGTTAGGCTTACACCCTGTATACTCTAAGAATGATGTTAACCAAAATTCTACTTGCAGTACAAAACCAAGTACTTAACTTTGCTCACTTTGATACCAGCATACATCATGCTCCCATATCTGCACGTGTACCTACCCTGATGGATGCAGGGGTTAACATGGTCAAACATTTCGGTTCGATTTTACGAGAGTAGTACTTTCAGCACAGACAACACCCTGCCTTGTAAACAGTAAGAAGTAATTGTTATTTCATTGGTACTTATTTTTTTACTGAGGTCAGGTTTGTTTTGTGGCGTCGTCTTATATTCTGTTGTTTATTAAGTTAGGGGAGTGAAAAGTTCTTACAAGTTGGTACCCATTTCTCTACGTCTCATTTTGTTCTTCAGTACAGAGTATATAATAAAAGGTTGGAAATTGTTGATTGGTACAGTCGTAGACCTCTTCCTTTTGCAGCGATATGCTCTTTATTCTCTGGTCTGGAAATGGCGAATTGTAAGTTTTTGAAAGGAGAAGCGGTCTTGTTCAGATGTGGAAGTCAATAATTGAATTCAGTACTGCTTAACTGTGGATTTGGAGGCTTGTTCATTAAAATATCCTTGAAGCTTTATTACCAGTTGTAGGTAGTAAGTCTCAAACATCATTACTCATATCTACCAAACTGAAAGGGGCTGGATGACCTCCTTGTCATGTTTACTTTAAATCACGCAAAAATCGTTTACGTACACATGAAAATCGGTATTTCTGTTTGGCGACTCTAAAAATATGGAATGTTGTATGTTGTTATCAATTCCTGTTAATGCTGTTCTGCAGAACTGAAAACGATTGAGTGTTTCTAAATTGTTGGGGGAACGAGTTTTTCATATTATCTAGAAGTCACTTATACACAAACTTATATTTTATATACCTACCTATATAATTTTACAAATTCATAATATTGTAGCTATAGACTTGTTCACCTAATAAGTATAATATAATGTATAAAATCATTGAATATATATACAAAATTTCCTTGTAAAATTTGCAGTTAATGATAGCAATTTATGCTTTTGAAACAATGTTAAATCAATATGTACATTTATAAAATAGATAATAGTTTGTCATTGTAAGGACAAACTAGATTTTTTATTGTTTTGATAAATCGGGTGCTTAAACTGGAGTTTGTGAATCCCATCAGCATATTAATTCCTAATCTGTTTATTTTCTTTAATGTAAATAATAATTGCTGTTGATTTATTTGTTTATCCATATTCTATACGACGTTAAAGTTATTAATGTGCTGCTGGCTGTGTATTTAAGTACGTGGAGATAGTTTATGGTAAATTTGCTTGAATTGCTTTAGAAGTAATACTTTGTTTTAGAAACTATTATATTCGGTGATTGCTGATATAAATAAATTTGTGATTTAAATAGTAAGTTACTTTTACTGTTATTAAAAATATTTTTAAATTGGACGTTGATGTACTTGACTCGGATCCTAACATAATTATTTTTTATGTTGCTATTTTTATGAATTTGTTGAATAACCTAAAAGATCTTCCGATAACTCTTTATAGACGAAGTGTAAGTTAGAAAATAGCAATTTGTATGCAATTTTTAGTTTTGATCAATTTACCTCATTTTAGTAATCAGCTGATGATCACATTTTGATTCATAAACATAGAAGCAATATGATAGTTATTTCATAATCCTCAGCAGTACTGTTCATATCTTTGAGTAAGCTCATCAGATCTCTGTTGTTTGGAAACATTGGATGATTACACCCAGTTCATTATGAACATAGTGTACAAATAAGTGGACTGTATTTTTGTAAATGAATTTTTTCTGATGTAGATTACAATAAGCGTACTAATGACTTATTAAGTTTCCATTGCATCAGCTTTGGAGCACGTGATTGATGTAGTTTTAGTTATTCTTTTGAAACGAAATTTTGTTGAAAATTGTTCTAACAATTGATTTGTTAAATAAATTTGTCTTTTTATTTCAATGGTCCTCTTTTATCCCTCTGTTTTAAATATTGACCGGGTATTAACACGTTTACTGCGTTAGGGGGTCAATTGGTCCCATGCGGAACTCCCCTATATGCGGGAATCGCAAGGCTGGTCCGTCACTATTTGAGTTAGTGTTTAGACTACTTTCCCGTTTGATAAAAAAGTCTGCCAAGTGGGTGTGGCACATAGCTTCCTCGTATCCATAACCCGATTATATAGATGATCCGATGCATAGTAGTTAATCTCAAAACACCAATCTCTAAGTAGCTTCCACTACCCTCATAGGGGACCATCTACACGCTAATCTGGTCAAGCCTAGAAAATTTCATTGAAATCGGATGGTAAATGTGGAAGTTATGGCTGTTACAAGGAATTCACGTTTGCGCATGCGCAGCGGCTACTATCAGTCGGGGGGTGATGATCTTCATTGGGGACCATCTACAACCTAATCCGCATAATCCCTGAAAATTTCATCGAAATCAAAATTTCTTCTATGTGGAGGCGTGCACAAGTGGTTTCAGTTGCAAAAACGTGGTGTCACAGTCACTGTCTGTCTTTCATCTGCCCTCCGTAAAACGACAAGAAATCGAAATTATTTTTTCATTTTGGTCTCTAGTTCTTGTTTCTACCGAGCTGGTTCCAGCGATATGGTTACACTTCAGCAGAACAACGCGGGAAAAGCTGAAAAACCTAAGTGCCACCCAGGAACTTGTGTCTTTCATCTGTCGGTGATGGTGGCAGATAAAAGACTTTTTTCAAGTTGTTAACAATTTAATTTGAATTTTCCGTTGCAGTTTAAAAACTTTACATTTTTCGACCTCAAAACTGTACGGCGGACGGAAATTGTTTATTGGATTTTCGGATTCTACGTACCTTGAAACGTAAAACATCAAATTTTGAGGGGGGGTTAACATTTTTTTAAATAAACTATAAAAAATTTCAATACAATCGTTCCTTTTCTTAACCATATCTTCAACTGAAAGATTTCTTTGAAAATTCGCTCATTAATTCATGCTGCATGATTGGACTTTTTTTTGTATTGTTTTCGCCGTTTTTCTTAGTCAAGTTTTGGTTGATTTCTGCACATTTTGTTTCCTACATTATAAAATTCTCTAGGAACATCAGCTATTCATTGTCAATATGATTATACAATTTAGGACTATAATATAGTTAAACACATTGAGTTTGGTGTCCCGGCGCACCACTTTTGGTGCCAAATATTGATATCATTTCATGGGTATCCAGAAAGAATTGAAAGAAGGTCAAGTAAAAAACACGTGTCAGGTTTGGATTTATTAATACAATTCTTAGGTCATTGTCATCATAAATGAGTTAACTACAAAATAGGTAAGCAACTATAAAAATAAGTTTGCGAAATCTTAAATTTTCTTTTATGTACACAGAAACAAAATTTACATTACTTTTGTGCTCACTCAAGAATATCCAATTCATAATACTCGTATTTATAATGAAATTATTCATACATTATTCACATTCTTACTAATCGAGACTGGTCCTAATACTCTTATAACAAGTAGACAGCTACAATGCGGACTATATACAATTTTTACATTTCAAAGACTGTACACTGAACGATGATATCTGAATATAAATCTATAGTAGTACCAAGGTGAGGGTACTAATCAATAAAAATAAATCATATCAAGCTGTGCACGAATAGAAGAAATTTAAAAATAACGGCTTAAATTAAACGTATTTTGCAGCCAAAAGGACGGTTATTTACAAATTCTCCCTTTCCGACTACCTTTGCATTTATTCGTACGTACTTGAGTACACAGGTAGATACCTAATATAGGTAGGTATGTCAGATATCCGAAGTGATTAACAGGCTACAAAAATGATGAGCAACGTATTACAAGATACCTACAGGTTTACTAAGAATCGCATCCCACTTTATGTACAAAATGTGTGCTATGATGATGATGTAATGCTTATGAGCCGATCCGTACGTATTGTAGCAGTTATGATATTTGATGGTGTGCGGGAAGCAAATAAATAATTATTCCTTCGGTAGGAATTTTACTAAAACCCTCGTGGACTCCTAAGCCTTATACAATTTCGAGTTTAGCAGTACTACCAACTCGCTCGAGCAAAAAGTCTCCATTCTCCACAAGATCTTTCATGTCCCTCTAAAAAGTACAGAAAAATCAATCCAATAGTAGGCATAAAATACACCTATTATTGGATCTCTCCAGGCCTGTGGTTTTCTCGAAGGAACCCAGCAGCTAGTACTAAAGTGGGTCGGCAGACCCATTTTTGTGCCCCTAGATCTTGAACACGGTTCATTCTATTGAAATGAAAATTTTTTCCAGTGGTAGTACATATAGTCGTCTTCACTTTAGTCAGATGGATTTTGAAAATTTCAATTTAGAGCTTAGGTATGATTTTTCAAAAATTCCGTTTTTTTATCTGCATTTTTTCAACTTCAAAAATTTTTTTTTAAACCTTATAATTGAAATTTTGAAAAACCATCCGACTAAAGTGGAGTTCAATAATAGCAGTTTCGAGGAAAAATTGGGGGAACACGATAACTTCAACCATTGCAGAGAAACAGGGGAAAGAAGGTCCAAAAACGTAAATTTACAGAAGAGCACTTTTTCTGAAAACTTCGCAAAACGCATCTCAAACAAAGTAAAACGTAACTCTCAATGACAACAATGACTTCAAACATGCAAAAAATGAAAGAAAGTGAAGAAGAATAAGAAAGAAGGTTATTTTCTATCAGGTTCGCCGTTTTTGTTATTGTTACTTAGTTGGTTTTTTCTCCCAAGTTTCGTGTATTCAACGTATTAAATCCGCGCTGGCTAACACCTACTTTCTCAACTTTGAACTAATTTTTCTACCAGTTCTAATTGTGCAAAATTCAAAAACAATACACCATTTTGTCCGCATTTAAATAAAGAATTTTTTTATGTAAAAAACCAAAAATCGATTTTTTTTCATTTTTCCCTGCTGGGTTCCCTTAAGCTAAAAATAATTAAATGAAGAAATCAGTTGTTGGCAGTGAAACTCAAAAATCTCCCAACAATAGTGAAGTATCTTCCAGAGTGTCCAAGATTCGTGGTTTGTTACTATACTCACGATAAACCCCCCTGAATAATTCAGGACCTGGACTCCCACGACTCATTCATACATAGATGAGAGGAGGGAAATCAAGAGTTTCTGTAGTACGATTCCCATGGACAGTAACGACTTCACACGACTACCTGCTGCACAGCTCTTTAAGGTCAAAAGAATACACTATCCAGGTATTCTACCTAATAACTGTAGAGCTCGTATTATCCGGGTTGTCAGCACTGCATAATATATGGATACATCCTTGATCATTAAATACGAGTATAGCTAATATTATTGCTCATATAAAAAGTATGGTAGACCACCTGTCACTACGTTTGCGAAATAATTATAATTCAATGGTATAATTTATTCTCATAACTCTTTCAATGAGAACTGTGACAATACCTGTTTGAAAGAAAATTACGTTTTTGTTGGACAATTGTAATCAATAGTTGGTGGACACCTCCTTTTCCAACCAAAAAGTATCAATTTGGTGATAGGATGTTTGAAAACTGATATTTGTAGACTCACCTACTATAAATGAAATTTTGAAAAATTTTTTTGGCTTCAACATTGTTGGACTTCAATTTATAAACTGATCATTGGCAGTATTTTCACAAAGAAAAAGAGGAATACTTAATAAGAGAATTAGGTGGTAGTTTGGTAGCTATCGAGAAGGATTTCTTTTAAAATTCATCATTTTATCAAAATATGGCACATGTTACAACCTCAATATATCCGGTATAGTATTTTATATTCGTTATTTAGGTACTATTTGATGAATGTTGAAAACGTTGAGCTAGGTGCTTATTCATTGAATCTTCGAGAAACTAATAACTTTTGGAACCACTCCTCTTCACTTTTGTTATAACTCGTATCTACTATAACAAATTGGATTTAACATGCTCTTGATTCTCTCATTTCTTTCACAGCGGACCGTATTTACATCATGCGCGTTGATTGATCAACATAGCTAACATTTTAGGACCTTTAGTATGGCTTTGGTCGAAATGACGGTAACTGAAGTTGAAGGGATACTGCCTATAGGTACATACGAGTACATAATTTCTCTTACAAAAGACTTATATCGTCGATTGACCCCCAAAATGTTCGATTTTTTCTTTACAGTAGCTGCGATAGAGCTTATGAACTATCTTCTTAAATAAATCGAAATAAACAAAATGTCATTACGAATCAAAATGACTTATATTATTATTATTACTATATGTATAAGGATGCATGTACCTGTATCCGACAAGTAAAATACGGGAATAAAAAAGTAAAAATGTATAAAACATTAAAAATGCACAGATTTACATTAACTAGGATAATAATATATTATTATGCTATAGAGTTTTTTATGGGAGGTAGGTAATTAATGAATAGATTAGTTCAAGGAGACTGAATTGGTTGACAGCCAATTCATAATGAATACTACTACGCAGTTGTTGACGTACAACAACGCTTAGAATAAAAATCTCGGAATTCGTACGGCTGGAATTTGTTTTAAGCGTAACAGCTAGCACCTTCTTTAGACCTTTGATGGTGCCTCATCAGCAGAAGTTAGTTGAGGTCAAGGATGAAGCCGCAGGTCTCTTTCAATCACGGAGCTATAACAATGAATGGAGATTTTCATATTCAGCCTCCTCACATCTTGAGTTTATAGTTAGTATGCAATTTTTAGGAGAACAATCAACCGAATCAAAATAACTACGCAATCAAATGCTACTGCAAGTAAGTCGTACTGAGTTTCTCTGTTAGGGTACATGTTTATGTTGAGTTTTTTGTATAAACTATTTTTAATTGGATGATAATCCATTAGTTCCAGAATATGTCTCCAAATTCTGTAGATTCAGATACTTGAGTTTAGTATTAGCAGTAAACATATGTAGCTACAGGTCAACCAACATCTTAAGGAGCCTTCTGGGAGTAGCGAGATGTGTTCGATTGGAACACGATACCCACCAAACCATGTGGATTTCGTAGACGTGTCAAAATGGATGTAAACAGAGCGTAAACAGTTATCAGGGACTTTGGAGAAGGTGGAGAAGCCACTGGTTCACTGGTCTGGCTCCATCCAAAAAGTTCACGAGGAAGTTGCCTCTGTATTCCACTATATATCTGCGTTGATACCTACTTGTGTATCTATTCAGCTTGGTAGTTGAGTAGTCACACTAATTTATCAAGTTCCCCTTCTAAAATGAAATACCTGAGAACATATTCTATAACATTCCCCTTGCACTGTTTGGTTAGGCTAATTACCTCGTTGTCATTTGTGCAATTGCTCGATAACTGATGATGGATTCATGCTGAGACTCAACCAAGAAGAACCATCAAAAAATAATAATTGGAAGTTGGTACCTTCATTTAAGGTACTGCTCAGTTGTTCAAACTAAATGCTAACCCTGAGCCAATAAAAATTATTGCTCAAAGAATTATTTTCCTTTCGTGAAGTGCATTATCTACATTACTGATGTACACGAATCGAATTGCTCAAGCACTCTTATCAATACTTGTAATATCAACTCGTGCACCAACCCATAACCAGTAAAACCGCCATACACCAATGAAACCGAAAAAAGTGATGTGAAGAAAACTTCTAAATGGATTACCATCCTTTCTCAACACAATACAAAATCCATTTTTTAAAACTACTGTCTTCAAAAATTAAAAAAAAGAAAAGAAGAATCTACATCAACAAAATGCATTCAGTCCCAAGAAAGTAAAAATATACGTTCGTTATTATGCGATTTATAAATTAGACTCGTAACTATCTACTATCCGATTATATTAAATGCAGATAAATTATTTACACATAGAAATTAACCTGTGGATGTTTGCATTGATGCAAATGAAGGTACAATAGTCAAAGCTTATAGTTTAAGATATTAATTTGTTAATTAATAATTACTACAATCATTTTCTGGGATTATTGTAATCTACGTATACCCTTACCACTTCACCAGAGTATTTTCTTTGGGAAGGCATGAAGTAGAAATCTGGTTGTAGCTGATCTCCGTTTGGCCTCGAAGATCGGTGAGTGTAGTACCCAATAGGAGGAGGTGGTTGCTGTTGTCGAGGAAGGGAGTACGTACTCCTCTCAACTGGATGATGATATCCTTTAGGCCTCTGGAGCGATCTGGTGTCAGCGTATTGGCTACTATCACCATGCTGGTATGCCATCATAGGCCCTCCTCCACCCATTGGCTTGTGCAGAGGCATCGTAGAACGGGATGATCCATTACTATGGTCCAAAGAGTGCGGTTGTTTCTCGTCAGATTCATAGGGTTCAAATGCGTAATTCGTGTTTGCCGATGAATAATCTTTCCAGGCAGAATTGTGGCTGAACGCATCCTGAAATTCAGATGGAAACGGATCAAATATTAGGTGTTCAATGAAATCAATAGTAATCAATAAAAAGTAAGAGTAAGAGGATCAATGTCGAGAACGTCAACTGCAGTCTTCAGAAGGGAAGATCGCAATCGTTTCTGGTGGTTTCGCTCGTTCTATTCATTGTCCCTCCTCCTAGAGAGGAAAGGGGCTCACCTGAGCGATCACTTATCCAAATGCTAACCCAAGTCTGATCACTTAACTTCAGTGATGTCTCGAGAACCGGTCCATTTAACCAAATAACAGAGGATTATAGGACTTGTCTCACAACAGACGACTGAAGAAAACTAAATCTGTGATGCTCTTGACATGACATCAGGCGATGCAGCTTTCGTTCAATTAATTATTTTTATTTATTATTTTATTTTTATTATGACCTAGGGATTACACCCAACCTGTTATTTAGGCTACTGGCATACAATATTATCTTCGTACTTTTCAGCCTAGCTGTTGACCATTTTCAAAGCATATTTTACCTTTGGAACTGAATTTGGAGATCGCACAGCTTTGTAAACATTACAAAGTGCTTGCAGAATTGCTACTAGAACCAAAGCAATGATGCAACCAATAACAATCCACAACTTCAGGACTGACTGGAAAAAGGTACTCGAAGCTGCAGGTTCGTCAAAGCTGGTAACCGTGTCTGGAAACAAATATGAAAGATACAGCAGGTAATGTAACTTGGACTTGAGAGGACATAGGTTGCAGGACATTGTTACTATCTGAGTAGGTAGCTAGGTAGGTACCTTTCAATGGGTTGAATACCAGGAACTGTCGATCCAATTTCAATGACCCAACCTGTCCACTTGACACAACATCCTGGAAAATTTTCTCCACTTCTGAGTCAGATTCTTCCAGAGAGCGGCCCCTGTCTGGTACATCTTCAACTTCTAGATTCATTTTGGCTATAATATTTTCATTGTCCCTGAAATATTAATCAATTCAGTTAGGAGTTGGTTTTCGAAAGTTCAAAATCTTTGTTGGCAGTACGATGAATGATGATACAACCTACTTCTGAGTTGGTAATATGAGCTACAATAATTGTATATATGAAATTAAATCACAGCAAATTCCACTCAACTGTTTAAACTCAGTTATGTCCAGTTTCCTGAATCCTGGTATTTTTTTCTTGGCATTTCTCAGTCCATAATTAATGGTATTTGCAAGATTATCAAAATCATCAGTCCCCGGAGCAGGAGCTTTGTAGTTTTGACCAATACTCATCAACTTGATTTCCAATTCATAACTTGAAGTGGGTGGTGGAGGAGGTGTTGATGGTTCTTCACCTGAAATGCAGTTATCACTGATAATCATTATTTCTTCTTATATAACTTCCCCATTGAGAAGAATTTAAAGTATGGAGACTTGAAGATCCCCCCTCCCCTCCCCCCGGTGTAGTATAGAGATAGATCATTGTCATTGTGACCAGACGAAGGATGAATTATCAGATGAATGTTGTTGCTTACCTTCTGCACACATTTTAATGCAAACTTTAGCGGATGAAAAACTGGGTACAGTTTGATGTTTTTGAATCTTTTTATTGACTGGATTGAAGTCTCCTCCTTTGACCGGGAACATCATGAAGAGACAAGTATCATCAGTGAATGCAAAGTCCTGTAAAGTGAAACTTTATTATAGTATCTACCAAATAAATTTTCGCTATTTAGGTATAATCAAGTGGAATAAGTTGGTCAAGTTACCTGTTCGGTATCACCGGTATCTCTCTTGCGATCAAAAGACAGAGTTGTGACTCCATCCTCGGTTCTTCCTTTAATGTTTGTCACATCCTGGCTTGCATCAAGTCGAGGAGCTAATTGGCCTACTATCCACGTATCCATCATAAATGGCCTACCAGCCTTGTCGACCCACCCTATGATAGCATCTGTTTGGGGCTGAAACATGAATCAATAGGTACTTATTACCTGTATTTAAATGTAAGATTGAATTCACATTGTTAAAGTTCTATATTCGAGAGAGAAACAACACTCATTGACATCATAACGGAAACTTTTATTGTTTACGCCGAACAAACTATCACTAAGTAGCAATTGTATTCATGATGTCTCGAATCCCTAACAATATATAATTCAGGAATGTACAACACAGAGAAGTGTGACCAAAAAATTAGCAATTGAGTTGCACAGCTTCCAGAACTATCAATGGAACTTTATGAGTAAGACTCTTAAATCATCCACTGGAGATCGATAACAATTTGTTGTTTAGCAGATTCGCACAAAGTGAGCTACAGATGGAATGGGAATCGAATTAGATCTGTATTCCCAACTCACTCTTCAATGTTATGTGTCTCTACTGTTGCCATCGAACTAGATGCTATTGGTAATGAACAATCAAAATAAATAATCACGATCTTATTATAACAGAATAAATAAATATAAGTAGGCAGTCGTATAATTACCATCCTATGATCCTTGGAAAAGGCTATTCCCGTCCATTTGTTAGTATTTGTCGTAGAAATGGAGAAATGGATCGAATCCTTTTGAGAAGAATAGTGCCAGCTGGCATGGTATTCGCAATTATTATCAGTCAAATTACAACCTCTGGGATATTCCCATGAGCCGCGACAAGAATAAATTTGTGACGGTGCTGCTGCTCCCTCTTCAACTGGCGACTTTTGTTCTAGAACGTAATAATTATGGAGGAACATTAAACATAACAATGACGGGAACTGTGAAAATTCGTTATTAAGCATACTTCTGTGCGTTCGGAAGGGAATAATAACTGGGGTTTCGATGAGCATGTATGTCGCGGAATAACTGTGCATTCAAACACGGCGCTAAGACCAACCTCTCCTTCAAGACTGAGCGGTCGTGCGTTTTTTGCATACTCTTGCGCCGTCCGAACGCACAGGTATGCAGGCGTAGCCGTGGGCGGGACATACCTACGTTTGCTTAGTGGTAATTTCAGACTGGCATGGCATTAGGAAACACCACATTGCATGACATGACATTTCTATCTATTTGAACTATCGAGAGGTTTTCAAACAACACCCTCACTAGTGTACGCTCCAATACAGTGCAGAGGTACAGAGACCACACGTAGAATCCATTGGTCTAATAAATTTCGACTGGAATAATTCCGAACTTCAACAATAGAGAATATACAGGGTGTGAGTCAAACAAGTCTGCCACGCTGCAGGAGTAAATTCTACAACTAATTTGCGACAAAATTTTCCTCATAAACTTTTTTTGACCGACTTCAACGCGCCGAAGGCGCACGAAAGAGGAGGTACTCAATTCGGGTTGTCGTGGGACGATTTTTTTTTTTAGAGGCTTCATTCCCGAGTTATTTCATTTTTAAGATTTCTTCTGACTTTGACTTTACGTCGTTAAGTTGGTCATAACTCCTTCAATTTTCAGTGTAAATTAAAATTTGAGGATACCGTTGGAAAGAGCATTAAATTTCCTATTGAATAGATCTCTGAAATTTTCTTTTTATAGGGGTTTTTATGTCTCAAACCTTGACTTATAAAAAGGTCAGGCCCAAAAAAATCAACGGGAAATTTAATGCACTTTCCAAGTATATGCTCAAATTTTAATTTACATAGCATATTGAAAGAAGTTGTGACCGATTTAAAAACATCATGTCAAAATCACGAAAAAAATCTTAAAATTGAAATAACTCGGAAAAAAAGCCTCTAAAAAGTCTGGGAGGCACTTTTTTATTTTTATAATATTTTTTAATTGGCTTTATTTGGATTATACAGCCGTTACAAGTTATTTATATTTACTTGTATTTCACAGAGCAAACGTTTTTCTATAGTTTACCATTTATGGTTTGAAGGAATTCAAAAACAATGTAATAAACTTCCACCAATTCAGTTGACATGATCAAGTCCAGGTTGAAAGGATTGATGACCAGTGTCTGTAGCTTGCGAAGAAGGGGTTCCCTCTCCTGTAAGTATATGGGACATGCCAACACAATGTGCTCATGGGTTTCCTCTTTCCTCCCACAGGCTCTACAACTTGGCGATTCTACGAGATTCATTCTGTGGAGGTGGGAGTTCGAGCAACTATGTCCGCTCCGGAGTCTCGAACTGGCTTATAGAATGCTTTGGGTCGCATTTCAGTCACCTGGTTAAACCAGGGTCGAAGGCAACTAGCTTGAGGGGATATCTCCTTGTACTTTTTTCCTCCGTGATAACTGTAAAAATTCGTTTTCCACTGATTTTTTACCGTTGCAATTATACCTTTGTTAAGATCAGTCGGTGGAAAATCTGGAAAAGATTCTGGTACTGGCAGTATGATCGCTTTGTTAGCTTCATTATCTGCAGCTAATGGAGGCACTTCTATTGCAAATTAGGTTGCAAAGGAGGCACTTTTTGTTGCAAATTAGTAGTAAAATTCACTCCTGTAGTATGGCAGACCTGTTTGGCTTACACCCTGTATATGTATAATCTACATTGTAGTATAATTTTTTGTGTCCTCAACGCATGATTTAGGAGCATCATCCAATATAGTTACCCCAAAGGCAGAATCAACATTACACTTACCAAAGAAGTTTATTGACGTAACGCCACGTTGATTTTTATGTCCGTGATATTTCAGTTCATCTGGTTTGTAAAAATCTTTCACTGACGCAGATTCAAGCTCCAAACCAGACTTGGGGGAATGTACGTAACGGCCCAGCTCTTGACCTCTAGCCCATATGACATGCATCAAGTCGTTTTCAATGGTGTGGTCAGTTGGCTCAGTTGCTGGAATATATCAAAAGTTTTAACAGTCGATTCACAAAATAAATTGTTTAAAGGGGTGTAATGAAATAAGAACCAATAATTGTGCTCACCTTTTATTTTCTTACGGAACAGGATAGTAGTCACTCCATCTTTTTCAAATCCCATTGCAGCTGTAAGATCATTTTTACCACCCCAAAATGAATCCAATCTTGGAGTTGATCTGAAAATGGATACATGAATATAATTTGCAGATATGAACTAAATTAGATGTACATCTTATGTAGGTGTAATTCGATTAATTCAAAAATGAAAAACGAGGGAAGTTATCGTGTATACTATAATATAGCTAGCTGTATTATCTTTATCCCAAACTAACCTGTCTCTGGAATAATAGTCCCAAATCCTAAAAGCGGTTCCTCTTGCCATTCCAATGACCATGTCAGTACAGTCCATGGGATTGAAGTCGTGTCTGGGAGTGTACGGTCCCAGTTGTACATCTAGAAGAACCATTCAAAACATTATGAAAAGGGTGTCAACGATTTCTTAAAGGTTGTAGATAAGTACATTAGTATCCTAAAGTCATAATTTAAACTGCTTGGCCAAAACAAGGCACTTACTATTGTTGTGCGTTTTTTGTTGGGCAGATTTGTTTCCTGATTTAGGATGTCCTTTAGGCCCAGGCTCAGATTTAGGTTCTGGTTCGGACTGAGGCTCAGGCTCAGATTTAGGCTCTGGTTCTGGTTCAGATTTTGGTTCAGGCTCGGCATGGGGTTCAGGTTCTGATTTGGGTTCTGGTTCTGATTTGGGTTCTGGTTCGGGCTCAGACTTGGGCTCGGGTTCAGGTTCAGGCGCTGGGTCAGCAGCTGTTGACACCAGTGTTTTGGATGATTAGATAACACAAACGCTGGTTCGGAATAAAATCCAATAAATTCTTAAAAATTGGGAGGTACTCAAGTATAGTGTGATATTGAAAGTATTAATACAAAAAAGCTGAACTCACGTTCTGGGGATCTCTTGGGTCTCAACGGAGCACCTTGAAAGAGAAATAAGTCGTTATACATCATAAATCACTGCATGTAAGTGGTTATTTATTAAAGTTCACTAAAAGGATCCAACTATCGTCCCACTCAACTTACCAAGAGATTTGCTGACACGATATGACACGCTAGTTTCAACCGACACTTTTGGTGCATTTGGATCCTGGGTGTCCCCGTCTCTTGTCGTTCTGGATGCAACAGTTCGTAGAGGTCTGAATGGACGGCGTGTGGTGCTACTGAAGTGAGTCAAAATTGCTCTTGTATTCAAATTACTCGAAACTTGAGGACGCGAATCAGATTCCGAAGTTGGTTCTGGTTCAGATTTTGGTTCAGGCTCCGGCTCTGATGCTGGTTCTGGTTCAGATTTTGGTTCAGGCTCCGGCTCTGATGCAGGTTCTGGTTCTGATTTAGGTTCCGGTTCTGGTTCCGGTTCCGATTTAGGTTCAGGCTCAGCATGGGGTTCGGGTTCTGATTTTGGTTCAGGTTCGGATATAGGTTCAGGTTCCGACTTCGGTTCAGGTTCAGGTTCAGACTTTGGTTCTGGCTCTGAAGCTGGTTCAGGTTCCACTTTGGGTATGGGAACATTGGGGATGGATTCCGTATTAAATGTACTTTGCATTGTCCCAGGGGGATCTTCTAGTTTAGGGAAGTTTTTACAAGCTGGAGTGAGATTCCTTGGTCTCCATCCCAGTCCTACGTAGCTTGTTCCGTTGTTAACAAGAACTACTTCAATTTCTTGATCTTCTGGAATCATTCTCCAATATAGCTTCAATCCGTCACTCAGCTGCTGGAATGAATGGCTCGTCAAATCAATCTTATTTGTCTTGACTGGCGACCCTATAACAAAAAGGATAAACAATAGATTAATTTGATTCCTACTCGTTTTGTACATTTGATGTAAAGAATCCCATAACTGTTTGACCTTGGAAAATAATCTATTGAATATACTGAATTTGTGAACTTAGGAACTCTTTTGAAAATCAAAAATAGGTACTCACAAATAATAATATTAAATTCTAGTGAAATATTATTTTCACTCTTGTGAAAACACAAAACTAGGAATTGAGAGATTTTAGTTTACTCTTGAGGACAGACTTATTCAAATAATTGATACCTAGATTACATTGAGTATCGTAATCATGTAAGCAAATAGTATAATATTTCAATGGCAACACTGGTTGTCTTACTTTTGGTGCACGCTGGGCCATACCAGCCGAGTTCGCAGTAGCATTGTTTACGGGGTGCGGTTGTTGCTTGAATGTCAACACATCGACCACCATCTCCACAATCAATGTGGTCGACACATTCGTCTCGGAACTGGCACCTTGGACCGTAGTACAGCCTGTTGCAGCGGCACTTCGACAGCAAATGGGGCCCGTGTCCACTGCAGTCTTCCTTATAGGTCCTCTCTGAAAATATTTGGTTTGCAAGACATCAATTAGATGTAAGAAGAGATTTCTTCAAGTACGAAAGATTTAAACAATTTTCGTAAGAGGAGTCTTAAAAAGCAAGTTGATAGATAAGTTCTACCTACTCATCAGCAAATGGTGAGAAGAAAGGGAAAACAACTTACTTGTTTTGATGTCTACATCCGCACAAGACCAAAATCGGTAGCTATTGGACCACTCCTTGGCTTCCCTCAGTAAACGTATGGTGCAATCCGAACATTCAAAATCGGAAGGTATCTGAACTGAGTACGATTGTGCCCTGGAAACAGAAAACTAGATGAGTCGGGGATTGCAGAACCTAAAGAAGGATATTCTTTGGTGAAAACTTCTAATAAAGAGTCTGTCATTCAGTTTGTTTCCTATGTGTAGGCAAAACCGCTGAATGGATTGTGATTGGAATTTCTTATTTGTGATCCGAATGATCTATGATTTCGGTAAACATCAGAGTCCACACATTCGATTCCTTCACCGTGAACGAGGCTTTCCTTACCAACGTCGATTAAATCAATTTTGTGCGTTCGTTATAAGAATATTTTCGTTTCCTCGAAAACCTTTGGATAAAATCAAATCGTTGAACTGGTTGGCAGGTGCAAAGCTGTCATTTTAGTTTTCGTTGTGTTGTAAGGGATGCAAAAGTTATCAAATGAATCGATAGATGAACCACTAATTTTTGTACAAATGATTTTTTAACGCTAATTTATGAATTATTGAATTTTTTTTGTATCTGATGAGCTTATTTTCATGGGAACTTTCGAGCTGATGCACAGCCAGCTTCAGTAGGAAGCCGCGGCAGTAGAGAATTGGCAAAGTCGCACGTCAGGCCTAGACTCTGGGGAAGCAATGCATCCCCAGCCACTTGTCTGTTGTGACAGTTTACCTATTCTTGATTCATTTCCCATTCCAAGTTTTTCTACCCAAATTAATGCTCCCAAGATATCAGAGCCTTCATAGCTGCCATAAACATAATGTCACGTCGAAAAAATGTGTACTATAATACTACTTATGGACGTAGGAGTATTTTACTGGACTATAAACAAGTAGTATTTGGATTAATTTTCAATATAAAATCGCGAAACATTGGTTAAAATGGTCATAAAACTCGCTCACTAACTCTTGTGAGACTAGGAAATGTCGGAAGTCATTCTACAATCTGTATTTCCATACGTTTAAAGGTACTAATTTCATTTTATTGTGAATTTTTGGTTTTATTGAATCCAAACGATACAATTTGGAAATTTCTCAAAGATAAAAAATGGGAAATTTGCCTCAATTTTAGATTCTGGAATTTCAACTCAAATCCTATAATAGGGCCCTAGAATAACGTTTAACACTAGGAATAACCAAGGGGAAAAAATAACCGTAGGAGAAAATGCCTAAACAAGTGAAGCCTCTGTTACAAAACACCGCGAAAATCGAGGAACATTGTTGACGTCATACGAAAAAAAAAAAAAAAACGACGCGAAAACAACTCCGACAACAGACAGAGTTCTAGCACCGCCACACAAAACGATCCAGTGAAATGGCTACTCGAATAATGTGATTCAAATCTTGAAACTAAATAAGAGAAGATGAAGACTAATAATGCTTGATAAACTAGTAGGTAAAATCGTATTGTAAAAAAGTGAGTAATATTGTTTCTTTTGGTCACTTTTGTGTCTTGAGTTCTGCGTTCTGCCCTCCTTCCTAGTTCACACACTCTTGTGTTAATCCTTGTAAGCTAAAAGTTCGTGTATGTTCCGCTTCTGTGGTAAGCGCCACAGAACCTCCTTTGAAGTCAGATTGGTAGAATATCCATTATGTATCAAACATGGCTGCTTGTTACACATTGCCACCACATTTAAAATTTCCATCTTCCTTAAATTCTCTAAAATTTTTGGATGCGTTTTCGAGCAGCTCACTATGGTTTTATTCCATAAAAATAAACCCTCATTCGAAAAAAAAAATGTGAGGCAAATTCCCCATTTGGTAATTTCCAAAAATCATTGCATTTTAGGCAACTGACCGTTCACTTCAAGTGATTATATTTATTACAGGTAGGTATAAGTTCAATACTCGGGAATCGCCCTTTAAATTAGGAAGGTATTATAAGTTGGTATCACAGTATAATTAAGAGCAAGGTTGTTTTCAATACTAAGAGGGAAGGCAAGTGCAGCATTTCCAATTAATCTTTTTACTGAAGCTGAAGCTAGTGTGGCTGATGCCAAAAATACTGAACGTTCCTTCGCTCAAGTCAGTACCTCATTTTCACAGAAATCCTCAAAACCAGTATGTTACCAAATTGACTCCTAAAAATACTTGAAAAATGTTGGCAAACAAACTTCAACCTCAATTTATATTATTAAAAATTTGGACCACCTCAACAGCTTAGCCCAGAATAATTTATTGATGGAGAGCATCAGCCATAGTAAAAGTCTCTACCTTTGAAGAATGCAAGGATATAAATAAATCCGGTATGATTCCAAAAATCAATCAATCATATGATCAATATGTAGTTGAATACTTACGTAGCGTCTATGGTAACGAATTCTGACTTGGCTGTGACGGGCGTGAGATCAAGGACCGGCCGCAACAGATTGTCCAAAACCTGCAGTCGGAAGCCACCCTGTGCAAGGAAACAGTGGGTCAGAACTTGAATTATTCCTTTCTAAAGAGTCAGTTCTGTTTGTCATAAGAATACAATACTGTTTACCAACGTTTTTATTATCAAGTGAAATTCCTCCGACGTACAATGTGCAAATGCCGCAGGTGTAATGAAATTGGGAGCAAGAGGATTTCAGAGTTCCGCAAGCGGGAGGGGTGTTTGGTAGATTTCGAGTTTTCACGGACAAAGCTGTTGGCTACGGGTATACCGTAATATAAGATCAATAAACTGTATAATGGTGTGGTTTTGCAACGTTCCATGACTTTCGGCTCAAAGCAGATTCCGACTGGCTCAAGATTCTGATCAACCCAATTTTATAACGTATAAAACCATTAGATTCTGATAGGTCATAATCATAACACCTAATGCATTTTCTCGTAGGATGAAACTGGTGAACTACACTGAAATATTTACTTGAAATACCTACTTTATTCACACAAAACTAATAAAATGTGTACAATTTTTGACTGCATGATAATTTCATGGTAGTTCACAGTTCACACATGGAGAGTGAGAATGGGGAGGTTACAAAATCCCAGAGGTTTTCCTCCGTGAATCTACAAAAGGAACTGTTTTTCTCTGTGAAGTACAAAAGGAACTGGGAATAGACAATTAGCCGTACTAATGAATGAAAAATTAATCAGATAATTGTACGTTGGCTCATTAAATAGATCTAGATCAGAAATTTAAAATAAATAAAGGCGGAAGGATGGAGCTAGAACAGGCGTGACACTCCATGTAATGCGGGAGAGAATGAAGCTCTCCAGGTGCAACGTGAGCTGAACGGACACCTTTTGGAAATTGCTAATAGACCTCAGCCAAACACCTAACTTATCATGAGAATGAAGTTAAAATTAAATTTTGGTCACTAACAAGACCTGAAGCCGAAAATTTGTAATTTGGGTTTAACAATTCTAATTGCTTAATTTATTTTGGTATTTAAATCGACTATCCATTTTTTATTTCGAACGAGAAAAACACATGCCACCTGTATTTCGACGTCTTAATTCGATGAAAATTTACCTACATATGACTAAACTGGTACATATTGTATACCATTGCTAGATAGGCAAAAACGTACTATTCACTTGGTTTAACTGCATGAAGTTACTAACGTCCGTTAGCTGGTTTAACGATATGAACTGGTTCCCATTAAATTACGGAAGTTAAGGGGGTCTCATTCGGTCGCCGTTCGTTCCTAGTATTTCGCCATATTGAAGGGGGAAAAACTTAAAAAGTTCTTGAAAAATTTGAAATTTTAAAGGATTTTAGAAATTCATTAGTGAACGGCCCTAGGGAATTGAAAAACTGAAATATTGCTGCCGGAATCATCAAAATCGAACAATAATTGCCAGAGAAATATGGAAAAAACCGTTTATTCAGTAGTTTTTCCATTTTTCCTTGGCAATTATTGTTGTTGTTTTGATGATTCCAGCGGCAATATTTTATTTTTTCAATTCCCTAGTGCCGTGCACTAATGAATTTCTAAAATTCTTTAAAATTTAAAATTTAGGTACAACCTTTTAAGTTTTTGCGCCTTAAATTTCGTGAAATATTGACCCAGAACGAGGAACGAACGGCGACCGAATGAGACCCCCTTACGGTCTGTCAGCTCGGGAGATTATCTGGATTACTGACCCCATGAGGGCGGTATCACAGGTGAGACAGCTTATGACGTTCTCGACGCAAGGACGAAAGGTTCGTCTACTTACTTTTACTGAAGTCACAAAACTTCGGAGGCCCGTAAAATAATTGTTATGGTCAAAGTACGACAATGAGGAGAGTTTTGTGTGATAATCCAATTCTGTCCGTCAAGCAACACTCCAACAGATACAGATTACTGCGTTCATATTTGAGCAATAGTTATAAAGCTAAAACCAATCGATCACCTATGTTTACTCTTTACTTGATTCTAACCCACTTAAGGTTCACCGTAATTCTTGTAATCATGAAAAAAAAAAAGAATTGTGCGAGAGTGCTGTAAGGGCACGTTCTGATGACCTGTTCTTCTAATTCACTGTTTCGAAACGATTTTTTTCAAATCACTGGGAATGGACTTCTCAAAGGTATCGGCGTTGTACACCTTCACTTCGCACGCCAGAGCTACCAACTCTCTTGATAAGGCTTTCTTTTCGTGTCAGTCAGAACGTGTGATGTAAAAAATGATAGTAATCCGAAACGAGAAACACTCGTGACCATCCCGCCCTTGGCGTTCCCCATTACTAAAACGATGTGTCAGACGTATTAGCTGAATCCATACTACGAGATCGGGAAGGTACCTGCTCGAGAGGCCCGAACAACTCAACCTTCTCCTATGTAACGGACTATCTTTTTCATTTTCATAAATTTATAATAGAGCATACTATACTATACAGTATATTAATAAAGTATACTATAGTATACATGGTTCATTGCGCGCCCTAAATTCAGTCAAATACGTCATACTAGTGGCTAAGTACCTACCCATCTTCCACTAGATTAGATTGCCTAGTTACCCTTTTCTTTGCTTTTCTCAGCCCACCTAGGTGGACTTATAATTTTGGACTTCAAATGACTTATTAAAATAACAGTCACATATAAAAAAAACGTCTGCCAAGTGGGTGTGGCACATAGCTTCCTCGTATCCATAACCCGATTGTATAGATGATCCGATGCATAGTAGTTAATCTCAAAACATCAGAACATAAAAACAAGATAATCTGTAACATCCTTGAAAATTTCATTTAAATCGGATGGGAAATGTAGAAGTTACGGCTGTTACAAGGAATTCACGTTTGCTCATGCGCAGTCGCTTCTATCAGTCCGGGGATGATGATTTTCATTGGGGATCATCTACAACCTAATCCAAATAATTCCTGAAAATTTCATCGAAATCGAGTGGGAAATGTGGAAGTTATGGCTATTACAAGGAATTCACGTTTGCGCATGCGCAGTAGCTACTATCAATCCGAAGGTGGTGATTTTCATAGGGGATCATTTAAATACTAATCTGTATCATTCCTGAAAATTTCATCGAAATCGGATGGGAAATGTAGAAGTTATGGCCGTTACAAGGAATTCACGTTTGCGCATGCGCAGTCGCTTGTATCAGTCCGAGGATGATGATTTTCATAGGGTACCGTCTTCACACCAACCCGCACAATCCCTGAAAATTTCATAGAAATCGGACAATAACTTCGTATAGTTATGCGCGTTACAAGGAATTGATGACAGACGGACAGACAGACAGACACACAGACAGACAGACACGGAACCAAAATTGTTCAGAAAGGTCTAAAACGCAAAACGCGAGCGAAAATTTTGATTTTGGAGAACTTTTTTTTTTCGTCCTTGAAAACAAAGCTTCCGCTACCTTGGTAGACTCGGAAGCAATACGTAAAAAAGTAGAGTAAAGTGAACAAGCATCTCAGGTTGAATTTTTGTTCAACTGCCATTCCAGGCTAGAAAAAAATACGTAGAAATACTAACATGATTACAATTTACAATTATTTATCAAGTAATGTAATTAATTAATTTTATTAGTCACATAAATCGCTTACCCGATGAGGATATGCTAGATGCCAAGAGACGTTGAAGGGCTTCCCCGAAAGAAGAGTTGTTCGAATAGATCCTGTAACAGAGGTAAGAAAAGTCAGCTAAGTGGGTGTGGAAAGCTTCCTCGTATCCATAATCCCATTGTATTTATAACCCGATGCATTGCAGCTAACCTCAAAGAATCAATCTCTGAGTAGCTTGCACTACCCTCATAGAGGAAATCCCTGAAAGTCGGTTTATGTTGGTATGCTCGTTACAAGAATTTCATGACAGATAAACAGACAGACAGATAGACACGAAAACAAAATTGTTCAGGAATTTCGGAGAACTTTTTTTAAAACTTGAAAAGTGAGAACAGTGCTACTACCTTGGTAGACTCGGAAGCAAAAGTACATTACTGACTGCTTACTGAGATTTCCCGCAGCTAATGAATGAATGAAGAGAACTTTATTCCTAATAATATACATGAAATAAGTAGCAATATAGTATAAGATAAGAACATAGAGCATTAATATTATGTTAAACTTGATTACTGGAACATATCCCAAAAACCATAGGAATAAAATCCTGTGAGGAGTCGGGGGAGCCATCTGTTCGGCCTCGGGAACTACATACTAATACAATATATACTAAATGATATTCAAAATAATCCAAGCCAAGCGCTACAGCCTAATTGGCTTTAGTTTAAGATTGGCAAATGAGAGCCAACAAAGGCAAAAAAGGCAATATATACAAAACACAAAATATCGACAGGTGAATATCCATTTTCAAACGGAAAACCCAGGAAACCCCAAAAACAAACGATCATCATGCATGGTAAACACTAGCCATCACACGTCTGCTACCCTCAGAACCTATTCCTATTAACCATGAAAAAATGTTTCTTATACTGCGAACGAGATAGTAATTCAGAGGGTGACTTCATATCATCTGGAATCGATCTAAGGATGTATGGCATAGTGAAATATATATGCTTAGACGTACACCGTGGACGAGTTTTCAGGACGTGTTTTAGGCCTAGCGCACACCTGAGACTGTTGGTAGACAGTTCTGTCGATGTCTGACGGTAGAGCGCACACCAATACGACTAAACAGTTTTGTCCTGGTAACTCCTGCACACTTGCACGTCGACTGTTGTGAAGAGGCGAATTTTTTATAGGCCTCTAGACGTTAATATAATTTTGTGGCCTTATCACGAGGTGGTGCTGCGTTCTACATAATTTTGTATGCAAAATTTCTACGATACTGTTTATGAATGTCTACTGCCTACTGTTTGTTATGAGCAATTGGAAAACAGTGGTACATAATATGTACCATATTATGTTGGACAATATTTCGAGCGTCGAGTGGCACAAGTGACTAAGTGACAAAAACCAATTTTACGGCAGAGCGTTTTAAAGATTCTGCACTTCTCTTTTTTGAGTTGGCTGGCAGAAGTGACCAAGTGCGCTGCACTCCCGAAATTCACGGTATTGGTCTGGTTTAAGAGTTTATTCCTCTTCATTTCACCTCATAAGTGGACCAAATTATGATCATAAACGTACGTGAAGTAGGTACCTCAGGTACCTTTGGGTAACCCTCATATTCCAGAAAAGCATTGATAATCAAACACAATTCGTAGGTATCACGAAAATAAGGAAAACGGCTTCAGTTTTTGTAACATTGTTCAAATGAGATTCATTTGTGTTGACTTAATTCTGAATGTGTTCAAATTTTGAACACAAGTAAAATAAAAATTGCAAACTTGCTGGTTTTTATTGATTATACCTTGTAAGTTACTCAAGGGTAATTAGAGGGGAAATGAATTTTATGAAATTTATTTAGCCAGCTCGATGAACCGATATCAACTGGTTAGAGGGAAGAAATGTGATTAAAAATCCGTTCCGAAACCGTAAATTAACTGAAGTCAAGACAATTTTAGAGTGGTAATTATTTAATTACTGACAGTCCACATTATCTATTATGATTCTAGCGGCAATATTTCAGTTTTTCAATTCCCTAGGGCCGTGCACTAGTAAATGTCTAAAATGCTCTAAAATTTCAAAGTTAGGTACAACTTTTCAAGTTTTTGCGCCTTCAAAATCGTGTAATACTGACCCGGAACGAGGACCGAACTGCGACCGACTGAGACCCCCTTAAGGATCCTCGTTCCGGGTTAGTATTCAGCCAAATCAAAGGAGCAATTACATAAAAAGTTGTACTTGAATTTGAAATTTTAAAGGATTTTAGAAATTCATTAGTGCACATACCTAGGGAATGGAAAAACTGAAATATTGCCGCTGGAATCATCAAAATCGAAAAATAATTGCCAGATAAAAATGTGAAAAACCGTTAATTCAGTTATGTTTTTCCCATAAAATGTAGCTTAACTTGAAATTTTCAAGGGTTTTAGAAATTCATTAGTGCTCGGACGGGAATTGAGAAACTGAAATATTGCCGCTGGAATCGAACAATAATTGCCAAAGAAAAATGGGAAAAACATGGGAAAAAATCCATTAAAATTTCCAATTTAAGTACAACTTTTTGCCCCTTCGATTTGGCTAAATACTAAAAACTAACGGCGACCGACTGATACCCCTTAACGTTAGCCCACACTTTCAAAGTTGGCCTTGCTTCTACTGGCTCCATCAATAACTCTGCACCTTCATCCATACCTACTTAAAAAACCATACCTTGTTACAAGAAAAAAAACTACACCTTGTACAAAACTCCTCGGTATGAGTACCTAGGTACACCTTGTATGCGGTCTGGAGTGGACTGCGGAACAGTGTCGATCTCGAAAGTTTGTTGTAGATGTTCGCTCGTTTGGAAAACCCCATAAGTTTCTGTACTGCACTAATCCCTCCTAGACAGTAGGTCAACAAAAATGTTCTCGGGCGTCGAGCTCGCCCGCCAACATTTCTGTCGTCTACCTGTCTTGTTCGTAAGTGAGCGCACCTCCCATTCAAGTAAAAGACCTCGACTGGCTCTCGACAATCCTCGAGAACTGTCTAACGACAAATAGTCTCTAGTGTGCGCTACATCTTACAGCTTGCGAAGTAAATCGAATAGAATATGGATTAGGGCTTGGATATATGAAAAAGTCGGGGTCTTTATGGTAGAAAGAGAGAGAGGCTTTTATGTACAGTTGTTGAATTGTAAATACTCGGGTAATATTGAAGAGCTCATCAGTGGGGAATCTACGACGCTTTTTTGCAATTACTTTTAAGATCGATTTTGGACTAATAACAAATGAAGAAGCACCCCCCCCCCCCCCACACATTAGTAATCCAAAGCTAATAACGCTCTGTATCAACGCCTTGTAAATTAGTGTAAGTGTTTATTTTGTCAACACTACTTCTTAATTTGTAAAATACGTAGATACATTTAAGAAGCTTATTGACAATCGAAGACACATGCACATCCCATCTAATTCTATTGATAGGTACATAATAATTCATAGGTAGGTCAGTTTAATGTAGATGTACCATGTACTTGGTGATTGAAATATTAATCGTTGGATTGTGCCCCCAAATTGTGTGGGTGTGAATTCTTGAGCTTAACACACCCATAAAATAATAATATTCAATCATAAATATAAACCTAAACATACAATACCAGTCCGGTCGCTTCCCTCGTTCATTCAACTGGGTGTAAAGACCACAGGATTTGCTCAGGCGAGTGGTTATAAATTTCCTGAGCCAATTTAATTTAGATATGCCAAGTACCAAATACACAGATGGGGTCCTTTTTCTAAGAGAACACAATGCAAAAATTCTCATCTCAATCGGTCCAGCCGTTTAAAAGTTGCATAAAATTGCTCACCATGTTCCTAAATAGCCTCCTTACAAACATACTGTATTAACGTACCAAAATGAGTGAATATTGGTAAATCCGTTTGACAGTAACCGATTTCAGGCACAATAATTGAAAGTCAAAATGACTAGTGTATTTATATAAATTTAATAAAACAAAATTTATACGAGTGATGTTGTTATGAATACTTTTATTTATTTCTTCAGCTGTTTCTCTCGAACGATCTTAACTAAATTGTACTTATAGCAAAAAAATAAATAAATCATGACTATTAATTAAGGAATTGAGAATTAATTATGAGACGTCAATGTTTTTCTTAACTGCACTTCCAGAGGCTATTTACAGTGTGGGAGCATTAATTCTGAAGCCTTTCCCGGATTGTGCTCCGGATAGTGTTGCTCACTATAGCATCAGTTAGTTCTAGCAGTAAGTGGTTGAATATTTTCAATCCCAATTAATCCAACGTCGCTTTGGTTAAAATAGTTATGGGTTAGTATATCTACCTAATTGGTCTTGTTGAATGTCTGTTTCTTGCCAAATTTTGTGTAGTAGGTTTCTATTTCTTCACGTATTAAATGCGTTCTACAGTGAGAAACCTGTCTGAAGGCTCTGAGGAACTACAGATTTCCATCAGTGCTGGATTAGACGAGAAGCTGACTCAATAATCGGGAAGCGCTAGGCCGTCACCAGAGACATCGGAATCCACACCGGCTCAGCTTGCGCAACTCATTATCAAATCTCCGATGAGTTACCTCCAGCTCCCGCCCACTATCATCTGAGATGGGGGAGTCGGCAGTCAAGCTTGGAAAACCGGTCGTGGTGCTTTTGAAGCAGTTGGACGGCAAGCCAAGAATCCGAGGTTGCCGTGCAATACTCAACAATCTCCACAAAACAATTTCCAATACTTGTTTAATTTGTATTGGATGGAAGTATATAGAATGAGACAGTGCCAGTGGTGATTATGTCCGTCATATTGCACACTCATCATAGGTAATTGTAGGTAGGGATTCAACTTTTGGTTTATTATTTTGAATTATGAAGTTTCGAAATCGAACAAGAAAATATTGAAACGCCTTCAAAATTTTATGGTTTACTTTTCAAGATATGTAGAATACATGTAGGTCTATATGTAGCCCTTAGGAAGTAACATGGACCTTTCAATCACTACAATTTGATTCTCTAACTACTTAATTTGTATCGGGAATCTTCTAGTATGCCCCTGAACATTCTACATGTGATGGAGATGGAATAACACAGAACGAACCAGGCAGTATGTTTTACCTAATTAGATCTTGAATTTATTGATTTATATTAAGATATCCGTCTTAAATAGTGACACCACTAGCTGCTCGTAGAAAACCCTCGAGGAAAGTTTTAGAACAACCTATTGGTGAAGGGGGGGGGGGGGGGGAGAACTCTTTGAAGAGGCCTCTCAGGTCGTTGAAGTTGTTTGAACGAGTCCATACCGAGCACATAAATATCGTCTGTTCAACAATTCAGTGCGAAGGGAAGTATGCTGATTTGGGTTTTAACGAAAGATGTTAAAAACGTGTTAAACTTTTCTTAAAACGTGTTTGTTTCCTCTGTAAATCCCACGTCTGCATATCATGGAGAAAGAGATAATATGACGAGGCTCTAGTAGACATTACAGACATTAGCAGAATGTAATGAGGGCATGACGGTGCTGTATCGCCGCAAGTTCCGCAACGAATTGGTTTCATGTTCGAAATTTGTGTACATATGAGTACGATGAAGGAGCGAACATAATGTGTACATCTCCCGGAGGTCTGAATTAGATGATTCAACTTGCAAAGCTGGGATCAGCTCACCTTATGCATCAGCTCTCACGGGGGTCCGCACTTCGAAAATGAAAATCCGAGTCCAAATTATGTTCTACTCCGCTGGAGGGTCATTTGTACAGAACCATTTTACTGCATCGATGAACGAACGGCGGGACTGGAAATGATTCTGAGGAAAAGTGTGACAAATCTATTGCGAACCGTTTCCTAGAGTGCTCGACCTTTTCAGGAAAAAATCATTGTTTCAGCTACGACTAGCTTAAGGCAGAACCGTTGCCTACTGAAGGTTGAGAGCAGCCAGAGGAACACGGTCGGCCTGTTTTTGTTTAATTTTGTGACTCCTCCGACTTGAGGTGAAAAGAGCCAAAACAGGTGTAACAATACAGCAACCCACACCGTCCATTTTGAATAAGTAATAATTATTTAAAAATACGATTGGGCGCGTATTCCTTCGACAAGACGGACCGATGTAACCAGTTCATTACTGGAGAAAAGTCCCATTCATGCAGCATAAGTGAATAAGCAAATTCTCAAAGAACAGAACTTTCCATTCCTGATAAAATTCTGTACTCTTATTATACACAGAGTTTTGAGTCGATTCTTTGTACTAAGAATCACTAGAATCTGATTTTTTCCCCCGAAAAGTTGACCCAAAAAATCATGTTTTCTTTTGTTATTAACCCTAATTGGACCAGGGTAACCCTAGTGTCACCGAAAACATATCAGGAATTCCACAGGTGTCACCGTAGTAACCAAAATTAAATTGCATTTTTAAATTTAAGGGAAGTAGAATTTATTGTGAGCTATTGGAAGTCTTAAAATAGAGTTAAGATAAAAATTTCCAAAGAAATTGATGAATGAATATTTCACAACATCATTTTGCTTCTATAAAATTACTCTATAAGTTACTCTATAAAATTACTCGCATTTCATTAAATGATAATTTTTGTCCATTGGTGCTCGTTTACATCATACCTACATGTAATCAACACATAGAAAAATACAAAACATTAACTTGGCACATGACGTTCTAGAATCCGTACGATCGATTCGGCTCAATTTAAGCTTCAATTACTAAACTAATATTTCTGAAAAGTTGAGCTCCTCGATTGTGCGATTGAGCGGTAATAAAAATTGTCGGGAAATTAGGAATATGAACAAAACATACCTTTGGGCATTCCACATGGTCCTTTTGTTCGACTGTTGTCAAGGAAGTCGAGATCGTATTTCCTAGCTGGTGGAAACGTCAGAGCAACGTGAGCCCATCCTCTTTCCACAGCTACCAGCAGCAGCATAAGAGCTGCCGCTCCCCTCATGGCCGCCTAAAAAAAGAAAAATAGCTTATTAAACAAATTGAATGAATAAATTGACAATTTGTACGTTGCTGAAATAGTTGACGGGTCTTAAATTGGGAATAAACGTGGACATTTTTTTTCTTCCAAATCAATAAAAAATAAAAAAAAAATAGATAAGCAAATAAAAAATAAATAAGCAAATAAATAATAGGTAAATAGATAAGCTTTTGAATAAGGCAGTGAACAGTTTTTTCCCTTCTGGTCATTTTCTTGTTATGTTTCGAGTGATTCGGTATCAACACGAGATAATACGTGGCGTCACACGGTGGTCCATTCTACAATGTCGCTGACACACTGATTAGAGATAGTTTTGGTTTTCGCTATTCAATTAGTTTATAACAAATGGATGTGTTTTCAGTGCGAAATGTATATCAAAGGTGCAGCAAGAGTCATTGTGCACATTTGAACATTTAACATTTCAACGATTATATTGATTTCACGATTTTTAAAGGAAACTTTGCGATGAACCCGAATAAAGGTGAATAGTAGATGAATATAGATGTACCAATGGATTCTAGACATTAGGCGAAATTTTTAATGAAGAACCTCTTAATCGTTTTTCAGTCGTTTTTAAACTTAATTTATGGGATTGGACTACAGCACCAGCCCCAATAAGTTTGAATTCATTCTTTCCTGTAATAATTCTTCAATTTCCACGTTGGACTAATTTACTAAAATTGGTTTAAAAGTGGAGAAAATTAAGAACTAAAAAATTAGGAATAAACACTGTTCAAAAAAATGCCCTAGGTTGGGTTGTGCGAAATCCGTCACGGTTTAATTGCCTGATATATAAGTCAGCTTAAACATATTTTTAACATTGCAAGTGATTTTGCACACTTTTCTCCAATCTTCTTCACCCAATTTCTATTATGTCCAACCAGAGCTAAACGAAAGTAAAACGCTGCAAATTATTACACAAAGGTTTATTATTTTTCTATAGATCACTCGTCTGCAAAGCCACCAACCATCCAACATGAAGAAAAACATCGATCGTATTTCGGTCAGCTATAATTTGAACGGAGATTAGGCCTCTTTAGCGATTCACACTCGTGTTTCTGATTTATCGTACGTCCAAATCTTAAATTCTCGTAGAGAGCGAACGGTTTGTCCTACAGAGCTCCGGGTGGTCTCAAAAATTTTTTTAAATTCTATAGAATCTTAAATTGAAGGAAAAACAATACCTTTATATCGAAATTTTTTGAGTTAGGGCGATTTCAAAATTCATTTTGGAACCCTTAGAAGTGACCTACGTCAACCAAAATCTTCGGGGCACAACTAGACCCCAAACGGAGCCTAAATACCAAATTTCATCAAAATCGGCCAATGCTAAGTGGCAAAAGTGCCGCGTACGGCGGACGGTCGGCCAAATTTTTATTCGATTTTTAGGACGTCCCACAGTAAGACTTGGGCGTCCTTATGCGATCGATCTGGGGTGAAGTTGGACAACACTCAACAGAAAAAAAAATAACCACACAGTAATCCGTTTTAGACCATTCTGAATCCAAATCCGCGAAAAAAACCATAGGTGTATGTCTGTGTGTGTGTGTGTGTGTGTATGTGTGTGTGTGTGTGTGTGTGTGTGTGACAAAATCTTGTGTCGTCTGCACAGCCCTTAGTTCTCAACCGATTTTCCTGGTTCTTTTTTTGTTCGACGCGGAAAACTATCTAGTTGTGCACTACGGCGTCGGAGTTTTGAATTTTGCTTTTTAAGGGGGGAAAGGGGGGGTTAATGCTTAAAAAACGTGCGTTTGCGGGGGTAATCTTGTAAAATCTGCCCAAGCCTCAATTTCCAACCGATTTGCGTGTTTCTTTTTTTGTTTGACTCAAATAACTTCCGAGTAGTACATGATTTTACCAGAGTACCAAAATTTGCAAGGGGAGGGGATGGGTGGGGGTATAATATTCACAAAATATCCGATTTTTCAATATTTCGGTTCCTTTACTGCTTACTAATTGTACCCAACCTTTGAAATTGAGGAAAAATTCTCATTATACCCCAGGATTTTCATGAATTATTCTCTGTAACACCATGGAACTAATAGTGGTGCCACCATTAGTTTTATGGTGCCAGGGCACCATAAACCGCATAAATCGTGGTTTTTTTTTTTGTGTTTCACCTTGAATACGGATGTGAACCTCGATGGACCGCCTACTAAAACTAATAGATGAAAGTTCAATGTTACAACGTATTTCCGCTTTGGTGCCAGACTGGCACCATTGGTGGAGGGGGGGGGGGTGAACTCGAAATCGCATATTGGGTATCGAAGATCATGGATTTTAAAATGCTCTTCAGATTCGAGGCTCCCATGCCGCTAGAAATGTTATGGTGGATAAAGGTGAGAGGGGGGGGGGTCAGTATTTCTTGCCTAAAGTAATAAATAAATTACATCGAGTGAAACAGTTTTATCGCTTACCAACTGGTTTAACTGATCTAATACTTATCCAATGGGACGTCCCCTGGAATGCATGCATTACTAAACAATATGTTTGGATTCTACGTACCTTGAATCGTAAACCATCAAATTTTGAGGGGGTGTTAAATTTTTTTTCTTGGTCGATTCCAAAGGTTCATTATTGAAAATAATAAATCAAAATTAAATGAATAAAAGTACATTACCTACTCATTCCGGGGTGGAACTTTGATGGAAACCGAACGCAGCTCAATGTAAATTTCTCCTCGTCACTTTTCCCCACGAACTTGAAAACCTAAACCGAGAGATCTTTTGACTTAGTTTGACGTAACCTTCATAATTAACATAGCAATGGCCTCGAGGAGACAACGAACCCCGCCCCTGGAGAAAGGACTGTGGGAATCTATTCAGATCTCTAGCGTATTTGGCCGATTATACGAATACTCTGAGCCTGTGAGTTGAGAGACCCGAAAGCAAAACAGAATGTCTGCTACCCTCAATTATTTTATATTATTATTATTATTATTAATTTTTGTTTTTCCGCAGTTACTATAGTTTGGAGTTATTTTTGGTGTTTGAATAAAATTTACTAATAAACTCTATTATAAAAATCGAAAAAAAGAAAAATTATTAGGAGCTTTTGAAAAAAATACGGGTGTACTTAGTGACGTTGGTTTCAACAGCTTCTCAATTGAATACGGTTGCAGGGATCACTGAAATAAGTTGTCACTTGCCCAAATAACTAAACACTGTAATTTATTACACTGATAATTTTAGGATTAATAATCAAGTCCTTGCTAAATCGTCCCAATAACATAGGAGTAATATACCTCTGAAAAAGGTGCAAACGATGAATTTGTACCTACTCGTACTTACCAACATTTTTTGAACATTGGGACATAATGTGCTCATTTTATGGACCAAAAATTATTGCTGCCTAGTAATAATTATAGACGGCACGAGCGAGTAGGCCGTTATGGTAACCGGTAGGCAGCTGAGCTCAGTTCAAACATGGTACCACATTATCTGCATTATTCAATATTATTGCCAATTTCTCATGCCTTTTTGAGGCTCATTAAAGTCAGCCAAGTGTCTTTTATTGCGTGCTAGCTATCAGCTTTCCAGGAGTGGGAATTTACAGCTTTCAGAGATGACCAAGAATTGTTATTAGGTACATAGTTACGTAATTATGCGTAATCAAATAAATCGATAAATTGATAAAAATGTGTTCTTCAAACTCAAAACTCCCCATCGCATTTTGCATTTCTGAGCACTTCAGCTCAGACAGACCGTCGGACTGTCTGCTTAAGGTCAAACTGGAGAAAGTCTGGGAATTCAGGATTTTGTTTCCGCGCCTGAAGAAGACAAAATCTCCGCTTGCTGCGAACGTAATTTTTCTTGAATTTTTTAACGATTTTCTTCATTTAATTGGTATGAAAATGTCCATTACGGATGCCGCTGTTGTTGGGGTCGGATCCTCAAAAGCATCGAATACCAGACTAACTTTATCATTGATTTTTGAGCTTTCAGTTCCTCCAATTAATGAAGACAAACGGGCAGTTTGAAAAGTCACATGAATAAAAGTGGGAACGTATAACACAAGCATCGATGTTTGGGAGGGTGAGGGGGCTCAGAAATGAAAGTACTGTCTCATCATGCGGTTCTGAAGAGTATATAACCACAATTTTGAACATTCAGCGAGTTTAAGGAAATATATTTAATAATGAGGAATCAGCTTGAGGTCGTTAGAACTTAATATCCCCAAAGTTGCGGGATCAAAAATAAAAATTGAATAAATAAATGCTGAAAAGAATAGTTAAAGCCAGAATGTTTGGACAATCGTTAGGAGTATTTCATAGTTATTAACTTGTTTCAATTATTGAAGTAGGGGGCGTCCGCGACGCCAGGAATGACAGTCGGACGAAAATCCAACCTGAAATGGTTGTTTACTCTACTTTACAATCATAAGGAGTGAAATGTTCAAAATTCAAGGTCAAAAATGATATATTTTGAGAGTGAATTGCTGATATTGTAAACAAAAATTTGCAAAAATAGGAAATTTTTATAATTTGAAAAAAAAAATTAATTGCAACGATTGTCAGAAATTTTTTTTGATTAGCTCATTTTGCATGAATGGATCCAGCTATCAACCATTTTTCTGTTTATGATCAGTTTTATTATAATGTTCCACGCGAGGAACTCGTAAAATATTCAG
Source organism: Apolygus lucorum (assembly GCA_009739505.2). Classification (NCBI taxonomy): domain Eukaryota; kingdom Metazoa; phylum Arthropoda; class Insecta; order Hemiptera; family Miridae; genus Apolygus; species Apolygus lucorum. The sequence continues at coordinate 45,072,313 of CM019167.2, read as the reverse complement.
AGTAAGTTTATGAGAGACATCAGTTAGGGATTGGGAGTGTAAATATTTTTGGGTTACTTCACATGCGTTTTTGGATCTTCGATAGGAAATCATATCGGAAGTGTTTCTTAATCCTTCCGTATCGGATATCTCCTGGCTGTCCTCATTTAAATATAGGGCGTAAAAGTAGAGACAAACACCGTCTGGCCGACAACTACCCACGTGACTCAGGTTGGGAGCGGGTGACCATTAGAAGATATCGGAATGGAGAGAGATGTGCCCATCCGGCACTGATCCCAGTTTCACCTGCTGCCTCCACTTTCTCCCGACATACTTTACCCTCCCTATCAATTCACCCTCTCCACTAATTCATATACGAAAGGATTACGACACCGCCGAGTGCCTACCATTGTTTTACAGTCTCTTTTCTTCGTGACCAGGCAAGGAGACTGATGAGGATCTTCAATGTTATCAAGTCTTAGTGTTATATCGATTGTAACTGTGACACCAATCTAGAGACCATGGAGTCTTACCACATCTGTTATTACCTGACGGTCGATCGTAATTCAATGTAATTAGAGAGACCAGATTATTGATAGAGGAAAACGTGTATAATCGTGCTTTACATACATTTCTTCAACATACTTCCGTTTCACGGAGTCGGAGGAACATGGATATCGTCGCCAATATTGCACCGCTCACCTTATTTCAAACAAATTTGTAGGAAAACCTAAATTTTGAACACATCGGGCAACACCAAATGCTTGAAATAACAACAAATGAATGTTAATATTCTCCCTTCCGGGCGGAAGGGCAAATGTTACCAATCAAAATGAACCTCGGCAGCCGTCACGTTCTGCCAGTACGCGCAAAGGGGAACGCCATTCAATACGTTCCCGATTTCTGTTATTCTTTATCAACAATGTGTCGTCATTCGCCTGTGTCTGTTGAAAACATCGAAGTTTATTAGATAACACAGGAACTCATATTTCCAATGAAGCAACTTTTCATTTCAACATCCGACTCCGGTTGGAAAAAAAAAAAAATGCATCAAGTATGCGCCACCGCACCGCGCACAGAACGTGAATGCCGTTGTAAGCTTCTCACGTTCCTCACATCCTGTGACGGAAACTAAACTTTACCTACCACCTTTACCTCTACTGTAGTGGTAGGCACAAGTTGGTAAAACCGTGTAAGGAGAGGATGCTATTAGTAATAGAGAGATAGTAGATAGTAATAGAGAGATAGTATTAGAGGCTATTAATAATTGATTAATTAGGTGACGACACAATTATTTTTAGTAATCGTGGACTGATTTTCGGTTTTCGTGTTTCTGTAGCAGAAGCGAGTCTTCATTTTTCAAGGTTAAAACAAAAAATGTTCTCCAAAATCAAAAGGCACGTACCTACTGAACAATTTTGGTTTCGTTTGTGTGTGTGTTTTGTTCGTTTTGGTTCTGTCTGTATGTGTGTCTGTCCTATCATAGAATCCTTGTAACGAGCATAAATGAACCCGTTTTTTTGAAAAGGGATTATGTGTCATTTGTGAAACTTTCGGGGAAACGCAAAAAATTGTCCCAAGTCGTCAAAACAGTCAAAACATCCCATTTTTTGAAATACTCCAATACAGCTAAATACTCTACAATCCTCCAGAATTTTTCAGATTTTTTCAGCAAGGGGAAGTGTATCAAATTGCAATTTGAAATGCTCTTACATACCCCCTTAAAAATAATCGATTTTTCAGGACTGAAATCATTTAAATAAAGCTTTATTTATTGAATGAAACATATTTTGACGAAAACATGTACATAAAACATCATAACATAAAAGATTTACATGATCAGTTTATTATTTGGCCAACATGAAATGTTAAAAATGTTCTTCAGGAATGTAATTCTTCAACCTCTCTAGGTCAGCTAACTTGAATGGGTTGATTGGAGTCCGGCAATTCACAGAATGGATTTTTGAGCATTGCTGCAGGTCATAACAATTTTGGGGAGGATTTTTGAGGTGAATGATGTGTAGCCGATCTATTAAGCGCAATTTTCTTTTGATGATAGCGAAATCACTATAGCACGGGAGAAATCTATGCCCCTCACATGGAAAAATTGTTCGTTTTTGTCGAATTTTGCTTCCGAGTCTACCAAGGTAGCGGAATGCTTGTTTTCACTTTTCAAGATTGAAAAAAATGTACTCCAAAATCAAAATTTCCACTCGCGGTTTACGTTTGAGACCTTCCTGAACAATTTTGGTTCCGTGTTTGTGTGTCTGTCTGTCATGAAATCCTTGCCACAGCCATAACTTCTACATTTCTCATCCGATTTAACTTAACGTAACTAGAGAGTAACTACTATGCATGAGGAAGCTACGTGCCACACCACTTGGAATTGTTGTCTTAGTTAGGGCGAGGTGGAGATTCAAAAGGAAGTAAATACGATTTATTATTTGCAATAACAAAGGAATCGATCAAGAAACAAAACTTAACCCTGTTTTATCGGTTACAGTTATCCTTTCCTTCTATGAAATTTACGTACTATATCGATGTAGTTGTTTACAATAGTTAGGTTGGAAAATGGAAAAGTACTTCATAATACGAGGAGGAAACTCAATCTGACGAACATCCATAAAATGTTGAACGATTTGACCAACCATGACGTATTACGTGAGGAAAATATGTCTCTTCAACTTACGTTAAGTACGTGCATATGTAGGGCAAGGTGGAGGAATAAGAAAATCACTGAATTTAAAATATTCACCAAAGCTTTCAAGTTTTGGAAACTACGCACAGAGATGCTTAAGACCCAATGAGAACATTTAGGGCGGTAAAGGAAACTAATCTCTTCTCTGTGACAACCCAGGTAACCTATGAAAACCATTCATCTCAAGTAACGGTTAGATTAGTCTCTTATCTTCTTCAAATAATTTGTTCCATGATTTGTTGTTTATATCAGTAATTTGTTATTTATTTTACGAGGTACCTCATTCACCTCAGCTGGGTAATGATGGACAGCCCGCCTCCCATTATCAACGGTTTGCCCTTTACTACCCCAGATATCATAAGAACGTTGATCACACTTCCATGATACGGCGAATAAGAGTCAGATTTTCAAATCGTCATTACCGAAGCTAGAAAATCTTGGAGAGAATCAAAGATATTAAGATAGATAATGTTTCTTCATATCTCAAAATCTAGGAGCTAGGAAATATGACGTATTCAGAATAATAATATGTCTCCGCAGAATTCTTTTGGGACTCTCTTGGCTTCGCCAATGACGATTTGAAAAGTTGTCTCTTATTCATCATTGTGAGAACTAGGCCGCTTGTGAATATTTCAATTTTGGTTTATTATTTTCAAAAATCAACCTTTGGAATTTGTGAGTAAAAATTTTTAACCCCCCCCCCCCCCCTCAAAATTTGTTGGTTTACGTTTCAAGGTAGGTAAAATCCGAAAATCGAATAAAAATTTTTCCGTCCGTCGGCCGTACGCAGCACTTTCCCCAGTTAGCATTGACCGATTTGATGAAATTTGGTATGTGGGCTCCATTTGGAGTCTAGTTGTCCCCCGAAGCTTTTGGTTGATGTAGGTCACTTCTAAGGGTTCAAAAATGAATTTTGAAATTTTGAGAACGCCTTAACTCAACAAATTTTTATTTAAAGGTGTTGTTTTCCCATCAATTTAAGATAGTATTGCATTTTTAGAGAACACGCGGAGCCCTGTAGGACCCACCGTTCGCTCCCTTGAGAACTTATGGGCTGGACGTACGATAAATCAGAAACACGAGTGTGAATCGCAAAAGAGGCCTAATCTCCGTTCAAATTTTAGGTGACCAAAATGCGATCAATGTTTTTCTTCATGTTGGTTGGTGGTAACAATGGCAAAGCCGTGTTCTTTGCAAACGAGTGATCTATATAGAAAAATAATAAACCTTTGTGTAATAATTTGCAGCGTTTTTTCTCCATCCTGAACCGTGCTATGGGTTTGAAAAAATGGGTGTTAATTGTTTATCACACCAGTAAATTTTAAAAAATTTGACAATCCTGAGAAGTCAAAGGTTTGTGTAAAAATGGTGTGTCGTCTCTTGTTACCTAATTTCACGATACTATGACTTATTATACAGTTGTCATGCACGTCGACTGGACGGCAACTTATTACTCTTATCGTCAACATTCAATATTTTCCCAGATTGGAATGTTGTTCAGACCAAGCTTCTGTTTCCAAAACAACGTATTTAGGAAGGGTCTGCAGGTTCCGAAGACTCCTGCACGAGTTTCAGCAACCTGATTGATTATTGTCGTTTTATTTCCGGAAACCAGGAAATTACGTAAAGGTCACAACAACGTCGCCAATGGTACTATTGGAGTCAAGGTCGCACCTCCGAGTTTTCTCCTCATTAAAAGGAAATCAATGGTTTTTCTCATTGACTGTTTTCCCAGTAGTCAGCGTTCCTTGGGAAAAAAAAAACTTGGCACAGTTTGAATATCGTTGGCGGGCATTCCTTACTAACCGGCGGGTATTCTGTGTTGAGTAATTGCTTCCGCGAGCTGGTTAGCGTGAACGCCGAGTATTGTCACTGCTCCCTCAATGTCAGATGGAAGTCATAATAAGTTGGAATAGTTGAGTTATGATTGCTCCAAGGACGACGGTTTTTTAGAAGAGGTAAAGAAACAAGATGCAGTGCGCATTTATCAAGTAATGACGAACCTAGGTTGGTTTGAAAATTATTACAAACAGTGTTATTTTGTTTTATAATTTCTTAGGATATCTTCTCACTTCCTTCGCTCAACCGTATGTTAACCATAGCTCACATTATTATTTTTATTTTATTATTTTAGTTGGTATAAACAGTTTCACAGATCCCTCGTCTTTGGCAACAATTTTGGCCTCATTGAAGTTGAAATCTCGCCGTTGAAACACCCAAAAAGTCCAACCTCAAGACTTAGAGACTGGATAAACGTTCATCAGTTCACTCAGCAAAACAAGTAAAGCGATGTCGTTGTTTTACATTTTGAAGTTTAACGGTTTTTTTCTTTCCAAATAGGTAAAACCATTCTAGATGATCATCGTTTCTAGAAACAATTTATTTGGACCGAAAGTGGTAAAAGGCAAACAGGGCCACTTTTTTAACAATTTTACTTAAAAACTCGAGATAAACTTTGAATAATATAAATTCAGAAAGGGACTAAGCTCAATAAAAAGCAAATATTCCTGAAAAAACAGCCGATTGGGTTTAGAACGCAGCTTCCTCATATCCATAACCCGATTGTAAAGATGATCCCGTTCGGTAGTTGATAATCTCAGAACTTCGATCTTCAAGACTTACCACGACCTTAATCCAAAATTGATTATCACACGTCGATGACATTTATAGGGAACAATTCGGAGTCTCAATGAGGGGTGCGCCTGATTTTTTTCAACATTTTTAGTCGAAAGTAGTCCTTATCCTGAGATTTTTGACACCAGCCGTTCTCTTTTTGGATGCGTAGATCTTTTTCTATGATTTTTCAAAGTTTCGAATGTTAATGACGTCACGCGCCCCTCCCTTCTGGACGGGACCCCAGCCCACTTTGACGTCATAAACATTCGAAACTTTGAAAAACCATAGAAAAAGATCTTCTTACACTAGAAAGTTGCGGTTGGTGTCAAAATTCTCAGAATGAGGTCTAGTTTAGATTAAAAATAACAATAAACAGTTTTTCCGACCCAGGCGCACACCCCATTATAAAACTTGTGAAAATCCCATCGAAATCGAATGGAAAATGGAGAAATTATGGTTGTTAGTAGGATTAGCGCAGAGGCTGCGATCAATCGGGGGCGATGAACATCATGAAAGTTCTTCCTGAACCAAAATTGTTCAGGTAGGTCTAAAACGTAAAACGGGGATTTTTTGAATTCGGAGGACATTTCTTTTATACTTGAAAAGTGAAAACAATACTTCTGCTACCTTGGTAGACTCGAAAGCAATAGTAAGAATCTGCACAATATCTGAATATTATTGGAAAATGTAGAAGTTATGGCTGTTACGAGGATTTAACGTTTGCGCATGAGCACAAAATACTTTCAATTTGAGCAAAAAACACTTTCAATTTGGTGGTGATGATATTCATAGTGGACCATCTACACGCCAACCCACAGAATTCCTGAAAATTTCATCGAGGTCAGTTGGGAAATGTAGAAGTTATGGCTGTGGCAAGGATTGTACGTTTGCGCATGCGCAGCAGGAGTCCGGGGGTAATGATTTTCATAGGAAACCATCTACACGCCAACCTGCACAATCCCTGAAAATTTCATCGAAATCGGATGAGAACTGTAGTAGTTATGGCTGTGGCAATGAAATCATTACAGACACACAGACAGACAGGGAACCAAAATTGTTCAGGAAGGTCTGAAACGTAAACCGCGAGTGCAAATTTTGATTTTGGAGAAATTGTTTTTTCAACCTTGAAAAGTGAAGACAAAGCTTCCGCTACCTTGGTAGACTCGGAAGCAATAATGAATATTGAATATGAAATACGATAAGATAGGTCAGTACAGTAGGTACAACCATTTCAGAATAAAACAAAACATCAAAATTCATGATAGGTATTCGAAATAAACCTAATATCTCTATCAAATTGGCGATGTATAAGAATTCTACACTGGAAAGTACGTGTTCACTAAAAGGGTGCTACCACCACTCCAAATTGAAAACCCGTATAAGTTTTGTGGACTCATGTAAGAGTCAGTTTTTATTATGCTTACTGTACAACAGTATGATAATCGTGGATGAATAGAGGGGGGAAGTTCACTCAGAGCTGAGGATTTTTATAGTTGAGCGCGTGACAACACCCAATGCACATTCAAACAGTGGTAAAAAACTTCCATCAACAGAGCAATGGAAATGACGGATCTCTAGAAACCTCAATAGGCGTCTGTAAGAGAAAAAAGTTCACTTTCTTTGACTAGAACATAATGGGGAGAAAGTTGAAGAAAAATATCCGAGTTGTTGAAGTTATTTCCAGTGGATAAACCACAGTTAAGGGAGAGAAATGAAGTTCTGATTGAGATAATACAACTATGTAGTTGGATAGAGAGGTTGAAATCAATTTACCGACCAAATTAAAAAGACGGCATCGAAGTTTGAACTTTCCAAGACGAAGAGAACGGTGAGGTGCAGTGGCGCAGCGGTGCGAGCGATTCGTCAGTTGTATCAAGGACGTTGCACCTGTGATAAAGATGAAAGCATTCTCTGATTTGACTCGTGATCTCACACAGTGAAAATAACAGTTGCGCGAGTGAGTACTGAAACAACCACCCGTCACAGTTCTACCTCGAGTAATCTTCCATGTAGGAAGAGTCTATTAATGTCCATCTTTAAGATCTTGCTGGAGATCCTTGAGCGTGAGTAATTCACCTAGTGATTGGTGGAGGTTCTAGACTGAATGTCCGAATTTCAACTTCTTACTAGACATTTCTCACAACTTAACCATTTGTGTACGGAAAGGATAGTTATCAAACAACATCACAATTTGTAGAAGCGCTTCTGGACGCAGGTGGCTTTGATGTGAAGAGGGGGGGCAGCAAATTATTACCTAACGGTTTATTTCTGTATACAAAATACACTGTATTTTTTCGTTTTCTGACCATCCATCACTTAAACGGTTATATCTGCTCTTCTTGTCTATAAAATGACAGACCGGAACTCTTTGATGAGATGTGCGATCAGAACCTCAATTCTAGGTTTAATTAGATTACCTAGCAAAGTTTCGAAAAAACTACAGTTTTTACTTTTTATTAAAAAAAAAAGAAATAAATATATATGTAGGTAAGTTCATATGCTTCTGATGAATTCATGTTGAAACAAGGTTGTAGAAACAAATTCCAGAGCCTTACAGAGACCACCAAAAAATCAGGATTAGGTAATTTTTAAAATGAATGATCTCGAGGGATATGAAACATATCCCTGTTATTAATTCGTTTCTTCTTTTTATGGCGTGACCCCTCCCCTCCCCTCGCCCCTTTAAGAGAAGTTCCTTAATAATAGAAAACAAGAGTGACACAAAGTTTAGTGTGACCAATGAACCGATCTTAATGGTTTCCATAGAAGAAACGACGCCAAACCACACGATTTATGAAAATCTCATCAAAATTGGGAATTAACTTCATATAGTTTTCTCCGTAACAAGGATTTGCGGACACACAGATTGAGTAAAGGAGAGCATTTTGTTGTATCCTTGAAAAGTGAAAACAATGCTTCCGCTGTGCTACAAAGTTACAGACAGAACTTAGGAATTTATGTACGTGGTGTCACCACCCGCGCCTTGTTCGCACATACCCAAAATCCATCCAACTTCCTCTTTCTTACCACCAGGGATTGGAGGCGTTAGGTGAGCTGGGGGTCTTCTGTTTACCATTCCGTTCGAAATTTGATGGGATCATTTATGTTGACCAAATCAATTTTGACGGGTTCAAAAATCGGTATTCCAGATTTGATTTCCTTTCCATTTTTCACGAGAATGGACACAACATGGTGCTGGGACATACATAGTTAGGGTGTTGTTATAAAATGCAGTGTAGAAATGTTTACAGAAAAGGGCAAAAATCTATTTTTTTTAAACTGTAACGCACACCCAGTTTTTTTTATAAAATATTGACATGGATGACTCAAGTTTTGGTCTCTTTACCCTCATGTATCAGGTAGAAACAATGTTTCAAAATTGAAATGTTAAAAATCGCTGCTGTAGGGCCCCCCTCCCCTTCCTTTCCTTTATTTTCGGTACTTATTTCATTCTGCATGTAAAGGAACTATTGATTCGATCATTACTTAATAAGAATTAGGTACTTACTAGCTTTAAAATTTGTTTAAATTTGGTTTGGAAATTTGGAAGGAGGTTTGTACATATAAATCACAAGTGCTACCGTGGAATTTCCACATACAAGCCAGTTATTTATAATGTACTGGAGTTGGAGAGGAATAACAGGTGTTACCAGGGAGAATTTCCTTGCACAAGCAAGCTGTTTAGGTTGAGTTACTACTCAAAAGGTGTTACCAGGGTGAGCCCTGCACAAGCGATCTGATAATAACTCAAAAGGGTTGAACCGTAAACTGACCAATATAAATTTGGAGAGGTTTTAGGCTTGATAGATTAAGAGCACGAAGTTTGAGAGAGACTAGTCTGGTTCAGAGCTTCCACCTACTGACCACGACGGCTTGAGCCGTCGGCTATTTAAGAGGAGTCCCTCCACTTGATCCTTCCCTTGCCGGGGTCGAGAGAGGTCAAGTTGAGGGGTTGTTTCCCTCTGAGGAAAACCCACGTTTTGGTGTGCCACCCTGTGCCAATGACCTGATTTATTTAATAAAATTATACATGAAGTAGGGCTCCTACTGCCTATTACTGCACTGTGGCTTAGATTTCGATGTAAAAGTACCGTAAATGTTCCCATCTTTGGCCATTCTTGAAGTTAAAAAAAAAATAATATTTTGATCGAGCATACGACAAAAAATCTGAAAAGTAAAATTGAGATAGCAGAACCCCTGCTCTATCTTTGCCGATAACACGAAAAACAAATTGAGAATTCTTGAAAATTTTGGCAGAGTGCAGATGCCCCAAAGCCGTCTTGATTTTAACTTCCATTAGTTGGGTAAATTTAGTGCGTTTTAGGAAAAATTAACTACTTGTGTTAATTTAAACTCTCTTGCGGGCAAGCAGGTAATTTTTGCATCTTGTTGAAAGCTCGTTTATGGTGTGAGTAATAACTTCCTTTTGCCCCTGACAAGGTAAGTACATCTACCTTCCTGGGTTGCCCAACGTCCAATTTTACTTAATCCAAAACCTCGGAAAAAAACTTCGGTCAAATTTCTAGTAGAGTTCTCCAGTGACGGCGATGCTGAAAGAAAATTACTACCAGTGATTCATCGATTTCTAACAAGCGAGAAAAAAAAAGATGAAATGGAAAGGAACATGTCTATCAGACACAAACAACTTCTTCTTCATTGAACGGTTGATGATGAGTGCTAAACGTGTCGTTCATAAGGTAGGTAGGTACTAGATCTTGCTTTCTTTCTTATTTAACCCAGATAATTGCTGGTAATGGGGGTACAACGAGCTGGTTCAGGCAGTCCAGTGGTTTCGCCATTCGCTTGACCACCCCTCCTGTTCGCTCCATCTCTTTCATCTCTTGCCTGTCACTTTCAACACCGGCCGCTATGAGCGTTGACAGACAGGCGGATCACTCTCATCCGCGTCACGGACCTCCAAGCACCGGACGTGTGATGGGAAAATCGGGCGTCACTTAGTGATAAGAAATTATGTCGCAAGGTTCCATGTTTATTCACAAGAACATGAAATGTACAGGCACCTATTTGGATCTAAGAATTGCAGGACCCTACATGCGTCCTATAACGTTGATCAGTAAAGTATACGCCTGTCCCTATCATGGGGTATGTAGGTCAACGCAAGAAAGAATTTCATTTTATTACCCCTAAATATCAATCCGAGTAACCTACAAGTAAAATAGCGATCATAGAAAGTCCTGAACGTGAACGTTCCATGGAGAGTAGGTAATGAAAGTGAAGACGAAGGAATTTTCGATGGGTTATTGGAGAGAGCTTTTGGTGTCACGATGGCACCAGAAATGTGAGCCTGCTGACAGCTACCAGGTTTTGGTTCTTTCTATAAAGTATTTATGAAGAAAATTTCATTAGACTCTTTAAATTCAACGAATCAGCACCAGTCATACACTCACGAGTACCTTCCCAGCGTATGATGTTTCGGAACTTGGAAGTAAACCTACCGAAGAGAGGGGAGTACCGAATATTCAACGTTATACCGTCTTCATGATGTTTATGCATGCATTAAAATTATGTGTATTTTATATGAGTGAAATAAACTTGGTAGGTTAGTTGTTAGTTTGGATGATCTCCTAGGATTATCTACCCAATCATGATTTGTCTGCATGCCTTAAACACATTTCTGCAATGAGGCCGTAGAACTGAAAGCTCGAGAGACGAATACAATTCTGATAAGAAAAATCTTCCGTGTGAACTGCCAGCTGTGTACAGCTACTGGAGTCAGACTAGAGACAGCTGGGCTCCTCGCTAGATTAACTAATATCGATCCCAATATCCCGAAAATATTGAAAGACTATCGAGTGAACGTATCCTGAGGATTTAAAAATATTCAAGGTATGATGATTTACCCTTCTCGTCCAGATCAAGCTGCAGTTGGTCTGTTTCACCAACTTGGTTAGGTAATAACTGAACGAGGTTAATTTTACCCTCTTTGTCTCTTCTCCAGCAGAGTAGACCAGGGTTAAACACATCTGCCAGCGCTTATCACCCGCCATCCGATACTTCAGCGAAGCCTCCACTCACGCGGAGGTCAGAGACGCACCTCTCGAAAGGTGGGTTTTGTCCCTGACGAGACAACTACCACAAGAGGAGTCCATCGAGTAACTAGAGGCCGACCACAATATAAACCAAACTCGGAAGTGATTGTGAGTTGTCTGATTTACTCCAAGATTCCTTTCAGTTCCGGTAGGAGATGGATTTGTCGAAGCTAGGACGGAAAAATCCATGAAACGAAGTCTGCTGATTGGATGTGGCACCTTATTTGTATGAGCCAGTTCCGCGATGAGCTAGATCTCTACCTCATATCACAATACATCGATGTAGGGACCCAAAATCGGCAACAAAAATCCAATTGCTGGGTACAAGGCTTAGAAAGTACATTTATGCAGTATAAGTTAATGGTAGAATTTTCAAAGAGATTAATGGTTGTTACTTCACCAAAAAATAAAAAAATAAATAAATAAATTTATAAAAATAATAAAAATCTCTACAGTACCTAATAAAAAAAAGGTTAGGAAAATCGAAATATTAGCTACATGGGAGAGTGGTCAGCCTTGTGTGTGTTGCACATAGCACGAATTGTTAAAATCATAAAATCAACCTCTTGGCTGAAACCCTGCAAATTATTACACAAAGGTTTGTTATTTTTCTATATCACACGTCTGCAAAGAACATAGGCCTCTTTTGCGATTCACACTCGTGTTTCTGACTTATCGTAAGTCCAACTCTTAAGTTCTCATAGGGACCGAACGGTTGGTCCTACAGGGCTCCGCATGATCTCTAAAAATTCAATACTATCTTAAATTGATGGAAAAACAATACCTTTATATCGAAATTTTTTGAGCTAGGTCGTTTTCAAAATTTCAACCCTTAGAAGTTACTTACATCAACCAAAAACATCTGGGCACGACTAGATCCTAAATGGAGCCTATATACCAAATTTCATCAAAATCGGTCCATGGTAACTAAAAAAAGAAAAAGACAAAAGAAAAAAACTAAAAGTGCCGCGTACGGCGGACTGACGGAAAATTTGGTATTCGATTTTCGGATTCTACGTACCTTGAAACGTAACAAATTTTGAGGGGGTTAATATATTGTTTTTCTTGGTCGATTCCAAAGGTTCATTATTGAAAATAATAAACCAAATTTTAAAGAAACCTAAAACAAACAAAAATATCTTCTCGCCACCCCAAACACATAAACAACCCACTCGGCGATTGCATTTGTCGGCACAACGAATATACGCAGGTTTTCATTATTTATATGGATGGTATATATAATTTCTTGGCAATTTCTAATTTCTGTAATTGTAGTTATACCAAAAATTGTAATTATATCGAAGTTTGGACCACTAAGGGTTGTCCATAATTCTTGGCTGACGAACTCGCCTTTTTGTTTGTTATTATGAACATTTTGGCAAAAACTTGAAATTTTCGCGAAACAGTTACTCGAATTATCGTCCGGAGTGACACATATTGAATTATATCTTTTAAACGTTGTATATACGGGTGTCTACACTTTCGATGGGCATAACTTCAGGGTTCGATTTTTCAAAGTATTTCCAACAAAAAATGTCTCCAAGCAATTTTCTTTTAACCCACTCAAAATTCTATTTTTTTCACTTCAAAGTTTTTTTTGCGTTTTCGACCTTACGGCACTGATATGGTCATAACTTCCCTTATTTCTCCTGAAAATTCAAATCTGACTAAACCGTTAGAAAGAGCGTTAAATTATCAAGCTACTCATAGCAAAATTAAATTTTTTAGCAATAAATCAGTATCAAAAAATCAAGTCAAAAGCGAACTTGAAATTTTTTTCTGAAACTTGACTTTCTTCGACCAAAGTTTTCACTCTAAATCCCTGCCCATTTCGATGGGCGCTCTTCGGAGAAAACATGCTCAAATTGTCAGCTTTCCAACGGTTTATCAATTTTTCTGTTCAACATTCAAAAAGAAAGAGTAAATGAAGTTTGAATGTCAAAAAACGTGTGTTTTACAAGTATTTATGGTCCCCTCGATCTCGAAATGGCTTGACGATTTTGGTATAATTTTCTATGTAATTATTTACGCTGAATCCAATAGTGATACTTCCGAATGATTTCGACTGCTAGAAAGTGGATTTTTCGAAGAAAACCTTCGGTTTTCGTAAGAATACATAAAATACTTACATAAAATACGCATTATTCGTAGATATGAAAGATGTCATGAAGTAATACCTTTCTACTCAACAAAACTTCAATCAGCTAAAATTCGTTGTTTTTATTGAGTAGAAAGGTGTTACTTTATGTACGACGCGAATTTTATGTATGAAAAACGAAGATTTTCTTCGGAAAATCCACTTTCTAGCAGTCGGAATTATTCGGAAGTATCACTATTGGATTCAGCGTAAATAATTACATAGAAAATTATACCAAAATCGTCAAGCCATTTCGAGAACGAGGGGACCATAAACCGGCTTGAAACACTGGATTTGCTTGTAAAACACACGTTTTTTGACATTCAAACTTCATTTACTCTTTCTTTTTGAATGTTGAATAGAAAAATTGATAAACCGTTGGAAAGCTGACAATTTAAGCATGTTTTCTCCGAAGAGCGCCCATCGAAATGGGCAGGGATTTAGAGTGAAAACTTCGGTCGAAGAAAGTCAAGTTTCAAAAAAAAAATTTAAGTTCGCTTTTTGACTTGATTTTTTGGTACTGTTTCATTGCTAAAAAAATTTAATTTTGCTATGAGTAGCTTGATAATTTAACGCTCTTTCAAACGGTGTAGTCAGATTTGAATTTTCAGGAGAAATAAGGGAAGTTATTACCATATCAGTGCCGTAAGGTCGAAAACGCGAAAAAAACTTTAAAGTGAAAAAAACGTCTGCCAAGTGGGTGTGGCACATAGCTTCCTCGTATCCATAACCCGATTATATAGATGATCCGATGCATAGTAGTTAATCTCAAAACACCAATCTCTAAGTACCTTTCACTACCCTTATAGGGGACCATCTACACGCTACTCTGGACAATCCTAGAAAATTTCATCAAATTCGGATGAAAAATGTAAGTGAGTCACTACTCAAAAAATCCAAAAATATCTTGCCGCGGCGGGGAATCGTACCCGCGACATCACACTTGTCAAACTGACTCTCTGTACATGTGCTACGGGCACCAGACAGTAGGTGGTGTAGAATTTGAGGTTTGACGTACGCACGGCTGTGACACGGATTTTACGTTCGCGCATGCGCATCGGCTACTATAAGTCCGGGGGTGATGATTTTCAAAGGGGACCATTTACAATCTAATCCGCATAACCCCTGAGAATTTCATTGAAATCGGATGGAAAATGTAGAAGTTATGGCCGTTTCAAGGAAATTCACGTTTGCGCATGCGCAGTCGCTTCTATCAGTCCGGGGATGATGATTTTCATAAGGGACCATCTAAATACTAATCTGTAACATCTCTGAAATTTTCATTGGAATCGGATGGAAAATGTAGAATTTATGGCCGTTACAAGGAATTCACGTTTGCGCATGCGCAGTCGCTTCTATCAGTCCGGGGATGATGATTTTCATAGGGGACCGTCTACACACCAACCCGCACAATCCCTGAAAAGTTCATCGAAATCGGACAATAACTTCGTATAGTTATGCGCGTTACAAGGAAATCATGACAGACGGACAGACACACAGACAGACAGACACACAGACACACAGACACACAGACACGGAACCAAAATTGTTCAGAAAGGTCTAAAACGCAAAACGCGAGTGAAAATTTTGATTTTGGAGAACTTTTTTTTTTCATCCTTGAAAAGTGAAAACAAAGCTTCCGCTACCTTGGTAGACTCGGAAGCAAAATAGAATTTTGAGTGGGTTAAAAGAAAATTGCTACGAGACATTTTTTGTTGGAAATACTTTGTAAAATCGAACCCTGAAGTTATGCCCATCGAAAGAGTAGACACCCTGTATTTTGATATACAGTATCGACCATTTAATGCAATAGTGTCATTTCTCAAAGTCATTATTATTTGATGATCAACTGAGCTGTGACACTGTTTCCACTAATATTTTATAGGTGGTGGAGAGGTACTACAAAGGACACTAGGCCTTCTCGCGACTAGTTTTGCAAGTATACAAGTGCAACTAGTGCCCTCACACACTAGTTTCTAGCCCTTCAAGAAATTTTTTTTCATCAGAAACCCGAAAATAGAAAATTTTGAGATATGACACTATTACATTAAGTGAGTGACTTGAGTGAGTAAGTGATATGATTTTCGTAAAAACTTCAGAAATTGTTTTAGAATGGTCCCAAATGGATTTCAGTGGAGAAAAATTTCTAAGAATTCCATGCTAAACAATTGGAGTCTATTGCAATAGCTTTATTTCCCTTAAAAATTGCTATAAGATCTCTCAAAAGTCAAAGTAATAATTTAGTTAAAATGTTACAATACGATCTGGAGTTTTTGGTCATCTTTCTGATAGAGCAATTGAGTTGACGCAGAAATGAGTCATTATTCTTTTTCCAACATGAAATCAAATTAGTCCAGACCGCTACCCAGAGCTCCTCTGTGTTTTTTGAACTGTAATGATTTGTAACCGTTTATGACAAAATCTTATTACAAATTCTGTGCTGTTTTACTGCTGTAAATGTTCACTAATAACCTTGAGAAAGTGTTTTGGTACAGATGGATACCAAGACTGACATGAGATAGATCCCGCAAACCGCACTCGAGAGAGCACCCAAAACTCAAAACCACTTTACAGGCAATCTCATTCTTACGGCAAAGATATGGACAAGAACATTCAAGAATGATAGAGGCGGGCGAATTGCTAAGATCCAGGTACCTGAAGAAACCGTTGACTATAATTGGACCATGCGTCGTTTACTGTTGCATAGCGACTTTGAATTACACGATACGGAAAGTGAAGAAACGGAAGAATGGGAAGAAAGATGAAGACAAGAATGAAATATGAAGAGAATCAATGTATTAGAGAAAAAAAGAAACAAGAAGACAACTTCTGTGGAGTAATTTGGATTTTACTCCAATACAGGGTGTGAGCCTAACTGGTTGCCATACTGCTCTAGTTAGTTCTACAGTTAATTTGCAACAAAAAGTTCCTCTATTTTTTAGAGGGTTCGTTTCCGAGTTATTTCAATTTTAAATGTTTTTGTGATTTTGAACCTATTTTATTAAATTGAACGTAACTCCTTTAATTTGCTGTAAAAATTTTAATTTGAGGATACCGTTAGAAAGAGCATTAAATTTACTATCGGATAGTTGCCTTACCTTTTTTGAGTCAGGGTTTGAGACATGAAAAAGTGTTTTACATAATTTGCAAAACCTCGATTTTTTCAATTAGAAATTTAACTACAAGAACCAATATTTTTCCTAGAACGTAAAAATTGCGCCAAAATCTCAGCTTTCCAATGGTGTACTCATTTTGGTTTATTATTTTCAATAATGAACCTTTGAAATCGACCAAGAAAAAAAAAATTTTAACACCCCCTCAAAATTTGATGGTTTACGTTTCAAGGTACGTAGAATCCAAAAATCAAATAAAAATTTGGCCGTCCGTCCGCCGTACGCCGTCCGCCGTACGCGGCACTTTTGCCACTTAGCATTGACCGATTTTGATGAAATTTGGTATGTAGGCTCCATTTGGGGTCTAGTTGTGCCCCGAAGCTTTTGGTTGATGTAGATCACTTCTAAGGGTTCCAAAATCAATTTTGAAATTTTGAAAACGCCCTAACTCAAAAAATTTTGATATAAAGGTATTGTTTTTCCTTCAATTTAGGATTCTATAGAATTTTTAGAATTTTTTGAGGCCACGCGGAGCTCTGTAGGACAAACCGTTCGCTCCCTACGAAAATTTAAGGGTTTATATTGAAATATATATATATAAATCAAAACACGAGTGTGAATCGCAAAAGAGGCCTGATATCCGTTCAAATTAGAGCTGACTGAAATGCAATCGATGGTTGGTGATTTTAATTTTTTTTTTGATTTTTTTTTCTCTTTTTTTCTCCATTTTGGATGGTTGGTGATTTTGTAGACGAGTGATCTTTATAGAAAAATAATAAACCATTGTGTAATAATTTGCAGCGTTTTTATTTTTAAAGGGGGCTTCTTACAGTACTTTGTGTTTGAACACGGAAAAACTTAAATTTTTTCAATGATATCAGCGCTGCGACCTCGCTGTCTACTGCTCACCCACCCACCCCATCCAGGACCCCTCAGATCGTCTAGCCGGAGCGCTGATTTCGTTGAAAAAATGCATGTTTTTCCGCGTTCAAACACAAATTTCTGTAACAAGTCCTACTTTAAAAATACAAAAGACTAGACCGTTGGAAAGCTGAGATTTTGTCGCAGTTTTTATCGTTCTTGCATCCTGGAAAAATATTTGTTCTCGTAGTTCAATTTACGATTGAAAAAATTCGAGGTTTCGCAAATTACGTAAAATTATCTTTCCAGAGGGCTTTCTCATGTCTCAAACCCTGACTAAAAAAAAAGTAAAGGCTGTCCTCAAATTGTAATTTTTTCAACAAATTGAAGGAGTTATGACCGGTTTAATGACGTAAGGCCAAAATCACGCAAATAAATTTAAAATTGAAATAACTCGGAAACAAAGCCTCTACAAAAAGGGGAAAACAATAGATCATTGCTGTAGGTGTAATTTGATAATTAAAATGATGAAATAAAATACACACAAGTTATTTTATGAAAAATTTATTAGAATGAATTGTCAAAATTACTTTTTCACTGAATAAAAAGAGTTTTGAAGAAACAATGTCGCAATAATACTTATTTGAATAATATGTACCTACCTACTACTTTTTCAATGAATAAACAGAATTTTTTTTCTTAAAAAAAAACTCTCCGATCGCACGTAATATATTCTAGAGAAGCTTGCTTCATAGCTACCGATTTATAATTATGATTTTGTTTAATGGTATCGCGTTGCATTTTTTGTGACAAAAAAAAGTGTCGCGAAAAATTCCTTGACCCCCAGCCAAAAGACATATCCATGTCAATAAAATTCTGAGAGGAAATTTTTGTTGGAAATTAGTTGTAGAATGGGGTGTGCGCATGGGTCGGAAAAACTGTTTATTGTTCTTTTTAATCTAAACTAGACCTCATCCTGAGAATTTCGACACCAACCGCGATCCTATAGCGTGAGAAGACCTTTTTCTATGATTTTTCAAAGTTTCGAAAGTTTATGACGTCACGGTGGGCTGGGGGGTCCCGCCCGGGCGGGAGGGGCGCGTGAATCATAAACATTCGAAACTTTTGAAAAATCATAGAAAGATCTACTCATCCAAAAAGAGAACGACTAGTGGTAAAATTCTCAGGATGAGGTCTACTTACGATTAAAAATTTAAAAAAAAAAATCAGGCGCACCTCCATTGACTCGTGCAGTATGGCAGACCAGTTACGCTTACGCCCTGTATAGGTATATATTTTTATTAAAAAAAAGAGTTTGAACAGTTTAACGAGAGAAAAATGCAAGAACGTAAGTGTTGAGATTTGCTCAGATTTTCTTCCCTGCAGTTAACTACACCTTTGGTGTAGGGTGGGTAAAAAATACCCAGTAAATTAAAATATTATTACGTAGGTAGGTATCTACTTATTGTTACCTTATAGGATTTATAAGTCAAATAATGATTAGTAGTTGATCATAATGGTCATAATGATGAGTTTGCTTCAAATTTAGCAACTTGATGAATTACGGTGACAAGTCACCTTTTATTGCTACTTATCCTAATGCAGCATAAAGGAGGTTTTGGAACGTGGAAGTGACAAGCTGACGTCACCGATGAGATTGATATGCTCAGAAAGGCATTAGTAGCCTCGAGTATAATTTGCACTGAGTTTATTACCACCTCGTTACGTTTTATGATAACAACAATTTCGCAGTCCGAGACGATGGACGTCGAAGGTCGTGGTAAACTTGACACCACGCTTGATGAACTATGAAGGCGAGCAGAGCGGAGAAATGAGCCCGCAACACCTAATTTAGCCACACTCGACCTTTCCTTGTTCTTTTTTTCTTTCTTCTTATAATCCTACCCGGTTCACTTTGGACTGGTCTACCTTAAGCTGGCCGCATCAGATTGACCACCATACCTTGGTCTCGTTCGCGATCCCCTCTCACTAGCCCGTGGCCCCACTTTGCTAGCGAATGAAAATCTGTAATGAGATGTGCGGGCTCAACCTCAATTGGAAATTTGAACACAAGTATCTATTGGGCAGCAATATTTTTAAACACTTTTCCAGTAAACCTCCTTACCTTAGACTATAGAAAATTTCGATTAAGAGTTAAGAGTTTTTGCTGAAAAAATGTTTTTATGTTCAAATTGTTGTCTTTTATTAATGTTGACTTGGGTATCCCTACCTGCAAAAAAGACTTATAAATGTTTCAGTAATATGGTATGAATGGATTTTTTGTCTTGAATGAATGTATTTATTGACTGATTGTGGTGACTGCGTGTCTTCATGAGCCGAGTAGTCAGCTGGAAGTGGCGCATGTGGCAACAGATTCACAATTTATAACATGCTCAAATTGAAATAATCAAGATAGTAATGAAAAAAATTATACTAGTAATAATGTCTGGTCCTGCATGATTATGAAATTAATGAATTGTTGTGAAATGTATGAATTGACGACTTCATTTACATCGATTACCTACGTTTTAAATTGAAGAAAAAACTCTCTCCCCCTCTCACTCTCTCTCTCTCTCTCTCTACTAACATTCTGTATGTATCGGATTTTTGATGTAGGGATTTTTTCTCTCCATACATATTTTTGTTCCGCGCTATTGATATATTAATAAAATTTCATTATTTATCCTTCATCAAGCGAGCTGTTGAAGAAAAGTGAGCATTTCAATGGTCCTGAAATTTAGAGTAGGCAAATTTTTGGAATTTATCTCATGAAAATCCTTATGTCCGTTCGCTTCGAGTTATTGAGCGAATTTCCAAAGAGTTTTCAAAGATACGTTGAAAGCATTTTTCCGCAAACTATGAAAAAATATTTGATGATCACATGACGTATTCATTTATAGAAAAGCATCTAGAGTTTCAACCTTTTGCCACTTAGCATTGACCGATTTTGATGAAATATGGTATATGGGCTCCATTTGGGGTCTAGTTGTGCCCCGAAGAGCTTTTTGTTGATGTCGGTCACTTCTAAGGGTTGAAAAATAAGGGATGCAATTTTCAAAACTCCCGAGCTGAAAAGTTTTGATATAAAGGTATTGTTTTTTTTTCAGAATCGAACGAGACCACCAAGATCTCTGTAAGACCAATGGTTTGCTATGAGAACTTGAGGGTTAGATTTACGATAAATCAGAAACACGAGTGTGAATCGCAAAGGAGGCCTAATCTCCGTTCAAATTTTAGCTGACCAAAATGCGATCGTTGTTCGTTTCGTTGAGTTGTACTCAGTTTTGAACCGCAACCAGTAATAAATTTTCCTAATGAAGGTACCCACAACTCTTCATTTCTTCGAATTGAGTGTGAGGTGTTTATTTCTTCAAAATAATTGTGAAGCGAAAATCAGGTTGGCAGGTTGTGACAATAGCAAATCTGAGGTCTATGGAGGTGAGTGATGTATACAGAAAAACAATAAATCTTTCTGTAATAATTTGCAGAGTTTAACCCCCCCCCCTCGACCTTTCAAAATTTGATGGTTTACGTTTCAAGGTAGGTACGTAGAATACGCAAATCGAATACTTTTCCTGTCCGTTCGCAGCGCCCCATAAGCCATACGCGGTACTGTGCCTAGTTCCCACGGATAGATTTTTTTATAGAATAAAGGTTGAAATTTTGAAAACGCCCTAACTCAAAAAATTTTGATATAAAGGTATTGTTTTTCCATCATTGTAAGATAGTATTGAATTTTGAGAGACCACGCGGAGCCCTGTAGGACAAACCGTTCGCTTCCTACGAGAACTTGAGGGTTGGACTTACGATAAATCAGGAACACGAGTGTGAATCGCAAAAGAGGTCTAATCTCCGTTCAAATTTTAGCTGAACTAAATGCGATCGATATTTTTCTTCATGTTGGTTGGTGGTAACAATGGCAAAGCCGTGTTCAGACGAGTGATCTGTATGTAGAAAAATAATAAACCTTTGTGTAATAATTTGCAGGGTTTTCGAATAGAATTTCATGTCACTCACTCACTTAAGGTTCTTCAACGACCAAGAATCAAATCAATTGATGGCAACTACAACATTGGGATAACGATGCTTTGCTGGTAGGAACTTTTTTGTCAGAATAAATTTGATTGTTAACCCCACGCAATATAGTTTGTAGGTACTATTAATGGAAAAGCCATGTTCTTCGCAGACGGGTGATCTTTACAGAAAAATAATAATCCGTCGTGTGATAATTCGCAGCGTTTTGGTGATTTTACTCGTAATTGCAGGTTGGCCTTGTACCCTGTCGTCTGGCATCGTATCGGATATTACTCGAAAAAACAACATACTTCTGTGAAAACAACTGCCTTGAACTTCGGAAACAAAACTACGAGCTACGGCGGAGTGATAAGTATCTCCGTACTTACAGTTTCTTTTAAGGAGAGCTAAACAAGAAGAAATCCATTGTGAGGTACAATACGTCTGATCGGAAGAGATAGCGCCATGTTAATTTTCCACTGTTATACCAGGAGGTGGGTTGCATGATTGTCCTAGAAGAAATTACTAAGGGTTTTGTATTGTTCAAAAAAGACCCTCACGGTAACAATGGAAATGAGAAGGACTGAAATCAAAGATACCCGTATCTAGTCGATACCTATATTGATTTGCAATGATCTAGTCATGATCTTAACAAAGGTAAATAGAAACAGGAACTGCATGAGACGGCGTAGGAAAGGTTCAGATCGAATACGATATGATTTTAGGAAATACTTGAAGGTCACCTCAAGGCTGCCGCCTGTTTTTCAGTTTATTGCTAATTATGAGAATTCCAGGTTACTACTCGTGTGAACATGGAGTGCTTATTAGTCGCATAAGCTAGCTAGTAAAAGTTCACTTGTCTGAGTCCGATATCAGGAGTGAGGAGTGGTTTGCCAAGTTGGTCATCACATCATAATACTCACGGTATTAACACTCGATAAATATAATAACCTTTATTCTCTCAAGCCTAATAATCATGTAGAAACTCATTTTACAACTAATTTGACATTGTAACCTAACTGCAACCAACTTTTCAGTTGTATTCATCTGTATTTTTGGTTCCTTTTATTATTTATAAACCTACTGTGATGGAGTAACAAATCTAATTTGCAGATAAAAGTCTATTTTATTTTCTAAATAAGATAAATGTGTTCATGAACACATTGTTGGAAAGTAATGTTGAATATATGATCTGCGTATCCAAGTTAAAGTACTCGTCATTTCTGTTTCAGAAACTGACTAAAAATATATTGTAAATATGATAGAAGATACTGTGTATACAACTCAAGTCATATCCACTTCCTTGAAATATTTTTCAACATTGAAGGTCTTTAGTGAATTTTCAAAAACTGAAGCTATGGCAAAATCCGTGGAAATTCGTGTACCAAGTTAATTCAAATTTGAGGTTATCGTTGGAAAGAGCATTAAATTTCCAAGCTACCTAGTGCAAACCAAGATATCTTTGGGAATTCAAAATTTTTCAAAAACCGCGTCAAAATCCAAAGATTTCAAACGTTTCGGAATTTGAATTTTTTCATCGAATTTTTTGATCTGAATTTTTGCTCATTTCGTTAGGCCCTCTTCGGAAAAACATGCAAAAATTTTCAGCTTTCCAACGGTCTCTGACTTTTTAGGTTTACTATGTTACTACTTATTACTAAGTTACGACATTCGAGGACAGAAATGGTGCTTAAATAAAAAAGCGTCATTTCAGCAAAAATGATAGTTTTGTCTCAATTTCAAAGTGAAAAAGTTGCATTTTGAGAGGGATCAAAAGAGGTATTAGAAAGGAAAAATTGTTAAAAATTAGATGATTGGTTTTGAGACACCCTATTATCAGTTCACCAAAATACCCTCGAAAGGTGAAAAAAGACTCAATTTTCGCGGAAATATCATGTTTTTCCGTTGTAAAACACCATTTCCATCCTCAAATTTTATGGTAAACATTAAAAATGAGGTACCGTTGGATTGCTTATAATTTGGGTGTTTTCGCAGAGCGCCAATCTGAATGGGCGAAACTTATCTTATAAAAACGTCTAATTTCGAATCATGTCGGTGTGAATGTGAATACAATTACGAGCCAAGAAGTGGTGTTGTGTAGCTGCACAATTAATTTCCATGTGACCCGCAGCGTCACAGTCTGATCGCCGCACTTGCATATAATTTCATGCCGGCGGGAGTCTGTTATCTCATTACGAACATGTGCGTAACCAGGTTAGTCGGGGCGGGGTTGAAGAAATGTGTATGAAGTAAAAATCACGTGCGAGGAGACCTAACTCGCTACAAGCGGCTGTCAGGCATGTGGGAAGTTCTAACAGCGTTGACGGCTTATGAGCGCAACGTCTGACCGTTGCCGAGAGTAAAATAGCGAACAAAAGGGAAACAAGGGGGCCTCGAACTAGATCCCACGATCTCCGCTGATGTTCTGTAGACAAATGCAAGTGAACGAACGATGAACGGCACTTAACCAGGATTGCAACACGGCGTTGGAAGGATTTCGTAGACAAGTAGAGCTGTTGGAAGCTCGGAGCAACACCAACAAGTTTGAATGTAATCAGAAAACTGCAAATTATTACACAATGGTTTATCATTTTTTTTTTGTAAAGATCACTCGCCAGCAAAGAACACAGCTTTGCCATTGTCACCAACTACCAACTAAGTTTTCGCTTCATAATAGAGTTTATTTATATGAAATAAAAGTTTCACACTCCATTCGAAGAAATAAATAATTCCTTCATTCAGAATTTGATTACTGGTTACTAAGGAAATCAATGGTTGCTAAGGAAGCAAAACTGAGTACAACTCGAAGAAACGAACAGCGATCGCATTTTGGCCAGCTAACATTTGAACGGAGATTAGGCCTCTCTTGCGATTCACACTCGTGTTTCTGATATATGATAAGGAGCGAAAGGATTGTCCTACAGAGCTCCGCGTGGTCTCTAAAAATTCTAAAAATTCAATACTATTTAAAATTGGTGAAAAAACGATACCTTTATTTCGAGAGTTTTCGAGCTGAGGCACTTTTGAAAATTTCAACCCTTAATATTCACCCCTTAGAAGTAACCTACATCAACCAAAATCTTCGGGGCACAACTAGACCTCAAATGGAGCCCACATACCAAATTTCATCAAAATCGTTCCATGGAAACGACGGACGGACGGCCAAATTTTTATTCGATTTTCGGATACTACGTACCTTGAAACGTAAACCAACAAATTTTGAGGGGGATGGGGGGGGGGGTTAAAATTTGTTTTTTCTTGGTCGATACCAAAGCTTCATAATAGAAAATAATAAACCAAAATGAAGTAAAATCTGGAGCATTTTTACATTTGCGCTTGTGCGGATGTTACCATCGACCCGGGTTCGATTAAACATAATCTTCAGAGATTCCCTCTGTTTCAAAAGTGCTATTGACATCGGATGGAAACTATGGAAGTTAAGCTTGTGACACAAATTTCATGTTTATACAATCACGGTGAATGCGTAAGATTTTACGCATGCGCGGAGACTTCCATCAATCCCAGAGCGATGGAACTCCTAAGGACCATCCAGAGCCCAACCGTACAATCCTTGACTTCAACATTCCACGGAAATCGGACAGTAACTTCGTGCGCTTGCTCTTTATTGGTTTGTTGTTAGCTTTTTGCCCGTTTCAAAGATTTTGTTGCCAATAATTATCGCGAAACCCCAAAGACAGCTTCAAGGCTTGAAATAACAACAGATGTGGTCATTCTCATACCAAATGACCATCCAAGATAGAATGAATCTCCCAAGTCGGTGTGGTACCCCAAAAACGTATCCAAAACCCATTGTATACATGATCCGATGCATTGTAGCTAATCTCAAAACATCAACCTCCAAGTACCTTGAAAGAATCTCATAGGGGACCATCTACACGTCAACCCCCATAATGTCATTTTAATTTAATGTGACTTTTCGTTAGCACATGGGCAGAGGCAACTATTAATCCGGGGCCCAACATTGACATGGAGGAATCTAGACGCCAATCTGAGCAATCCCTGATAATTTCATCACATCTCGGATGAAAAATGAAGAAGTTATGGCTGTTACAGGGATTTCTTGATGATGATTTTCATAGAGGTCCATTTATATGCCCTGAAAATTCCATAGAAATTGGACAGTAACTTCGTTTAGTTTTGCCTGTTACAGGAATGTCATGGGACTCAGACATTCAGACCCATAGACGCACAGACAGGTAGACAAGGAGGCATAAGTGAGGGCTGGTCTATTACTTAGTGAACGTATGCGATCTTAGTGAATCGATGCTGTTATTACTGCTTCCAAGGTATACCAAGGTAGCGGAAGCGATGTTTTCACTTTTCAAGGTTGAAAAAAGTAATTTTTCCAAAATCAAAATTTCCAATCACGTTTTATGTTTCAGGCTTTCCTGAACTATTTCGGTTTTGTGACTGTCTATCCGTGTGTCTGTCATGAATTCTTGTAACGGGCAAAACTAAACGAAGTTATTGTCCGATTTCATCCAACGACTCTCAGATTTTGAGCTAAACCGAAACTTCAGATAGTTAGAAATCGATATTACTGGAGATCCGAATTGGCACTCGAGAACATGCTAGACGAATGGTTCGACAGTGATGAAATTTACAGGAGGTTGACTGTAGGTTGACATAGTTTTTTCCTGGGGAAAGAAAATGACTGCTGACAGAACAACATTGAATTTGTCCGAGTCGGAAACCTTAACTTTTCTTTGTAATGACAGTACTTAGTTGAGAGAATGGAAAAAATGTCAAATGAGCTTTGAAGGAAGAGACCAAGATAACAATTTGGGGAGTTCAGAAATGGTTGAGATGTGATATCATATCTTGAAAAAACTACTAGCGTGGAAGTACAAGTTGCTCTGTTGGCCATGAAGAAAGAATAGAAAGTAAATATTGACGTGAATGAACTAAATACATTGAAGTAAGTTAAAGGGTCGAATATGGTTAACCAGGCAATGGTCTGGTATGGCCAGGCCATTCCACGTTAAACTGAGGGCTAACCCAGGTGACGTTACGCAAGTTCGAGTCAGCTTAGGTGAGAACAACAAATTCCAAAAATTCACTAAATTTATCCAAAATGAATAAGACATGATTTATGCAGCATGATTTTATTTCACTTAATTGCAGGTGGTCACATTTCAAGAAAGAAGTTTGAAAAGTATCAAGCGGAGTTTCCATCTTTTAAAAGGGAAAATCAGGTAGGAATTTTGATTTTATTGGAATTATTTCAATAGAAAATTGAATTAATCATTTTTACTCATCTTGCATGATTGTAAATCTTATGGAGGTGCTGTGACATTAGGTACTTGTACTTGGTCATTTAGATGTTAAGAAACATTGAGAAGAATCGTAGATGAATTGCAGGTCTCATTGCAAATAATACATACAATACAACGGTGTATATTGTGTTTACAATATACGGTGTTTATTGCGTTTTCATAGCTCAATGCTCTTTATTCTCTATCCAGTGTAGTAGGTGCACACAGTTATTGATCAATAGCGACCAGTGGCCATTACGATACGCTGTAAATCATAAACTGAGGTATTATTGAGTCGATAATTATAACTTTCAGCAACTAAAATTGATTTAGGTCTCTTGACAACTCGAAACATTTTTCAGGGGACGTCTGGGCGCATTTCAATATATCCAAACGTTTTAAATGCTAGTTATTTACTTGTGAGCAAACAATCATATACTCGTACATAGTATACGAATGTTTTGGAATAGACCATACAATTTTCTTTTCTTTTTCTTTGAATCTGTTTAGTAGTTATTATTAGATGATGACAGTTTGCGAGTTTATTTAGTTTTTGATAAGGGTGGTGTGCCCAATGGAAGTGTTTAAATCATGGAAGCAAAAATTGATTAAATCCAACTTCCACGGCTAAAATAAAAAGAATAATGAAGGTACACTACCTTTGAGGGTAACGGATGGATCGCCTATCTCCCACGATGATGTATGCCGATGGTTTGCGTCACAGATCTGTTCCAACAGAAAAGATGAAAGATTTCTTAATACAAGATACAGATAAATTTATCTACGTATTACATGCTACAACATTATATGCTGGATTGATTTAAACGATAGCACTTTGGATGAATAAAAATAGCTGGTCCTTTCCCGTTTGAAGTAACCGATTTCCACCGTACATTGTACAGTACAGAAGACGTAATTTGACTAAAAGTATTCTAGAAGAAGTCATAACGTAATAATTAGGTCGGCAGGTATAAACTCCAAGACGACAAAGCGAAAAGAGACTTCTTAGTATGAGTACATCACAAATTATAATGTCTCAGAAGATACTCAAGTCTCATTTGGGTGAGGCATGAATAACAAATTATTGACCGAAGACAATAATTTTCGGTGTAGCGAAAAGTTCGCCCTCTTAACGCATACAATGGGGAACAATTGCAGTCATTTGCTGCCAAGGTTGAGGAAATAGATGTAAATGAAGGCACTTAATGGGCAAGGTCGTGAAGTGATGCAATCTAGAAGGAGAGCAGATTGAGATTGTGATAAACAGATTATGAAGACGTGGATGTCACTGGTTGATCTTTCTTTGAATCATCGAAGAATGGCTGCTCGTTGATTGAGGCAAGTTTTCGAATCTCCCCAGTACATTTTCGGTTGGGGTGGTTTCGTTCCAAAACGGTTGTTCTTTTCTGAACAATCTTGTCTGGTACCCAAGCAAGACGAAATAAAAAACTTGTACACAGGCGGCTCGCGGCTCATGTCCAATTCCGTTATTTTGTATGCTTTTAGCTGTGGATATTAATGTCAGTGGTTGATATTATCAGCCTAAAAAGTGCAGATGGTGGATTTGGTAAACATGTGGCATTTTGGAAATCCAGAGATGGTGAAAGTCTTTGTAACATCTACAGCTACTGGTGAAGCATAAACTGCTCACGAGGGCTGCTTCTGAGTCCGCTGATAAGTATTGCGGTGGAAGATGCTCTTTCTCAACTGCGTATGGCTCGTTCTCACGTCTCACATTTTTGGGCGGTGTTGAATAACCGCAAGATAACGTTTCTTGCACCTCCTTCTCCTGTTTCTCTGTGATGGCGATATGCGAGGCGGCACAATTATCTCGGGACCCAGGAATCTGGCTAGCAGATTACCCAGTCACGCCAAGTTACATAAAATCTTCTTGTACGCCGCTTCACCTGCTCAAGAGCCCAGGGATCCTAATTGCCTCAAATGATATAAGTCAAGTGACCGTCATCGTCGCTGCATCCCATCGCCTGATTTCAGAACCAGGTACCCGACCTATTCAAGAATTATATGGGTAGACAGGATCCTACAGGAATTTATAGATGTTCTTCAGAGATAATTAAACTCAAAAATGTTTTTATGGACCAAGTCTCAGTAATAGCACAATGAGATATTACTCATTACACGGCGCGAAGAAGTCCCGAAATGGCTCTGGGTACAGAGAGGGTTCAGCAACTTATCAAAAAAACCAAACAAGTCCTTTTATATTTATTTATTATAATTTGCCTCAAGGGTATTCTGCATGAGACTTTCCCTCAAAATTGTGTTAATTATGGGACCCGGTGAACTTGGAGAAGAGGTTGGGTAATTATAAAATGATCTTGGGTTTTTGGAAAATTTTGAGGAAAATTCCAAACAACAGTAATCATTTTAGAACATTTTGTGCTGAAATGTCGAAGAACTTTGTATCAAATAGTGAAGTTCAAAATAATTCGGTAGGTTTTTTCAACATTATTTTTTTCTGATCTTAACCCTAACTGGACCGTGGTGTCACTAGTGTCACCAAAAATATCTAGGGAATTCCACAGCTGTCTCAAGGTGTCGTCAGATT
Organism: Apolygus lucorum; assembly: GCA_009739505.2. NCBI lineage: Eukaryota > Metazoa > Arthropoda > Insecta > Hemiptera > Miridae > Apolygus > Apolygus lucorum. Next base: position 45,043,003 of record CM019167.2, on the reverse strand, counting down.
AACTAGATTCAGATAGCAATTTAAAAACTAATGGACCGAGCTGATTTTTTTGAAAGCTTTTTGAAGTCCAAAAATGATGTTGTTACACAAATATTGAAAACTTCTTCATCGATTTACTTGAAATTTTTTTGTCATAATTTTTGAGACTTCCAACAGCTCACAAAAAATTCTGCTGTTCAATAAATTTAAAATTTTAATTAAATTATGTTTACTCCGATGATATGTTAGGATATCTGTGAAGTTCCTGAGATGTTTTTGGTGTCTCTAATGATACCATGGTCCAAGAGGTAAGAGCGGCCGAAAGAATGTAAAAAAAAAAATTGTTGGAATTTCTGATTATGGATATTATGGCATTGCAAAATTATATCACATTGCAAAATTCTGTGCCTTTTTTCTTATATCAGTATCATCCTTCCGAATGGCGAAGTATGTATGTAGATAATTAAAGTTATCAAGAAAAAAGATGAATTGGAGGAGATGAGGAACAATATAGAGTGGAAAGTTTATCGCTTTATGTCTGATGATATAAATGATCATAATTATAATCTGGTTAGACCGTAAAAGAGGACCTGTACACTAGATACCCGAGGATGAATAGATTCGCTCAGTTGATTGAGCGTATCCAATATTGTATATACGAGAACGACCTGTTACGATATAGTAAGTTGATAACAGAGACCTTGGTCATTCTTCTCGTGATTATGAGTGTTGAGGAAAAGACATGGTTCCTCGGTAACTGCCCTTACTCAACAATTTTGAGGATTGGATTGGGAGTGTGGATAATAGTTTGAATCCACCTCATGCTGAGGAGTGCAGGATCCTCAACTCTCGCGTTTCGTTCCGCGTATTGTTGAGAGAACTCACATAGCTCTAACGAGTTAGTATTTCCTGGTTGCGGTTCTCGAACTACGCTGAGGTAGGTGGAATCGAACAGAAGTCGTCTATATGTGTACATGCATCGCGACATAGCTGCATGTTTTCTCTGAGGGGGTTCTCCTGAAAACTAACAGAAGGGTCGAGCAGAACGAATTAAAATTCACCCAGCGGTTACCTACTATAGGGTGGGAGAGCGGGGTGGGGCAGGCAGGGGCTATTATCCTGAACTAGAACGAATCGACTGGGCTAGAAGGACTGACCACTTCCGTCTTGAGCTCCGTTAGAATCAAAGAAGCGCTGGAATAATGCATGCAAGCACGTCCTTGAACACGTAGCCAATACTCCAAGTAGGTGCTCACGCCGTGAGAACGCAAATGTGGAATCCCACATCCCAAAAGGGCGTTCACGACTTACCTACTTGGACTTCTTCACCAGGCACAGTTTCGAGGTTTGTTTCGAGCAATTATGTACTATCTGTGGCTTTCTTCACTTTCTGATGGTGGACTTGTTGTGCTACACCCCAACTTCCTCAGTATGCAAGACCCTCGACCCCCCCCCCCCCATCACCTTTTGTATGCCTGACCACAACTACCCATAGTGAGTTAGACCCCATTCCTTCAATAACACATATTCACGTTCTACAAACCTCCATCCTGAATATCTAAATACATTCAGCGAATAAGGATAAGTCAGTATAACAAACATTCTATTGCCTAACTTTCATGTACCTACTCAGCTTCTAAACTGTGAATTCGATCCTAAAATAAATGACTTGGAGTGGTCGTACCGTATCCCAGCCAACCCGTCCTCTCCAAAGGACTGAGAAAGCGATTATTTATTAGTTATAGTTACCGTTATTTACCCTTCTGTAAGAAGAACATAAAATTTCACTTTATCACGGCCCAAAAAGGCGATCTCTCACGTCGTTGGTAATTACATTCGAACAAGATTGAATCTAGAAGTGTACTTGTGAAGAATCTTAGAGTCTTCTTTAGTTTCAAGATCCTCGGGCTGCCAACGTAATGCTGAGGTGTCTTCGTATCTCATTTCAAAACGTCAAGTCTCATCTATACTTTCTATTTAACGCGATGAAAGGCTTCAAGTGTGAGAGCGTCATGAGATGAAAGATTCCTTCAGGTCTTTCTTTGAGGTCATTCAATATTTAGAATTTCTCTAAATAGAAATTTGCATGATTTGTGGGCTCTAAAATAACTTCTGCCTGGAAAGCGGTGACAAAAATCATTAACCAAAATTGTTATCGTAAATATTTAGCAACGTTGAATAAGATTTATGAATTCACCGGTTAGTCTTTGCTGACCTTTGTAAATCTTTTGACTCACGAGGAACATTATTCATTCATTCATCATTTTCTTTTTGCGTCTACCAAAATTTCAAGATGCTTCAATCCACTGCCATCCCAAATTAAAATTTCCAATCGTGGACCACATTTTTAATAGATTTTTGTACATTTTTAATACATTTTGACCACACAAGAAGTGCTGCTCAGCGTGCTCAAATATTTAAAAAAAAAAAAAAACACGCATAACTTCTGAAACAAAGGTTGAAAAAAAAATCATTTCGAGTTGATTTTTATTGCTGGCAATTCCAAAAATGAAAAAAATGGAATGAAAATTTCGCTTGGCGAAGTTCCCGTCTCAGTGAGATATTTCAAGAGAAACTCTTTCAGTGAGAACAAATAAATACGGTACTTGTAATTACTAAATCAAAATGTTGTTGTCTTTAACATCCAACATACAGCCAACTTGAACTTTTTGGTGATTTTTAATGCTTCGAGGCTACTATTTACAATGCCGCTAGTATTGTTCGTTAGAGTTACTTTTTTCCCCGGCTGCATATTATATTCCTTGTAAAAAGGAATAATGCCAGTATAAAAGTCAATTAAACATCGAACTAAGTTTCTTGGCTCACTCTGAAATGTTGCTTCAACACCTTCTTCTGCTGCTTACAGCTAAACTTGAAGGCTTAATCCTTAGTTTCAACTTCCTCAAAAAAAAAGGTTGCTTTATTTCCGGCGTAAGACTAATTAAGAGTATTGCCTCCGTGTCTACCGCGGAAGCTTTGTTTTCACTTTTCAAGGTTGGGAAAAAAGTTCTCCAAAATCAAAATTTTTATAAAAATATTTTTTTTTTAAATTTCTACTCGCGTTTCAAGTTTCAGACCTTCCTGAACAATTTTGGTTCCGTGTCTGTCTGTCTGTATGTCATGAAATCCTTGCCGCAGCCATAACTTCTACATTTCTCATCCGATTTCAATGAAATTTTCAGGGATTGTGCGGGTTGGCGAGTAGAATCCCCTATGGGGGTAGTGCTAGAGAGAGTGCACTTACAGAATGATGTTTTGAGATATGATCACTAAGCATAGGATCATCTATGAAATCGGGTTATAGATAAGAGGAAGCTATGTGCCACAACCACTTGGTAGACGTTTTTATTTAGTTTGGAATCTCACTGACTAGCCTTCGACTATCTACAATTCTGGTATATACGGATACGGAGTTTATATTTTTTCACCAACTGGCTGCAGCGCCCCAAAAACTGTTTACTCTCCGAAAAAAAAAAAAATACTTGGCGTTTGTTGGGTTATTAACCAGGCTCCTTCAGTTGTTAACTAGGTTCCACCGTTTGGCAACTGACGAGAGGTTCCACTAGACGATAGAAATGGAAACAAAGATAATGTCGTCTGGGAAACTTCTCGCGGCGCGTTGGCAAAGATTATAAAGACGAGCAGTTTTCGAGGGCGTGGAGGCGCTAATTTCTCACAGCCGACGCGGTGAGAAATGAGAGCGCACCCCCGCGCCGTCAAGGGGAACTACTTCAGCGTCCTGTAACATTTCATGCTATGTTTTGCTCCGTGACGTAACGCCGACCGCCGCTCATACGCCTTCAAGACTGAAGGGTTTATACCGTTTCGGCAATTCTTTCGGGCAACTGTATAAAAAAAAAACTCGTTTTTGAGGGGACTAAAGTTGCCAACATTTTTCACACAGTTCTGTACAGAATCACGTTTTTTTTCATTTAAGGTCCTTTAAAAAACCCTACCTACTGTAGACAGATTGAAAAGAACTGCCATTATTTGCCGGACCTAGGCAGGTTGATGGAATGTGCTGTTGCATGGCCACCGCCTCGACGGTGACTCATTAAGCTGCCCAGATGTGGCAGGTGTGATGAGCCGTGAACGAGCCAAAACAATCCAACTGAATCAATTCCCGTCTTTTCTTCACGTAAGCAAATAGCGTGATTCTTCGAAACTAAACAATCGGAAACTGACAACGTCCTCATAATGACTCTTTAGTGTGAAGTTAATAGCTTTTTAATGTTTTCCGGACGTGATCATAAGATGTATCGATCAAATTGAAGTGCTAATATTCGTTCAACTGTCCATCTTCATCGACTGCACTGACCTTAAATACGTCTGGTATACTGGGATATCTAACTTGTGTGATAGAATCAATGAAACATTTCATCAGTGGAGAGATTTCATCAAAGCAAATTTGGCTCTTAGGACGACGTTCAGTAGCTCAAGGCGCAACCGGTAGCTTTATGCGACCAATTTGGGTTACACTACTCCTTCTAAATACTCAGCCAGACCTTATTTCCCCTCCTATTTGAATGGTTCTTTTTCGTTCGATTTATATTTTATATCGCCGGTATTTCGAAATTGGTGCGAAAATTAGTGATACGATATGTTGTGGGCTTCCCATACCTCAATTTCAAATCTGTTCGGAGGGTAGGTTTTGTTTTCCAATATGTCTATTAAGTTGTAAATTCACGATTTGGATTTGAAATTCGAATTTTCTGGGGTGGGAAAAATGAGGAAGTCGACTAGTTGGTAAATACCCGCTTCTATGGTTAGGGTGTACAAAGTGACTCACAGACACCAACCACCTATATTAACGATTCGACACATATTTCAGGTTAGATCTTCCAAACGTACCTACACAAAATAAAAGTGTGAACCAGAATATTTATTCACAAAGTAAAAATAGTTTATTATAAAACGTTTCAGTCAAATAATTGAAATAACCATCAACTGGCTGGTTTTCTTCTTAGGGGTGGAGGGGCGAGGTCTTTTTCGTCCCTTAAGCTGGAAGACGAAAGTAAAAAAACATCTGCCAAGTGGGTGTGGCACATAGCTTCCTCGTATCCATAACCCGATTGTATAGATGATCCGATGCATAGTAGTTAATCTCAAAACATCGAAACAAGTTAATCTGTAACATCCCTGACAATTTCATTGAAATCGGATGGAAAATGTAGAAATTATGGCCTTTACAAGGAAATTCATGTTTGCGCATGCGCAGTGGCTACAATCAGTCCGAAGGTGGTGATTTTCATAGGGGACCATCTAAATACTAATCTGTAACATCCCTGGAAAGTTAATCGAAATCGGATGGAAAATGTAGAAGTTATGGCCGTTACAAGGAATTCACGTTTGCGCATGCGCAGTCGCTTCTATTGGTCCGGGGATGATGATTTTCATAGGGGACCGTCTACACACAAAACCGCACAATCTCTGAAATTTTCATAGAAATCGGACAATAACTTCGTATAGTTATGCGCCTTACAAGGAATTCATGACAGACACACAGACAGACAGACACACAGACACACAAAAACGGAACCAAAATTGTTCAGGAAGGTCTGAAACGCAAAACGCAAGTGGAAATTTTGATTTTGGAGAACTTTTTTTCTTCATCCTTGAAAAGTGAAAACAAAGCTTCCGCTACCTTGGTAGACTCGGAAGCAAAAAAGTTTGTGCGGGTTGGGGTGTTGGTGGTCCCCTTTGAGGGTGGTGCACGATACTTAGAGATTGATGTTTTGAGACTAGCAATTATGCATCGGATCATCTATTCAATTGGGTTTGGATACGAGGACGCTAGGTATGTGCCACACCTACTTGTTTTTGGGATTTTCAGTAAATCCAGAAATTCGAAGGATAGTATAAATCAACGATATTTTTGATTTTGGAATATTGTCTCAAAAACGACAGTGCTGAATGGTGGTGTTAACATAGTGCAACAGCAGTAAAAACCACGTTTTAATTGTTAATGCTGAGTTTTTAGGTCTTTAACCTTGAAATCATCTTTCACCTTGATCTCCATCAGTCCTCAAGAATGTACGCAAACATATCTGATGCCTCGAAGGACTGCCAGATTGATAACGAAGGTCAACAAATCAATCATAGCAACTTCAAAAACACCTCAAGAAGACACATTTTTGCAGCTTAGTTTCGAAAAAGAACAAAGGACGGTTCAAAACAATTCCTACAAACAATACATTACAAATGTAATTAAAAAATACGTATTTCTTTGTATTTCTTTAATAAATGTATTTCTTTGTATCCATGATGTATTTTTGATGGCCGAATAAAAAAATAAATGTATTTATTCGTTTATTATATGTATTCTTCCGGAGGATTCTAGAAACTAGACTAGAAAATCCGAAATGTCTCAAAAATCACGAGGATATTATGAGAAACGATGAGTTGTTTGCGGGAATGTTAAAAACGGCGTTTCAGTGAGAATTGCCATTTCAAGCTCGGGCACATAGAATAAACAAATTATGTTCGTAATCATCGAAAATGGCTTATCAGGTTTACATAAATTTCATAGTTCAAACAATGGTATAACGGCTGGAATGACTGCACAAAAGGGAATTTTTTTTCACCGCAACATTTTTTTTGCTATTTCAATAATTGATTCTCGACTACTGAATCATTACTATCCGGAAATTATTACGGTTCTACGTATGGTTTCGTAATATTTTATCAATTTTTGATTAAAACATGTGAATTGAAAGTTGACGAAAATTATGAAGAGTTAACGATTTGACATGAGGGTAACGATTGTTTCGATCGCAGGAACACTACTTTTTCGAAACGTGAGACTCGACTGCTCAAAAACGACTCAATGTATCCACTCAAAAAGGACTCTGAAGGCATGTTCGACGGATGATGCTGGCGAATCTTTTCAATGCCACAAGTTATACAAGAGAGCATTCAGGAGAGCGCCCACACAGGCGCATCATCCTATTGTTCGATTGACTAACCTTTTCATGTCCTTCAATGACGGAGCAAAATCCTGGCGTCACTCCTGATATTCAACAATGTCTTGAACCATCTGCTGAATAACATTAACATTTTGTTTGGGAGTTCCGCGGTCAAGGTTTAATTTCAAGCGACTACCGTAAGAATCGTCATGTTTAGAAAACAGAGCTTGGGATTTTTGATGAACTGTCGACTCGTGATTATCATTTGTACTCACCAGAATGAAACGTACGGGCTAACATGAATGAAATGTTATTTATGAAACGGTCATTGATACGATTCTCACTACGTGGTCGTTTCGCGTACTTCGTACGGTTCTGATGTTCGAACAGTTATTTCGTTTAAAAATTCACGTTGTTTCTACGTTTAAACTCCAATTTCTACCGTAGAAAAGTTTTTAATTTTGCCGCTGAAAAGCTGAGATTCTGAGGTAGTTTTTCCCGGTAGTATTTTTTAAACACTGTAATAAAATCTTCAAAACGATATAAATTATTACACAATGGTTTATTATTTTTCTATGTAGATCACACGTCTGCATTGTTACCACCAACCAAAATGAAGAAAAACATCGATCGCAAGTAGATATAAAAATAATGAACCGACAGTCGATATGATGGGATCAAAAAATTTCTCATCGAGAGTACGACTCGAAACCGGGAATCGCTAGGGCGGGAGTCTGACGCGCTACCTCTACGCCAGCGAGTCCCATGTGAAATGAGAGATAGATTTAAGGTTCTCCCATTGCACCTAACCCAAGGGAAAGAATTGAAGGGACAGATTCTCCCTTTCATTTTCGTAGGGAGCGAACGGTTTGTCCTACAGGGCTCCCTCCGCGTGGTCTCAAAAAATTCTAAAAATTCCATACTATGTTACATTGATGGAAAAACAATATCTTTATATAAAAATTGTTTAAGTTAAGGCGTTTTCAAATTTTCAACCCTCATTTTTCAACCCTTAGAAGTGAACTACATCAACCAAAATCTTCGGGGTACAACTAGACCCCAAATGGAGCCTACATGCCAAAAAAAAGTGAAACGTAAACCAACAAATTTTGAGGGGGTTAAAAAAAATTTCTTGGTCGATTCCAAAGGTTCATTATCAAAAATAATAAACCAAAATGGGTCGAAAAAATTAAATTCTACAAAATTATCATTTTGTTACATCAAGGAGATGGAAAATTTAACGTTCTTGCCAACTGTTTACCCTAATTTTTACAGTTACACGGTAAGTTACGGTTTTTATGGTCATTTTAAAGATAAAAAGTCGAAAACACGGAAAAAAATCTTTAAACTGAAAAAACTTGGGAAAAGAAAGGGGTAAGAAAATTCCTAAGAGACGTTTTTTGCTGGAAATTAGTGTAAAATTGACCCATTGAAGGTTGGACTTCTTAGAAGTGTTCATCCTATATTAGGCTCTTGGCTTGAATCTTATGGACACAAATAATCAAAACTCAGTATAGGAATATCTCGTCTTGGATCAACTATAGCTTGGCGATGATGTGGAAATTAGCGGATGAAAGTTTTCGACAACCATTATTTCATTATGAATCGGAAATGAAGTTTCACAGACGGATGTGGGTCAAGTCTCTATTCAAATATTGGCTGATCAAATCTTGTAAATTTTTGTCACTTCAAATCCTATTTAATACCGTTCTGGTGAGCTTTCTTAGCAACAACATTTTTTTATTACTAAAACTTTCGACAATAATATTGTAAAAAAACCCGGATTCGTTGAGAATAGATCTCATTTTTCCACAGTTCAACGTTCCTATGTAATAACTATCTACACAACTTATGAAACAATGAGTCACATGACCTGGGTCATGATAGTTTCCCTTCTCTCTCATCTTTGAACTCAGTTCCAGGTTCCACCGGCACGCGCCAATTGACAAAACCCCAGATTATTGGGAATCAGAACAACATTTTTAAAGATTTAACAGTCCCAAAATAGATTTAACAAGTCAACCCTAATTCCAAAACAAGACGACCCGTTTTTCTGTAATCGTAACTATCCACAAAATTTATGAAATAATGAGTCCCATATCCTGGGTCATGGTATCATCACTTGGCTGTGAACTTGTTTGCAAACTTATAGGTGAGGGTAGTATGAAGCCATAAGTTGGAGGAGCAATAGTGCTGTGTAGGACGTTCGCTGGATGTTGCGGAAAGACGGCGATCAAGCTCACTCCGACCTCGATGAAAAGCGGGATGGATCGAAACGGCATTGGATACGAACTCTGAGGCATTTTGACTACCAAATTGGAGTCTTCTGGAAGGAAGACACAGATCATGGAATCGAACAGTACACGACATCGCTCGACGCCCGTCAATCTTTGTGTTTGGTGGGGTTGCTCAAACGAGAACTCGATCTACTCATCCCATCCCAAGGCGCCTATTAATTCCAACTCATTATTATTTTGCCGGTAAGGATTGTATTGGTCAAAATAGAAAGCTCCCAGAGGAGGTATAGGATTTCGGGGGGTTGCGTAAGCCGGCCAACTTCTTCTCGTAGCAGTAGGAGGCGTGTTGGAGAAATAATGGATTGCCTAACTTACAAGCAGAGTCCCCACCGCTCATATCTCCCCTCTTTATGGTGATCGTTACGGTTGGATATGCCATAGTGAGCAGGTGCTCGAGAAAGAAAGCGAAATCCTGCGTGAATTTATTAATAAATGTCACGCCGCTGACATCATTGTCCTCCGCAACATTCCTATCATTCTTCCATTCCTTCTCTACCCGACAAAATTAAACTATATTGTTCAATGATGCATTCTGAGAGATCTCAACCAAGTCAACATTATTTATGTGTATTCTTCCTCATCTGATTTAAAACATGCATTCACCTCGAAGTATGTTTTACATTCTATTTGAAATTATCAAAGGATATCAAATACGTACCTATAGTATAATGATAAATAAATATAAATCACCTTGAGAAAGAATGTACACAAGATGAGGTGCAATTGTGAGTGATAATTGAGCGATGCTCCATTAGAGTGCCAATAATTGAAGAGTATTTGCAGCAAATTATAATACAAAATACATCAAAATTGATATATCTACCCTAGTCTCGAACAATTCTGAAAATTGGAGCGTTCTAGACGTGTAGTATGAGAAATACGACAGACGCATTCCAGATTTTCTTCACGCTTCTCCATTTTAAACAAGTCTTTTTTTCCGAGTAACTAGGAAGTTTAAAATGTTCCGCATCTTCGTTCGCAGTTGGTTTTTCGGGCTCGAGTACCTTTTTCAGGAGCATGCCATCATGGGAAAAACGCTGCAAATTATTACACAAAGGTTTATTATTTTTCTGCATAGATCACTAGCTTGCGAAGAACAAAGAGGTTGCCATTGCCACTACCTAACAACCATAATTTCGCTTCACAATCAAGTTTATTATGAAGAAATAAACGCTTCTCACTCAATTAGAAGAAGTGAAATTTGTGGGTGCCTTCAATAGAAAATTGGATTACCTAGTGGTAGCTAAGGTCAAAACTGAGCACAACTCAAAGAAACGAACAACGATTGTATTTTGGTCAGCTTAAATTTCAACGGAGATTAGGCCTCTTTTGCGATTCACACTCGTATTTCTGATTTACTTTAAGACCAACCCTTAAGTTCTCATAGGGAGCAAACGCTTGGTCCTACAGAGCTCTTGGTATCGTTCGATTGTAAAAATTCAATACTATTTTAAATTGGAAAAAAACCAATACCTCAATACCAAAATTATTTCAGCTTGGACGTTTTGAAAATTTCAGCCCTTATTGTTCACCCTTAGAAGTGACTGACATCAACCAAAAGCTTCGGGGCATAACTAGACCCCAAATGGAGCCCATATTATCAATATCGGTCCATAGGAACTAAGGAAAGTGCCACGTTCAGCGGACTAGAAGAAGGTTCCCCCAATTCCTATACGGAGCGATCTATTGGTCATACTCACTCAAGTGGTCTTATTTGATTCCAAAAAATTCAATACTATTTTAATTTGATGAAAAACCAATACCTTTATATCGATAGTTTTTGATCTAGGGCGTTTTGAAAATTTCAGCTCTTATTTTTCACTTTTTGGAAGTGACTGACACCAACCAGAAGCTTCGGGGCACAACTAGACCCCCAATTGGAGCCATATACCGAATTTCATCAAATTCGGTCTAAGGATTGTGCCGCTTACGACGGACGGACGGCAACATTTTCATTCGATTTCTGGATTCTACGTACCTTGAAACTTAAACCATCAAATTTTGAGTGTTGGGAGGGGGGGTCAAAAGGTTTTTTTTATTGGTCGATTTTTAAGGTTCATTATTGAAAATAATAATCCTAAATCGGAATTGAGGTCAAGTGGGACATCATTTTCCATGTAATTTTGAACGCTGAATCGATTGAGTCCCCCCCCTAACTATAAAACAGAACCCGAGAGGGAAAAATTCCATCTTCATGGGTTTTTTTTGTTGTTTTCCAAGCCCTGATTCATTTGTCATTCTATAACTATTGTATCTGTATTCGAAAAAATCGATGATCACAGTTACTTTGAAAGTAATCGCGGAAAAGTATTTGTTATCACGAATACTCTCGTGATTGTCATTCGTTCCGCCCAACGGATGACTACTTAAAATTAAACCCGATTAAAGATCACTTTTGACGATCACTCTTATATTTGTAAAAGTAATCATTAATCGCAGACATGTTTCTAATCCACGGTCGGTACACATTCTGAAATGTCGTCATAAATCTGAAAAATTCTTAATCGTGTTGGTCTTTGAAAGTGGAATATTACTAGTTTGCTGATCAGCCAATTTGTCCCTCAGAAGATTCTATTTATTCATGTTATTGTTAGTAAGGAAGTATGAGTAATATTGACTACCCTATTTGACAGGAGTTTACTTAGAGTTGTTGTTTTGGTGTTAACTTACCACTTAAAAAGGGGACATGCTATTTCGTTGTGTTTTAGGACTTTATGGTTTCACTTGATTGAGGAGGCATTCCGTCCATCATAACAACAAATTAGGTACCTCCTAGGTTACACCGTTTGTTGAATCGACCAGGTCCTAATTATCAAATTATAGTGTTATAATCATTAGTCTCACTAGAGTAACAGATACGGATCCCAACATATTCATTCAGTCAGTAGATACGGCGTAAATAATAATTACAGCCATACAAAGTTAAAGATTTTTTGTTCCACTCTACCGTTCACTCATTTCCTCATAGAAAGCATCCGTCAGAAATTAACGGTTGGGCGAACTCTTTGATTTTCGTTCCGAGATTAATTTTTCCAAACGAAGCTTTGTCCATTGTCTAGAGATGACTGAAGACAAAAAGTGAGCAAATTCAAAGGCGGAACCGATGTCTTGTCGGGACATATCCGCTGCGATGTGTCCTCTATAACCCACGCGACTCTGATAAGACGGCTTCTTGCGTTATTTAATTACCCCCACGAATCGATGCGTGACCCCCCCTGCGGCAACAATGAAAAACCTCATCGAAGCCGTCGAGATGATTCGGAGTTTTATAGACGCGGTCAGCCTCCTTCGCAGCATCATGGCGTTGCATAACAACTATCGGGAAGGAAATTTTTTGTAGGCATCCACTAATCCGTTTCCCTCGATTCGAGCTTTGAGCAGGTTTGATCAGTGGAGAAAGCACGAGATCCTGATCCAGTGAACACTGTGTTTAGAGACCTATCGCTTCCTACCGGCACCTTTGTGATCATCGGAAGTAGAGAGTCTTATATCCATACTGGATCTGAGAAATAATAATGATTTGTTTTTTCTGTATTGAGGTACATGCAACTCATTTTGCGATCAAATGACCTCCTTCGTTTTTGACATAAGGCAAAAAGTGGGTCTCTCCCAAAACTGTGCATACCTTTTGGTTCGTCCTCAAAGGTTGATGAAGGCAGGAAGGTTTTTAAACGATTGATTTGGAGTCATAAATACAGGCCCTATCCTGTATTCACTGCTAGACCCAAACTTCCTTCATGGACTAGACCATTCAACTGAACTGAGTGTGAAGCGTTCATTTCTTCAAAATAAACTTGATTGTGAAGCGAAAATATTTTCAGTAGGTAGTGACAATGGCAAAGCAGTGTTCTTTGCAGGCGAGTGATCTATACAGAAAAATAATAAATCTTTGTTTAATAATTTACAGCATTTTTGAAATGTGTTTTAACAGTATGCATGGTGGTCCCAATTCAAACAGATTTCATTTTTCTTTGTGAAAGTTCCAAAAATGAGTGAAAATTGTTGGAAAACGTGGTTGCTGATTTTGGGAAGATTGTTCCGTATTCGCGACGTAACTTTCCTGTGAGTTCTTGACGGACTATTTGTGTACATTTCAATAGTGTACAATTGTCCATTGGCCAATAGTCAATTGTGTACAAGGTCCGCTTGTGAGTTTTAAAATGAAATGCTGAATGAGGGGGGTTCCGATAACCAGAAAATGATATGGGGGGAGGGGGGGCAGATTATAATAGGTTATTCGAGCAGAGAGGGGTGAGTAGAGAGGGTTATAGTTACCTTATGAGAGATTACTCTGCCAAGTGGGTGTAGCACATAGCTTCATAGTCATCCATAATATGGTTGGGTAGGTAATGGCATAGGAGGTCGTCAGAGCTGCAAAGTTCTCGGCCAAATATGAGGGATATCTAACAGTTAGATGAAGAGAAGGTAGTCTACCAAGTGAGAATACATACATTACATGTTCACATAGAACAATGCGTCATCTATAACATGATTCAAATTATAGGTGAGATCGTGAGCTTTATTGATCAGTTAGGAAACTGATCTGAGTACGGAAACTGATCCAAACTACAAGCCTTGATAGAAGTTACGGTAAACAATCCAATGTACAGAAGCTGATTTTCAGTAGGGAGACTGAACCACAGTACTGAAACTTATCAATACTATGGAAGCTGAACGGGTCTCATCAGGTTCATCTTACGGAAATTACATTACGGAAACTGATCGAAAAACTGTGGGGACACTAATTTTAAAAATAAATTAAAGACCACTAAAAAGTGAAAGATATAAAATAATAAAATAAAAACTTTTAAACAAAAAACGGACCGGCCTCAAAACTGTTGTAAGTAATGAAGGGCACCTCTTGAAAGAAGTGCAATTACAACGTATTTAGAGTGGTTGGTAGGTGAACATTGAAGTCGCCAACATATGCAGGTATATTCTGCTTCCATACTTGGTTATGGTTGCTTCCATGATCTGGTTATTATTACATGCGTCGATAGTGTAATAAAATACAGGAATAAAAGATATCAATATTATTGTATAAACAATTATTATCATTGAATAATATTATTAAATATTAAGATTATATCATAATAATTACTATTTATATTATAATATCATTTCATTATTATTATATTAATAATATTATTGTATAAACAATTATTATTGTTATTATAGTATCAATATTGTTGTATTTATATTATCAATGATATAACATGTGTTCCAGAACTTTTAGGTAGTAGGTAGGTCACCTACGTCACTGCTGTCTTATGATGGGGTGTATGAGTTTGACAATAAATGTTTTGTCATAATATGTCTCTGTCTGGAGATATTATCTCCAACTACCTAGTACTGTATAAATTATGTTTACAGCAATCACGTCGCACCACCTATAGGAATGATGATTTGGGTTTGTTGTATGGGTTCTTTCCCGTTATTCGGGTTTTTGGAATCAAAATTTATACTTTGAGTCCAAAAGAATTTCAAGAAATTTATAGAGAATGTCAAAATTGAGGAAGTTATAAATTTTGAACCTCGAAATTATTATTATTCTCAAAACATAGGAATTTTATTTTACATTGGCCAATAAAATCATTTTCGCTTATTCTCTCAAGGAAAAATTCGTGTTTTCATTTTAAAAACAAATCGTACGATTACAAGATAAATAGGTAAGAGTACGAATCGTAACATTTTTAAAGCTGTTGGATATCGCTGTTTTATGATAATTTATACTGATTTATTCCATGTATATTCGGCCAAGCCAGTTACAGCTTGCGATTACTAAACTCATTTTATCAATCAATCGGGAAACAACTCTTGTCGGTAGTCAAGCTGCTCACTGCTAAACTGTTTCCCATTTCTCTGGGAACATGGAGGCGGCTAATCGACCTCGCTGCACTTTCCACACTTGGGAAACCCATGAGGCAATCGATAAAAGGGGATTTGCCTCGTTAGTGTATCGAAATCGCCAGGGTCAGTCCAACGGCCTTTTCACTCGCCACGCCGATTCCATTCACGGGTGCGTCGAGTCAGTGGACACAATGCAGGATCGTTTTCGTGCTCGTTCCCATCAATAGAACGATCCGCCAATATGGATAAGGTGTCCGACGTGTGGCGGCAGACTGTCTCCAAGATGTTCATCCAGAAGATTGCTTGAGCCTGGAGCTGCGACAAGCCATGCGAGCAGAACATGAGTCGAATGACCCTACGGTAATGCTGACTGTCGAAAAAATGACTCGACAAGTCTTTCGCCTTAAGTTTTTTGGATGTCAAGACGTGCGATTTCAATGTATCTCTAAGAACATAAATATCTTCTATTTTTCTGGCACAAATAATTACTCCACGTAACCTACTGTGGCAAAATTATTGCTATATCTCGACTCATTTTGTAGTAACATAAACCAGGAGTGTTTCCATCAGCAAATAAAGAATACGCGGAAGAAACTTTTCTCGTACGAGTATGTGTAACAGATTCCATCAGTCATAAAAGAGGCCGAACGAACGACTCCATTAACAAAATATAGCATAGAATCAAGTAATACTCTAGAATAATTTCTTCTACTGATTGCTCATTATTCTGTTGAATATTGGGTATTCTATAAGACAAGGATGTACTCTTACACATATCAATATCATGCAGTATTGTCAATAATATTTATCGTCTAAGGTGAGAAATGAGTATTGTTGGTTGATATTTAAGCGATATTGAAATAGCAAAGTCTACTTTGAAAAGTTTCTTCGTGTTTTTAATAATTTGACGGAGGTCCTTTTGTTCATTCTGATATAATTCTTGAAATCCTCCGCATCAGTAGAGCTGATTTCCCTCAGCAGCCTATTATGAGAATAATCTTTACGTTATTTCAAGCAGTATTTCAACCACCGTTTTCTTTGTACTCGACCAATACTTCCAACAGCCGTAATTATGGCTATACATACCATTTCGATTGCCAGTGTTCTCATAACTCACAAAAGACACATAAAAAACCACAGCACTTGTCTGAACGACAAAAACTGACGCATTGATCACATTTATCGATTGAAGTATTGACAATAATATGGAACGTGTTGAGTAAGGGAATAGTGATGGTTATATTGAATAGGAGGATCATTACTATTGACAATGCTGATATTGACAATAATATAGATCGTGTAATCACATTCCTATCAATTTGTTGAATAGATTATACACGGGCTCTGATGGCTCAGTAAACTCTAATGGCTTATGAGTTATATCCAATTGGTTGGTAATTTCGTTAGCTTGATAGGGGATGGATATTCGACTAATGGGAGTAGACGTCATCTTGGAACCTCAGAATGTCCTTAACTACTTTGATCATTATAATTCAATTCATTACCTCAGTTTCATAGTTACCTTCTTTCTAAAAGGCGACCGAGGGTAGGAAGACGACCTTCGGTTTCATCTTCTCACTCACAACCATAATAAAAAATGATGAGAAACGTTCCACAAAATTCATCACTCATTCAAATAGTTGTATTGAAATTGGACCTACTCACTTGAGTGTTTTAGCTCTTACATCGTTGTTTTTAGCTATTGAGATGAAATAGATTCTAAGGAATTTTCTCAAATTGTGTTTTTTTGATAGTGAGGTTGGGTACAATAATTTGCAAGTGATTCTACCATTTACGTTTTCCAAAATTCATCTCATGGAAGCGGTTAAGGTCATCTGACTTGTAGCCACCCGACATTCTCAGGCTTGCGACGTTGCCCAGCCTCAAGTATTCATATTGCCAATCATGATACTTTGACTCACACATTCAATACGGCTCCCCCATTGTCACTTATTTATATTTAATTTGTTCACTGAGAAATTAAGTCTGTCCCTGGACAACTATTACCCTTCATCTTCTTCGTTGGAAATCCCAGCTTTTGACCATGTTCGTACAATTCCCCTCCGTTGCAGTCTTCATACTGCCCACCATACTGGCTATCCTTCTACCACCAATCCATTCTTAATTATTTCTTAGTCGTCCTTGACAGTTTAAAACTGCCTCCTCCTCAGCAGTTATTCATACTCGGTCCAAATATTATCCACCTCCATGGAAGTTTTACTGCGCAACTTCACAGGCAGTAATACTGCTCATTGGTTTTCCTACTTCCCGTCTATCGCAGTTAAACGTTTGACGTCGACAAGAAGGAATCAGAGAAATAAGGAAAATAAATCCAAGATTTAAAAAGAAAACAACTTACGTTATTACTGAAATTTGAAATGCGCAATTTTTTGTTGTAGGTATTTATTTAATGCTTAATTTTGAACAAGGAATCATGGAAATCGGTCTAGATGTTAAGAGTGATTTGTACAGAGCAAGAAAGGACCTATTTCGAGTTTCATTATCACGTATCGTGTGGAAAATAAAGAGCAGTGGAACTTCAAAATATATATCGTCATACGTATTTCATTAGTTGAAATAATACTGCTTATATCGATTGGATTCCTAGTAAGATGAGCCAGTTACCGATCACCGCTTTGAGCTTCATCGAGTTTGAGGCAAATCGGCCTCATTCGATGTCATGGTCTGGCAGCTCCGCGACAGAGAAATCGTCACTTTGTTGAGCAGTTAATTAAACGTTTGGGAAACACGTTCCAACAGACAGAGTTAACTGATTTCACAATCACCTGAGAAGAACCATTATCGCATAATCATCTTGACGCTACTGGTTCCTTTTTATTACTGATTTCCGTGAAAATTAACTGGCAACTCACGGATCAAGCACTATTGACGGCATTAGCAGCATTATTGACACCTTCTTTATCATAGAAATGTAGAAACATAAACCTCAAACTGGGAAAATGGACGTTAAACCTGGAAGAGTATCACTGTATGGGATTTTTCAAGAATATTTTCACAATATGTGGAAGATTTGACAGTAATTTAGCAGAGGAAACCATACCCAGCGCAAATCAGATTTTTTTAGAACAGCAACCAACGACCAGAGATAAATTTACTGATTTTAAATTAGATGTATTCTAATTGGGGGATTTGAATGGGATTTCTCCCTCTATTATTTTCTTTTTTCACCAGAAATGTGCGTTTGTGTCCTACGTGGCAGGATTTCGACTACTTCCGTTCATGAAAGATAGACTCGATGACAAAATTATTTTTTCAATACCGTTTTTGCAAACTAGGTGGTTCTACTTCTCCTCATACAAGCAGATCCGAATAGACGGAGTGTCAAGAAATCGTTGTTACAAACTCCTTTCAAACACCCAGAATTTAGGAGAACCAGCTCAGCTGGGCCTTTACTATCATTATAGGAGAGTTTTTCCTGTGGTTGGAGGTTATTTACTGGTATGTGTGAGCATGAATACTGAAGACCCAGACAAGCTATTCTTCTATGTATGCACCCATTCTACTTCCGCTCACCCAGGTCAGCCAGCGATTGATTGTAGTTTTGAGGACAGCCACTTGTTGCGCCACCTATGCAGCTAGAGGGGGTCTCTGAAGTCCCCCCATTGTCCCTTTTTCTCAAAAATGCTGCAAATTATTACACAAAGGTTTATAATTTTTCTATATACTCTTGTCTGCAAATAACACGGCTTTGCCATTGTTACCATCAACCAACATGAATAAAAACATCGATCGCATTTCGGTCAGCTAAGATTTGAACGGAGATTAGGCCCCTTTATCGTCAACCCAACCCTCAAGTTCTCGTAGGGAGCGAACGGTTTGTCCTACAGGGCTCCCTCCGCGTGGTCTCTCAAAATTATAAAAATTCCATACTATCTTAAATTGATGGAAAAACAATACCTTTGTATCAAAATTTTTTGAGTTAGGGCGTTTTAAAAATTTCAACCCTTATTTTCCAACCTTTAGAAGTGACCTATATCAACCAAAATCTTCGGGGCACAACTAGACCCCACATACCAAATTTCATTAAAATCGGCCAATGCTAAGTGAGGAAAGTGTCGCGTACGGCGGACAGACGGCCAAATTTTTATTCGATTTTTGGATTCTACGTACCTTGAACGTAAACCAACAAATTTTGATGGGGGGGTTGAACTTTTTTTCTTGGCCGATTCCAAAGGTTCATTACTGAAAATAATAAACCAAAATTGGACTAATCAGGGATAGATGATCAGTTTGACATTACTCCGCAACAAAAGGATATGGAAGTAGATAGAAATTTTGAGGAAAATCGTTTTTCTACATCTATGTATTCGCATAGAGGAGCAAATTATACCAGACCGCTTGAACTACTCAATCATTCCTACAACCAGGGCGGACTCTTTGTTTCGAAAAGACCACTTATCTGGGAATATGCTCTCATGATATAATATGCATATTCAAAGAGCTCACATGTTATGATGAGTGTTGAAAGATTACGAGAATGGAAAATCGAACGAAAACTAGTTCACAGTTATGAACGCAAAGTTCGTACGTGGTCGTTCGCGAAGTCTTTGGCAATTAATTCGTTAATCATGTTGCCGGGCTTAATTGTGTGAAGTTAAATACCGTTGGTTTCCTTTGAGTAATGGATACCTACATACCTATATTCTTGTGTACCTCCGCACGCGTGTAAAGAACAATACAAGCTCAGCCGTTAGAAAAAGACTCCAGACATTATTACTGTTAATGGAGTAACTCAAGGAACTTCGAATCAACAATTTTTTTTCTTAGAAGAACATTCTGTTGCTTCATCTTAGTGAAACGAACAATGAGAATCCATCGAGCCAGAGTCACAAGGTCAGCCATTCGAGTACAGACCTATTTATAATGATTATTAGAATACTAAACTTAAACATAGATTCCCTTAATCTAGTACACTTGAAAGAAAACCAATTTGTTTGCGAATGGTTTATTCAATTTAACCAATCTTCTCAAGAAAAATTTTGAACCCTCAAGGACGACTCATAAAACAAGAACTCGACGAAACAGTTTGACGGTCAATGATCAACAAAAGTAAGGTACGAGGAAAAGTGTGTGCAACGTTGAGGTTTCTTCGAAAAATCGCTATCTAAATCGTGGGGACACAATACGGCATATTCATGATATATTATACAATATAAATTAACATAATATTACGATATATTTGGAGCCACCGTAAAACTGTCTGTAAGAATAGTTCACTACGTATTTCTGAACTGTTGCGTCCAAAAATCGCTGAACTGATTTGAACAGTCTTGTGAAAATTTGTTTATTGCTCATGCTTCATGGCTGAAAATTTTCTACCATTTGTATATTATTTTCTCCGAAAATCCTGCTATCAACATCAAATTTTGAGAAACTGTTCATTAAAATGTAAATGGTAGAAACTGTAGATACTTTTACGCTACATTTCCTAACAAAACCGTCGGAAGTCATTTCGGATTGGAAGTAGAACATACATTTATATTCAACTAGAAAGTGATGAAAAATGTTACTGATTTTGAACAGCAACTTTGTAGATTGACCCAACAAATTACACGTCACACGGAGTGGGAATAGGGTCCACTGAATCATAAAACCTTCTATGCCGAGCTTTCAGTCAATATAATACCTTCTTCAGGGCTGGAAGTATGTAGTGTAGCCCTGAAGAAGGTAATATATTAACACAAGGGCTATACTACATCCTTCGAGCCCTGAAGGATGTAGGTAATATATTAACTGAAAGCTCGGCGAAGAAGGTTCTATAATTCAGTGGACCCTATTCCCAATCCTTCTGACGTGTTAATGATTTTCTTCCCAGAAAAAAATTTACCTAACAAACTATTAGAAGTCACTTTGGGTTGGGAGTTGAACATGTATTTACATTCAACCAGAAAGCGATGAAAAATGTTACTGATTTTCCCCCTTGAAAAAACTTACCCATTTGCATTATATTGAGCAGATTCTTTAGACTAGTACCACTACATTTCAGGATCTTGACAGCCCCAAAACTGCATATCATTCGAAATAAAGATTATGAGGCCCATGAATGAGATGATTATGAGGCCTGTGAATTCAACCCCCCCGGCATAACTTCATTGGTGTCGACACCAAAATTCAAGGCGCAGAACCAAAAACCCAAGAATTACTAGGTTTGGCCCACGGCACCAAAGAGTGTAATTTATTTATCGGACTATAAATAATTACTGACTAAATATTTTCTCTGTTTCATGCTTTTGGTTCGACTAGCCTCAATAAGCATCTGGATATCGAATATTGAGTGTTTTAAAATAACATTCCAAAATACTCAATATTCGAGGGACTTCATATCGATACCTTAACGCACAAAGGCACTATGTTCCAATTTTTTTTTTAATTTCAGAAAAACTCTAATTTAAAAAAAGCTATCTGAGTAACTTCAAACTATTCAAGTACTTAAAACTATTTAAGTACCTTCTTGACGATTATAGCTTGAAAATTTGTTGACGAAATTAAGCCATATACTGGGATTAAGAGTAAGCCATATATCCAATATATCATATATCCATATATAAAGCCAGAGAATAAGCCATTTTTTTTTTTAAAGAATGGGGTATTTCAGTCAATTTTTTTTCAAAAGAGTTTTCAAAAAGGCTCAGGAATAACGGTAATCGGGTCTGTTCGTCGAGAAAATGTTTTTAAAAAATCAGAGAAGCTAAGGAAAGTTGAAGATTTGAATGGCGTGACGTAGCTAGCCAACTGTCTTTGAAAAAAGTATCCATGCACAGAAACCCTTGGAGGACGTCTTGGATACTACAAAATACTACTCACACACACGCGCGCGGCGTAGTCCGTGGCGTAGTCCTTGCCTAGTGTGTGTGCATTTATAGCGGCCCGCCTTTTTCAAACGTGTGATCTCTTTAATTGATTTTTCTACCACATGTTATAGTATCATTGGGCTTAAAGTTAGAGTATATAGGTTTTCAAGGGTGCTGAATCCAAATTTGAGGTCAAAAACCTGAATTTTCGACCCACCGAAATACCCCATTATGCACTGTTGAAAACTTCTTTTGCGTTTTTCTGAAAACTCTGTTTTTGGACATAGCCTTTGTGGTGTAAGGTATCGATATATTATTATGTACTCCCCCTGCTCAATGCAATTTAAGTACTTATTTTGGTGCAGGATGATGTCTGAGTCAAAGGAGAAAATCGGATCAGAATTGAAGACAGAGCAGGAAACACAAGATCTTGCTCCCAATAAAATAAGTCACAATTTAATAGATACCTGAGACGAATAGAGAATAAAAACATGCAAATCGGTTAGAAATTAGAACATGGGAAGCCTATACAACATTCTATCAAGATGCGTTTTTTATAGTTCTAAGTATGGTTAGGGATCACTAGCGGCAAATTCATAGGGAAAAATGTTTGTCTAATTACTAAACCAAAAAAAGTTCGACCCTTATGAGCTCATGGGGAGCAAACTATTTGACCACTGTGTAGTCTCATATGATTCTAAAAAATCAATACTATTTTAAATTGATGGAAAAACAATACCTTTATGTCGACATTTTTTAACTAGAGCGTTTTGAAAACTTCAGCTCTTATTTTTCAACCCTAGGAGTGACTGACATCAACCAAAAGCTTCTGGGCTCAACTAGACCCCAAACAGAGCCCATATACCAAATTTCATCAAAATCGGTTCATGGTAACTAAGGTACTGCTTACGGTGGATGGACGGCAAAATTTTTATTCGATTTTTGGATTCTACGTACCTTGAGGAGTAAACCAACAACTTTTGAGGGGGGTTTACTTTTTTTTCCATGGTCGATTCCAAAGATTCATTTGAAAATAATAAACAAAAATCATGTGATTGCCGTTTAATATTTATAGCTGCCGTTATTTTTATTCGTACCTTTTTATAATTTCGGTCGAATCCGGGCGGCGCTGTGGCCGAGCGAGCTACGGCATGTATCTCTGGGGACGAGACTCGGACCGGTTGCAGGGGCCGTGAGTTCGGAGCTCGCCTCGGGAGCATATTTTCGGGTAAGCTGGTCGCAGTTCCCCCTCGTCCCAACCTAGGGCGGTGAGGCCAATGGGAAACCATGAGCGAAATCATCAGAACAAATTCTGATCTTCCCTTAGGAAGACAGCTGATGACGTCCTCCACTCGAGGAATGGCATTCGGACGAAAATCCAACCTGAAATGGTTGTTTACTTCACTTTTACTTTTACTTTACTTTGTTCGAATCCTTATAAGGAACTTTTTCATTGGGTCAACTCATCACGATGCGATTCTCTTGGAAAGGAATCATGGAACTCTTATTGAATGAGGTCACTCGATCAAGCCGCACAAGAAAGCGAGAACGTCATATCAGTGAACTCGTAACACAACGAACCATTGAGGGATCACGTCAGCAGTTTTATGGCCATTGTGTATTACGAGATTCTCACAAACGTCAATAAAACTGTCCCATAACGTCGATTATGTGCAGCAGTTCCATCCTAAACGCCAGAGTTTACTGCGCGGGATGAGCCCGTCGCTGGCATCATGTTTATACTGTACGAACGAAATGGGTCTAGCGGATAGACGATTGAGGTGAAGAACGCATGAGTTACGACAGACATCACTCAAAAGTATCATCCGAGACATCGTTTCGTCTCCGTCTCTTTACATCCACATCCTGCCATTCCGCAGAAGCTGCGGAGGTCATCTTTTGACTAACCGAAGAGAGGAAAAAAAGTTTACTATCCGCTTGGAGTAACTTAATCGATGCTTTGCTCAAGGACTCAGACCTTTGAAATAACTCGAGGTTATGCAAACAATCAGAAATCGAAGACGAGACGATGCGAGTTGACGGCAAATTAAGATTTTGCAACATCAGTTGAGACACAGGACGTATCGGGTATGATGCAAATGGTGATTCAACCTGGATATCAAATAAAGTGAATAATATACAATAGAGACGAGCTCCAAGTTGCCAAACGAATTAAAGACACTACGAATTTTCTAATGTCTTTAGTTGGGAAGCATCATTTCTTTACCAATATGTTATTGACAGAAAATGCCAGGAAAGTTTTTGAGGTTTTACGTAGAATGTAAGAGGCTATTGTTGAGTTGAGCTTCTTCACTTTTCTGCAGTGCTTAGCGAAAAAGTCGTAACGTGAAAATTTGACCAAATTGAGTACCCGGGGGTTTAGGGGGTCGAGTTCTATCGATTTTCGGAGTTTTAGAGTCGTATTTATACTAGAAGTACCTCAAACAAGCCTCCCGATTTTCGCGTTAAGGCGTATTAACTTGATTCTGCTAAGAAACTAGTCGTATCAGAGCAATTCAGAAGAAGAAAACTCGAATCTTGACACTGATACGGGCCTTAGCATTTCAAAGATACGACTTCTTGCATTCTGAATCGGCATGATACGACTTTTTGCTTCTGAAAACTCAGCATTTAGTGGTGACTTTAGAACTTTTCCTAAGGATATTTATGTTTTTGAATAAATTTGAAACAATTTTTCAGTTAATTACGAGAAGGAGAAATGAAAATGATGTATAATGACTCATTGAGATACTGGAACAAACGTTTATTTATTGATTCAGCTGTTTTTTCTTACACTCTGAACACAGATATGAAATACGATTGACTTTGAGCAAAGAAGGATGACAAAATAATTAAGGTGTAATGGTTTTCTGATTTAAAGATCATTATGAAGTTTCAAGAATTCAATTGTGCTTAGCATTCCATAGTCTCATGGTTCATTCAGAACAGAAATGTCGTAACTTCGGATTTACGAGAGCGTAAACTTGTATCAATCATAGATACGACTTTTAGTGCTACCAAAATCGAGATACGACTTCAAGGTTTAGTATATCTGGCTTAAATGTAAGTAAGATAGGAATAGAAAAATGTTATACCGTTTTTTGTCAATTTACGCTCAAAAATGTTTAATTTCGACTACAGAAATCGATTCGGCTACTAATTTCCTTCAACAAAAGCCTTTTCTTGTGGTAAAAGGAGGAATAATAATCCCGTGAAAGAGTTATTTCGCCACGGAACCTATTAGGTCGTTTTCCCGAAAGTTGCGTGAAGTCAAGATACGACTTTTTGGCTTAGCACGTCAGTTTTCTTAGCATGTTTTCTATTTTCCTTTTCAGAACATAACACTTCTACTTTGCTCATCTACTCGGAGTGAGTAGTGTTTCGATGAGTAAACTTCCTGTAGACAGTGACTACAACTAAGTTGCAAACGTCGATGTCTTTGCTTGTAATAGACTTTCTTTAACATTAATTGCTCTCTCTCAAACACTTAATTGAAACCAACTAACCATATCGAAAATTCCACAATTCCACCCAGTATTTCGAGGCTATGCAAAAACCACGCTAAGTCTTGAACTAGGCTCTTCACTTTGCACTTCGCAGAATATTAGCTCGTCTTTAGGCCGCAGATATTCATCTCAGAATTTTATATTCGTCCGGTTTAGCACAAACTCAGAATGGTGGTAGTTCCGTTGATCAATCGAATCATCTACATTGAACGGATACTAGCTAGCTATGTACTACACCCACTTTGTTTATTTGCATATTATTTTCATTATCGAACCTTCGGAATCGACAAAAATTCAACTACCCGTAGATTTTTAGTAAATACTTGAGAAAATATTCAATCAAGTGACTTTTCGTAAACAGATTTCAGTCACATCAGTTTTTCTTTCGTCATGTATGACTGAGTTTTTCGGCACGCGACAGAGATCTGACCGAATTACGAAACAATATGGAATGATCTCCAAAACGAGATGAATGTCTCACGTTGTCCGTCCCAATTCTCATGAATTACCATCAGGCCCTCGGAGTTTAGTGGTTCGACACAAAACCTTCACGTCATGAAAGCGGTGGAATTTTTTGAGATTTGGGTTGTTATGATTTTTCAGTCGTAAGATTTCAATATCAATAATATATTTAGTTTGCATTAAGTGAGTGTATTTCATTAATGGTAGTTTTTGCACAAGGGATTCCAGACCAAGAACAGGTGGCTATTCGTTTAAACTAGAGGATGGATATCAGAACAGCGGTGAGAGCGGTAACGTGATAAAAACACCTCCGAGGGTAGCTGAATAACATTGGGAGGATGTCAAATCAGCACGATATTCGCCAGCAAACTGATCTCCTGTTCGTTGAATAACTGTGAACTTTGTACTGTTCTTAGCACAAACCGAACCTTCACTGACATGTGAACACTGGCGGTATTTTTAAACCGCACCAACAATTCCTTGGGCGATTCACACCAACATTCACACTCACATCCTGCATTATAAGCCAGCAGTAAGATACCTACCGGATTGTTTTGGAAGTCATAATACATTAACTCAATGATTTCTGCTCTTATCCCAGTTTTATATTGTTCTATTGACGCAAGGAAAACTATCTAGGTCATATTATTATGGGTGTAGGATATACTTGAGTTCTTTTTTTGGTCTACAGAAGAGCTCGCGACGACTTCAAAATATCATGCGTACCTACCAACCTATCCGAACACATTGTGATAATATTTTTTTCATTTTAGTAGGTTAGCCGTAATTAATTTTTAGATAGGTCCTTTTTTGATTAATTTGTTTCTTTTAATTAATTTTTTTCAATCACTTATTGGTGATTTGTAATTTGTTTTTAAAATTACGTTTTTGATATGTTTCTCCTCCATCAGTTTGACCAGTTTTCTAACCAAGGGAAACATTGATCGAAGAGGAAAAACTAGAATTTTTGATGGGTTTGCTTCCCATGAGTGCTCACTCAGCCTTATGGAATATCGCTCGTGCATAAGTTTAAATTGCTACTACTCAAATTGCTACTACTCCCGAAAAGCAACCGATTTCTCGTCACAAGTTATTTTCTTTGGTTAATTCGACGGTTAGTTTCATTATTGCCGGTACAGTTTGAACACTATTCATGCGCAAATTTGGTTTCCGACAATAACCGAATTTTCACTATCCGCATTCGATTTCGCTATTGTTTTGAGTGTAGCAGAGGCTCGCTTTGAGAGGAGACACAGGCCAAATAAGTGTCAATTCACATGAGTGAAAACAAGCAAATCTACCCAATGTTGTTCACTCGTTTGGCCGCTAGAGACCTTTTTTATACTCTTAGGTGCACCTGTTAATTAATAGGTTATACTCACCTGTTAATCGTGAGCGAGATTGTAAAAAAAATAAAAAAATTGGTCTCATGACACAAGAAACTGAGAGCCCTTCTTCTTGTTTTTTTGGTGTTTTGAAGTCGATCAAAACTTGTCTTACTGCGGCTGTATAAGTAAGCTCTGCAGAAATAGTTTGCAAGGAAGAACCTGCTTCAGAGCGTTGTAGTGAGGAACCTGAGACTTCATTGGTTCCATTTCATATTTCACTCCCTGCGTCTCATAGCTATGCCATGGTCCAACGCAACATTGTCCGCTGTAGCAGTATGATAATCGAAAGCGGGCTTCGAGACTGGCAATCCCAAGGCTGAAGGAGGGGGTGCCGAAGGTTGACCTGTATATCTAATAGTCAAGCAATAGGTAAAGTCGTGACGGCCGTCTCCTTGCGAGAGGTCGACAAAACACAATGGAGAACGAGGATCGTCTTCCTTGAGAAAAACGCATTATCTTGCGTCGGTGGACTGGGACGGTTTGGTTTCTTTTGCTACTGAACGGTTTCCGGTTCTTGAGGACGATTAGCGTGACAGGGGAAGGAAGGAGAGTACGTTAGAGGAACATGTTCGCGTGTAGTGAAAATGTGGATCGCGCGACACCACTATTAGACGTAAATGGTTTCTGAGTTAATGATTCATCGCACTCTTCAGGAGGTCAATTATCTCTGGTATTGACTGTCATAAACCGGATCCGATTATGACCTATTTTTACTGATTTCAAACACCCAAAAAAGAAGGAGGAGATTTCTCAGTTCGTGTGTGATGAAAGTTATTTCTCAGTTAGTGTGTGATGAAAGATATTTTCGTCATGTTTGCACAGCCTCAACATTTTTAACCAGATATTTGTCTCCCTGATGGTTTTCGCAATGCGTTCTCCTGTCATCCATGGCGTTTCATATGGATATCATTTCACTATCTAAAGACTCGAGAAAACTTGGTTTTCGACCTCGGAAAGATGGTCAATATTCACCATTCTTCCCTTGTAACTTATGGTGGAGTCGGTTTCGGGTGACATATTTACATACAAATTGAAGATCTTATTATGTACCTACTTTATTTATAAATAGATCATGCTACTCAGGGCAAATGAGGGAAAATTATAGTAGAAAATTCTCAAATAACTTGTGCAAGCCTCATCAAACCTGAAAGAACGTGTTTTTGGATGTTGAAATACGTACCCAAGTTTATCTAATACCGGAAACGCTGATTTGATGACAAAATAGGGAAACCGATCGATGAAATCTGGCAACGGAATCAAAAATTGCAGCTACATGGGTTACATCAAATTTTCCCATTAAGATAACAACAAGCTCAATAGATTTTGATTAAAAGAGTGTCGAGTGATAAGATAGTGTGAGAAGATAGTTCAAATCAAACCGTTTGATAAGTTGGAATGCATTTCATATATTATGATATCGTCAACGAATCATGTACCTACTTACTGTAACTCATAATACTTGTCACATTTCAGTCTCGTAAGATTGATCCATACTGAACCAAGAAAAATCGTTCTATCCTTGCAAAAGTGCTTATAAATAAGGACCAAATTATATTCACATCGGAAGGCAATGATAAAAATAAAATTTTACTCTGACTAAAATGATCTTTCATGAGGGATTTCAAAATGGTTTGGTTCTTTTATAGAGGGAACAGGTTCTGAGCAATGGGATCTAGTTGAACTGCCTCGTCAGCTCCGATCTGTACCTCCAAGCTGCTTCGCAGAATCCTGTCAGCATGAAACTTCTCCCTGCTGTCCCCGCCAAATCTCCCACCAGCTCCTGACGGGTTGTAGACCATTTTCTCAGCAAAACAAGATATTTGTGGTATACCTACATCAAATCTGTCATCAATGTTTTGAAAGCTCAACATGTACGGATAATGATACTTTCCTTAGTAGAGAAATCCCCCCCCCCTTCCTCGTTCTTCGTTTCCTTGAAGTGACATTTTTTGATTGAGAAAATTAAACAAATTAATGTTATTGAACAAGTGTGAGTTGTCGGTCACGCACCTGTAGGTAAATAGTTTTGGGATTGATAGTGATTCATCGATGAAGACTTCCTTCACCTTTAATAATGCGAAACATGTACTTTTGTATAGTTAGTAGGTGCAGAAAAGCCTGATTTTAGAAATTCCAGTGCCACAAGGGTGCGCTTCCACCAACCAGAGAGCACCAAATTTTTGAATGGCTCGCCCGCTTTATTTTCAAATGTTCCAGTTGTTCAGATCATGAAAATATAAGGATAGTGTGTATATGTAATAATCACTTCCAAGTGTTTCTTGCAATAAAATTTTGTTTGAAAAAAAAAAAATCCAACGTACCTAGACCTTATTGGAGGTAAATTATTGATTCGATGGACGACTTATGAATAAATAAATTCAATTTTAGTAATCAATTCTGTACGTATGAATTATTACTTCCTTGCCAATATTATTGTGTAGGATACAACTAAGCGGAAAGAGAATCATATTGATTTCAAGTTATTGGTGTATAAGGTAGTATAGCACAATCTTAGAATGAACCAGCAGAATTTATTCTGTGGAGGTAGATGATACGTCCTCCAAGTGTATCGATCGTATTGAGGCCGCACCTAACCCGTTCAGGGTGATCCGGGCTGTTCCTGGATGTCCACATACCTCCGCGCGCCGGGGTATTCGACGAGACGACACATCAGATTCGGTAAACTCGACTCCGATGGGTACAGGATCTCAGAAGTGCTGAGGAGGTTTTCGGCTTAGGGGTATGAGTATGGAGCGTGACGTACCAGCGGTCTCACCAGGGCTGGAGTCAAGGAGGTTATCACCACTTGACGACCTCCCTAATCAGTTGGGGGCTAAACAGGTGTTGGGGCACAACCGCCTGTTGAAATCACCGAATGATCGGACTCCATCAACCCCCTCGGCACCGAAGGAACTAGTTTTAGAATATAAAGGTCCAAGACACGGCGAATTAGATGATACGAATAGGTCTAATAAGAATCAGAAAAAAAGGCACCTATGTGTCTCAGGTCACAATAATCAAATACCTTCTATGTGGAGGAGGTAAACTCGATGGGTGATGAATATTCTCATTCATCGAACAGATAACATGATGTCAATAGAGACCACATCGATGATAAGAACTAAACATTCCACTCGTCATCAAAGTATTCAATCACAACGACGACAAAAGCGGGTGTACTAAAACATAGGTACTTCAGTATTGAGAGGGAACTTACCGAGACGAATGCGGCGTTTTACACTGGAGGAAACAGAATGAAAACAATAAACAGACAAAGGTACGAGAAGATGAAGGTTGCACAGAACGTAAACAACGCGAAAAGCCAACAGAGTTGCAGACCGCGGCCTCGAGGCGACTGACTTACCTAACAGAAAAGGAAAGGCTCTGAGGAATGTGGCCCCCTCCAGAAGGATCCAGGGGTCCTCCTGGGAAGGGGCCCCCCACGTCAACCTGCCAGCCCCGACATGTGAGAAGAGAGAAAACTGTGCGAGTGGCATCTCAAAAAGGTATGGGCTACACTCCCATCTAGGGGTCTTCGTCATCTTTCACCATCGACTTGTCCAAAGCAATGCACTAGGATGATGGCGAAAAGAAAACGTTTGTATCACCTGCAAACACGTCAATGCAATCCTCGAGAAAACGCCGCAGATACCTTGACTTCAAATGGGCTACTGACTTCGATTCAAAGCTTGGATTTGTCAGGCCGCATAGTTCTGGAATCGAAAGAAGAGCCCTCTACCCTGACAAAGGGCCTATAAGTTCTAAAATTTGGTTTTGTAATCTACAATTGAGGAGTTTGATTCAAAAAGGTACTAAAGACCATTTTTCATCGAAATTGCGGTAGTTTTCACAAAAATGCGATCGTTCTGGAGAAAAAAATAATCTATTACCTTGAAAAACGAGGGTGAATATTCCGTTTAATTTCAAAAGGTAGTCTACTACTTTAGTCCTACAATGTTCAATAAAGTGTTTTTCTCTCAAAAAAATTTCAAAAGGTACTAACTATATCCACCTCGTTTGTTTTCAAAAAGTACTTTATCCACTTCGTTTGATTTCGAAAAGTACTAAACTCCACGTTTTGTTTCAAAAAGTACAAAACGCCAGGTTATGTTTCAAAAAGTACTATATCCATTAATCTGAAATTTCAAATCTTGTTCCAAATTATTTTAATTTTTTAACTAATTTACCTTTTTTCCAAAAAAAATTGTATTATAATTTAGAAATATATAAAAAATAACACCATTGGTTTACACCACGTTTTTCAGGTCGCTATGGGTTTTCGCGTTTTTCTCATGTTTGACCAAAGTAGAGCTGAAACGAAACAAAGACTCAGTATGTTGGGACAAATTCATAAAGTTGGGTTCAATTTACCTCAACTTGAATGAGCCGTGCCGACTATCGTTGGCAGTAATGTGAAAAATACTTCGGAGGAAGAAATTTCATCGTCTTGGTGGAGTTGTTCCTGTACGGGACACCTCAAGGTTGTATTCCTGGGTTAGCCACCCATTTAGCCATAATATGGCTATATGGTATATTATACTCGTATTTAGTTTCAAGTAGAACTAAACGTGATTAATTAGAAGACATCATAAAGTAAGAAGTAACCTTAAAGAGGAACTACTGTCTAAAAAATGCCTAAAATTACAGGTTTGATTAATTTTTTCACCAAATAAATTTGGTGCACCCTAGTTGGGCTGCTAACATGAATTACAGTGTTAGATTTACCAGGACAGTCCTGGATTCGGAAGGCAAGTCCCATGTCCACGCCAAAGGGTTATCTGAACGCCAAAAGTTCTAAATCCTGGTTTTGGAATCGGCCGTAAGTTCTTTCAAATTCAAGGAGAGGAACGAAACTAAGAATAGTTGCTTACTCATTTATTCTGTCGAACGAAAGTCTGAGTTGATTTTTCGCAAATAATATAAGATAATTATACAGGATGTCTACACTTGAGTTGGGCATAACTTCAGAGTTCGATTCTACAAGATCTTTCCAACCAAAAATGTCTCTAAGCAATTTTTGGTTCATTATTTTCAATAATGAACCTTTGGAATCGACCAAAAAAAAAAAATTTTAACACCCCCTCAAAATTTGATGGTTTACGTCTCAAGGTACGTAGAATCCAAAAATCGAATAAAACGCTGCAAATTATTAAACAATGGTTTATTATTTTTTATTTTTCTATATAGATCGCTCGTCTGCAAAGCCACCAACCATCCAACATGAAGAAAAACATCGATCGTATTTCGGTCAGCTTTAATTTGAACGGAGATTAGGCCTGTTTTGCGATTCACACTCGTGTTTCTGATTTATCGTACGTTCACACTTCAAATTCTCGTAGTGAGCGAACGGTTTGTCCTACAGAGCTCCGGGTGGCCTCAAAAAATTCTAAAAATTTTATAGAATCTTAAATTGAAGGAAAAACAATACCTTTATATCAACATTTTTGAGTTAGGGCGTTTTCAAAATTTCAAAATTCATTTTGGAATCCTTAGAACTGACCTACATCAACCAAAATCTTCGGAGCACAACTAGACCCTAAATGGAGCCTACATACCAAATTTGATCAAAATCGGTCAATGCTAAGTGGCAAAAGTGCCGCGTACGGCGTACGGCGGACGGACGGCCAAATTTGTATTCGATTTTTGGATTCTACGTACCTTGAAACGTAAACCATCAAATTTTGAGGGGGTGTTAAATTTTTTTTTCTTGGTCGATTCCAAAGGGTCATTATTGAAAATCATAAACCAAAATCTGGCCGTCCGTCCGCCGTACGCCGCACGCGGCACTTTTGCCACTTAGCATTGACCGATTTTGATGAAATTTGGTATGTAGGCTCCATTTGGGGTCCGAAGATTTTGGTTGATCTAGGTCAGTTCTAAGGATTCCAAAATGAATTTTGAAATTTTGAAAACGCCCTAACTTAAAAAATGTTGATATAAAGGTATTGTTTTTCCTTCAATTTAAGATTCTATAGAATTTTTAGAATTTTTTGAGACCACCCGGAGCTCTGTAGGACAAACCGTTCGCTCACTATGAGAATTTAAAGTTTGGACATACGATAAATCAGAAACACGAGTGTGAATCGCAAAAGAGGCCTAATCTCCGTTCAAATTATAGCTGACCGAAATGCGATCGATGTTTTTCTTCATGTTGGATGGTTGGTGGCTTTGCAGACGAGTGATCAATATAGAAAAATAATAAACCATTGTGTAATAATTTGCAGCGTTTTCTGAACCCTCTCAAACTGCCTTTTTTCCCGTTTTCGACTTAACGGCACTAAAACTGTCATAACTCCTGTTATTTACCAAGTAAATTTAAATTTAAGGATGTAATTGGAAAGAGCGTTAAATTTTCAAGCTACCAGTGTAAAACCAAAATCTTTTATCAATAAACCATCTCTAAAAAATCAAGGCAAAAAGCAAATTTCAAATTTTTTACGAAATATGACCCTTTTAAAATCGAAGTTTTCACAGTGAAAACCCGTAGGTGAATGTCTATGTGTGTTTGTGTGTAGGTGTGTGTGTATGTTTGCGTTTTCGGGCATAATCTTGTTTACGTTTCACGATACGTATAATCCAAAAATCGAGTTGGGCTCCATTTGGGGTCTAGTTGTGCCCCGAGGCTTTTGGTTGATGTCAGTAACTTCTAAGGGTTGAAATATTAAAAACGCCCTAGCTCAAAACTTGAGTACTTGAGTAATCTTGAGTACTCAGCCCAGGCTTTAATTTTCGAACGATGTGCGTGTTTCTTCATTTGTTCGACTCAGATAAATTCCGAGTTATAAATGAAATGAAAATAAATTCTGAGTAATATTCACTAAATATCCGATTTTCGATATTTCGGTTCCTTTATACCTTTCTAATTGTACCCAAGCTTTGATTTTGAGGGAACATTCTCAATATACCTCTGGGTTTTCATTAATTATTCTTTGTGCCACCATGGAACAAATTACAGGTGCCACCATGGTGTCAGGACACCAGAAACCGCATATTTCGTGGGTCTTATGTGTTTCACCTTGAATACGGGTGTGAACTTCTGCGGACTGTCTACCAAAACTAACAGATAAAAGTTCAACGTTACGACGTATGGCCGCTTTGGTGCCAGACTGCCACCGTTGGTGGGTTGAAGGGGGGGGGGTAAACTCGAATACACATGTTGGGTATCGTAGATCATGGATTTTAAAATGATGTTTAAATTCGAGGCTCACATGCCCCTAGAAATGTTATGGCGGATGACGGCGAATGGTGAGGATTTCTAACTCAAAATACTAACCAAATTACATGGAACAATTTCATGCAGGAGGAAGGTATATAAAAATGCGTGTTTATCGCTCACTAACTGGTTTAAACTGACCTAATGCTCCGTCCAAATCCGATGGGACGTCTCTTGGAATGCATGGTTTACTAAAC
This sequence comes from Apolygus lucorum, assembly GCA_009739505.2. Taxonomy (NCBI): domain Eukaryota; kingdom Metazoa; phylum Arthropoda; class Insecta; order Hemiptera; family Miridae; genus Apolygus; species Apolygus lucorum. Next base: position 45,008,394 of record CM019167.2, on the reverse strand, counting down.
AATATGTTTGTGCATTTGAAGGGTGAAAATGTGAGTATTTATTATCAAAATGTTGGTCGGATCAAGTAAATATACTTACTCAACGAAATTATTGGTTAATATTTATGGTGATCGTTTTGTCTTACCCCAAATCCCCTCTAATTCCTACTGGCCAAGGTAGGTTCGCTCCTACCTAACATAGATCAGAGCCCTTTCGTTCCTTCGTAATGAACACTTCGGGGTTTTTTTGAGGGCACTAAACCTAATTCTGAGTCACAAAATAGGAAATTACGTAGACCCAAAAATGCGTGAACAAAACCCATTGCGAAATTCTGCTAACCAAGGGACATTTCAGAAATTTCAGTAACCCCTCAGATAGTTAAATCAGTAATCAATCACAAAGCTATGCTTGCATTTCATATACTATGACTCTGATTTAACCAGTAATATGAAAAAGATTTGGCAAAAATATACTTTCTGTTGATGCCAGGTGCCAGAAACCTCCTCTGTACTCACAAAAAGCTTCGTGTCATGGCGTAAACATTGGAATGGGAGAGAGAAATTAATCTTATGTATAGTTCTTCAAACAATCAACTGATGCCTGAGGTGACTCTCCCCTGTAGGCAAGGTGACTAAGAGATGAGAATAAATTGAGAAATGAAAAGTGGAGAAGTGTAAACGCGCGTTGCTATGGGACACGATGCGACGGTTGTGTTTACTAATTTTGCATATATTTCTCCTACGCAGTTTCCGACTGATGATAAGGGCGGAGGAGTTGCTTCACATGCCGCACCTCGTTTCCCTCAACGACCCATTCTGGCCAGGGGTTTCTGTCAGTCACAATAACTCCTACCCACGTACTACCTATTATATTCTCTTTCGAATGCATCGACTGTAATTACCCCACTCCTACAACACTTCCCTCAACATATTCCGGTAAAAACTGCGATTGCAAGCAGACGGTGATTGCGTGCATTTGCTTTCCAATGTGCATTACTCATATAACACCCAAAATTATGCGGAGATATGGTGATAAGTAATGCATGAATTTCAGCGAGCGATAAAAGATTTCATCATTTACTTACTTACAGGAAAAGGAAAGTAAACAACCATTATAGGTTGGATTTTCGTCCGACTGCCATTCCTCGAGTGGAGGACGTTATCAGCTGTCTTCCTAGGGGAAGATCAGAATTTGTTCTGATGATTTCGCTCATAGCTTCCCATTGGCCTCACCGCCCCGGGTTGGGACGAGGGGCAACTGCGACCGGCTTACCCAAAAATATGCTCCCGAGGCGAGCTCCGAACTCACGGCCCCTGCAACCGGTTCGGGTCTCGTCTTCAGAGACACATGCCGCAACTCGCTCGGCCACAGCTGAACCCCTCTACTTACAGGATCCTGTAATAATGATATGCTGACACATTTCTTGAAGGATTACACGTACATTTTCAGAACAATGACGTTCATGATCTCCACGAACAAGTGAATGAATGAACTAAAATGAATTAAAAAAAAAAAAAAAAAAAATCTGCCAAGTGGGTGTGCTTTTAGGTTCCTCGTATCCATAACCCGATTGTATAAATGATCTGATGCATATTAGCTTATTTCAAAACATTAATCTGTAGTAGGCACCTTGGATTACCCTATCAGGGGACCTTCTACACGTCAGCCCGGACAATCTTTGAATATATCTTCGAAATAAGATAGAACATGTAAAAATTATGGCTGTTATTATTTATTTTTTCAATCATCTCCCCTCTAAGAAAAAATGGTATATCTGACGGAGGGGACACGCCATAAAAAAAAAATAAATAAATAAATCAAATATTACTGGGGAGGACGCCCTGGATTCACCCGACGCCGGTCCTAGGGATGAGGGATGATGAAGGAGGTGGGGGTGGGAGAGAGGGATGAAGGGAAATGCCTCTATAAAATGACCTCCAGTTTAAGTACGAGCCGAGCAAAACGCGTCTGGTGACACCACTGAGTACACCTACTGAGATGCCCAACTCGCGCAACTCCGTGGCACTTTTCCTGCACCACACTCCGCGCCATGACAAGGTTGCAGCCGTCACTCTGATGTTGTTGGGTGCCACTCCTTTTAGCTCCTACACTGCTTGCCGTAAATCATCTCTATCATACTTTCTTATCTAAGCCGCCAGGTCTGCTCCATGTCCATGCTGCCATTGACAGGATATTCACGTTTTTGCGTCTGCGCAGTGGCTACTACCAGTAAAACCTTTAAATTCTCGTAGGGAGCGAACGGTTTGTCCTACAGAGCTCCACGTGGTCTCAAAAAATTCCAAAAATTCTATAGAATCTCAAATTGAAGGAAAAACAATACCTTTGTATCAAAATTTTTTGAGTTAGGGCGTTTTCAAAATTTCAAAATTCATTTTTGAACCCTTAGAAGTGACTTAAATCAACCAAAATCTTCGGGGCACAACTAGACCCCAAATGGAGCCTACATATCAAATTTCATCGAAATCGGTCAATGCTAAGTGGCAAAAGTGCCGACGGCGGACGGCGGACGGACGGCCACATTTTTATTCGATTTTTGGATTCTACGTACCTTGAAACGTAAACCATCAAATTTTGAGGGGGTGTTAAAATTTTTCATTTCTTGGTCGATTCCAAAGGTTCATTATTGAAAATAATAAACCGAAATGTAGGTGTTATGCCTGTTACAAGGATTTTATGTTTGCGCATGCGGAGAGAATAATGTCAATTTGGAAGTGTGATTTTCATTGAGGACCATCTACACCCCAATCCGCTTAATTCCTAAAAATTTAATCGAGGTCAGTGGGAAATGTAGAAGTTATGGTTTTTACAGGGTTATTTTTAAATACACATGTGCGCCTGCGCAGCAGCTACTACGAGTCCAGGGGTGATCTTTTCCATAGGGGACCGTCACTTTAAAAAAACTCGAAAATGTACGTTTTTGGAGTTTTTTGTGACCTCTTATAGTTGTTATAAACCTTCCCCACTAGCTTTATAACAACTAAGTTAAGAATATGTTTATTAGTGAATAAGATCAGCCATTATGTAAATTAACAAGTATCATAAATGTAAAATTATAAATATTCAGATAATAATAAAATTCAGCACAGAAGGTCAGTAACCTGGGTTTTCCCCGACAGCCTAGGCCATTCCCCTGGGACCCTCGGGAAATTCCCGGGATACCAAGAAGGGGAACCCTAGGTCTGCTTAAATAGGGAGCGGGCCCAATTCTAGTCACCCATTCTATTCCTGACCTTCTGTCTGGCCACTCCATCTAAAAAACTCTTTTACTTTCAAAACCCTAAAAAAAACTCCTTGCCAAAACCTATTGAGTGTAGCTGTTACCTTACTTGGTAAGGTGTACTTGTCTCCTCAATAATCTGATCAGTTGGGCTGTTGCCTCCCTTCAGGGGGCGTACTTGCTCCTGATTAATACAGTAGTGTAGCTGTAGGTCCCCTTCAGGGATCTCACTTGCTCCTACTAAATTATTGGTGAAGCTGTTGGCCCTCTTCAAGGACCGTACTTGCTCCCAATAAAACCTATGGTGTAGCTGTTGAGCCTCCTTCAGAGCCTCGTACTTGCTCCCATAAAATTTAGTGTAGCTGTTGATCTCCCCTCAGGAGATCGTACTTGCTCCTAAATTCATAGTGGTGTAGCTGTTGGATCTTTCCAAGATCCGTACTTGCTCCCACTACTGGTGAAGCTGTTGTCCCCTTCAGGGACGTACTTGCTCCCACAGAAGTGAAGCTGTTCCTCTTTAATACGAGGGTACTTGCTCCTTCACAATAGGGACACCTCCTTCAGAGGTGGACAAGGTGGTGTCACTTTAATACTAAAATTCAATACAGTCGAGCCATTTGCATAATCATAAAATAGTAACATAAAAAACCTTTAGCAAGAAACTTTTAGTTATTTGAGCAAAAACTCATAACACTGGTGACCACCGACATTTGAACCCGCTCCTCTGCCGTTGTCCGCCTCGTTTGTCTCACTCTCTTCCCGTCATCACTCAACTCACCCCATCATGACGCAAGACACCCAGACATTGGACACCCTCTCGTCCACAACGAGGCTCCCGGCATTTCTCAGCGCGGATACCAAACTCTGGTTCCTTCAAGCAGAAGCGATTTTTTCAAATGAGCGAATCACTTCACAAACAACCCGATTCAACTTCCTTCCACCCGAAGCCTTACGCCAAGTCGCTGATTTACTTACGGACCCAGGAGAAAAGCCATACTCATTATTAAAGGACAGGCTAAACTCCACATATAGCCGATCAGAGTCGAAATCACTTCAATTACTACTCGACAACCCGCCGATATCAGACCAAACCCCATCTCAGCTCCTTAATGACATGAGGTACGTCGCGGGAACCGAAATACCATCCACCTTACTATGTAGATTATGGATGAATCGACTACCCCTTGCCTGCCGCAACATTCTCGCAGCATCCACGGAATCGGATCCCACGAAGCTCGCACTAATCGCAGATAGAATCATGGAGTCATCAACAACTCACGACACCCCTACAAGTTCGCTGCACCAACAAATCGCCGAGCTAACCAACAAAATTGAACAGTTATCGTCACAACGTCCTCGAGAGGCGCGCTCACGATCCCGATCTCGAGATAGGGGACGACGCAACCCGCAAATCCAGAATCGCTCCCGAAACAGAGATCAGTCCCGATCACCATCCAGATCTAGGACAAGAACGAGTTGTTGGTACCACGAGAAATGGGGGAGGGACGCAAAGAAATGCGAAAAACCCTGCCGATTCCAGTCGGAAAACTAATTTTTGCAGCCGTATCGGCGGGACGCCCTGCAAATACAACATCAAACCGCCTTTTTATCTACTGTCAGAAACAAGGCATACCATTCCTCGTAGATTCCGGTGCATCAATCTCGGTTCTACCTAATAAGCTCGTCAGGAGACAACATCGCTCACGAACCTCCTTATACGCGGCAAACGGATCCTCCATCTCATCATATGGCAACCTCACCGCCAAAATACAACTCAACGCCCGACATTATACTTGGGACTTCACCGTCGCAGATATACCTAAAGCCATCATAGGGGCAGACTTCCTAAGCTACTACCACCTCCTAGTAGACCTAAAAAAAGGAAGATTAATAAACTCCGAAAATGGCGAAATTATCTCTGGACGGATAAACTCTATCTCAGCTACAAAACCAATCGCCTCCATCACACATATCCCGCCAAACGCAAAATATAAACGACTTTTGGAAAAATACATACAGATATCCCGACCAAACGGAAATCCTGTGTATAAAGACGTTGGAGTTTACCATTACATCGAAACTAAGGGACCTCCAGTATATGCGAAAGCCCGACGATTGGCACCGGACAAACTCAAATTGGCGAAAAACGAATTCACACGCCTACAAGACATGGGAGTCATACGACCGTCTAAATCCCCATGGTCCTCACCATTACACATAGTCACCAAGCCCGACGGATCCATTCGTCCCTGTGGAGACTATAGGCAGCTAAATTCGCGCACCGTTCCGGACAAATACTCGGTACCCAATTTACGAGACTGCAACACCCTCCTCGAAGGCACAACCATCTACAGCACGCTAGATATTACAAAAGCATTTCACCACATACCTATCGCCCCGGAAGATGTACCAAAAACAGCAGTAATTACGCCTTTTGGACTCTTCGAATATACAAGAATGGGATTCGGATTACGCAACGCCGCCCAGTCTTTTCAACGATTCATGGACCACTTACTAAGAGGCATGAATTTCGTATTCATCTACATTGATGATATTCTAATCGCATCAAGGGACGAACAAGAACACGAAGTACATCTACAGACGGTACTAGACAAACTTGCATCACATGGGCTCCAGTTAAATATCGACAAATGCGTACTAGGACAACCGAGCGTAACCTTCCTCGGACACACTATTTCAAAAGACGGAATCAAACCACTCACCTCAAAGGTCCAACAAATCAAGGACTACCCAAAACCTACAAACGTCTCCCAACTTCGCCGATACCTAGGGATGATTAACTTCTACCGACGTGGGATAAAAAACATAGCGAAAGTCCAGAGACCACTTAACCAATTTCTTCACAATTCCAAGAAAAACGATAAAACTCCTATTGACTGGACCCCTGCAGCATCTGAATCTTTCGACAAACTAAAACAAATGCTAGCTGAAGCTACCCTACTGGCTCACCCCCGTCAACACGCAACACTCCAGCTCGCATGTGACGCCAGTGACGTCTCCATCGGAGCAGCTCTCAGTCAATATAACGGAAATAACGTTGAGCCACTAGGATTCTACTCCAAAACCCTCTCAGACACACAACAACGATATTCCACGTTTGACAGGGAATTGTTAGCCATTTTTGAAGCAGTAAGACACTTCAGAGACATATTGGAAGGTAGACACTTTCACATCCTCACGGACCACAAACCTTTGACATATGCACTCAACCAACTACCAAAAACCGCGTGCCCAAGAAGGATTAGGCAACTTAATTTCATATCCCAATTTACGACGGATATACGTTATCAAAAAGGAGAAGACAACGTAGTTGCCGACGCATGGTCCAGGATAGAGGAGATATACACACCAGATGATACACTCAAACTCATCGAGGAACAACGAAAAGATCCCCAAATTGAAATCTACTTCTCAAAACATCCCAACCGCAGGCGTGTGGAACAAACCCCACATGGCCCACTACTCTGCAACTTCCAGGATAACAAAATACGGCCCTACGTACCTTCCAACATGAGGAAAGAAACGTTTGACCGAATACACAAATTGTGTCACCCTGGTATACGAACATCCAGAAAGCTTATAACAGACAGATTCTTTTGGCCCGCAATGAACACAGAAATCAAGAAAATGGTCCTACAATGCCAACCATGCCAGCTCAACAAAATACACAAACATACCAAGGCACCTTTACAAACGTTTCCAAAAACGCCACCGTTCGGTCATTTACATGTAGACATAGTAGGACCATTACCTATGTCACAAGGAAAGAAATTCTGCCTCACATTTATTGATAGAGCCACCAATTGGATAGAATGCATACCCCTCGCAAAAATAGATGCAGATACAGTATCAGAAGCAATCCTGACTACTTGGATCAGCAGATACGGGGTACCACACACAATAACAACAGACCAAGGAAGGCAATTTGAATCACACATATTCAAAAATATGTGCGACACCTTCGGTATACAACACCGCCATACCAACGCCTATCATCCTCAAAGCAACGGTAAAATAGAACGTTGGCACCGTTCGCTTAAATCCAGTTTGGCGGCCCAAACAAAAAACATCGATTGGGTACGCAACTTACCCCTAGTTATGCTAGGGCTACGAAACTGTGTCACAGCGGACGAATCTTCCCCGGCATCTCGGACGTTCGGATACCCCCTACGACTACCCGGAGACATATTTTCACCGCAACAAACCACCAACAATCCAACTGTCAAGAAAATACAAACTCTAAAGAAAAACTATCTACCATCAACACTATTACAAGCAAAGTGGGTATACGTAAAAATACCTGTCCAAACAACTTCCCTACAACCTTTGTATGAAGGACCATTTAAAGTCTTAGTCAACAATGGCAAAACAATCACAATAGAACGAGAAGGATCAACTCACAACGTGTCAATTGACCGCTGCAAAGCCGGATTAGTAATCCCTTCACCAAATGAGAAAGGCAACAATAATCCGTCAGGTACCGCGACCGCAGGTCAAGCACCCCAACGGTACAACCTGAGGGTCAGATTTTCCCCTTCTCCAACCGATATCGACCCACATAAAAACCCTTCGGTATCTCAAATTAATCACCACTTGCAAAATGGATCTCGCACGAATCACTTACGAGATGTCGAGACTTCGTTTCATGATCGAAAATCCCGTGACACCGATCCCGCCGTCTATGACGGACATAAAGGAGCTTATATTGGAGACAGTCCAAACCGCACTACCACCGGCTCCTGTCGAGCAGAAGAGACAATCAAAACTTCACTCGATGATCAAAAACCCGGTCACTCCAATACCACCATCCATCACGGATATAAAGGAGATGATCGCGGAAACGATACATCCTACCACCGAACCAGCACTCCCAGAAAAGCAGAAGCCGGCTCCCGAACATACGCCCAAGCAACAAAAGGGGAAAGAGAACAGAGCACCCCTCAAGGAGTACTTCACCAAAGAATTCTTACAACAAAGAAAGGCGGAACAGATAGATGTTCGTCGGACAGCGATGCTCAACGCAGCCAACCAACGAGGCCCCGCTACAACCAGCGACCAAGAAATCAAGGAGAAAATCTGGGAGAACCAACCTTCAAAGTTCGGCCCGACTCGCCACACCCGACGAAGAGGGAAAAAACATAATAGACCCTCCAATCCTTATTCTAAGTTAGAAAAAAAAAAAAAAAAAAAAAAAAAAAAAAAAAAAAAAAAAAAAAATTTCTTTGTAACAAACATATTGGGGGAGGTATGTTATAAACCTTCCCCACTAGCTTTATAACAACTAAGTTAAGAATATGTTTATTAGTGAATAAGATCAGCCATTATGTAAATTAACAAGTATCATAAATGTAAAATTATAAATATTCAGATAATAATAAAATTCAGCACAGAAGGTCAGTAACCTGGGTTTTCCCCGACAGCCTAGGCCATTCCCCTGGGACCCTCGGGAAATTCCCGGGATACCAAGAAGGGGAACCCTAGGTCTGCTTAAATAGGGAGCGGGCCCAATTCTAGTCACCCATTCTATTCCTGACCTTCTGTCTGGCCACTCCATCTAAAAAACTCTTTTACTTTCAAAACCCTAAAAAAAACTCCTTGCCAAAACCTATTGAGTGTAGCTGTTACCTTACTTGGTAAGGTGTACTTGTCTCCTCAATAATCTGATCAGTTGGGCTGTTGCCTCCCTTCAGGGGGCGTACTTGCTCCTGATTAATACAGTAGTGTAGCTGTAGGTCCCCTTCAGGGATCTCACTTGCTCCTACTAAATTATTGGTGAAGCTGTTGGCCCTCTTCAAGGACCGTACTTGCTCCCAATAAAACCTATGGTGTAGCTGTTGAGCCTCCTTCAGAGCCTCGTACTTGCTCCCATAAAATTTAGTGTAGCTGTTGATCTCCCCTCAGGAGATCGTACTTGCTCCTAAATTCATAGTGGTGTAGCTGTTGGATCTTTCCAAGATCCGTACTTGCTCCCACTACTGGTGAAGCTGTTGTCCCCTTCAGGGACGTACTTGCTCCCACAGAAGTGAAGCTGTTCCTCTTTAATACGAGGGTACTTGCTCCTTCACAATAGGGACACCTCCTTCAGAGGTGGACAAGGTGGTGTCACTTTAATACTAAAATTCAATACAGTCGAGCCATTTGCATAATCATAAAATAGTAACATAAAAAACCTTTAGCAAGAAACTTTTAGTTATTTGAGCAAAAACTCATAACAATAGTTATTCAAGAATGATGACTTATAATTCATTTTAGTTTTAGTTGGTGAATTGTCGTTTTGACGATCTCACACCAGATCAATTCACCCAACCATGATATGGATACGAGGAAACTATGTGTCACACCCACTTGTCGAACCATATGTTAACCCTACCTTCCTACACAAGATATGTTTATTTATGTTTTTGTTCTTCTTTCAGAACATAGTGTGTATAAATGTACACATATTTTAGTAATAATTCTAAATCAAATTATTCTGGACCATATCCTGACGAAACAACACCTACGTAATATTATCGTTCTGGCTGTTTTCATTTAAAAAAATAAAACAGGGATATCCTACAAATGATAAACTACACTCGTAGATAAATAAGACGACTGACTCGTCAGTTAGCCAGTTGCTTCCGTGATGTGCTTCACTATGAACTGGTTTTTCATCTCTACGATTGTAGCTGTGTGTTCTGGCCGAATATTCAGTCCTTGTGAACTTGCTCACGAGATACGGGAATCGAATGTCGTAAGCAACGATAAAATACGACTAATCGTCTGTATGTCAGGTTACAGACACTTCAATACTTCCCACAGATTAGTTCATAGCAACGGTGTTGTGGAGTATGGGATTTTCGGATTGGAAGATTCTTGCATGCCTGCTAGCTCTCTGACAAACGACCATTTGTTATCTGACCTAACTTGTTTGCAGCGTGCTCTCGATTCTCCAGATCTGATGAAAAAGTATAGGAGACTATGCAGTCCCGGTTTGGTCAATCAAGTTGCTTGTCACGAGAATGGTAGACAAACCACAATGTTATTGGTCCCCATCAATGAAGACATACTGGATACTACCAAGGGAGAAGAGCCTGAGCTTTCTACAGTATTACGAAGATTGCACTTTGTAAATTTGCAAGAGGCCAGAAAGTTGGCTAATGGAGGAAATCCTAAGCGTTTCCGAAATTCACAAAAATTAAATGCTGTGCCTATGCAATCACAAAGATCAAATGGTATAGAATCGCAATCAGGGATGAAAACAGTTACGTCACAAAACTATTATCATTTGGATTCAACTGAGGACATAAAGGAAGTTACTGCGTGGAATTTTCCTACACATTCAGAAAAATCCAAATCATCATCTTTATTCTCGGCTACCAATAAATTTGTCGCTCTGAAGTTCACAGATTCACCAATTGCCTCGTCTGTGAATACAACATCAGCTTCAGAAAAAGCTTCCAATTTATTATTCTATCAGGTGATTGCGCTAGTATGCTTATAGGTGTTTTAGCTAATGCTATTATCGTTTGCTTGATTTATTACACTGTGAAAAGTTCGAACTCTAAATCGAACCACAACGAATGTCCAGCAGACTTCACCAAATCTGGGCGTGGAAGTTTTGGTTCAATTGGACCTTATGAACATGTATATGACACTCTTTGCTTCGAAAATGCTTCATGATTACGTCAGTCAAAAAAATGCTTTGCAGAAATGAAAACTACCCGTTTTCCGAGATACATGATCCTTACCCTCAAATTGCGGATCAGTAAGGGCGCTTGAAGCTTCAACTTACCCTAGATATTATACTGTTACCCCGAGATTCTAGTTTGTAATTCTAAGATTCTAAAATAATGGTGTGATACATTCAGGAAAATGCTGTACCTGTTGACCTTCAATTACATTACTAGTAAAAAAAGTAATTTAATACAATAAGTTTGTAGTGATCATCAATTTTGTAACAGTGAATGTTACAAATTAATTAGGTAGGAGTTTATCGCGGAAGCCGCCCAGTCGCTAAAAAAAAGTATAAATCACTTGCCTGAACATATTTGCCATTGCCACTGCCTACTAACCTTAAAAGAATAAATCCCCCCTTATGATTAATAACAATAATAGATAATTAACAATTAGAATACTTCATGAGCACGTAGGTTCTCAAAACAGATTCAACAAAACGGGTTCCAACTCTCGTGCATGCTACTAATACTCGTACGTGGACCATGTGCCACTTGATTTTCGAAAATCGCAAACCCCTATTTTGAACTAAACATTGTACGAATTTGTATTGTACTGTACTTATTGTACTTGTATTGTATTGTGCGAAAAATTTTCTGAAGAACTAATTGTTAACTCATGCGCCGCACCACCGTCATTATATATTTTTATTTCTATTTTACAATAACAACGAATATTTACATGAATCTTGAATTCTATATGTAGACACGTAAGAAATACTCGGAATAGGCTCTGAATTTTCTCCAAGAATAGAGTACAAATTAATTTTTATAAGAAAAAATAAACTAATGTGTATGGCTTACTATCTTCATTGGTTACTCATTGTTCCTTACTCAGAGGCGCCCTCTACTCGTACGCACCTACCTACATTCTTCTTCACTGGTATGCGGATGGAATTGGAAGGTCATTTATCGGATGCATCTACAAACATCACGATTTCCTAACTGGAATCTTCCAATGCACGAGAAAGTCATTAAGTGGAGACACCACCTGGTGAAGATCGCTGCACCTTGCTTACCTCACACCTAGGTTGAGAAGTTTGAAGAAAAGAGAAGGGCAGGAAATGAAGGAATAGTGAAAGAAAGTGAATATAGGGATGGACAAAGAACGGTAGGTAGGAAAGGAGGATCATTTTGGTTGATTTGACATACTGTTGAAGTAACTCGACTATAACTAGCTTTAACTTGAATTTAACAAAAATTGATATTTTTATGATCTGTAATCGAAAAGTGGGATGGAAATAGTATAACTATCACTCTGAAATAAAACACGTCTATTCCACGAATTCCAAAAGGAAAAGTGACAATTTTAATTAGTATCATAAACATCATTGTAACCCAGTCCCCAAAACCACTTGCTTAGAGCTTCACAACACCATCCCCTCCGTTTCTCTCTTCCAGGCTTGCGTAGGGTGTGAGGTTATCCGCATGCACTACAAATAGCTTCTTTCCTGGCGTTCGAATTCTGAATACGACGTCACTAATCGCTTTAACAATATGGCATGGTCCCATCCAAGAAGACTGTAATTTTGGGCAGATGCCTACACGTCGCCAAGGCCGGAAATACCAAACCTTATCTCCAGGCTGGAATCGTGGTTTGTTTGTATGGACGTCGTACTGTCGTTTGACATTGTCTGCAGCCTTTAGTAGTCGCTTACGTGCAATCTCATGCACCTGCTCTAGTAACTAGAGCAGGTGCATGAGATTGCACGTAAGCGAACAACTGTTGTTCTCGCAACATTTTTGCGTAGGTTGTCTGGGCAGTGGCACCTGGTGCTGCGTCCAATTCAGTTGCCCTATACGCCAATAAATGCACGGTAGCTTCAAGTCCCAGTCTCTCTGGCTTGTATCCACAACTTTGGCAAGGGCCTCCCATAACGTGCGATTAAACCTTTCTACTTGGCCTGAGCTCTGTGGATGAAGGGGCGTTGCTCTTGTCTTATGGACATTTAATAGTGCTGTTACTTCTCTGAAGACTGACGACTCAAAATTGGAACCCTGATCAGAATGAATCTCACGTGGTACTCCAAAACGAGAAATAACGTTTGAAATGAGCCCTCGAGCAACTGACTCGGCTTGGACATTTGGGACTGCAAAGGCCTCAGGCCACTTGGTAAAGTAATCAACGACTACCACAATGTAGCGATTACCCCGATCAGTGATGGGGAGTGGACCCACAACATCAATGCCCAAACGCTCGAAGGGGGTGCCAACAGTATAGTTTTGCAAGGGAGCCTTCTTTTGTTTGATTTTTCTTCCTCTTCGTCCACAGATCTCACACGAAGAGCAGAACCATCTGACATCTTCGTGTAAATCTGGCCAGTAAACTCTTGTTCTTATTTCAGAAACTGTGCGACGACGACCAAAATGCCCCAACTCATGGGCTACTCGCAAAACCTCATTTCTCCGACTCTTGGGAACTAGAATCTGTTCAATTCGGGAATTTCCATCATGGCTTTCCCATCTCCGAATCAGAAGACAATTTCTTATTTCGAGCTACTGTAGTTGGCCTCAAAGAGCTTTCGTATTCTTGGTGTGTCCCGCCACTTCCTGCCAGCTAGGTTTGCTTAACAAAGTTTCAGGCTCGAATAAACGATCACACGAAATGTCCTTGAAGAAGTTCAAGACGTGAAACGCCATATGCCTAGCTACCCCACAGTTGATGATATCGTTATCACCCAGAACGCTCCTTCATTTTATCGAGCAACCGAGCTTGCTCCTCCTCTTCTTGCTGTTGTTTCCTGAGGGCTGCAAGGCGCTCAGCATCCTCCAGCTGTCTCTGTCTTGCCTCGGCAGCCTTTCTTTGTTCTTCCTCCAGCTCCCTTAACTTGGCCTGCCGAGCTTGCTCCTCCTCATTTTGCTGTTGTTTCCTGAGGGCTGCAAGGCGCTCAGCCTCCTTCAGCTGTCTCTGTCTTGCCTTGGCAGCATTTCTTCGTTCTTCCTCCAGCTCCCGTAACTTGGCCTGCCGAGCTTGCTCCTCCTCTTCTTGCTGTTGTTTCCTGAGGGCTGCAAGGCGCTCAGCCTCCTTCAGCTGTCTTTGTCTTGCCTCGGCAGCCTTTCTTTGTTCTTCCTCCAGCTCCCGTAACTTGGCCTGCCGAGCTTGCTCCTCCTCATTTTGCTGTTGTTTCCTGAGGGCTGCAAGGCGCTCAGCCTCCTCCAGCTGTCTCTGTCTTGCCTCGGCAGCCTTTCTTTGTTCTTCCTCCAGCTCCCGTAACTTGGCCTGCCGAGCTTGCTCCTCCTCATTTTGCTGTTGTTTCCTGAGGGCTGCAAGGCGCTCAGCCTCCTTCAGCTGTCTCTGTCTTGCCTTGGCAGCCTTTTTTCGTTCTTCCTCCAGCTCCCGTAACTTGGCCTGCCGAGTTGAGAGAAGAGATACGACAAGGAAGGGTGAAAGTGTATCTTGATGATGTGCTGATTGACAATCCAACTTTTGAAGATCATGTGTTTTGGCTGAGGAAGGTGTTCACAGTCTTCCGAGCGGGAAATGTAAAGTTGAATCCCAAGAAGTGCACACTATTGGCAAGGCATGTAAATTATCTGGGCTTTGTAATTTCTGAAGAAGGCATCGAGACAGACCCACATAAGACAGCCAAAGTTAGGGACTGGGCATCCCCAACTAATACCAAAGAGCTTAGATCATTTGTTGGGCTATGCTCGTATTACCGAAGTTTTGTTGAAAATTTTGCTGAAATAATGAGCCCCCTTAATTCACTGCAGGACAAAACTCAAGTTTTCAAATGGTCCCCATCTTGTGAAACAGCTTTCTCAGACATTAAGAAAGCTCTCACTTGTCCTCCAGTTCTAGGACATCCCATTCCAGGGGCAATGTTCATATTGGACACAGATGCTAGCGAAAAAACAGTTGGAGCTGTTCTGTCACAGTTGCAGGAGGGGAAAGAGAAGGTTTTGGCATACTTTAGCAAATGTCTAACTCGCCCAGAACGAAATTATTGTAAACTATCGCAAAGGAACTTTTTACCGGACGAGGCCTCAAGTAGGATACGTCCCATTAGATGAAAAATAGAAAGTTAACTTGACACCGGAATCAACTTCAAAATGTCCATAAGCATTTCACGCTTTAGACCTTTCTGAACACTTTTGTTTCCGAGTATGTTTGTGTGTCCATAAATCCCTGTACGAACTTACAGTCAAATTTCGATGTGATATTCAGGGATTGTCAGTGTCGGGATCTTAACCTTCGGATACGCGCGGTATCTGTGAGATACAGCGTGCACAGTTTACCCGCTTGTTTTCCTGTTAGTTCGAGCTAGAAGGCCGGGGCTCCATTTTGGCCTCCGTATCAATAGTCTCCAACAATATTTCAGTTTACAACACCCCAGCGGTACCGCCATGAATAGCGACGTCAGAAAGAATTGACAGATTTGCTGCACCTTTGCAGTTAATTTTCTATAAGTTCCCATTTATGCCATGATCGAACACAATAATATTTTTTAGATTATTATAGAAATAATTCATGATGATGGAAATGTGGAAAGTAAATGTTTATGCACTAAAAATGGAGATTAAGTGTAATCTTTTCGATTTTTCAACGTTTTCAATTTGTTTGGGTGTTTATTCTCTCGACGAAGGATTTGGTCAATTGAAGAATAAAGAGGCTTTTCTGTGCTTCAAATCAAAATAATTTGTCCTCGGATGAATTTGTTTGCCCATTTTCATTTATCACCCATCCTACTAGTTGGTGTATCTCTCTTATACACAGCGCGTATCAACAGTCCTCCTAGACCGCGCTGACCGAGGGTTAAGAGTCATTTATGTATTTAATGTCTCTTGGATTGATAGCAGTAAGAGCTATTTCTCTCATGCTTGGGGGTAGTTGTTAAAACGTTACTTGCATTGCATAGTGGTTCGATCATCAACAGACACTGCGCTTGTAGAAATGTGAAATATTCTTCTTCAGTTTAGATTTGATTAGGATAAAACAGGAAACTGTGATGTTTGGACGCGACATGGTCGTATACCTGTGAATTTCGTTATGATCAATTCATCTGTGTGAGTAGTCTTCTGTGTGATGGTAAAATCCTAGCTGAACACCATACAGTCGTAGATTTCCCATCACCTACCTATGTTATGACTGACAAAGTGTTCACGATTCACGCTTGGGTGCCACTTGCTTATCAAACAGGTAAAGAAGTGATTAAATAACCCTAACACTTGTTAGGTGTTATTTTTGGCATCACATTCACCCTTCCATCAGCAGTAGTGATTTTGGTTTATTATTTTCAATAATGAACCTTTGGAATCGACCAAGATTTTTTTCCTTAACCCCCCTTCAAAATTTGTTGGTTTACGTTTCAAGGAACGTAGAATACAAAAATCAAATAAAAATTTGGCCGTCGGTCCACCGTCCGCGGCACTTTCGTCAGTTAGCACTAACCGATTTTGATTAAATTTGGTATGTGGGCTCCATTTGGGTTCTAGCTGTGCCACGAAGATTCTGGTTGATGTCGGTCGATTGTAAGGGTTGAAATTTTGAAAACGTCCTAACTCAAAAAATTTCGATTTGAAGGTATTGTTTTTCCATAAATTTAAGATAGTATTGAATTTTTAGCATTTTCAGAAACCACGCGGAGCTCTGTAGGACAAACCGTCCGCTCTCTACGAGATTTTAAGGGTTGGACTCATGATAAATCAGAAGTACGAGTGTGAATCACAAAAGAGGCCAAATCTTTCAAATTTTAGCTTAACGAAATGAGATCGACCTTTTTCTTCGTGTTAGTTGATGGTAACAATGGCAAAGCCGTGTCCTTTGCATACGAGTGATCTATATAGACAAATAATGAACCTTTGCGTAATGATTTGCAGCCTTTCTTAATTTTGAAACTGTTCGAGAACTTCCGGATTTTTACGGTGAATGGGATAGTTACAACCAAACTATATAGGTAATTAAAACGTGCAAATCTCAAAAAATGTCACTTTTGTCATGTTTGACACTGAGAAACGCCGTGGATTCGTCCTCCTGGTGCCTCGTTCACTTGACAGACTTATTTTCTTCGAACAGAAGGCTATTCTCAACTTTTAATATCCAATACTTCTATTTGCTGATTAGATCACTGTCTGTTTTTATACCATCTGCCTATACTTAGGTGTCAATTTCCAAGATGCATAGGTACTCCATGCGCTTTGGCTGCGTGACAACTGGTGCCTCGAGTCAAAGTTGCTCGTCAGGGTGCTCGGAACGTCGAGACCCCACCTGAAGTAGTTATTTTTACAGTTGTTCTGTTTTCCCTAGACAGTGGGCGGATCGACCTGCCATCATTAGGGCTCTCGAGCTGGGGTCCAGACCGCTAGGAATCCTCGCAAATCGTCCTGGGAAGAGGCGACACCCCCACCACTCCCATCACTGCTTTGTCTCAAATCAGTCGCAACGGTTTGTTGCCTGAGGTATGCAGGTACCACAAACTTGCACTCGGTAATCATCTTCCTCGACAATTTTTTGTTCATACCTACCTAATAGTGATAATAAACTCAATTTCACGTATTGACTATAATCGACAACTTCTGATCGACTATTTCATTGATCACAAACGTGTGAGCCTATCAACCTTGTCCCTTAATCACTTCCGCGTATCTCATGATTTTTCGAAGATTTTAGTTTGCGCATATGCAATGGCCATCGACAGTCCGATCATGATTAGTTTCTTATTGGATATTTTCTTTTCTATAACTTGTTTGCTAGTTCCAGGGAAATTGGACTTTAAAGCAAGGTGAAAATGTGAGTTGGAGGATATAATGCGTGCGTATTCGTATTCAAAATCCATATTGCGAGTACGTTTCATACTATACTATACGTTAGAGAATTATCCATACTCAACCCGATCAATCATTGAATACGGATGAAAACTGTATAAGTTCTGTTTGGTACAAGGATTTTACTTTGGCACTTGTGAAGTGGTAGCTAACCAAGATAAAATGTTTATAGGGGATAGTCAAAACATCACTCCTCAACTGGCCACCAAGCTGGAGAAAAATCTACTCATTAGCGGAAAAATGATCCTTGGTGGATTTTACGTTTGCGTGTTCACTTCCGGTGCGCACCATTTTCCCCGTTGCTGTATGGAAACTCTGGTTTGCTGTTTCCATGGGCCGGTTTTGGTTTATTATTTTCAATAATGAACCTTTGGAATCGACCAAGAAAAAAAAATTTTTAACACCCCCTCGAAATTTGATGGTTTACGTTTCAAGGTACGTAGAATCCAAAAATCGAATAAAAATTTGGCCGTCCGTCCGCCGTCCGCCGCACGCGGCACTTTTGCCACTTATCATTGACCGATTTTGATGAAATTTGGTATGTAGGCTCCATTTGGGGTCTAGTTGTGCCCCGATGATTTTGGTTGATGTAGGTCACTTCTAAGGGTTCCAAAATCAATTTTGAAATTTTGGAAACGCCCTTACTCAGAAGCTTTTGATATAAAGGTTTTTTTCCTTCAATTTAAGATTATATAGAATTTTTAGAATTTTTTGAGACCACCCGGAGCTCTGTAGGACAAACCGTTCGCTCACTACGAGAATTTAAAGTTGGACGTACGATAAATCAGAAACACGAGTATGAATCGCAAAAGAGGCCTAATCGCCGTTCAAATTAAAGCTGACCGAAATGTGATCGATGTTTTTCTTCATGTTGGATGGTTGGTGGCTTTGCAGACGAGTGATCAATATAAAAATAATAAACCATTGTGTAATAATTTGCAGCGTTTTCGATTGGTTCCATGAGTACCTGTGGCGAAATGAACACTTCTAAAATGCTTTTTTATAGTAAAAAGACACAGTTTTAATTTTAACCAAGCGATTCGATAGAGGTAGGCTTTATTTTTCCATTTGAAGGCTTGGGTGAGTTTGTCCTCAAACTTTTTCTTAGCCGATCAGTGCTGACTGCCTATAGTTGTATAAGACAAGTACAGTAAAGTAAACGACCATTTCAGGTTGTATTTTCGTTCGACTGCCATTCCTGGCGTCGCGGACGTCATCAGCTGTCTTCCAGCTGTATGGGAAGCTGTCATCAGCTGTATGGGAAGATCAGAATTTGTTCTGATGATTTCGCTCATGGCTTCCCATTGGCCTCACCCCCTGGGTTGGGACGAGGGGGAACTGCGACCGACTCGCCCAAAAATATGCCGCAGAGGCGGGCCTCGAACTCACGGTCCCTGCATCCAGTTCGAGTCCCGTCTCCAGGGACACATGCCGTAGCTCGCTCGGTCACAGCTGACCACCCGTATAATACAAGTATTCTAGTATGATACAAGGTTTATATGAGTATCCAGAAAACAAGTTCATTGCTGAGGTATTCACCATTCTCTATTCCGGAATACGGTTTTAGCCATTCAACATTCCTACGCCAATTCTCCAGGGGTCACGAAGATCACGAGAGATTTTTTTATGCAGCTACCATGTGGTTTCCATAATTCCGTAGAATTTCGACTTTAATTTTCTTTTTTTCTTTTTTTTTTTTTTTTTTTTCTTTAATTTTCTTGAATTTTCTTTTTTTTTTTTTTTTTTTTTTTTGATTTTTTTTTTAAACTCCATCCAAAAACAAGCAAACCTGTATTTAGTAATTCTAGAGCCTCAGCGATCACGGTCTGATTACTGCTTGCAATATATACTTGAAGCAGTGAATAGATTCTCCAGAGGATTCAAAGTTTACCACGATTGCGTAACTCACTTCTTGTGACTTCTGTCGGTGTAAATTTCACGGGGGTTCAACATTTTATTAGAGGTGGTGTGAAATGAGGCTGAAAAAGAACTGTCCAAGAAGCCAGAAGAACACCTTACCTTACCAACAAAAACCCTTACCTTATGTTGGGTCGGTGCCACACAAGGAGTTGTAGCATACTAGGTTACATAGGCAGCTAACTATAGGCAGCCAGCACTGCTCGGTTAAAGGCGAAGTTTGAGGGCTCGCACAAACTCACCTACGCCCTAACATGGAAGAATAAAAATCTAATTGTACCGAATCGGTTTGCTTCCAGATGCCAGTTTCATGTGCAGTGCCACAAACATGGAAGGATTTGATTGTTCAGTGCCCAATATTTCAGAAAGAAACTTGTTTGAGTGCAGGTGATAATTTCAAAACCTATTTTTTTGCTTAAATTTAGCTTAAAATTTTGTTTTTTAAAGTTTGAAAGTAAATTCACTGAAATCATACCAGAGAGCAGGAATACTTTGTCAAGAAACAAACATTCGATTCATGGATTGATTCTCTCTTGAAATAGAACATGAAAATTGAAAAGGGGTCAAACTTGTTGTCGTGATTTATCCCAAAAGTTAATTTTTATTGCAGAAATGTGCCTAATGGACTGAAAAAGTGAAGAAAAAAGTACATTACCCGACGAAAATCAGATTTTGTTCAGTTTATACCCCGTAATTTCCCTTCGAGATTCAAGTCGACGAGGGGAGTCAATATAATTATAGCGCACTCTCACAATTTGTTGCTATAATTTTAAAAGAGGAGGATAATTACTACCTTCAAGGGGGGCAATGTGGCGGGCATTTGGGCTGCTTGGATCGGAAAAGGTGAGCCGGGGATATTATTGCCTCACGCACTCTTGCGACAAGGACGCGATTTCAAACTCCGGCCGCACAGCTCCTGCATCGGCTGTCCTATCCACCGCGCCCATCGTGCCCTGATAATGCCAACACCTGCTCTACCTCAGACTCACCTTTCCAATGAGTCTGTCAATGAAAATCCGAGTGAATGAACTCCAAGGGAGCTCCCTTATCTTTGCTATCCTGCTAAGTCTTGTTCCTCTAAAACAACAAATTTTCACCTGCGTTCAAATCGTAAAACTTTGACCCAGTTTGAGAGATTTTTGGGTGTATAATATCCATATGTATCCATATATAATATGTAATGGTTCTTTTCAAGGAAACCATTTTCCCAACATGGGGTGACCCGTTCAGTCTGTGATAGTTTAGTTACTACTGTGATAGTTGTTATAGGTGTTGAGGTTCAGTCATAAAATCAATAAACACGTCCTTAGGCCGACGTTTCGGTACATTTATATACCATCTTCAGGGCTTTGAATGGGTGTAAATTCACGTCTGCTGACTACATTAGAATTTAAAACGGCACTTTCTACAATAAAAATAGTATTTTCTGTAAGATATTAAGTACAAGGGTACTAACCCTTGTCCCAACCCCGAAGTCTACTTCCCCGCAAGACTTCATTCCTGCGGGAACGTAATTGCCAAAAAATTACAAATCACTTGTACCTGCAACCAATCTTATGAGAGAGTGTACATGCGATAAAATAAACTAGCTTGCTTCGTCAACCAATAACAGGGTACTACTATCATATTAGGAGACTGTAAGGAGTGTGAAGTACATGAAACAGTACGGTACAATGCTGAATAGGGTGACCGAAGTTGTACCAGTCTTGGCCGACTTCTAAGGGCCGAAGGCCCGCGACGGTGGAGGTTCTCTTTTGGTTTCTTATTTTCTATAATGAACCTTTGGAATCGATCAAGAAAAAAATTTTTTAACACCCCCTCAAAATTTGATGGTTTACGTTTCAAGGTATGTAGAATCCAAAAATCGAATAAAAATTTGGCCGTCCGTCCGCCGTCCGCCGTCCGCGGCACTTTTGCCACTTAACATTGACCGATTTTGATGAAATTTGGTATGTAGGCTCCATTTGGGATCTAGTTGTGCCCCAAAGATTTTGGTTGATGTATGTCACTTCTAAGGGTTCAAAAATGAATTTTGAAATTTTGAAAACGCCCTAACTCAAAAAATTTTGATATAAAGGTATTGTTTTCCCATCAATTTAAGATAGTATTGAATTTTTAGAATTTTTAGAGACCACGCGGAGCCCTGTAGGACAAACCGTTCGCTCCCTATGGGAATTTGAGGGTTTTACGTACGATAAATCAGAAACACGATTGTGAATCGCAAAAGAGGCCTAATCTCCGTTCAAATTAAAGCTGACCGAAATACGATCGATGTTTTTCTTCATGTTGGATGGTTGGTGGCTTTGCAGACGAACGATCAATATAGAAAAATAATAAAACATTGTGTAATAATTTGCAGCGTTTTTGGTGTGTCGTGGGACGATTGTTTTCGTTGACCCATAAGCATTCAATTAACAACTAACATTTTCTTCGATTCCGTTGAGATTTTTGGGTATGGTGCAGGCTAGGCCCCAGATGGACCCAATAAGATTCGTTGTAGTATGATCAATCGTGATCGGAAGATCTATACTCTCACGTTCTGGACATGAAAAGTGTCACACCCTCTTGTCACTTTCGTTTGGACATTTGTACTGCTGATGGTTTGATGGTAGTACAGAGAATCTTACAGTACAGTTTTTCTTCAATAGTACGTCTGCTTACTTTAGATATACCCAGTACTACTGTACACTTACAATAATAGTTCCTTGTTTCTAGGTGCTGATGCACGCTGGCTACCTTTCACTCATTTATATGTTTCTTCCGGCCAGAATAATGAATGAACACTCAGCTTACGCAACTGAGCTGGTACTACAAAAGAAAAATACGTCGTTTCCACAATAAGTAAGTTTTCCTCTGTGAACAAACATCATTGTCGGCATTTATGAGATTTCATTTCTCCATGGATACCCACGTCCAGTTATTCTTAAGTGGTGCTAAAATCTGAAACGTGCATTGCGTAGGTTCCTACCTTTTCTGCCGTTCTCAGCATGAGGAAGCCGATGGTAATGAATTCATATTATTCAACATAATGAGCACTATCACAATAGAAGCCTCTTCTCTTGATTGCGCCTTTGTAACACCCAACAAATTAGCCTTCCAAATAGCGAGTATGATGATAATTAAATGTAGTTCCTCAAAATTTGATACCAAATGTGAATAATACTAAAAGTAGGTAAGGGTCAGTTCGTTGGCCAAATTTTCGGTAGATACTCACCGTGATTATATTTTGGAAGATAATGGTAAACAACGCTGCAATCTATTACGCAAAGGTTTATTATTTTTCTATGTAGATCACTCGTCAGCAAATAACATTGTCAATATCTTTTTTTTTTACCAACCACAGGTACTACCTACCTACCTACTACTTCAAGGTCAAGTTTATTCGGAAGAAATCAACCCTTCACACTCAATTCGAAGAAATGGGGTGTTGTGGGTGCCTTCATTTGATTACTGGTTGCTAAGGACTATGGACGCAAAACTGAGTACAACTCAAAGTACACTTTTTCATGTACCTGTTTCTCTGGGTATATTCATGATATCTTTAAAAACAATTTAATTCTTCATCTACTCTACATCTATATTCTACATATAACCGCGATTTTCAACTCTTTTGTGAAAATATTATTTTACCTAGAGACAATATAGCAAAACAGTTTTTTCATATTTTTTACGTTTATGATTTTTTAATTCTAGCCATGTTTCTGTTAGGAGTTTTTCGTCCAAACTTGTTCAGTGACTGTAATAAACACATTTCGACAATATTTTTAAAAAGTCTGCCAAGTGGGTGTGGCACGTAGCTTCCTCTCGTATCCATAGCCCGATTGTATAGATGATCCGATGCCTAGTAGTTAATCTCAAAACATCAATCTTTAAGTGCCTTCCACTATCACAACAATCAATCTGCACAATATCTGAATATTGTAGGAAAACATAGAAGTTATCGCTTTTACAAGGATTTCACGTTTGCGCTTGCGCAGCGGCTACTATCAGTCTGGCGGTGATGATTTTCATACGGGAACACACCAATTCGCATAATCCTTGAAAATTTCATCGAAATCGGTTGAAAAATGTAGAAGTTATGGCTTTGGCAAAGATTTCACGTTTGCGCATGCGCAGCGACTACTATCAGTCTAGGGATAATGATTTTCATAGGGGACCATCCAGACGCCAACTCGCACAATCCCTGAAAATTTCATCGAATTCGGATGAGAATTGCAGAAGTTATGGCTGTGGCAAGGAATTCATGACACACCGACAGACAGACAGATACGGAACCAAAATTGTTCAGGTAGGTCTAAAACGTAAAACGCGAGTGGAAATTTTGATTTTGGAGAACTTTTTTTTTCAACCTTGAAAAGTGAAAACAAAGCTTCCGTTACCTTGGTAGACTCAGAAGCAAAAATCAAGTTGCCAGCTCTAGCGGTTGCCGAAAAACAGGTACCTTAGTGACGAAAAACAGGGGATTTTGGTATGGAAAAAACCGCGGTTTGAGAAAGGTTACCGTTTTTTGAGGCGTTCTGATCCACAGTTCGTAGTTATTTCATGTTGAAGAAATGGAAAAAGGGGTCTGATTATTCCTTATCTATGATTCTCATCAGTCAGTGTTTTTACCGGTTAGGTATCATGGCTACTTCATTTCACTTACTGATAAGAATTAATACATTCTGTACTTGGTTTTCGCCTTCTCCCATTCTCCGGTTGTTTTTGATCGCCGTACATTCCCAGTTCTGTTAGTTTGGAACATTGTCTCAAACGCAACTTGTAAGTATAATACATATTGTTTTATGTACTTTATTGTAACTAATATAATTAGGTATGTCAATCAATATTGTTTCATTAAATAATGTTGCTTTCGAATGGTTATACACTATTGGTTCACTGGATTTTTTCGTTAGTCTAGTGCTATGCTATTTTTGAACTTTTTAGTGGTTTGGTAACCAGTGCTGGTGACACGGAGGAAAACATATACTTATGATAGCATAAGTTATGAACACCGAAAGAACGGTAGGTAGTTACAGAAATTTAGAAACTATGAACAGTGCAGCTCCTGGAGCGGGAAACAGCTATCCCTGGAAAACAGCGTTTGGCTCCCCAATCATGAAAATTCACATCTCTGTTTTGTTTTATATACCAAAATGTCTGGAAAACCTGCGGAATTTTATAAAAATAAAAACAAAAATGTCGAAAAATTGTCGATAGGTCGATACTCATGAACCCCCTTAAGTTATCATTGGGTGCGAACGGTTTGTCCTACAGAGCTCTGGGTGGTCTCATTCGATTCTAAATATCAAATAATATTTTAAATTATTGAAAACACAATTTATTTTTACTGCAAATTTTTGAGCTAGGACGTTGTGAAAATTTCAGAAGTGACTTACATCAACCAAAGGCTTCGGGGCACAACTAGACCCCAAATGGAGCCCACATACAAAATTTCATCAAAATCGACAGATGGTAACTAAGGAAAGTGCCGCGTGCGGCGTACGGATGGCCAAATTTTTATTCGATTTTCGAATTTTACGCACCTTGAAACGTACGAAAACCTTCAAATATTGAGCAGCGTTAACTTTTTTTTTCCTGGTCGATTCCAAAGGTTCATTATTGAAAAAAATTCTATAATTCATAATTGAAAGTAATTCAGTAATTCAATATTGAAAATAATGAACCAAAATCAAGTTATCGATGCCAAAAATTCTGCAGTAATCAAATTGTAAACATTTAGATTTAAAGCTCGTTTTTGTCGAGGAACATACATTTTGGGAAGTATCGGGGTCTTTAAGGATTTCGACGGATATTTCATTACCAAGGGTTATAGGAAACGAAAAACGCTGCAAATTATTACACAATGGTTTATTATTTTTCTATATAGATCACTCGTCTACAAAATCACCAACCATCCAATATGAAGGAAAAAAAAAAAAAAAATCAAAAAAAATCAAAAAAAATTTTAAAAAAAATCAAAATCACCAACTATCGATTACATTTCGATCAGCTCTAATTTGAACAGAGATTAGGCCTCTTTTGCGATTCACACTCGTGTTTTGATTTATATACCGTAAAACCGTCAAACTTTACCCCACCAAGGGTAACTTTACCCCAAAAAGTGAGAATCTTCAATTGTGATGTAAACGTGGTAGGACTTAGATAAAAGTTAGCTATTGTGTTTTCGTTATTCTCCACATCCCAGAGAATCGATGTGGCTTGTGATGGCGCCTTTATCCATGTTATCAGCTGTTATCAGTCATAGTTTCCTGTTCAGCTGTTTTTGTCCTGTTTCTTGTTCTCCAAAATTTCTTCCATATCAGGTGTTTGGAGTGGATTTAACAGGCAAGCCCTCATCATATCACTTTCAATATCTTATTCTGAACAAAATACACTAATCAAATTCTCAAAAAAGTGTTTTCTTAGTTATGCTTTTGTTTACCAAAAATTTGATGGTAACTTTACTCCAAAAACCGGGTATCTTTACTCCACTATAAAGGTTGGGGTCAAGGTAGCCTCACTCATCTTTTTCTTATTTAATCTCGAAATGTATTTGAGTTTTATAATTTTCGCAGCGTTGAATGTAAAGTTTCTAGTGTATCTCATGTCAGAAGTTAGAGATGGGGAGAAGAAATGAGAAAAAGCTTGGTACACGCCCCTACCGAAACTTTACAACTGAACACCTGCATTATGATAAGAACATAAACGTGCTTTGGTCTCATAAGTTGTGATTTACAATATTATTTACTCGTGGGTTAACTTTGAAATTTACCATTGCAATTCATTCGAAAGTTATCGAATGTGAAACAGACTTTTTCTGTGATTTTGTTAAGTCATTCGTTTATCGTTTATTGTCCTTCAATATTTCTTTACCTGTAGAAAGTTTTGCTCGATTACCTACATAAGTCTGTCTATACTGGAAGACTGAAATTGTTATCTCTTAACCAGAAATATTGCATTTCAAGCAAATTCGTTGAAATAAATGATGAATAAATGATCATTGGAATTTATATTTTTCTTAGGTACAACTTGTATTTTTCAAGCTAAAAAGTTCAATTTTTCAGAATATATTTATAATAATATTATAAATACTTGATATTATCAAGTATTTCTGGGGTAATGAATTCAATCCCGACTAGTAACATTGCACCACTGCCCGTTTCTGTAGCGATAACCATGAGTTTTTCAGAGTGGAGTAAAGATAGACGCACTCGTAGGTAACTGCACTCCAACATTTAAACAATTGAATAGGGGGGTTACAATTATCTGATCAATGAGCTCGACCACTCAAAATGTTCAGGAAGCCCTGAAGATCAATTCACTTATTAGAAAAATCAATGTAACCCATTCCGAGTGGGGAGAAATTGTATTTGGAAATGTTTTGGAGTAAATCTTGGGGTAAAGTTTGACGGTTTTACGGTATATATATATATTTCAAAATAAACACTTAAATTTTCGTAGGAAGCAAACGGTTTGTCCTACAGAGCTCCGCGTGGTCTCAAAAAATTTTAAAAATTCTATAGAATCTTAAATTGAAGGAAAAACAATACCTTTATATCGAAATTTTTTGAGTTAGGGCGTTTTCAAAATTTCAAAATTGATTTTGGAACCATTAGAAGTGATCTACCTCAACCAAAAGCTTCGGGGCACAACTAGACCCCAAATGGAGCCTACATACCAAATTTCATCAAAATCGGTCAATGCTAAGTGGCAAAAGTGCCGCGTACGGCGTACGGCGGACGGCGTACGGCGGACGGACGGCCAAATTTTTATTCGATTTTTGGATTCTACGTACCTTGAAACGTAAACCATCAAATTTTGAGGGGGTGTTAAAAATTTTTTTTTCTTGGTCGATTCCAAAGGTTCATTATTGAAAATAATAAACCAAAATGGTATAACTATTTGCTACCAGGGCAAATAGGAATCAAAAAATCATAATAGTTAGATGGATACATAATTATCTTCAAGGTTTTATAAACGAGGCAGTTCGAACTGTTGGTAATTATTCCGTTTTGTTGCCCAGTATGAAACAGTTGAAGTTTACCCCAAACAATTTTCTTAAATTGGGAGCTTTGGGGGAGGGATAAGCGTGATCACTTCCTTGTCGTGGCGCGGAGTGTGGTGCGGGAAAAGTGCCACGGAGTTGCGCGAGTTGGGCATCTCAGTAGGTGTACTCCGTGGTGTCACCCGCCGCGTACTGCTCGGCTCATATTTAAACTGGTGGTCATTTTATAGAGGCACTTCCCTTCATCCCTCTCTCCCACCCCCACCTTCCTCATCATCCCTCATCCCTAGGGCCGGCGTCGGGTGAGTCCTGGGCGTCCTCCCCATTATATTTGATTTATTTATTTATTTCGTTTTATGGCGTGCCCCCTCCGTCACAAAAGACATTTTGTCTTTGAGGGGAGATTGGAAAAAAAAGAAAAAAAGAAAAAAAAAATAAAAAAAAAAAATAAATAAAATGAGGTGATTCCTCTTCATCTTTACAAGGCCTATGAGAAACGGCCTCGTTGAACAACCGAAAACACGTCGAGAGCGTGAAATTTTCGAGTTTTACATGAAAAATTCAGAGTGTCGGTCGTTTCCTAAATCTCTCTGGACGACTGGCAGAAGAGCCCCGAAATGAAACGAGGAAGCGCAGGGGGCTCCTACCCGGCAATTATGTAAATTGAAATTTGGTAATACTTGAGGGTCGGCTTTCTCCTCTCGACGCGGCGCTGAAGGATTTCGCCGTGATGTGCGAGAATAATGATCGAGTGGGACTCATACTCCTGGATCTTCCCGAGTGTTGGCTTGATTATCGGAGGTGGTCTTAAAGAGGACAAAGGGTGTCCCTCATTGAATAGAAAAAACGATTTTAAACTAATTTCCGATTTCCGGGGGTCAATGTTGTGTCTCGAAGCTTATGGTTACTGTTAGTTAAGTCT
The DNA here is from genome assembly GCA_009739505.2 of Apolygus lucorum. Taxonomy (NCBI): domain Eukaryota; kingdom Metazoa; phylum Arthropoda; class Insecta; order Hemiptera; family Miridae; genus Apolygus; species Apolygus lucorum. The sequence goes on along the minus strand of CM019167.2, from coordinate 44,979,849 downwards.
AATATATTGTTTAGTAATGGATGCATTCCAGGGGATGTCCCATTGGATAAACACTAGGTAAATTTAAACCAGTTGGTAAGCGATAAAACACGCATTTTTATTTACCTTCCTCCTGCACAAAACTGTTTCACTCAATGTAATTTAGTAAGTATTTTGAGCAAGAAATAATGGACCCTAAGAGTAAGATCGAAAATAGGAAATCAAAGGGGGAGTAAATCATAATTGGGAAACTCTTGTTTTGTTAAGTGATTTTAATTCAGTTTTACAAACGAAACACAATAAACTGCAGAAAAGTTGACGGTGTAAATCTGTTTCATGAAGGCTCAGATGAATCAAAAGTTGGTACAATGTTTGGTTATTCCTCCACCTCAGAGGTTCCACCAAGATATAAACCATGGAAGAACGGTACAAAGGGTATTGGGAAGTTCACATGATGTTCGCCCTATTGTTGGACCTTAAAAAGAGATTTACCTCAGGCGGCGAAGTTTTCTCTACATAGATACCGGCGATGAAACCTCTGAGGTGGAGGAATAACCAAACATTGTACCAAATTTTGATTCATCTGAGCCTTCATGAAACAGATTTACACCGTCAACTTTTCTGCAGTTTATTGTGTTTCGTTTGTAAAACTGAATTAAAATCACTTAACAAAACAAGAGTTTCCCAATTATGATTTACTCCCCCTGTTAGTACCTATTTTCGATCTTACTCTTAGTAGGTGACAAGCATAAAAAATGTAGAAGAAAGGAAAATCCATTTGAGGAAAACAGATTTAGGAACGCACATACTTATCTCGAAAAACTAATTAACGGTTTTTGTGAATTTTCATCTCAGTGCCATGAAAAAGCTCATTCCTTCGATATTAATGGGTTTAGGAGGCTGCGATTGGTCTCATTCTCCTCTGGGGTGTCCCCCCTACAAAGTAAAGGCTCGAGAAAATTTTTTTTAGCCCTAATTTTTTTTTCAGGTGGCAAAATGTAAGGGAAAACGCGAAGAAAAAACGTTGAGAACCGGTGTTTTTTGATACGTTTTGTAGAAAATAGCGGGTTTAACACAGTTTTACCTGAAAACTAAGTACATATTCGGATTCTACATGAAATTTCCTATAAGTCTGAGTACTTTTTGAGGAGATTTGAGCAAGATGAGTTTTCACTAAAAAATGAAGAAAAGTGAGAACTAGAAAAATCTTAAAACTAGCTATATCTTGAAAATCCGACGTAAACCACAAAAACTGACGTCAGATTCTGATTCATATAATACCATAAGAAAAGTGGTGAAAGAACGAGGTAGCCAGACCACCCCTAAATTTTGTAATCTAGTGTAATTCATGAAAATCCAGAGGTAAATTGAGAATTTTCCCTCAATTTTCAAAGCTTGGGTATAAATAGTAAACTCTACAGGAACCGAAATCTTGAAAAATCGTATATTTTCTTTATATTATCCCCCCCAGTCGCCCCCTTCCCTTGGTAATTCTGATACTCTGGTGAAATAGTGTGCAACTCAGAAGTTATTTGAGTCGAACAAAAAAGGTATCACGAAAATTGGTTGAAAACTAATGCCTGGGGAGAGTACACAAGATTGCGTCACATACAAATACACACACATTCACCTATGGTTTTTTTTTTTGAGGATTTGGATTCAGAATGGTCTAACACGGATTAGTGTGTGTTAATTTTTTTCTGTTGAATGTTGTTATATTTCAACCCAGAGTAATCGCATAAGGACGCTCAAGTCTTACTGTGGGACTTCCTAAAAAGTGGAGGAAAACATTTTAAAAACGCTGCAAATTATTACACAAAAGTTTATTATTTTTCTATATAGATCACTCATCTGCAAAGAACACGGCTTTACTATTGTTACCACCAACCAACTTGAAGATAAATATTGATCGTATTTCGGTCAGCTAACATTTGAACGGGGATTATTCCTCTTTGGCGATTCACACTCGTGTTTCTGATTTATCGTAAGTCCAACCCTTAAGTTCGCGTAGGGAGCGAACGGTTTGTCCTACAGGGCTCCACGTGGTCTCAAAAAATTCTAAAAATTCTGTACTTGAAAAATGTCAAACTGAAAAAAATCTTAAATTGATGGAAAAATAATACCTATATATCAAAATGTTTTGAGTTAAGGCGTTTTCAAAATTTCAAACCTTATTTTTCAACCCTTAGAATCGACCGACATCAGCCAAAATCAACCAATGTTTAGGATTGCTCCTGTGTTTACAAGAATTGAATGGGAATTTTGGAAAGTTGTAGTTCACACATTTAATGAGCTTTTCAAAGTTTTGCTTCCAAGTCTACCAAGGTAGCGGAATAATTGTTTTCACTTTTCAAGGTTGAAAAAAAAAAATGTTTAACGAAATCAACAACTTTGGAACAGCTTCGATTGCGTGTCTTTGTTCCGTGGCAGATGGTTCTTTATGATAATCATCACCTCTGGACTGATAGTAGCCACTGCGCATGCGCAAACGTGAATTTTCTTACAACAGCCTTGACGTTTACATTTACCACTCGAACTTTGACCGATCAGGTAGAGGGTCAACTACTATGATACTGCAAGGTACTTAGAGATTGATGTTTTGAGTTCAACTTCAATGCATCAGATCATCTATACAATCGGTTTATGGATACGAGGAAGCTATGTGCCACACTAATAGCACAGTAAATATGGCTAATTTTAGTCAAACAATCACGTTTTTTTCCACTCAAAAAAAAAATCTGCAATATCTTCCCTTACACATGAGTCGGAATTGGTTCAATAGGCAATATTCACCACCTCCAGCCAATATCCAACACCTCCTAGCCTTTAGACATCTTACCACCAGTCATCGTGTACAGTAGAATAAGTGCCTAGGAACTCCTTCTCCAACCCGACGAAAGAACGAGATGTGACTCCTGATGCATTCCTCCATCTCATGTTTTGTAAGCTCAAGGATGTCCACGAGGCTCGCCCCCTTTGGCCGAGTACCGTTGGACTTGAGATTGAAATCGATGCGACGATTCGAGAAGCGAATGAGGGACGACGACATGGTGAAACCGAGCTGCGGGTTGCGCGACTCGACTCGCTCGCTTCAGGCATCGCATCAGCCGCCGAGGTATGCGAGGCCCTACGCCTTATTTGCCCTCGCTTGGCATTGAAATTGCGAAACCACCTGTTAAATACCACAACAACTCGTTTTCTAATAAACAACCGCTGCCTTATCTCCTTCCATTCTGGAGGAGCCCAGCTCTTAGTCAATGGGCCTACAGGTTCTTTTTATTCGCTATATTCAACTTGGCCTAGCTTATGTAATCCAGCCTCGCAGAAAAAAAGAAGATTTCCTTATTTCTTTAAACCTCATTTGCGGTCGAAGATTTGCGGTTTTTTCAGACTTATGTTTCGCCACTTCACATCGATGGTTCACTGGACCTGGTTCTTTCTTTGATATACTCGTATGTATATTTAGTTAAGTTTCCTTTGGGAGCACGATGTCTAGGCGAATTATCCTAACCTAAATACCGCTCTTCATACCGTCGCCTTTTCCTAAAATGCAGCCCAGAAACAGAAAGCTGACAGTGGAAATTCGAAATTAGTATCAAAATAAAATAAAACAAGTAATTCAGCCTTCAGGTAGGTGGGTACGTATTTTGGCTCATCAGTTTCATATGTATTTTCTTTTATATCGAGCTAGTTGTGCATCTTAGCGTGATGTGGCTTGGTGTTACAGTTGGAGTGAGTAGAAATGTTGTTATGTAATAATGGTGTTATGCTCTATATCATAGAAGAACGCAACCTAATTCCTAACCATCAGTTTGGGTTTAGGAAGCACCATTCTACTATAGACCAAGTCAATAGAATTATAAGTATTATTGAGAGAGCGCTAGAAGAGAAGAAGGTCTGCTCTGCCATCTTCCTTGATGTGACTCAGGCATTTGATAAAGTTTGGCATGAAGGACTGATTCACAAGCTTCGTAAAGTGCTGCCGGAATCCTACGCAACACTCTTGCAGTCCTACATATCCAGCAGATATTTTTGTATAAGACAGGATGGTGCTTTTTCAGAGCCGAAAATAATACAAGCTGGGGTGCCGCAAGGCAGCGTACTGGGCCCAGTACTGTACCTACTTTACACTTCTGACTTACCAGAAACAGGAGGTAATACCCTCGCTACGTTTGCGGATGATACTGCAATTATAGCGACTGGGGAAACAAACAGTGAATCAGTTGCCAAGCTAAATTTCTGTATCTCCCGCATTCATGATTGGACAGTGAGATGGAGAGTAACAATGAATGAGACTAAGTCAGTGCACGTTAATTTCACGAATAAGAGGATCAACTATGTGCAGGCCTTTCTCGATAACAAGGTGATACCGTATGCCAATGAAGCGAAATATCTTGGAATGACGCTGGATGCCAAACTAAGGTGGAAGTCCCACGTTAAGAAGAAAAAAGCTGAGCTTTTGATTAAATTCAGAAAAATATACTGGCTGATGGGCCGACGGTCAAAATTGTCTGTCCACAATAAGCTTATACTGTACAAGCAAGTCCTAAAGCCCGTCTGGACTTACGGTGCACAACTGTGGGGGTGCACAGCCCAGAGCAATCGAGACATAATTCAGCGCTTCCAGAATAATGTACTGTGATGCTGCGTTGATGCATACAGATACTTTAGAAATGACAGACTTCACTACGAGCTGAAGATAGAATCTGTCAATGAGGTCATTCGCAGCCAAGCCATGAATCACCTTTTGAGGCTCCAAGATCATGTAAATGAGGATGTCATCCAGCTACACAGCACAGATGATCTGCTTAGAAGACTTAAGAGAACCAAGCCACACGATCTAATCCACTTAGTGTGACCATCATGGAGTGCAAATTTCAGGACAATAAGAACTAAGTGAAGTATGTGTCAGAAGAATGTTGCTTATAAGTTGTAACTTGGTGCAATAAAACAAGTAAAAAAAAAGGTTGGTGTTATCTCTAGTGAGTAGATATTAGTGAAAGATATTTTGAACCCTCTTTCTCGAAAACTTTCACTATAATATAAGTATGATTTTTCCTCCAATTTAGATTTGTTTTCAGTTTTTCGAATCCATTATGATTTCTTGGAGGGTTTTTAGGTTCAACCGTTCGCTTCCTATGAGAGGTGAAAGAAAACTAAATCAAAATGTTAATCGCAAGGTATCGGTTTTCAAATCAGGAGGCAATCCTATATCCAATCAGAGAGAAACTCCCCACTTCTTCCTTCTGCCCCATCAACCAGTAAAATCAATCTTGCCTCTGTCTATACCACTGCTTAAAACGTCTCCTTATTAAAAACTGCTGTTTCAGGTGTTTGTCAGTTCGTATTTGTTCGCCACCCAAACCTGCTAAAACAAGTTCATTTCAACTGACAAAAGTACGTCCAAGTACCAGCTTCCAGTATATCCGAAATCAGCTGAAAAACCGCGATCTTTCTTCTTTTTTTCGAATCGAGTTTCTTGTCAATTTGTCATTTTTAGACAGTGTTCAAGATGGTGGTTGACCAAATTAGGTATCGGAAATGAAGTATGAGGGTATAAATGTGAGTAATCTTTTTCAACATTACAACTCAATAGAAAGATTTAAAAATCTCGATTTTGGGATCAGGAACCTTGATTTTCCTCAACTTGCTGGTTTTCTTCCTTTATCAGTAACGTCACAAAACAATTTCCTATAATATTCGTTGGAACAGTTGAGCTAAAACAAAAAAGACAACTTTAGTAGACTCGGTAATAATATCAAGCTGAGATGTCGGAATGAAGATAATTAATTTAATATTTTACTCTAAGAAGCGAAAATCATGGCTTAGAATGAACCCACAAATTTAAAAATATCAACTCGAGGTGTCACATTGAAGCTTGTCCTCAAAAATAACACGATTGTATAGATGCTCTGAAAACTTCAATCGCTTGGCACCTTGCACCACCCTCGTAGGGAACCATCGAACCATGTACAACCCAACCCGCACAATTCCTGACAATTTCCTCGAAATCGGGAGGAAAATGTAGGAGTTATGGCGGTTGAAAGGTTGGCGGAGGCTACAATCAGTCCGGGAGCGATGATTTCCATTTTTTGCTTCCGAGTCTACCAAGGTAGCGGAAGCTTTGTTTTCACTTTTCAAGGACGAAAGAAAAAAATTCTCCAAAATCAAAATTTTCACTCGCGTTTTGCGTTTTAGACCGTTCTGAACAATTTTGGTTCCGTGTCTGTCTGTCTGTGTGTCTGTCATGAATTCCTTGTAACGCGCATAACTATACGAAGTTATTGTCCGATTTCAATGAAATTTTCAGGGATTTTGCGGGTTGGTGTGTAGATGGTTCCCTATGAAAATCACCACCTTCGGACTGATAGTAGCCACTGCGCATGCGCAAACGTGAATTTCCTTGTAACGGCCATAACTTTCACATTTTCCACCCGATTCCAATGAAATTTTCAGGGTTTATGTGGATCAGGTTGTAGATAGTCCCCTATGAAAATCATCATCCCCGGACCGATAGAAGCGACTGCGCATGCGCAAACGTAAATTCCTTGTAACAGCCGTAACTTCAACTGTCCCCCAGGGGTCGCGGGTTCGAATCTCAGCCGAGGCTAAGTATTTTTTTGATCCAATCACATACATCTACTCACTTAATTTTTCATCCGAATTTAATGAAATTTTCTAGGATTGTCCAGATTAGCGTGTAGATGGTCCCCTATGAGGGTTGTGGAAGGTATTCAGAGATTGGTGTTTTGAGATTAACAACTATGCATCTGATCATCTATATAATCGGGTTATGGATACGAGGAAGCTATGTGCCACACCCACTTGGCATACGTTTTTTTGTTTTGTTTTCTGCCAAGATGGAGTGGAGATTGAAAGGACTGCAAATCATCGGATAGATTGTGCAGAGGAAGGTTTCGCGTTCACGTTCATGAATGGGACCCTCCAGGATTGTGTGCTCGGGTGTTTCCTCACATGCTTGGCAGAAGCGGCATAGGGGTGAGTCGGAGTTACCGATTGCGAATTGGAACACATTGGTGTTCCACTGGCCCGTTCGAAGTCTGCAGATGGTTTTATAAAACTTTTTAGGTTTCACTTCCACTATCTGGTCGAACCAGGATGTTTTCTTGGGAGGAGGGAAGAGGGCACAGAGTTATGGAGATAAGAGTACTGGAAGAGGGCCTTGTATCGATGGCCAAATGGGTGTGTGAGGTGTTGTTTCCTTCAACATTTTAACATATTTGCCGTGAGTGATGGCTTGAGATCGCTGTAGGGATATGAATGAGGGATGGCCTAGGTTTGGGAAGTAGGGCAGCTCGCTTCGCTTCAGCATCAGTAACGTCATTCCCTATAATACCTGAGTGGCTTCATGCCCGGCTTCAATGGCTGGAGTGGCCATTTTCATTTTCAGCGATATCGAACAATAACTTTTTATAGTTTTACTTCTTGTTAGGTACAAGGATTTCATTACAGAAAGTCACCTAAACAGACACGAAACCAAAATGGTTCAAGAAGGTATAAAACGTGAAAAGTGTGTAGAGTTGTTTCGATACTTGCGATATTTACTGGTATCGATACCTAGGTACCTTCCGATACTTCCGATATTAGTAGGTATCGAATACCGAGGGATCGATATTTTACTAATATCAGTAAACATAATGCGGTATCGAAACAATATCGATAACAAACTCAGAAAGACTTTTTTCAAAAACTGTGCCATAATAACGGAAAAGAGAAATCGTCTTTCGCCCAAGTACCTTGACCAACCGTTACTTGAGGGAAGCTTGCAGGAAGACGACTTCCTATAAATTTCATCCAATGTTACTTCAACTAGCCGTTCTTCTTTGCCTTTTCTTTCCTATCAAGCTTAACAAATTATTACTCTTCTATACAACAATAAATATAAAAAATAAGGACGCTTTTGGACTTCCACTTTTCATTATTTTCCTTTCCTTGAGTAGGTACCTACCGGTTTGTGCTGTCAGAGCAATAAACAAAGCGTAGAAAGCATAGAAGTCACCTAGTTACTAGAATGAGTTACTAGTACGTACTCGGTATTAGGTTGGGTGTCCCAACTTAGGACAACTTCATTGACAAATACGAGTATTATCATTCTATTTATTTTTGTATGGAAAAATACTACTTAGCAGGAAGTATCGAATGATAATCGTGGTATCCAGTAGGTGCTTACGTTTCGATCTCGTATTGATATCAATACCACGACTTCGATACTCATTCAATACCAAGTATATGGGAGTATCGAAACAACACTAAACGCGAAAACATTTTTTCCATCATGAAAAATTAAATCAATGCTGCCATCAATGCCAGCTGTAAATGCAACAAAGCTACCTACCTACTCCATTTTACTATACTTGGCCGGCCCATTATGATTGAAATTATTAGTTTCCACGGATCTTACTCATTTTCGAAGACATTTTGAGGGATCGTGCAGTTATAGCCGGTCGTGGGGTTGCGGTAGGTTGGTATTCACTGATCAACTGTTCTGGAGTGTTGTCAGCGCCATCCAGTGGCAATTCTTTCAACTGCTGCACGGCACATCGTTGAAAGCTCTGACACCAGAGAGCGATTGAGTCAGCTCCACGGTCAAACAACTAGTTTGTAATTCATGGTTGCTGGCCATTATATCATTGTGTTTTACCATCAGTTAGTACCTATTATCCTGAAATGATTCAAGGGCTAAAATTTATAGAAAAGTATGGCTACCTTTTTGTAAATAGTTTTGGAGGTGGAAACGTATTTTCTCAGGCTCGGGCGGTTTGAAAATTTGCCCGACTTTTTACCGTGCTTAGAGGCTCAAACTAGACCCCAAATGGAGTCGATATTCCAAATTTCTTCAAAATCTATCCATGGGAACTCGGCACAGTGCTCCGTACGGCGTAAGGGCTAAAAATTATGTAGGTATTATTTGGATTCTACGTACCTTGGAACCATCAAATTTTGAGAGGGGGTTTCCATTATTTTTTTGTTGCTCGATTGCAAAGGTTCATTATTGAAAATAATCGAAACCATCCCCACAACCCAAGCATGTTTTTCCTTAGTTTTGATAAATAATTTTTTCGTAAGGAACCATCTACACGCCAACTCGCACAATCTCTTGTCCGTTACAAGGATTTCATGACTACATTTTCTTCTACTTTCTTCTTTTCCTTCTACATTTTCCTCGCCGAATCGATGACATTTTGAGAAAAATTGTGCGTGTAGATGGTTCTTTATGAAGGTAGTGCAAGGTACTTAATAATTGATGTTTTGAGACTTACTAAGATGCATCGGATCATCTGTACAATCGAGTTATGGATACGTATATGTATGAAAATGAGTGCATTTTATTTTATTCTTGCAAAATTAACAGCTGAGGGATACCTACTTAGAGATTATTGATATAATATCTTACTCCCGTAATCAGTGTGAAATTCCTCAAAGAATGTATCAAAATATTATGTTTATTCTCGAAGAGACACAGGTCCATGTTTTAAGGTCTCATTAATGGGTTAATAATTTGAGTTAAACAAAAATGTACCATTTTATGCAAGATTATTAAATGATTATCAAACGATTAAAAAAAGTATCCCAAGAGGGTGTGGCTTCCTCGTGTCTATAACTAGATTGTATAGATGATCCGATGCATGGTAGGTAATCTCAAATCATAAATCTGTAAGTTCCTTCCACTACCCACATAGAGGGCCAGCTACACGCCAACCCGCAAAATCCCTGAAAATGTCATCAAAAATCGGGTGAAAATTGTAGAAGTTTTTTTTTATTATTCAAATGAAATTGACAACATTCTCCACTACAGTACTACATGTTATTTGATACTAGTTGAACTAATTATACAATACGTTTAGTAAATAAAGAGGAGAAAAAGATAACACAATAAAGTAAATAAGTGACTTCTTATGAGAATTTCTTAAATTATGAATAATCATTCGGAACATCTGAATCGTCCATATACACAATAAAATTTCGCAGGGGCCTGATATGTAGACCAATGAGATCACGATCCGACGGAGGCCACTCCCCACCCGTTTCTATACGTATAGTTATGGCTGTTACAAGAATTCAACATTTGCACGTGCGCAGAGGCAACTATTGATCTGGGTGCCATGATTTGCACAGGAGACCATCCACGCCCCAATCCGTACAATCTCTGAAAGTTTCATCGAAATCGGAATGTAACTTCGTATAGTTTGCCAATTACAAGGGTTTCATGACAGACACACGGACAGACAGACATACACTGAACCAAAATTGTTCAGAAAGGCCTAAAACATAAAACGCCAGTGGAAAATTTGATTTTGATTGGGAACTTTGAATAAATTTTTTTTTCCGACCTTGAAAAGTGAAAACAACGCTTCCGATACCTTGGTAGACATCCTTTAATTGTCTCACCTTCCGCTCTTCATCTGCGCACTGCTGTTATAGTTTTAGCCTCCTAAATGTTCCTTCAACATCGGAAAAGAGTGATAATTGAGTTCTAGAGAGTATGGAGGGTAAGGAAAACGTCCTAAATGAACTTGTCGAGAAGTTACTAGAGGGCAAAATGAGGTTCCATGTTGAGATCTCGAAGGGTTCTGCTAATGCAAATCCACACGTCATCTTGGACACCAGACCCAGGAGCTTCTCAACAAGTTAAGTTTTGAGGCATTTTCCCTTTTCCGAACCTATTGCTCAGCGTCGAATTATTATCTTTTGTCAAAGTTGAAGTGACATCCGAGGGGCCAAAACTTCACGGACGACGAGTAGTTGGAGGTGCGGGCACACTCAGCTACGAGGAAGGTTTGAGCTTCACAAAATGCACAGAAAGAAGAGTCGGATTTGTAGATAGGTAGCTTAGACCCGTCGAATCCGAAAATAGTATGCAATTCGAATGAATGTCGTTTGCGAAGAAAATTACTTCTGGCTCATCTCTCGTACCTCAACCTTCAACTCTTCGCCTATTTAACCTTGAATAACATAAGTTCGAAGGATCACTTGTACTCGCGATTCATTGCTGTGACCTGAACGCTTATTGTAGCGATGGGTATGTCATCACCCGTTCTCAGATCGTATTGAATGAAGACCCTGAATTATCACCTTGATGAGGCGCATTGTTGGCTGTCTATCAACAATATCACCCTACTATGTGACAACCTAGTGACCTGATTTTCGACGCTCTTATTGATGATGCGAAGATGATCAAACAACAGGAATAGTTCCTTTCAAAAATTAATGTAACGCGTGATTCACTGTAATTGTTCAAGCTATTGTTTCCAAATAGATTGACTGGAGGCTGATCTGGAAGCGGACAATAAACTGTGAGTAAACGCCTGTATTTTCAACCCCAGAATACACTGCATGATAATTTATTACCGAGCACATCTTAATGATGCCTGACACTTCAAGAGAAGAAGAACAATCCATTGAAAACTCAAAATGCGCGTAAAAATTCTCAACTTATAGTTGTAGATATTATATCGAAGTAATTGAAATTCACTACAATTGATTGTTTTTGCCATGTGTATCTGCTCTGCAAAGTTCTGTGGTCTTCTCTGTTTGAAAACAATTACATAGATACATTTAAAATATACAAATGCGAAAACACGAAAAGTCAAAATGTAGTTGGCTGTAGATTGATTTTGTGTAAGATGTTCAAGGAAAATGGATAGTTGGAGCGAAGATAGACAAGAGATACACTCAACAGAATGCCGTCAACTCTCACAAGACACATTCACCTGTTGCTAAATCTAGTTCTCTCCTGATTCTGGTGACTCTACCAGTTCAACAAAGGAGGAAAGTTGTTCAAATAGACATTGAAACGGATGTATTTGGATGGTGACCTGGATGAGCATATTTACATGGAAGCCCTGGAATGTCTTGAACGACATTGTGTAGAAAGAAGAAGGGGAAATCGCCAAAAAGGAGTGGAAAATCCGGTTGGACAGCAAAGACGGAAAACACGCATGGAGGCTGAACACAGCACTTTATGGGTTTGAGTATTCCAGTAGTCGAAGGTATTTGAAGTTGCACGAAATTTGACTGAACTTAGCATGGAGTCGACTTGTGCTGGTGCTCAGTGAAAGTAAGCAAAAACTAGAAATGTTCAAGAATGAAAATTTTGTGAAAATATTTTTGGATGAAATATTTGTGTCCAATCCATTGTTGTTTTGAAATAGTTTTTGACTAAGATACGAATAATGAAATTGTAAAAATGAGGCTGGAAAAATATCGATCTACTGTCATCAACCTAATGAGGTCGGTATCTATGATGAGAAACTACGAGTAGAAGAACAACTACGAGCAGTCACTCAACCCTCCACTAACATTCCAAGAACAAGTGTCCGAACTTCTGAAGCGACTCAGAAATCGTCTCAAACCCCCCATTGTCACTACCTGTCCGTTCAATACAGACCACCAGTTTACAAAACCATAATAAGACCCATATGGGTGTATGGTCTACCAATTTGGGGCACATGCTCTCCGTCCACATTTCGTCGTATACAGCAGCACCAGAACTCCACTCTTCAACGGGATGTTATCCACGCTCCACCACTAGTCAGGAACAGCACTATTTATAACGATTTCGAGCTTGACACTCCGACTAAATATCGCGACAAAATCATGGAAATGTTCGTAACAAAGTACTGTTTAGTTCCTCGCCAGCCATGTTGTTTCGAATCGATCCAAAATGGAAAATGGTAGTGATTTGAATGAGGTTGAAGAAGGTACTGCTGAGAAAACTACCAAGAAGAGAACGAAATCAGACCGCATCGGAAAGATGTTTCATTTCTAAATTGGACTAAGCATTTCTCCAACATGTACCCCAAGAAATGTCCAATGCCTACGAGGCCAATTCGAGTGCTAGAAATCAGAAAAGACAGCCTCCTATTCATCTTCCACAAGAATACATATCTGGATCCTTTGCTAGTTTAGTTTTTCAAAGAAAAGCCAAGAGATACCCCGAAAGCAAGAAGAAAGGTCCCACTACAACACCAACAGAGAGTCATAATACTCATCCGGTGATACCTATTCATTGCACCCCGACGACTTCCGATCAAAGCCGCCAAATTGCTTGATCTCCTTCACTTAACCAGATTCCTTGAGAACCCAGACTCTAGACGATTCCACGCAGAACTGCAACCCACTGAAGAAAATAGAAGTTCGGACGAAGAAGTTTATCCAAATGCGGATGGCTAAACAAACTGGGGAACAACATTCAGCGACCATGATGTACAGGACAATTTTTTTCACCATGTTTCGGAAATTCATTTTTGTTTGTTTTCTATTGATTATAGATTATAGACTATTGATTATATTTTACAAGATGTTTGGCTGTTAATAAAAATATTACAAACTTGTATGTTCAAGTTGATCCGAGTTACTCAATTCCAAACTTTAAATTTTGCTTCTCTCGGAAAGCTGTTTTCAGTACTATGAATATTTTCCCCCCCGACTCACAGTACTGTGAGTATGTGTAAAAAATTGGAAAAGAAAGAACGTCTATTAGTATTGGAAAGGAGTGCAAGAAACTATCCCCAGATAGCATTTGAGCACGTTTAAATAAGTTTCCTGACCTAACAAGCCTCTTACGGATCACCAGAGGGCAAGTTCCGCGTTCATTTATGTTAATAACTCATTTCACCCAAAACGCTAACGATGAACTACCTGCTCATTATGAGTGCGCATACCGTCATATCAACAAGTTGGGTCTTATTGCTCTTCATGACGAGTCACGGCATAAGTATGTGCTTTATTCACGTTTTTTAAAAATAATTTTTGAAGTATGAATTTCCCCTAAGCACTCGGTAAAATCGTCACAATAATAATTCCCAATTTTTCTTCTTAAACCTTAACATTAAATAGTGAATTTCTCAAAAAGAGGAGAAATGAGGAATTAGAGCATTTGATGAATGTTTTCTGGCACTATCCCTTGACTCAATCCCGTTGGAATTTGCCGCGACTAGCCGCAACTTTTTTTTCTATGAAATTTTCAATCCTAATAGAAAGCTTTTTCAAAAATTAAAGTCGCGGGAAAGTGTGGAGAGGAAAAAAAACCACATCCTCGCATTTTTCTTATCAACAGAATAGAACAGAAAAGATTATGAAGTCATCAACCAGTATCTGACTAGGGATAACTTCATTGACACGACCACCATCCACAAAACTGATACCTAATGCTGTACCAAGCACATCTAATGCTATGGAACTGAGTTGTGGAAGCGCTCTCTCCAGCATCTGCAGCGCTAATGACAGTGACGATTTAGATTCATCAATGCACTTCTAAAGACATCTAATCATTACCTATGTTTCGGTACCTAAACTTTTGTAAAATTGGTGAAATGTTACTTTCGTTTTGAATTTAAAATTTCAGTATTTTTCATAAACTTCTTCTAATATTATTTATTGTGCAATTTTCTTTCCTTGAAATATGAAGTAGTATGAAATCCATGATCAGAGCAACCTTCCCTAACAGAACTCTCCACAAATTGATTTTTGATCACTTGATCTATAAACTCACAGTACCTACTGTGTGACTCCTCAAATACGAGAACCATCCAGAATCCACTAGTTCCCCAAAGTCTACCTACGACGCCTACAGATTGAAGACAATTGAAGCCACCTCTCAACCTTATTTTCACCTAAATATTTGATCAAGACTGACGACCTACGCAGAATCAGGAGAACTATTTAATTTATCCAAGTTATTTTATTAATTAATTTATTATTATTTACCCATTTATTTCATGATTCTACATCTAATGTTTGAAGTGAAATCCTAATGTATAACCTCATTATTCACTTTGGTCAAAACATACCAATAAGGAATAATAAGTTGTAATTGGTCCTTTAAAAAATATACCTTGTTTTTTTAAGATACCCTCCACTTTCTGCGCGGTTCTCCAATCAGCTGGTAGGTAAACGTATCCAAAAGTCGCCCTATAAGTGAACTTTCCCCATGGCCGCACCAGTCTAGTTGAATTGAGTGGAAATGGCCAATTTAGAAAATTACAGCTACGTGGATTAGTCAAGTTTCCCGACGCGGTAGAATGAAGGGGAGGTTTCAGACCTCTTAGGCTCATTTGACCAGATGTAATCGTCTAAACAATTTATACAATTTGGGTTTAGAGGGTGGAACTTGTAGGGAAGCTGATCCAATCCTGACCTCTTCTGATAAAATTACGTTTTATGACTCGTCAAATGTTCCTACAGAGAGCTCTGTGTGCAGCAGTTGTAAACTTGTCTATGTCTCATAGCTCTCGTAGGGGAGTAACTTCCCTCTGCTGGCTAGACCCCAACTCTCCTCGGTGTGTTAGGTCTCCATTCATTTCATTCAACATATTAATGTCCTACCTTTCATTAAACAGTGCTCTCGTTAATTCGAATACCCTTTCGGTTACTCCACTCTGTAGCTATTCCTGTTAGAAAATTACCATTCGCTGACTTTTTTGGATATAAATTAATACTACTCACGTAAACATTCGTAAAACGCAAAGCTACAAATTGTTATCGTTTTGAGTATTCGGGTCGTCTCCCGGTGGCAACCGATCACTTAGTTTGAGAATTCCTGCGAATTCTGTTGGAGAACATTTCCATAACTAACCCGTTTTCCTCCTTCTAGGAAGCTAAGAGAGATGCAAAGTAAAAGTGAGTTCGTGAATAATAATGCGATAATTGAAATGGAGCACAGCGTCTCAATATTTACCTAGTAGGTAAACACAGTATAGTCATGAACACATTCCAACTGAGATTCTTACATGGCGTGGTAGCGTACATAATCGAAAATCCCCTTTATTGAAACCTTAATATGCCGAATAGTAATACCCATACGAGTACATCTAATACTTATTTTTATATGTTCGCCTATCCACTTAGATTATCCTTCGGCTTATCTTGCTGCATCTTATAAAATATTATACCTTATCGAGATGTAAACAGTTATCAGTAACACTATGAAAGTTATAGAGAGGAAATAGGATCAGATCAGACGTGTAAGCGACAAAGCTAATTCCTCCCCTGTTTAAGACGTCCCACAGTAAGACTTGTGCGTCCTTATGCGATCGATCTGGGGTAAAGTTGGACAACACTCAACAGAAAAAAAAAATAACCACACACTAATCCGTTTTAGACCATCCTGAATCCAAATCCGCGAAAAAAACCATAGGTGAATGTCTGTGTGTGTGTGTGTGTGAGACAAAATATTGTGTCGTCTGCCCAGGCCTCAGTTCTCAACCGATTTTCGTGGTTCTTTTTTTGTTCGACGCGGAAAACTATCTAGTTGTGCACTACGTTGCTGGATTTTCGAATTTTGCTTTTTAAGGAGGTGGAAAGGGGGGGTTAATGCTAAAAAAACGTGCGTTTTCTGGCATGATCTTGTGCATTCTGCCCAGGTGTTAGTTCTCAACCGATTTTCGTCGTTCTTTTTTACTTCGACGCGGAAAACTATCTAGTTGTGCACTACGTTGCCGGATTTTCGAATTTTGAATTTTAAGGGGGGGGAAGGGGGGGTTAGTGCTCAAAAAACGTGCGTTTGAGGGATTAATCCTGTAAAATCTGCACAGGCCTCAATTTCCAACCGTTTTGAATGTTTCTTTTTTTTATTCGACATAAATCTTCCAAATCGCTCACTATTTTACCAGAGTACCAAAATTCGCAAGAGCAGGGGGTAAGTGGGGGGATAATATTCACAAAATATCCGATTTTTCAATATTTCGGTTCCTTTATAGCTTACTAATTGTATCCAAGCTTTGAAATTGAGGAAAAATTTTCATTACACCTCCGGATTTTCATGAATTATTCTCTGTACCACCATGGAACTAATAGTGGTGCCAGAACATCATAAACCGCAAATTTCATGGGTTTAAAAAAATTTTCTTTTTTCGGGTTTCACCTTGAATACGGAAATGAACTTCGACGGACTGCCTACCAAAGCAAATAGATGAAAGATAAAAGTTCAATAGACAAATAGATGAAAGTTCAACGTTACGAAGTATTGCCGCTTTGGTGCCAGACTGGCACCAATGGTTGTGGTGGGGTGGGGGTGAACTCGAATTCGCATGTCGGATATCGTAGATCATGGATTTTAAAATGCTCTTCAAATTCGAGGTTCTCATGCCGCTAGAAATGTTATGGTGGATAATGGTGAGTGAGGGGTGGGGGAGGTCACTATTTCTTGCCTAAAATACCAAATAAGTTGGATCGAGAGAAACAGTTTTATCGCTTACCAACTGGTATTAATTGGCCTAATGCTTATCCAATGGGACGTCCCCTAGAATGCAGGCATTACTAAACAATACATTTTTTTGTGGGCGCTGAAAGTTATTGTAATTCCTGTTGGGGCCACTTGAAGCGTATGGAAAGAAGTCAGACCAGCTGAGGGGAAAACAGAAGAGCAAGAGAAATGACGGAAAACGTAGCCTCAAACAGGAAAGAAAAAACGCAGCAAATTATTACACAACGGTTTCATAATTTGTTATATGTATAGATAGAAAGAACGGCTTTTACAATAATAGTGCCTACCAATGTCTCGGTAATTTACCTCACGTAAACTTGAAAGGTGAATACGCTGGTTTTTCTTTTTAAAAGGTGGCGAACGAAATTTAGTTCTTTTTTGCTTAAAAAGATTAACTGAGTTTCATGAATACCAATTCGAAAAAGAAAAAAAATCATTAGATCTTTGATGATATGATTAATGAATGGGAAGTCGGCCAAATTCCGTGAGTAAATACTGAATTTACCTTGCTAGCGAACGATGAACTAGAACCTTTGAATGATGACTGCCAGATTGTTGGCGAGCCACAAGTTTTTCCGATTAATTTAACAATCAACTCTCAGTCCCTACAATGCTCTGGGTGGTTTCATTCTTACCAAAAAATTGAATACAATTTCAAATTGATGTAAAAAAAGTCTGCCAAGTGGGTATGGCACATAGCTTCCTCGTATCCATAACCAGATTTTATAGATGATCCGATGCATAGTAGTTGATCTCAAAACATCAATCTCTAAATGCCTTGCACTACCCTCATACGGAACTCTACACGTCAATCGGCACAATCTCTGGATATTGTTGGAAAATGTAGACGTTATGGCTGTAACAAGGAAATATACTTTTGCGCACGCGCAGTGGCTACCAATCCGAGAGTGATGATTTTGATGGGGGGTGATCTACACGCCAACCCGCATAATCCCTGAAAATTCCAAGGATTGTGGCAAGGATTTCACTACAGACACACAGACAGACAGACACGGAACCAAAATTGTTCAGGAAAGTCTGAAACGTAAAACGCGAGTGGAAATTTTGATTTTGGAGTACTTTTCTTTTCAACCTTGAAAAGTGAAAACAAAGCTTCCGTTACCTTGGTAGACTCGGAAGTAAAACCAACAGCTGCTAGGTTGAAGGTAATAAAACGTAGACTTGGAATTGAAATAATTAAAACAAGGTTGGTTGGTGAGTTTATTTGTCCGCCTCATGTAAAATACTTGATAGAAAGAACCGAGAGAAGGAATAGCAACCAGAGAATTGACAAATATGGCGAAAAAATGAAGTCCTCGCGTCGTCTTACACGTGAGCACTCGCGTCAGAACCATTTGTTCTGAGCAACTTGGAATTTGATTCTCAGTAGTGAAAAGGATCAATGACCAGAAAGCTGATGCTTGATTCTGATATAGGGGTTTATGCTCTTTATTTTGATACCAATCATTGGACATAATAACCACTTTTGGTATTGTAAAGTGGGAGCGATTTTATTGCCATATCCTATATTCTTGATTTAAGTGCTAGTTTGAGCATATTTTTCAGAATTTTATTTTTATTTGTAATAATGTTCTCTTTTCTGGTTTTTCTCTGTTGTAAATTTATTTCGTGAAGGCTCTGGGTGAAAGGCCCAAGGGAGTGGTCGATACCAGTTCAGGTATAGTTGTCATGAGTCACACAATAAAAGTTATTCCGTGATTTAACTAACGATAATTCGGTGGTTCTTATCCGAAGTAATTTAGTTTTCAGAGTGCTTCTGAGGCGACGATGGGAAATGGTCGGGAAAATACGGTGGTGAGAAGAAAGGAGGAGTAAAGAAAGAACGGACGCTGGGACCAGCTCGAAATATGGTGACGACGGTCTGACGGACGGAGCCAAATAAGAAAGGGCAAGGGTAAGAGTGGTTTGAGTAAATTTAAGCTCGATCGGTTCGACCAAAAGATCAGGGAATGGTTTTACTATGTAAATTGATTCGAAATCGCCTTGAGTAGGCAAGAAATAGTAGACCAGTCGGATCGAGGCAAAAACTTCATATCGTCCATAGGTCTCAATCCGTTTCGGTAGTGATTGATAGTTTCTCGCTTCAGGATATTGAAACCGAGGATTACAAAGAATTGAAGAGAGTATTTAAGGGGTTTCTCAAGCAAAGGGCAGCAAGTGTCCAGCAGAGGGAGTAGTTTGGTAGCAATGTGATATGCAGAAAAAAAAAGGATGGAAGGAAAATGCGTATGCTATGAGGGGGTGAGAGTTGTAGTCTAGTATCTATAGTTTATCTATAGTCTCAGTTGGGTCTAGTCTAGCTTCTTCAAGCCAGGTTAGGCGGCATAGGCTCTGAAGGGAGCAAAGGAGCTTAAAATATTTTCTCCAATGAAGGTATTGCAATACAAGGGGCAGTAGAGGAGGAATTGGATAGATTGATAACGGTGGGAGTGTTACAAAGAGTGGATATAACCAGAACGCCAGTGGATAGGTTCTCTCCTTTATAGTAGCCCATTAAGGGGGTCTCAGTCGGTCGCCGTTCGTTTTTAGTATTTAGCGAAATTGAAGGCGCAAAAACGTAAAAGTTGTACCTTAATTTGAAATTTCAAAGGATTTTATACATTCATTAGTGCACGGCCCTAGGGAATTGAAAAACTGAAATATTGCCGCCAGAATCATCAAAATCGAACAATAATTGCCAAAGAAAAATGGAAAAAACTACTGAATAAACGGGTTTTCCCATGTTTTTCCTATATTTCTCTGGCTATGGGGTGCGCCTTCATTTTTTTAGATTTTTAATCAAAAGTAGACTACATCCTGAGAATTTTGGTACCAACCGCGACCTTCTAGCGTGAGTAGATCTGTTTCTATGATTTTTCAAAGTTTCGACCGTTTATGACGTCACACGCCCCTCTCGCCTGGGCGGGACCCCCCAGCCCACCGTGACGTCATAAACGGTCGAAACTTTAAAAATTCATAGGAAAAAATTGACACACGCTAGAAGGTCGTGGTTGGTACCAAAATTCTCATAATGAGGTCTACCTTAGATTAAAAATAAGAATAAACAGTTTTTCCTACCCAGGCGCACACCCTATTATTGTTCAATTTTGATGATCCCAGCGGCAATCTTTCAGTTTTTCAATTCCCAAGGCCCTTGCAATAATGCATTTCTAAATTCCTTGAAAATTTCAAGTTTAGCTATATTTTATGGGAAAAACATTACTGAATCAACGGGTTTTCCCATTTTTCTCTGGCAATTATTGTTCGATTTTGATGATTCCAGCGGCAATATTCCAGTTTTTCAATTCCCTAGAGCCGTGCACTAATGAATTTCTAGAATCCTCTAAAATTTCAAATTTAGGTACTATTTTTAAAAATTTTGCGCCTTCAATCTTGTGAAATACTGATCCGGAACGAGGAACGAACGGCGACCTTAAGCCTTTTGGAAAAGTGCGAATCTGTGTAGATTTCAAAGTTACAATCTACCCGTTCATTGTGATGAATGTTACAATCAGTTACATCAACATCAGTTACATCAGAAGTTACAATCAAACCGTTCATTGTGAATTATGAGCCAAACTCATATCGATTACAGATTTGTATAAATAATGGCAAACAATCTGAAGAATGGCGAAATAGATATGAAAGACGCATACTTGCAGCTGGGGGTACAGGAAAGCTCAAAACAATATTTAAACATCGTTACACCTAAAGGAATTATGTGCTATCGAAAACTACCTTTCGGAGAATCCTTTACATCAAGTGTCCGTGTTGGATCAGGTACTGGAAGAACAACCGAGGAACACTTCAGTAATTTGAACAAGGTGTTGAAGTAATTTCGAGTGGAGAAGATAAAATTGTAGCCCCACAAATGTAAGTGGTTGGAGGAATCAGTCGAGTATTTGTTACACCGAATAGATCGATTAGGAGTATTCACACTACGGTGTCACATGTACAAGCAATCGTGGAGATGTCATACCCAACAAATCTGAAGCAACTGAGGTCTTTCTAGGTATGATAACTACTAGGCCAGGTTTATACCTCATTTACAGTCTAAATGCAGCTTACTTCATCGTGATTTTGCTTAAAATAATTATGTGGTTCTATTTCAAAATAACATAGTTCTTGGAGTACTTCAGGTACTGTGAGCGGTTTTCATTGTGAACGACAGATGTAGGTTTAAACTTGGTGTGTAATTCATAATTAAATTGAACGAGTCATCAAAATTTTTTCACAAAATAGCTAATGATAGAGAAGTTATAATGCAAATCCATTGGCCCAGTGAGGGCAAGTCGAATTGCCACTGCGACTGTCTGGCGGTAGTCGGACGCCTTTTCTACTGTGATATGAGAGACTAATTCCGTCACAAGGTCCATTAGTAAGTATTTCTTCAACTTGGTTTCAACCATGACTTTGACGTGGATCTACCAACATCTTCCTTGGATCTCAGTGGTTCTGGAACCCACCACCGTTCCTCCCAACCTACCTCTCATATCCGGCAGTTTCTCGTCGCATATCCTTAGATTACCTGCCTCAATTAGCAAAGATCGACCTCAACGCCCGAGGAACGCAGGGGTAACATGCTGGTTTCCTCAAATGGACGCCGGCAGAGTTTTTTCTTCACGGAAAATTGCCATTTCCGTCGACAGTGTCTGTCTGATTCGTGGAAGAAGGTTCCTACCTCACTTAGCACAGACCGACCTCAAGTCCAACGGTCATTCTCAGGCCCGCCAGTCATCCGGACTATACGGAGAGCAGCCAGGTCGTCGCGGGCGGCAGGGGGAAGTCGTCATGGCAACGGCGTGGAGGGGCGAAGACGCCACTCTAGTCGCGCCAACCGCCCGATCGTAGTCCGCGACCAGAGATCGTACTCCGCGCCGCTCGCGATTATTCTGCTTCCCACGAATCACATTTTCAACTCAAAACCGAAATCCCCATCGTCTTTTCCAACTCCCATTCCACCATTCCCATTTCCACTTCCCAATTGACTTCCACTTCTCAATCATACTTTACTTGAAACTAGAAGATTCCTTCTACTCGAGTTCAAACTCGCAATTTTCTCATCTCGATCATTACATCCTTTAAATCACAAGTTCCCTCCTCCTACACCCAATATCTACAATTAGTCAGCCCAACAGTCACTCAAGATCTAATTAGTATTCCGGTTCATTAGTAATCAGGTACGAAAGCAGTGCGTAGTTCGAAGATGAACACTCATTAACACCGGCAAAGTGTGACAACCCCCGAGGACACCCAAGAAATCACCTGCGATTAAAACGACAATTTCTCGAAGGTAAGGAACAATAACAAGTTTTATAGTTTTCCTAGCTCGATTGGTTCTTTTTTCTCCGAAGAGTAACTTCTAACGGAGCAACGTTATAGATCGTAAAAAGTTGCAGTAGGTACGCAGTTAACTTGCGCGAGTAATGTATCTGCAGAAAACCCTCAAGAATTGTGTGGTCTGTCAGATCCGAAGGTTTCCAGTCCATTCATCATTCTATAACTACTGTCAACCATTAAAAAATCAAAGTGTATGTGCGAAAAACACCGGATTCTGATTCTTCAAGCGAAAAATTTTTGGAGTAGTTCAAATTTGCTCGTATTTAAGGGATATAAATAACAAACCTGAAATAAGGTTTATGAGGGACCATCCATAGGCCGACCTTAGTATTTAAAAATTCCGTAAGGGTTACCAAGTGTTGGAGTATTGAATCACGATGAAATTCATAGGGGACTTCAATTTGTGCTCGTTTCAAAAATTTCCTGTTTACGCATGCTCAGTACCTACTTCCCTATGATCCAATTAAGATAAAATGAATGGGAGATGAGAGAGAGGCAAAATGTTAGTTGCCCCTCAAGTTTGAAGAAATAATGGGATTTGGTTGTGAGAAAGAGCATGAACAAACCTTGAAGATTTCATCGACATCGGACTGTCAGTTTTTATAGCCCGTTTCAAGAATTCACGGACACGAAAACAAAATTGTTCAGAAAGATCTAAAATCTGTTATTTGTCGAGAAAAACTTCCTTCACCTCCCTCAAGAAGAACGATTCTTCCGGTGGATTTGAAAGCAAATTGAATACACTTTCGGAAAGATTTTTTTAATTTAATATAATCTGTTTATTATTGCAAGTGTATACAA
This sequence comes from Apolygus lucorum, assembly GCA_009739505.2. NCBI lineage: Eukaryota > Metazoa > Arthropoda > Insecta > Hemiptera > Miridae > Apolygus > Apolygus lucorum. The sequence goes on along the minus strand of CM019167.2, from coordinate 44,956,502 downwards.
TACATCTAGTAATTTCTCTATAATATGTACTAAACGCAGTTCTGTGGTTCATAGATTACTCATAGGCTCATAGATTACTGGGTACCTACTTCCTCATCATCGTGTGTAGGGAGGGTCTTTCTTCAATGAGGAATTTCACCGATTTCTGTTTGCATTTTTCCTGAATAGTTAATGGTGTGGGATAGATGAAAATCGGGCTGATTTCGGAAAATAAGTCTACTGTTATTTTTGGGAGACAGTCAAAATTTTTAATTTCAAAACTAACTGGGAAAACAGACGTCCAGCGGGAACGCTCGCTGATTGGGCTGTTCGGATCGCCGTCTCCTCCCAGTGTTGCCCATTGGGATGACGAAATCGTGTTTTCTAAGAGGAAAGTTATCAAACAAAAACAGAGGAAACCTAATTTTCCCCATCTCGCTTTTTCTATTTTTTTTCTTCTGTTTTTCGATTTCGAACTTTATTGTTTCATGAAATTTTGCATCTGGGGACTATGGATTTCTCGATCTCAGCGCTTCAAGCGGCCATAAATGAACTATTCCAGCATGACGTCATTTTCCCGGTTTTTTTAAACATTCGTATTTTCTACACTGTTTTGTTTATTCGTAAATTAGGAAGTTCGGGCTGAAAGTTTGCCTTAGGGGGTTTTTAGAGGTGCTGAATCCGATTTTGGGGTCAAAAATAGGAAATTCCGACATGGTGAAATTCCTCATTGAAGTTGGTAGGTTGAGGGAGGATTTTCTGTGGCAATGTCCTTATAATTTTTTATTCTAAGTGCACTTTCGCTAGGTGACTGGCATCATCAGGGCTCTGTGGAAAAGTTACAGTTCAACAGTAAAATTTTACTTAATTTACTTAAAATTGAATATGTTCAAGTGTTGGACTGTAACTCTTCCACAGAGTCCTGATGATGACTAGACCTAGCGAAAGTGCTCTCGACTTAGAATAAAAAATTATAAGGACATTGCCGCAGTAAATCCTCCCTCAACCTACCTACTTCCACATCATATCACACATTTCTCTTCTAGTGGTTGGTGACAAGTTCCAAGGGCTTGGTCCTCTTTAATTGTCGTATGTCCCGTCGTATGTCGGAAAGAGCGTATGGTAGGAATCTATTGGGAAGACGGGGCTTTCTTTTAAATTTCATCACAGAAGAACTATTTTCAAAGTATGTTTTTGATTATTGCAGATTGATAATTGTATGATGGACTCATCGTACTACGAGCCATTCTGCATTTTAACTGTAATCTAAAGTTTATCGATATGCTATGAATACGATCGGTACATTTCAATGAGAATTAGAGGTAAATTTCGGATTCAAAACTTTGAATGAGGTATTTTCTTCTGTCTGAAACCCCGTCCACTAATACATTTTAATCCAGTTTCAAAAATTATTGCGAGGTGGAATTTATTGTGTCTGATCTCAGAGTCTGGTTCATCACCCTTGAAAACCCTCATACTCCAATTTTCAACTCCAAAATACGAATAGTTTAGAAGAAACGAATGGAGGCGTATAAAACGAAATAACGCCGAAGCATAACCGAGTCCTTTTCACTCGTAGTCCATGTGTAGGAGATAAATCAGCTCTCACTCCAATTCGCTTTTACGAACTTTTTGCTTCCCCTGATTCACCAACTTTAGGCCATTTCCGACCCATAATATTGTTCTTTGGAAAGCTCTCCGTTTGAATTATAATTTGGAGGAATGAAAAGGAGGCACGAAATTCTCCATAACGCAGGGTGCCGGGCTAGTAGTCGACTGGTTTAGAGATTTTGACCTACCTCGAAAAGTTTAATTTTTCATGATATTCTGGAAATAGTTGTTCTGTATAAACCCAGAGAGTTTTTGACTACAATATAAGTATTTTATTTTTAAACTTTGAGATATTGGCACCAGTATTCGCAAGTGGCACCAGTATTCAAAACAAATTTATCGTAGTTTACTAAACACTATAAAACTATAATATAACAATTTTATCATGGTTTAGGTATCATAGTTATATGTATGAATTTTTGAGAGCATTTATATTTTGAAGGGCTAAATAATTTAGGACCAATTATTGGTGCCGGATAAACTGATTTCCAAGTTGTGGCTCCTAAAATCGGACCAATAATGCAACCATGTGAGGTCCCCAATTTTCGACAAAACAGATAAGATCCCCATTAATTGGATTTCTCATTAATTATTATTATTGTTACTGTTCCTATTTGAAGTAATCAAACAGTATAACCCCTCAACTGAATTGATCAGGTGTTTTTGATCAAATTTGTTTCCCCTTTTTTTGAAATCATTTTCAATCACTGATCGCGGGATTGGATCAGTTTCCCAATGGGGTGTGCGCATGGGTCGGAAAAACTGTTTATTGTTATTTGGAATCTAAACTAGACCTCATCCTGAGAATTTTGACACCAACCGCGACCTTCTAGCGTGTGAGTCCGTTTTTTATGATTTTTGAAAGTTTTGAATGTTTATGACGTCACGGTGGGCTGGGGGGTTCCGCCCAGGCGGGAAAGGCGCGTGACGTCATAAACATTCGAAACTTTGAAAAATCATAGAAAAAGATCTACTCATCCAAAAAGAGAACGGCTGGTGTCAAAATTCTCAGGACGAGGTCTACTTTCGATTAAAAATGTAAAAAAAAATCAAAAAAAAAAAAAATCAGGCACATTCCCAATTGAGCATCGAATGGTAATCCCAGCTCATTCTTGAAATGTTTACTACAATGTAGAAAATATAAGATTTTAATAATAAATACTTTCAACCAAAAAAAACCGGGCTGAATTCAATACTAATGATGGAAAACCGCTAAACAAGAAAAAATAATAATTAAAACGTATTCAGATAGAACATTAGGTACGTTTAGAAGTCGCCACCTCGCGGCCATCTGCTGAAACAAGTACATTGTAAACATCCTCAAATATATTCCTCTAGCTTACTCACATGACCTTGACAGTCTTGCAAGCGACGAAAGTCCAATGCATTTGCCGGAAAATATTTTTGTTTGAGGTGTTTATTTGCTCAATAGCTTTTTCAGCCAAACCATAGAAGCTGGCCGATACCGCAGCGGCTATCGCCTTGGGGGTGAGCTGAGATTAGCATTCAGAAACTATTTCTACCGTTTGACTCTTATTAACATGAGAAATATGGGACTCCCAGTGACAATTCTTTAAACAAGTGGGAAATGCACATTTATCTTCCTCGTATAAATTACTCAACACCTGCGTCTCCTCGTTGTTACCCTCACTGTTTCATGATCTGATTACGATGAAATTTATAGGAAACACTTCAAAGTCCCAACTAGGCAATTCTTGAAAATTTCATGAATTCGGAAGGAAACTATTGAAGTAGGGGGAGGGGGGAGGTAAGTACAAAAAATGGAATTTTACAGGGGAGTATTTTTAAGTTTCAAATTTTATTCCTAATTCAGGAATCCACAATAATTAATACTTAACCCTGCCATTTTTTCACGAAAGTATCCTAAACCCGAAATGATAGCTACAACTGCCCCTCAAATTACATCTTAATGGTAAATTCAATGGTATTTTAAAAATTGTCGAGTTACGTGGTTACGAACAGTCTAATTTCCATACTTACTTGGTTATGAATAACCAAATTTTCAGACTTACCTGCTCACCCCCACGTATGATGTAACTTGACTGTCATGTCCAACAAGTAAACTCGAAGTGTTCTTTTACTCGCCAGATACTTTGTGAATGGAGGGTGGTGCAAGCAGGTAAACTCAGTTGCCGGTCTGTTCTCGAAACGGAAATTTCGGGAACGAGAGTTAACCGAATAATCACTAACCCCCGCCAATTGGAAGCATGGTAGACTTACGCTGATACACGCAAACGAAAGCTGACACAAAATAACGCCTATAGTAAAGATATCTCGATTTTCACCAATAAGCGACTTACCTCCCCCCTCCCCCCGGCAGCCATTTATGACAAAGATTTCGCACTTGCACTTGCGCTGAAGCTGTTATTTATACGGAGGCTCTGGAATCCATTAGAGATCATCAACAATCTTAACCCGCAAAATTCCTAGAATGTTCATGAAAATTGTACAGTGACTTTGTACAGTGTTATGGAGTCACTCGATTTATGCACTAAATTATTACGTTTAGATCATATGTTCCTAAATTACTTTTTCTACCCAAATGTTCTCAATAAATAATTATCGTACGAAAAAGTCGAACTGGTGGTTGTCACTCTATTTCTAGCTTTAATTCTTCTAGCTATTTTTCCCTCTCTATATCTCTACTTTACCATATATAACTTGAGTCGTTACATGCTGCAATAACACAGCTTCAATAACAAACACACAGACAGACCATAATTGAGGTCTAAAGCGTGGCTCTAAGAACAACGCTTTTGCTAGGCTCTAAAGCAAAATTAACTGATTCCAGATGTTTTCACAAATTTTCATGATAGCAGTTATAATGGTGAAGGGTTCATAAACTGAAGTTTCATAGTCTGACGATGATGTGTGGAGGAGGGTGGGGGTGGAGGTTTATTGTTTCCTTTTTTCAATATTTTCAGAGAGTAGCCTAAAGGCGAATCCAAACATCAGTCATACTCCCACGATTGACTATGGTTAGAGCTCTAGTGGTTTGTAGGGGTTGTTGGGTTACAATGTTCTTGAATGTTTCAGCTCACTCTTAGTCAAGGTTCTACGTTGTTGGATGTATCAGAATCCCTTAAAATCAAGAAGGGAGTTTCTCATTGTCGTGTGTCGTGAAAGAAAATGCAGTTCTTGGAGATGTAATGGAAAATTTACGTAATCTGTCCAGCGAGAAATTAGCAAAGGTTGCGGTTTTCAACGGAGAGTAAAACAACCGTGACAGATTTGAATGAGTTGTAGATATTTTATCTACCCAAACCTAATACCGTTAGATGATGGTTCATTTTCTTTTATGGTAAATATCTATTCAATATCGGTATACAATATGACCATGATCCAATACAAATCATGGGGGCACGGAGAGACAAAAAGCGGTGTTGGGACTCAACAGTGCTCAACTTTCCTGTGGTATGAATCCCTCCCTTCGAATTGTGTGTTTTATTGGAAAACTTTTGTTGTGAAAAAACCGTGGAGGTTATAAGAAGTTACAAGGGTTTTACATTTGATATGGTGGGACCATATAGCCTCTAATCTTCACAATCCCTGTTTAATTCATTGAAGCGAAAAGAAAATACAGAAGGACAGCTCGTCACAGGAATTTCACATTTGGACATACGCAGACGCTACTAAAGTTGGCTGGGACAGAGAAAATTCATCAGGGTCCATTCACACACAAAACTTGTACCTTTGGAGACTCGGAAGCAAAACCTTGGTGTATATTATGTTGGTATCTACATTGTCTAGAAACAAGACCCCAATTAAATGTACTAAAGGGAATTATAAAATACGATGGATTCAGTTTTTAGGACGTCCCACAGTAAGACTTGGGCGTCTTTAAGCGATCGATCTGGGGTAAAGTTGGACAACACTCAACAGAAGAAAAAATAACCACGCACTAATCCGTTTTAGACCATTCTGAATCCAAATCCGCGAAAAAAACCATAGGTGTATGTCTGTTCGTGTGTGTGTGTGTGACAAAATCTTGTGTCGTCTGCACAGGCCTCAATTTTCAAACGATTTTCGTGGTCCATTTTTTTTATTCGACGCGGAAATCTATTCTAGTTGTGTACTACGTCACCGGAATTTTCGAATTTTGCCTTTTAAGGGGGGGAAAGGGGAGGTTCATGCTTAAAACCCTTGCGTTTGCGGGCATAATCTTGTAAACTCTGCCCTGGAATCAATTTCCAACCGATTTGCGTGTTTCTTTTTTGTTCGACTCAAAACTCACCCTAATTACACACTTTTTCGCCAGAGTATCAAAATCTGCAAGAGGAGGGGATGGGTGGGGGGATAAAATTCACAAAACATCCAATTTTTCAATATTTCGGTTCCTTTACTGCTTACTAATTGTATCCAAGTTTTGAAATTGAGGGAAAATTCTCATTATACCTCAGGATTTGCATAATTACTTTCTGTACCACCATGGAAATAAAAGTGGTGCCACCATGGTGCCAGGGCACCATAAACCTCATATTTCTTGGGTTCATTTGGGTAGGATGCACCATTTTGAATTAAGTATAAGCAAAAGTGAAGATATAAAACTATTTTTAAAACGCTAAAAAGCGATATAAAACTTCTCTCTATCATCGGTGGCACCGCTGGTGACAGTTTGCCGCCAATGTTGCCGTTGATGTCTTTATTGGTTGTTTCTACTTTATGTATTGAATCTGAATTTAAAACTAAACTCTCATGTATAAACTTATATCTAACTGCTTCCTCACTGTTTGTTTTGTAGTATTGACTTGTTAGGTAATTATCCAAAATATTTTATATTGATGAAAAAATTGTCTCATTGTAACAGGATGGCGATCAAGGAAATTACTATAATGTAGAGTCGAACAGCAAACAGCCGTCATAATGATCGATAAACTCGTGTGTGTCTGACATTTGGAGACCTATACTCACAACCAGTGAAGGTTGCGAAGTAGTTCTTCCTTTCCTTATTCCATAGAAAACTTGATTCTTCCCTTTGTTTTATTTTCAGTACAACTTACAATAAATCAAAAAGTTTTTCTTCTCGAACCAACAGAACATCGTTGTTTACGTGGCAAAATTGTATATATCAACCGAAGTGGTCAATAACAATGTAGGAATGCGGCAGTAATATAAATCGCAGTACCGCCTGCTCAAAGTCAATGGCCTTTCAAGGCAGAACAGTCTGCAACAAGAAAGTCGCAGAATCCCTCGGACAAAGTCGCTGTCCTCCCTCTGACTTGTTGATCTAATTAATATTCACCACTTGAATAACCAACTTGTTACATCACCGATAGTACGAATTCGACTTCAACATGTATTATCTGTCCAACAATTACATTATCACGATTTTCTGGACCTTGGAGACCTGTTCATCTTCACTCTTTATCGAAGCAGGAGTGGATTGAGCAATTGTTTCGTCCAAAATATTGCACGTTCGGCAGCTCCCAGTCTCCTACAAAAATAATGCACAATATTATCACTGCCTATTCAACTGGCGATGAAAAGCCATCACTCCCTACTTACAAAACATTGAAAGGTCCGTGAAAAATTCAAAATCGTTCAGAAAAGTATTGAATACTATTTTGGTTTATTATTTTCAATCATGAACCATTGGAATCGAGCAAGAAAAGAAATTTTACCCCCCCCCCCCCACCGTCAAAATTTGATGTTTTACGTTTCAAAGCTTGTAGAATCCGAAAATCGAATAAAAACATATTGTTTAGTAATGCATTCATTCCAGGGACGTCCATTAGATAAGCGGTAGATCAATTTAAACCAGTTGGTAAGCGAAAAAACTGTTCACTCGATGTAATTTATTAAGTATGTTAGGCAAGAAATAGTGAACCCCCCCCCCCTCTCACTCTTATCCACCATTACATTTCTAGCAGCATGGCAGCCTCGATATTGAAGAGCATTTTATAACCCGTGACCTACAATACCCAACATGCGAATTCGAGTCCCCCCCCCCCCTTAGACGCCATTAAAGGCAAAATTCGAAATTCCGGCGACGTAGTGCACAGCTAGATAGTTTTCCTCGTCGAACAAAAAAAGAACCACGAAAATCGGTTGAGAACTAAGGCCTGGGCAGACGACACAACATTTTGTCACACATACACACACACACACACACAGACGCACACCTATGGTTTTTTCGTGGATTTGGATTCAGAATGGTCTAAAACGGATCAGTATGTGATTTTTTTTTCTGTTGAGTGTTGTCCAACTTCACCCTTGATCAATCGCACAGTGGGACGTCCTAAAAATCCGTCCGTCCGCCGTCCGCAATACGCGGCTCTTTTCTTAGCAACCATGGACCGATTTGGTTGAAGTTTGGTATATGGGCTCCATTCGAGATCTAGTTGTGCCGCTAAGCTTTTGGTTCATGTCAGTCACTTCTAAGGGGTGAAATTTAAGGGTTGAAATTTTCAATAGTTCCCTAGCTCGAAAACTCTCGAAATAAAGGAATTGTTTTTCACCAATTTCAAATTGTCTTGAATTTTTAGAATTTAGAGACCACCTCTGTAGGACAAACCGTTCACTCCCGACCAGAACTTGAGGGTTGGACTTACGATAAATCAGAATCGCGAGTGTGAATCACCAAAGAAGTCTTATCTCCGCTGAAATTTTAGCCAACCAAAATGCGATTGCGATTCGTTTCTTTGAGTTGTATTCAGTTTGCTTCCTTAGCAACCAGTGATCAAATTTCCGTATGAAGGAACCCTAACTCCCTATTTCTTCCATTCGAGTGTGAAGCGTTTATTTTTTCTAAACAAACTTGATTGTCAGTGAAGGTATGAAGTATCTAGTAAGCACCTATGGTTGGTAGGAAACAAGAAAGAAAAAACACGCTAGAAATTATTACGTACACAAAGGTTTATTATTTTTCTATATAGATAACTCGTCTGCAAAGAACACGGTTTTGCCATTGTTATCACCAACCAACTTGAAGAAAAACATCGATCGCATTTCGGTCAGCTAACATTTGAACGGAGATTAGACCTTTTTTGCGATTCACACTCGTGTTTCTGATTTATCATAAGTCCAACCCTTAAGTTCTCGTAGGGAGCGAATGGTTTGACCTACAGGGCTCCGCGAGGTCTCTAAAACTTCAATACTCTCTTAAATTGAGGAAAAACGATACCTTTATATCAAAATTTTTCGAGTTAGGGCGTTTTCAAAATTCCAACCCTTAGAAGTTACCTACATCAACCAAATGGTTCGGGGCACAACTAGACCCCAAATGGAGCCTACATGCCAAATTTCATCAAAATCGTTCAATGCTAACTGAGGAAAGTGCCGCGTACGGCGAACGGATTCTACGTACCTTGAAACGTAAACCACAAAATTTTGAGGGGGGGGGGTTAATAAATTTGTTTTTTGGTCGATTTCAAAGGTTTATTATTGAAAATAATTAACCAAAATAGTGACAATGGCAAAGCTCTGATCTTTTCAGACGAGTGATCTATACAGAAAAATAATAAACCTTTGTGAAATGTTTTGCAGCGTTTTTTGCACAATATTTGTCATCAGACTTTCAATATTTTTTCACAAATCCGATATCATCAAATTTTACAAATAAAATAGATAAAGGAGTGTGCGCGCGCAGGGTGGCGAAATTGAGGTACAAGTTTTCATACATTCCCAGTTATCGGACTCTCCTAATACACAGACATTTCAAAAGGAAGGATTTTTCTAAATCGTCGCTTATTACAGGAAGTAAAAGTTCATTGGTCTGAGGTCGTAAATCACAGGGAACTGCTAACGAGATAACCCACGTAAGCCTCGATCAATGATAACTTATCAAACGGATACGTACCACAGCATAATATTGTTTATCCATAGCCTGTAAATAAATCGGACTAAATTTTATGTCAAAATTATTTTAGTTGGTTGTATCAAGTTCCCATTAGTTATAAGATAATGGTTGGTAGTATTTATGATTTTAATCCGTTGATATATTCGACCACTACTTCCATATTCCCTCCATCTAACCGAATGTTTAGGACCTTTTCGCTGCCATTATTTATGCTTCGTTTATTTTAAAGATGAGCCCAAAATGTTGAATGAAAAAGAACACACTGACCTGATTGTTATCAAATTTTCAATGTTTTTTTTTTTTTTTTTGTGGTTAGCCGGTAGATGAACAGTCTCATTGTCTTAGTTTTGCTCGAAACAATGAATGCACCTGTATTTCAGAATGTCCTGAACGTAAACATTTTGACAATAAGTGATGAATATTGGCATTTAAATGTTATTTTCCATTTCACTTTTTTCTATTCCCTACCCTATTTAGATTCTCCTACATCCACCCAAACCGACCTTCCCGAACTAACATCGTCGGATATATGTACCTATAAATACCTAGGTAACACATGAACCCTTTCTATAAAATTATTTGCTATCGTATTTTTCACTGATCTGCGATCCGAATTTTTTTTTTATCACGTTCGCACCTGCCACTGAATTTCCAAATTTCCAAACAAGGATGCCGAAGGTGGAAAGTAATATTTTGAGCGTGTGCCAAGTCAAATGTCTCCCCTCATTCCGATTACGAGCAGACCAGGAATACATCCAATGAATTAATTTTACGCCAAAGTTCATTAAAACGGTATCAACAATTTCTATTAATAAAAAAGCGAAGAAGTTGTAACGCGAGGGAGAAACCTGTCTAAACCGCCCTATTTATATTTACGTCGAATGTTTTCAATGTTCAAAAATATATTTTTCAGTTTTCCAAGATGAATTTAATTGAAACATTTTTTTTTTAAATTGGGAACGCTATGTGAAATTCATTTTTGAGGACTGTATTAAATAAAATAAATGATTTCAGGCAAAGTCAGCTTTCTGGTTCGGGAAGAATGAGTGTTTTGGAAAATGTACGATTGCGAATTTCTACGAACTACCGTTGGTCTTTGAAGCTTTGGGTGGTGAAACTCATAGGAGATTTGATAGAATCGTGTTGTGGAAACTAGGAGGCTATGCGCTACACCCACGAGATAGACGTTTTACACCGTACCAAAGTGGTCCGAGGTGCAGTCAATTCTCTTGTATGCATTGAGTGTGGCATATCTCTGACAGAGATTAATAGCTGTGCAGCGTAGAGGAGTCCTTCGAATCGCCTGTGCTTACCGAACAGTATCAGAACCCGCTATCTTTGTCCTCACGAGTGTCATATCCATTCAGCTGATGGCTTCAGAGAGGAAAAGAATCTTTGGGAGAAGGGATGAAGGAAACAGGGTCTGCATAGCAAAGGAAGGAAGAGAGCTCACAATGGCAAACTGGTAAGATATATGGACGGGGGAACACAGAGGAAGGTGGACTGCACGGCTGGTGCCAAACATTCAGACGTAGATGGAAAGGAAACATGGAGAAGTGAACTGTTTCCTCACACAGTTCTTACTGGACATGGACTTTTTTTTATGCCTATTTGCATAAAATTGGGAAGGTACCTGCCCCAACATGTCTACACTGCCAGAACAAAGATGACCATGATGTGCTCCACACCTTCATCAAATGCACCAAATGGGCGCCTGAAAGAAACCAGCTGATGGCAGAAGTGGAGTTAGCTCCCCAGAGTTCAACACCAGAGGCTGTTGTCAGCAGGATGCTGGAAGGTGGAAGGAGCTGGACAGCTTTGGCAGAGTACACAGAAAGCATCCTGACAAGGAAGATACTCTTAGAACGAGAAAGAGAGAGGAGGGGGCATCTGGTCCGCCCCCTCACCCAGAACTGATTAAACGCACCAGGAGACGGTCCCAAGTAATGTGTTGAACGGTTCCGGGCTGAGTTCCAACTTGGGAGATACGGAAGTGTTTTTTTAGTGGATTTAAATCCCACATAACCGGAAGACGCGGACCTTCCAGGTATCTTACGAGATCCAACTCCACCTATGGATCTTAAAGATTTTCTCACCTGCCTGCCGGGGAAAAAAATGTGGTCCGAGGTGGAGAAAAAAAGTCAACGAAAACATATTGTTAAGTAATACATGCATTCCAGGGGACATCTCGTTGGATTAGGATTAGTTCGATTTCAACCAGAAAGCGATAACACATACATTTTTACAAATAAATTAAGGGTGAGACAAATGAAGTCCTTTGTAAATAATGAAAAACATGAATAAAATAGTAAATAATGAAATAAAATAATGAAAAACATTTTTAAAAAAGAAAAATATTAGAAGCCTTCCATATTAATCAGAACAACAATTCTATCAACTTTAAATCAGACGTTGGTAATACTGTTTGCATTTACCAACAGCTCTTGGATGAATCCTGAAGTGGGGAGACCAATTGGCGACCCTGCAGGTGATAACACCACCATTTTGTTTTTCACCTGCAGTAGTTGTCTGGTTGTGCCCCCACAAGGACTCTACATTTTTTGCTGTTTGGTAAGTCAAATTCTCCTTAATTTTCTAGTCCACTCTTCATTTTCCACCATTGTCCATAGAATTTTTATAACCACACATCCATCTAAAGCCTTTCTCCAAAATTAATAACAGTTGTATGTCTTATATATGTCACATTTCCAATTTTGTTGTTGTAGGGCTGATGATAACGACCAGAGGGTTGTTGAAAGCTCCCCAGAATAAAAAAGCTGTTACAAATTACACAAAAGACTTCATTTGTTTTACCCTCAATTTATTTGAAAAGAAAGGATAGTCCCACCCAAGAATATATGCATACATTTTTATTTACCTTTCTACTGCACAAAACTGTTTCTCTCGATGTAATCTAGTTAGTATTTTGAGTGGGAAATAGTGGACTTCCTCCATGGTCTACGATACCCAACATGCGAGTTCGAGCCCACAATCCCCCTCCAACGTTTCTACTCTGGCACCAAAGCGTTGAAGTTACGTTGAACTTTCATCTGTTAGTTTTGGCAGGTAGTCCGTTGAAGATGACATCCGTATCCAAGGTGAGACATCCAAAAACCAACAAAAACAAAATACGCCAACAAAATACGCGGTTTCTGGTCTTCTGGCAGAATGGTGGCACCACCGGTTTGTTCCATGGTGGCTAAGAGAATAATTCGTGAAAATCCAGAGGTATATTGATAATTTTCTCTCAATTTCAAAGCTTGGGTACGATTAGTAAGTTATATAGGAAACGAAAATTGAAAAATCTTATATTATATGAATATTATCCCCTCCCCCCACTCACTCCCATTTCATGTAAATCGGTTGAGAGTTGAGGATTAAGTAGCGCGCTCAAGGTAACCTAAGAAAGAGCCTAATTTTCACCAAATAACCTACCTTTCATCCCTATCAAACAAACATTTTAAAATTCCGGCGACGTAGTGCACAACTTGATGGATTTCTGTGATGGACAAAAAACTCTGCAAATTATTACACAAAGGTTTATTTTTTTCTATATAGATCACTCATCTGCAAAGAACACGACTTTGCCATTGTTACCACCAACCAACATGAAGAAAAACATCGACCGCATTTCGGTCAGCTAAAATTTGAACGGAGATTGCCTGCGGCTTTTGCGATTTACACTCGTGTTTCTGATTTATCGTAAGTACAACTTTCAAGTTCGCGTAGGGAGCGAATGGTTTGACTTACAGGGCTCCGCGAGGTCTCTAAGAATTCTAAAAATTCAACACTATCTTAAATTGCGGAAAAAACAATACCTTTATATCAAACAATTTTTTGAGTTAGGGCGTTTTCAAAGTTTCAACCCTTATTTTTCAACCCTTAGAAGTGACCTACATCAACCAAAAGCTTCGGGGCATAACTAGACCCCAAATGGAGGCCACATACCAAATTTCATCAAAATCGGTCTTATCTTAAAAGGCTTATCATCTCACGAGTTCCATTCCTTCCGAAACGGTTTGAACCCAGCTTTAAAAGCTTGCTAAAATCGCGTTTGCCGACAAAACGACCTATACCCATCCCATTGCATTAACCTTTTTTTGTTGGGGGGGGGGGGGGGGGGTTAGGATTCTACATATACCTACCTTGAAACGTAAACCATCATATTTTTGTAAACCCTGGACAACTTCCTTCGCCATGAAATTAGTTTTTTCTCAATTTCCCACATAGAATCCCAAGCGGATATAAGCCCGTTTGAAAGAAAACTCCTCAAGTGAGGAAAGTGCCGCGTACGGCGGACGGACGGCCGATTTTTGGATTCTACGTACCTTGAAACGTAAACCAACAAATTTGAGGGGAGGTTGAATAAAATTCTTCTTGGTCGATTCCAAAGGTTCATTATTAAAATAATAAACCAAAAGAACCACGCAGATCGGTGGAAAATTAAGGGGGTTTCAGTCGGTCGCCGTTCGTTCCTCGTTCCGGGTCAGTATTTCGCTAACTTACTGATTAAACGGGTTTTCCCATGTTTTTCCCTTATTTCTCTGGCAGTTTTTGTTCGATTTTGAACATTCCAGCGGCAATACTTCAGTTTTTTAATTCCCTAGGGCCGTGCACTAATGAATTTCTAAAATCCTCTAAAATTTCAAATTTAGGTACAACTTTTTAAGTTGTTGTCTCTTCAATTCGCGAAATAATGACTCGGAACAAGGAACGAACAGCGACCGACTGAAACCCCATTAAGGCTTAGGCAGATTACACAAGATTTTATCACACCTACACAGTACACCTACAGACATACACATATTTTCGCAGATTTGGATTCAGAATGGTCTAAAACGGATTTGTACGTGGTTATTTTCTTTCCTTGTTGTCCTCCTTCATACAGATAAATTGCATTAAGACGCCCAAGCCTTGCTAAGGGACGTCCTAAAAATGTTCATACTATACACTTATGCTTCATGGTATAGGAACACAATGAATGATGTTATATTGGGATTTCGTGTAAAGTTTCCTCCAAGACTAGAACCTCACGTTTTTGTGCATAAAACCCTCTGTTTTGGACGGCTACTCGTCGTTTTGCAGTTGCAGGAAATTTCCGTCGGAGTATTGTTATTTGCGTGCCTTACTACATCGAACGACAACGTTTGAAGGTCTTTTTGTTGTCGTAGTTCTCGTAATAGCGAAATAAAATACAAATGCGTAACTCTGAACTATGGAGAATGAAACGTAGAAAATACTTCAATACGTCTTGAAGTTGGTGTCTAGGTGTTCTTCTCCACATAGTACACACTGCCTTGTTTCCTATCTGTATTTGCCCTGGGACCTTGCTTATTACTGTGGTATTTACCGAGTCAACGAATAGGTAAATTATTCCAGTTGAGATTTTGACTCGTTACATAACTCATCGCGTAGAGAGAGTTGATTATCTAGCTTATAACTGAGACTTGTGTACATACAATCTTGAAAATAACGAAAAACCTGAGTAAACCTCATGTTTCTCTGTTACTTGTCCATTGTATTTGCGAATATGCCAAATAAACCTATCCTCAATATGAAGAGGGAAACATACATATAATAAGAGTAAAAGTGGTCAGAATAGACCTCAAACCTTGCCAGCGAAATTAAATCGTCCGAATCAAATCAAATCACTTTAATAACTGAATTTTGTGGGTTGAAGTCGCTGAAGACGAAAAAAAAAAAAACATTCCAGAACTTCCAAATTTATCACTGGTAGAGCCATACCTGAGGAATTCGAAAAAGAATTCTTCAACATAAGTGCACCAAATGGCAAACAATCATCACTATGAAGTCGGTAAAAAAGCCGGAGCGTTCAGTCACCGAACAGTTTCGTTTGTTTGATTTACTACTCCTATTTCATCCTCAATACTTGGAGAAAACACCACTTGTTATACCTTCTTGCTCCGCAATCGTCGTAGGTAATAAAAACCAGAAATAATTTGCCAGCGCTCAGAGAAAAAAGAGAAAAACATAGGATGGCGGGACGAATATTTCGTTGAATACGAATTCCGAACGAGTTGCAGAAAATAAATATTTAACCATGAACATCTTTATATGTTTTCTAAATGTTATTACTGATTTCGACTTTTTATTTCTAAAAAGATTTCAAAGCTTGTGCCAAAAGATCACTCAAAATTGTACCACTGTAACACCATTCTGACAGTAGAAATCTAATAGAAGGTATTTCACCTTCAATGAAGTATTGATGTACAGAAAAAACGGTCAAGCACTAAGAAAACGTCTGTCAAGTGGGTGTGGCACATAGCTTCCTCGTTTCCATAACCCGATTGTATAGATGGTCCGATGCATAGTAGTTATTCTCGAAACCCCAATCTCTAAGTAGCTTCCACTACACTCATAGGGGACCATCTACACCCTAATCTGAACAATACTAGAAAATTTCATCAAATTCGGATGAAAAATGTAAGTAACGTGGCTGTTACAAGGATTTTACGTTTGCATATGGGCAGAAGCTACTGTAAATTTTAAGGCCTTGATTTTCATTCAGGACCATCTACAACCTAATTTGCATAATCTCTGAAAATTTCATCGAAATTGGATAGAAAATGTGGAAGTTACGGCTGTTACAAGGAATTCACGTTCGCGCATGCGCAGCAGCTACTATCAGTCCGGGAGTGATGATTTTCATAGGGGAACGTCTACACGCCAACCCGCACAATCCCAGAAATGTCATTGAAATCGGACAATAACTTTGTATGGTTATGCCGGTTACAAGGATTTCATGACAGATACACAGGTAAAGCATTTTTTCCCTTGAATCAGCTGCACCGCTTTATCTCAAGGTTTACCAAAATTGGTAACTGAGCTTTTCTTACCTGATTCAAAGGAAAAACGCTTTATTATCCCTTGCGGAGGATACATGAACTAATGCTGCCGGTGAGGTTTAGACGCTCGTTATCCAAAAAAACCCTTCAAACTTATGTTCGTTACGATTTCAACACGAAATTAATTGTTAATTATTCGGTTTCTGTTAATAAAGAATTTGTTAATAAAGAATTTCTGTTAATAAATATCTTAACAGCATTACCTTCTACTACGTTTAATTATCTTTTGGGCTTCCCGAAAGAAACTCGGAGTCTAAAAATTGAACTTTAAGAAACGCAAAACATTTAACAAATAACGACTGCCCGAAAAAAGTATTGCTAAACAGTAAAAATACCACAATTTTAATAGATTTTTTCCAAGAAATATATAGGTATATAATTTATTATATTAAAATATTAATATACAAGTAAGAATACTAGTAATAATTTTTTTCATAGAAATGTTCAACATCATTAACAAATTCCCGTCCTGTCGGGGCAGTGTACACAAGACACGGGGGAAATAACTTCGGCAAAAACGCTTCAGGATCAACAATTGCCTGACAAATCGTGTTGAATTGTAAATAACACGATTTTAATGAAAATGACATATTTTTCGAATAGGCTAAACCAAATTTGTGGATAAAATTTCGTACTGACGGATCAATGAAATTACATAATGATGTTTCAACGTGCAATCCTGGCTACTTTCAATTCAAATCAAGTATTCCACAAAATGGTGGTTTTCTTTCGTTTTGAGGTCGTATTTTCGTTCATTCATCGAATGGCAATGTAAATTAGTAGTAATTATCAAATAATATTACGATAAGTCGGTTCTAAGACAAAAATAATGGAGAAATTGAAGGCCACATTGTTTGATTTCGGGACAAACGTAAAAAACTGCGCCAAAAATTGTTCGGTGGACCGCCTCTGAAAAGTTCTGGTTTTTCGGTTTTTATCGCCACGATTACTGCCGTAAAGGACAAAATAAGGAGGCTACATTAAGGACGGTGATCTGATCGTCTGTGAGAAGAGGTTATGTACTCGAAAGTTGGAGAAGAAAAGACACAAGTTGAAGAAGAAAGTTTGTCTTCTTCAAAACACCATTCAAGTAAAATAATGCAAAGTGGACCAGCGTATAGTAGTAGATCTATAATTGCCGTACCAAACTTTCCAGGCGAGTTGGTCACCCACCAATCTTTGACTCAGTGATGAAATTACTAGGTTTGCCAAGACGCCTCATCGTTTATTGTCTTCTAGGAGATTATGGAGTTCCAACTGACAACATTCGAGCTCCACGAAATTTGTCGACCTTCATGGTGAAATACAGAACAACGATGAATGAACAACTTGTGAGAGACTCTAATCGTCTGATTTTCACTCAATCATCTCTTCGTGAGATCACCATAGATGAACGAACTCTCTTTAAATAGCTTCTCGACCACTTTACGATTACAAATTACAGATTGATAGATAGATGTGCAGATAGATACAACCGTGCTTCATTAACAATGCAATGACGTAGAGAAACATTGATATTACAGAATGATAAGGTCATGGTAGTAGTACCGTGAACCGAAAGTTAGCTGTAAATATTTTTGAAATAACATCATTAATGCGACCAAAAAAGAAAAAAAACAACGTTATATTCAATATTGAAACTCAAATGCAAGTGATAAGCTTGATTGAATTTGTTTAATCTTAAAGCCCTTTTCAAAAACTGATTAGACATCATCTATTAAAACTCATTTATCATCCTCGATAGGGCTTCCAATTGCTAGGGTTTCCAAAAAATATCTTTCAAAATTAATTCAGCCATTTGGCGTTAGATGTACCAAATAAACTGCGCTTTTTATTCTGAAAATAGCACATTTCCGACAATGAAAATGACATAGGTACAGGTAAACAATTAATTTGGTGATTTCGTTTTCGCAATCGATTCGTTCTGAGCAAGCATAAAAGAAAGACAAGCACACAATAAAATATATATTCACGATCTCTCTGTGGTCGATAGAAACGAGAATTTAGTAAGGTTTTCCTCTAAGGCAGTACAGGAGGAGCAGTAGGTTGTCCAGGATTGTGGAAGTCCTTGAAAACTGCCCTGTAGGTACATTGAGACGTCTGTAGACTTTTAGGTTATGGTTGTTAATGATTACTTTCAGATTATCAATCTAAATAAAATTGTGTCACTTTCTCCTCCGATGTTTGTCTAACGAGGGAGGGGCAAATAATACGTATCTCACTTAATAATACGATTACAAGGTAATTAGGGTCATTATAGGCTTTCAAAAGTGTTTATCGGGTTTCGTAGCGCCGACAATTTAATCCAAGGTTTACCCCAGATGGCCAGAGAGTCAAAATCCAGTTCATCGATTTAGCCTTGATCGAAAAGAGTAACCATTTGATTGCACCTCTACTTGAAGGAATGGGCCATGGCCCCTTGAAACTACAAACAGTATATGCTATATGGAGAGATTTTATGACAAGAGACACATCAGTATTTTGGATTTTAGAATGGGTGAGAAAAGTATAGTGAGGCCAATAAATGTACAGAATTTCTCATGGGCAGGAGTGGGAAAGCTGAGTGGATACGTTCTTGGTACATTGAAACTTCTGGAAAAACGGTCGGCCTTTGACCATCCAGCGAATATTTGATGATATTTTTCTCCAGAAGGTTTTTTTTTATAAGTCCTATGAAAAAAAAGAAGAAAAAACTCAACAGGCTATTAAACAACTATGACGTTGGCGGCATTGCTCTTCAATTGCTCTTCAAATGGTATTTGATAGAGAGATCTTGGAGTATGGATCAGTCGTGTGGTCTTCATTCTATTCCACCTACAAAAATCAATTGGAAATAATCCAGATTTATTCAATATCTGGCATTCAAATTGCATATACCAACTGAACTAATTAAAGTCTTCGAACTCTCTAGAAATCACCACATTTCTCCACTGGAGGATAGGCGCTTCATGGTAGACATTGCTTTTCTTCATAGACTTATTAACGGGAGTCTGGATTGCTCTTCACTGCTTTCCACAATTAACTTCAATGTTCCACAATACTCGTCCCGCTCAAACCATTTATTTTTCGTACCCTTTTCCCCTGCAAATTACATGTATAACTGCCCCATGTGTCGTTTGCCCCGCGAGGCCAATGTGTTCCTTGAAACTTGCCAGGAGGTTGATTCTTTCAATTCTTCGCTCTCCTCCTTGAAGCGAAATTTTAGGCTATTTTTCAATGTATAAAACAACATTTTGTAACTCAATGTTCTGTTAATTTTGTTATATTGTGGCCTGCGCCATACTGCGTATCTATTATACACGTCTTTTCTGTATTTACTTATATATTATTGTTTTATTCTCAATCAAAATTAATGTAATGTAATTAGTATTAATTACCTATAATAAAAAAATGATTAACTAGAGGGCATAATCATGACACCTGCTGGTCTCGTCCAACAGTGTCCGTTGTAGACCTGGAACTTAGAAACCGAAACTCTATTAAATTCTTCGGCTTTATCTTGCCTTTCCTTGTTTATCTCATGAATAATAATTTCGCCGGGGTCAGACTGTTCACCGTACAGTCCACCTTCTTGGTAAGGTAGACGCGCGGTAAACAGGTTGGCTGTAGTACCACAATTTCATTAGTTAATCGTAGTATTCTTCTGAATTCGTTCCCCTTCATCCTGTGCTCTAAGTAGCTTATAGTCAGTTATGACTCCATAGGACTATATTGTGAGTACCTTATAAAATTGACTTAAGACATGTGTTACTTACACCATCCATATTCGCACGTATGTTACTTTGTTCCGCTCCACTCGCAAGTAACATGCTTTCTATGTTAATTCTCCACCGACCACCATTCACTCCGGGAAATTAATGATAGCAGCCTTGATGTGAGTAATATAGTCGAAAGTAAAACGTAGCAAATTATTTCACAACTGTTTTTTTTTTCTATAAAGATCCCCCCCCCCCCCCGGGGGTTTTGCGAAGAGCTTGGATTTTCCATATTCTTACAAACCATATTGTCGCTCAATTAGAGATTAATTTGACAGAAATTAACTCCCAGCGTAAGTTTTGTAATCCTTAAGTTGAGGGTGCCTTCAATAAGAAATTTGGTTGATGGTAGTTAGGAAATCATAACTGGATGAAATGAAATTCCATTCGAAGAAACGAAAAAAGATCCCATCAGCTGAAATTTTACTCTCCTCCGTCAGTGAATATTCATGTGCGATTCACACTCGTGTTTCTGAACCATCATTTTTCCAACCTTTAAGAACTAAGGTCAATGCTAAGTGGGGAAAGTGCCGCGTACGGCGGATTATTTCACAACTGTTTTTTTCTATGAAGATCCCCCCCCCCCCCCCGTTCTGCGAAGAGCTTGGATTTTCCATATTCTTAAAAACCATATTGTCGCTCAAGGTTAACATTCGAGATTATTTTGACAGAAATTAACTCCCAGCATAAGTTTTGTAATCCTTAAGTTGAGGGTGCCTTCAATAAGAAATTTGGTTGATGGTAGTTAGGAAATCATAACTGGATGAAATGAAATTCCATTCGAAGAAACGAAAAAAGATCCCATCAGCTGAAATTTTACTCTCCTCCGTCAGTGAATATTCATGTGCGATTCACACTCGTGTTTCTGAACCATCATTTTTCCAACCTTTAAGAACTAAGGTCAATTCTAAGTGGGGAAAGTGCCGCGTACGGCGGACGGACGGCCAAATTTTTATTCGATTTTTGGATTCTACGTACCTACCTTGGAACGTAAACCAACCAATTTTGAGGGGGTGTTAAACTTTTTTTTTTCTTAGTCGATTCCAAAGGTTCATTATTGAAAATAATAAACCAAAAGAGCCTCGAAAATCGGTTGGAAATTGAGGGCTGGGTAGAGTACACAAGATACCCGAAAGCGTTCGTTTTTTGAGCATTAACCCCCTGATAGCTGATAGCTGAAAGACGTATATTTTCAACCAGCTCTGGGGTCTAAACGGTTCGTCAAACCAAAAACGTACGTATGAAATTTGTAGCAAACTTAACGTGCTTTCATTTTGCATGAACAAGTTTTTTTTGTCAAAAGTTGGTCGTTTTTGAGTTTTAGGGCAAAAAAAAACTTTTTTCTCCTTTTTTTCGATGTGCCGTCACGAAATTTCGGTGGAAAACCTCATATTCAGATTCAGCACCCCACAAAACATAAGGAATCGAAGAAATCAAGAACCCCTCGAAAAACTGTCCTGTGATAAAGACATTTTGACTGGGCTAAATACCCTTTATGGCTCATCCTAATAAGGATCTTCATGAACGCGTTTTCCGTACGCTGATAGGAAACTCATCAATACGAGAGAATAGCAGCTCGTCAAATAGGAAAGTGTCCGTGAAAGTGGCCGCCGTTCGTTGAATATCGAGGACCCGAAGGAGTGATGATGATTATGTGGAATTATGACGGAGTAGTGGGCCAAGGCCCGGACAACCAGGCAACTGGGGCGTCATTACCGAAAAAATGATCGGATGAAAATCGCTCAGCCGGGCATTTCCGGGAAGGATTGATAACTATTAAGGGGTGGTTTCATGGTGATTGGTTAGACTAGCATTCTCAATAATTAGAGTTGAGTGTGACTTCCGGAGGTATAAGGAGCTGTTGGACTAATGAGTTCCAATCACAGCTATTATCTGAGCTGATTTTCAATTGGGGATCCTTGCGTTCTATGCCGGGAATCAATAATGGAGGAGGTTAGGTGGAAGAAGGGTGTTGGCGTCAAATCATTCGAGAAAAGGAGTCGCGAATTCTTTCCAAACATAACGCTAGCTGTTGAAATATTCCAACTTGTCCAAACCTTTTCAACCCAACCCTATTATTATTCCACTTTACACCCCACTAGCCCAATAAGGGTATCTTGGATTGCTATCGCTTGTCTTCTGAGGGCGATTCTCAAAAGTCCTCTTGGCCCGATATCCCCAGAAAAGGCATATGGAAATCAGAACTAGTTTTTTTGGAGAAAAATTCTATTAACATATTTCTTATTTATACGCTTCAGATTTAATTTTTTCACGGCCGATTATATTTTTTAAACAAAATTTCCAGGATGACAGAAAAATATTCGAATCGGAATTAGGCAAAAATAGTACTCCAAAACGTATTTAGGTTGATATCATTTGCTTGGTACAATTTGGAAAAGTTGAGTTCATTTAAGAAATAATATACTACAGTAAGGCACTTAGTGAGTAATGTTAAGTTTTTGATCGACTCAAAGCCGCCGTAGGCGTGAACGAGGAGGTACTCATTTTGGTGTTTTATTTTTATTTGTTGTTGTTGTATGAACACCTGGCATTTCTTCATTCTGGTACCAATCTGCCTGATTCTTTTTGAAATGGGTTCAACCAGTGTCCGTGGTGTTCTCGTTTTAAACGGATTTAATTTTGCTTTGTTGAAAGTATCGAAAATGAGAGATAATAATAATTATTATCTCTCATTATTATTGATTAAATTATTGATAAAATGGTTGATGATTTCGGGAAGATTGGTCCGTATTCACGTAACTTTTCCAGAAACATTCCATTTAGACGTTGACGGACCGTTTGTGCACAGTTGCATTTCTACGAGTCAACCTTGTGTTACAATACCTCGGTTCTTATCTCTACCTACGCTGATTTCGATGCAAACAGTAATAAAGTCATTGGGAAAAGTAGGTAAGTAATGAGATTGGAATTTTAACCCTATAACATCACACAGGGGTGTTCAATACCCCACCAGAAGTTTCTTAACCTCTCATTTTCCGTTAATTTCTTTTTTTACCCCCCCCCCCCTAAACCCATGTAAATATTTTTCCACTCTTCCTCTACAAGATATAGCTTTTCACAGGCTCATTCATTGTTTTGCTACCTAACCAGAAGCAAGTAAAGTGTGTCCGGGGTGTCCCACACCCCTGTGTGCCGACATCCACCCCAGTGTTTTGATTGAGTGGAACATGCGCGTTTGGAGTTTTTCCAAAAACTGCTGCTTCGGTGGTGTCTAGAGAGTTATATATCACTCCTGAAGAAATCACAAACCTTCTCCACCTCTTGGAACAGGAGGAAGATAACGCAGACTTCGGTGGAGGGTTTTCTGATGAAGTAGAGTAAGATGTCATGGAGAATGATCATGCGTCCTCGGAATAGGAAGTAGAGGACATCTCGCATCAAAACCTGATTCTTTACTATGATCAAGGGCCCTCAGCTTCAGTTCTAACTCAAGAAGACCTGGCTAGGACATCAACTGACGATCAGCCACCTAGACAAATGAGTCGTTGGCAAGCCATTAGTGGAAGAAAAATCCACCATGAGTGGCTACACATGGAAGAAGAATGTCCCTTCGGCTTGACGGTGTCAAAAACTCAGAAATAATATAAATTCGGGAAGGTCTGAACCTCAGGGGAAGCAATAATTATTTAAACTCAATTTAGAAAAGTCCGCCGATGTGTGAGGTCTGTGATCTGGGATATTATCGATTTTTCTCTCACTTATGTCCACAGTAAAACCATGAAAACAAGTCAGGTGTGCAAGAGGAAAAGACAAGAAGACAAAACCCTTTTGTTTTCATGCCAACACCTTATTTGCGACGAACATATAGTCATAAAGTGCACTGGAAGTTATGCATAAAAAAGCTGTGATTCGTGCTTCCAGATGTTTGCTCCTGATTTGTATTTTCATGAGCTTTTTTTATTGTGAGGTAATTATTCTAGTTTCTCAATTATTCTAGTTTTTTAATGAATGGTACTAAGAAGCAGTTTAGTTATTAAAAAATTATAGTTTTACTTCATTCAAAGGATATTTTTGTAGTTTTAGAATACCGTCGTTTTACACTTTTTCACGCTGTTTCAATGAGATAATTATTTTTTTCTTCGTTTAAAGTTGTTTTCTATCCATAAACAGTTCTATCCATGAAAAATTTAAAGGTGTTGATCTTTAAATCTTGAAGGATCCTTGGACGGTTCACATAAACACGGGATTTAAAAAAAATCACAAAGTGAAAAATTGGGAAATCCGACCAAATCGCAAGAGATGAAAACAGACATCTTGTCACAGCAAGACGGTGCAACAGCACACATCGGTAGAGCATGGATAGCTGTTTTAAGGGAATGCTAAATCGGTCAATGCTAAGTGGGGAAAGTGCCGCGCACGGCGTTCGGCGGACGGACGGCCAAATTTTTATTCGATTTTTGGATTCTACGTATCTTGAAACGTAAACCAACAAATTTTGAAGGGGGTTAAAAAATTGTTTTCTTGGTCGATTCCATAGGTTCATTATTGAAAATAATAAACCACAAAAACCTGTTAAAAACTGAGGCCTGTGGAGACGACACAAGATATCACACACACACATACACCTATGGTTTTTTTTCGTGGATTTGGATTCAGAATGGTCTAAAACGGATTAGTGTGTGGTCATTTTTTTCCTGTTGAGTGTTGTCCAACTTTACCCTAGATCAATTACATAAGGACGCCCAAGTCTTACTGTGGGACGTCCTAAAAACCCACGAAATATGAGGTTTATGGTGTCCTAGCGCCAAGTTGGCACCACTGATTAGTTCCATGGTGGTACAAAGAATAGTTCATGAAAATCTAGAGGTATATTGATAATCTTCCCCCAATTTCAAATCTTGGGTACATACAGAGTACACAAGATTTTGTCACACACACAGACGCACACCTATGGTTTGTTCGCGGATTTGGATTCAGTATGGTCTAAAACGGATTAGTTTGTGGTTTTTTTCTGTTAAGTGTTGTCCAACTTCACCCCAGATCAATCGCGTAAGGACGCCCTGTGGGACGTTCCAAACAACAGTGGCTTGAAACTACGATCAAACCTCTAAAACGCCGGTTGAACTGAGACAGGCGTTGAACGCCTCTGCTGAAATCCATCATCTTGGTTCAGTAGTTGAATCATCAGATCAAAACGTTGCCCTTAGAGCTTCAACCGTGAATACCATCCGAATCGCGCCAGCCAGCGCGGCACCTCGCTAACTCCCGGAAGGTGGTCGCCGTCTCATCGCTTCTTCCGTAGAAAAGTGGTTTACCGTCGCGTCCTCCACTATCTCGGAAGAGGTCTGCGAGCCGCTGACCGGTCTGTTTGTTCTACAAGGATGACCCTGAAGACCCGACTTCAGTTCAGTCCCCTTTGCGGGTTCATTACCAGGTTTCCTGCATTCCTCCGAGCTCCGAGCCCCCTCGTTTCCCCAGTTGACCCCTCGGGATCCTTGGCTCAGAAACCTGTCCGGCGGATCAACAACAAACCGAATCCGCGTGGAAGTAGCACGCGGGAGGGCGGTGAGGGTGCGGATCTCCATATTTCCAGTCTCATTCGACATTTTATTAGGAAGAAACGACGAGCTGTTAGTAGAAGGTAAACAGGAAGCATCTCGTCCCTCTCAATCCGTCGCGGAACTTCATGTTCCCTTTTCACCGTTAGGTCGTCACTTTGTTAATAAGGATAGAACTATAACGGTGAGGTTTACGTTTCCTTCTTTACTTCCTCAGTCTCTGGTTTGAAGAAATAAGTCGCGAAAGTCCGTTAACACAGTAAGAATAATCTTTTAGCGAATTTTCAAGGAAAATGAAGCTATTGGAAGGAAAGTGAAGCTATTGCAATAGACTCAAAATTTTGAGCATCGACTTTTTTTTTTACTGAAATCTTTTTTAAAACATTACAAAATGATTCCTAAAGTTCAAAAATCTATACATATATACATAAATATTCAGGATAAACACTCCTAAGGTGTCCAACCACCAAGGGGTCGCTTCTACAAGGTATTTCCAACAAACTAAAAGTCTACCAAGTGGGTGTGGCACACAGCTTCCTCGTATCCAAAACCCGACTGTATAGATGATCCGATGCATGGTAGCTGATCTTGAAACATCAATCTCTAAATACCTTGCACTACCCTCATAGCGGACTCAACATATCAACCTCTCTGAATATTGTTGGAAAATATAGAAGTTATGGCTATTACAAGGATTTCACGTTTGCGCATGCGCACAAAATACTTTCAATTTGGGGGCCATGATTTTCATAGGGGGCATCTCCACCCCAACTCGCATAGTTCCTGAAATTTTCATCGAAATCAGATGGGAAATGTAGAAGTTATGGCTGTGACAAGGAAATACACGTTTCCGCCTGTGCAGTGGCTACTATCAATCTGGGGGCAATGATTTCCATAGGAGACCATCTAAACGCCAACCCCCACAATCCATGAAAATTTCATCGAAATCGGATGAGAATTGTGAAAGTTATGGCTGTGACAAGGATTTCATGACAGACAGACAGACAGACACGGAACCAAAATTGTTTAGGAAGGTCTGAATCGTAAAACGCAAGTGGAAATTTTGATTTTGGAGAACATTTTGCTTCCGAACCTACCAAGGAATCGGAAGCTTTATTTTCACTTTGCAAGGTTGAAAGAAAAAGGTTTTCCAAAATCAAATTTTACTTGAATTTTACCAAATAAATTTTTATTGAGGTGAAATCGAGGGCCCTCATCTTCGAGTTTACATCCATCGGTAGTCATTCAAATTATCGAAGTAAATTCCTACCGTTCAGAACAAGGCTGCGGTCACTGTGTTTCACTAGGATACATCAAGGAAGGTACTTGAGTCTGGAGAAATGCTGGAGTTATTGCGCTCGTTGTGGCTCAAAGTGATGAAGTGTAATAACTCAATAGGTACCTAGGTGATGAAAACATTCAGCAAAATAAAAAGAAAGGGAACCGGAAAACTCGAAACAAACCGCAGGAATCAGCAAATAATAAAAACAAGGAATTCGAAAAACTGACACTGATAAAGATAAACAAGGCGGCAATTGTGGTTGTTGTTCAACATTTCTATTGCCCAAATACGTCATAATGTCCAACTTTCATTCGTTTCGCTCAACATATCAAGTTTAGACAAACTCGATTGTCTTAAACAACGTTTAACGATGATTTGGGTTGGTGAAAGACGCTCGCCATCTTGCCGGGTTTATTCCTTCAGATTAACTATTAACGCGTTTAGCTAAGCAAGTTTAGAACAACTTTTGGTGAAAGTGGGCCTTAGAAATTGATGTTTTGAGATTAACTACTATGCATCGGATCATCTATACAATCGGGTTATGGATACGAAGAAGCTATGTGCCACAACCACTTGGCAGACGTTTTAGTAGTGTGCTGGTTGCATTGAGTGAAGTGTTGTTGTAGTATTCAATGGTTTCAAGATTAATGTCTGACTTCAAATGAGTAAATTCGTGGTAACTGACCAAATTTGTAAGATACAGTTCGCAAAGATATTACGCAGAGGTTTATTTTTTTTTCTACATAGATCACTCACCTGCTAAGAACACAGCTTTGCCAATGTCACTACCTATCTACTTCACAATCAAGCTCATTTGGAAGAAATAAACGCTTCACAATCAATTCGAAGAAATACGAAGTTGTGGGTGCCTTCATTGTGAAATTTGATTACTGGATGCCAAGGACTAAGGACGCAAAACTGAGTACAACTCGAAGAAACGAACAACGATTGTATTTTTTCAGCTAATATTTCAACGTAGATTAGGCTTCGCAAAGATTTTGCTATTTTGATATTTAAAATAGATACAATACGTAACACTACCTACAATAGCAAAATTTTTGACAGCAGGAGAATGGATTGGGGGAAATACAATGAAATCCTAGCAGCTGCGACCAGTACTCAAATTCCCCTTAAAACTCCTGGAGATGTGGATGTGGCGATTGCAAACCTTACACGAATGATACAATTTGCAGCTACAGAGGCCTCACTACAGCCTACACACACTCCTCTACACCATAGGGCCAGAATTCAATGGAACACAACCCGTTTCCCAGCAGATAAACGACTCTCAAACAGCGCCACCAGGGAATTGAAAGATGCTCTCGCCAAGAACTACCAGGCACGCAAGAAAGATGAATTAGCCAAGCTGGACAGAGACGATGGATCATTGTACAGAAAAACAAAACAACTCACCAAGGAACGCTCTGACATACCTCCTATTCTACTTAACCAGCTATGGTACTCTACACCCCTCGAGAAGGTTGAACTATTCTCGACAATCTTGGAGGAGCAGTTCACCCCAAACTCTCAACCTAGCCCAATTGAGGTCGAAGTAAATGAGTCCATAAATTCTCCTCTTCAACTGAGCCCCTTCTCTGACTTCTTTCGACCCTCCCAAGTTAAAAACCTGATCCGCCGCTCAGCACGCAGAAAATCACCAGGGAGCGATAATATTGTGCAGCCACTCCTAATTCACATCCCACGTAAAACTCTAGTCCTGGTAACTCAAATTTACAATGCTTGTCTCCGAATGGGTTACATACCTTCGAAATGGAAGCACGCGGTAGTTATACTCATCCACAAGCCTGGTAAACCTACAAAAAGCCCGTATAGCTACCGTCCTATCAGCTTACTTCCCCTGCTTTCAAAGATATTCGAGAAATTATTGCTTCCGAAACTTCTATAACACCTCGAACCTTTCATTCCAGCTTCGCAGTTTGGGTTCCGAACCTCGCATTCTTGCATTCATCAGCTGCATCGAGTGGTGGACAAAATTCTGGAATCATACGAGAGAAAGGAAACCTGCATAGGACTGTTTGCCGATACCGAAAAGGCGTTTGATCGGGTATGGCACCCTGGGCTGCTCTGTAAACTCAAACCGCTACTCCCAGATACGTACTACCGAGTCCTCCTCTCCTATCTGACAAACCGTACTTTCACAGTTCGATATCAGGGCGCTACTTCTCGGTCACGGTGCATACGTGCAGGGGTGCCACAAGGTAGCGTCCTGGGACCTCTTTTGTACCTGGTTTATGCCGCAGATATACCTACCTCTCCATCAATGACCATTGCTCAGTTCGCCGACGACACAGCTTTTCTTTGCAGTTCACCCAGGGGAGAGAGAGCTGGATTGGAACTCGAGGAGCACGCCTATGACCTCAATGAATGGGCTAGTAGATGGAAAATCAGGCTAAATCCTCAAAAGTCCAGCACTGTAGTTTTTACTTATCTACGGATCCACGAAAATCCAGAACTAGAGATTGGAAACGATCGCATTCCATTGGAGTCATCAGTCCGCTATTTAGGAGTCACGCTGGACAAACGGTTATCCTTCGATACCCACATCACCACCACTGTTCAAAAATGCCGGAACCGCTTGAGAATGCTCAAACCCCTATTAGGTGAACAATCCCCACTATCTCTGGACACCAAACGGCTGATTTACTTGGTGCTCATCAGACCAATATGGGAGTATGGTAGCCAGGTCTGGGGAGGTGCGTCCAACTCCCAAGTACGTCGCATTCAAACATTTCAAAATCGAGTTCTGCGTGTAATTACGAGAGCTCCTTGGTACGTCCGAAACTCCACACTACACAGTGACACCGAAATGCCGACTGTACTCGAGACCCTCCAAAAATCATACAACCGATTCCACCAAAGACTACAAAATCATCCCAATCCGCTAGCAGCCGCCATCCTGGATGAAATACCACCTGACCGCCCGAACCGGAGATTAAAACGGAAAAGGCACACTGACTTACTCACTATATCATAATACTAAACTTCTGAAAAGAAATGTTCCATATTTATTTGTAAACCACTATAGGTACTTTATTATAATATGTTTTTAAATACCCACATATACCTAACTCTTATAAATAATTTATAATGGAAGAAGGTCAATGGACTTCAACTTCCTTGCATGTTCCATGTTATTATGTATATTTGTTTGTTTTTCTCAACTGTAATACATTTATGTAATAAAGTTATATTGATAATTAAAAAAAAAAAAAAAAAAGAAAAAAAGATTTTGCGATTCACACTCGTGTTTCTGGTTTATCGTAAGCGCAACCCTTAAGTTCTCGTAGGGAGCTAATGGTTGGTCCTACAGGGCTCCGCGTGGTCTCATTCGATTCTAAAAATGCAACACTATTTTGAATTGAAGAAAAAACAATACCTTTATATCAAAGGTTTTAGTGTTAGGGCATTTTCAAAATGTCAACCCTTAGAAGTGAATGATATCAATCGAAAGCTTCGTAGCACAACTGGACCCTACATGGAGTCCATATAGCAAATTTCATCAAAATCCGTCCATGGTAACTAAGAAAAGTGCCACGTACCGTGTACGGCGGGCGCACGGCAAAATTTGTATTCGTTT
This sequence comes from Apolygus lucorum, assembly GCA_009739505.2. NCBI lineage: Eukaryota > Metazoa > Arthropoda > Insecta > Hemiptera > Miridae > Apolygus > Apolygus lucorum. The sequence goes on along the minus strand of CM019167.2, from coordinate 44,926,073 downwards.
TTTGGGTTCCGCGTACCATGAAACGTAAACCAACAAATTTCAGTGGGGGGGGGGGGGGTTAAAAATGTTTTTTCTTGGTCGAATCCAAAGGTTCGTTATTTAAAATAAGAAACCAAAAACATCGAACGCGTCGTTTCGCGAATACGATGAAAGCGAAATTTACATCAAACGTCTCAATTATGGAGGGACCTTGTTTTACGAGGTGGAACACGTCATTTGACGTTATAAAAGATCTTCCACAGTAGAAGCGCGACCTATCTAAAGCTTGAACACGTACGTATTCTCACGTAGTTGTCTTAACCTTGTCCGTCATATTCTGACTTACGATTGAGAAATCCATTTTGTGGCAGAAATATCTAACGATCTACCGTTTAGATAACTTAATAGAATTGTTGAATTAAGTTGAATTAAGATTGAATTCCGGCGGGGGGTAACGACGTCGGTACGACTAATAAATCATTATTTCCCAAATTGGTCGTCACCGGGTTGTGATGCGGTCGCTATGACGTCATCCTCGTGGGTCATGTTTTTGGTGGGTTTTTATTGAATCTGGAAAGCAGTTGATTTCAGATTATGTTTGGTGAATTTCGTTGCGACCAGGCAAACGAAACCAACAGCACATATTTCAGCGAATGTACATGCAAGGAGAAGCGTTGCAATCGTGTTCATATTTCTGATTATAGAGAACCATAGAGATAATCGAGGAGGAAGTGTACAAGTTCATGTACTCTGTACTGTCCATGTCATTCAGTGTAGGGAAATCAAGTGTTCACTCAGCTTGGAAGAATTTTTTTGTTTTCTTATGTGATTGCAATAGTGTCTTCAATATTATTACGAAATTTTACTGTGTAGTCATCGTTTCAACATTTTGGTAAAGTCCTGCATAGGGGCCCATTTGATACTTCAATGAATCTTACACTTAAAATAGAAAACTACGCCACAGCAACCAAACATAGTTCATCTTGTGTTGATTATCCAACACCCACTCGTATATGGAGGCAGTAACACGAATATTAGTTTAGTTAACATGTCCGATCTCCTACCGAAAAATGGAGTTTTGTCCAGCAACTTGACCACAGTGTCCCTGCCTCACTCTGAAAGACCCTCAAGGCAACATTCAGAAGAAAAATGAGAAAGAATTGGCAGCAATACCACGTTGCCTACCCATATGCGAACCATCAGAAAATTCCCCTCCCGAAATTACCGAAATCTCCGTGGTATCGACGATTTCTGGACAGAGAAAACAGTTTCTTTTCCACTTTGGCAAGACTGCGAAACGGGAATGGCATATGCAGAGCCTTCCAACACAAATTAGGACAAGTGATTATGAACGTTGTGGCGGTTGTGAGGACTTAGAGCATTTAACGTTAGATTGCCTAGGATACGCCATCCATAGAATTGTTATGTTGAAAACATCAATCTGTGAGTACCTCGCACTACCCTCATAGGGGACCATCAGCATCCCAATCCGCATAACCTTTGGAAATTTCGTCAAAATCTGATGAGAAATGTAGAAGTTGAGACTGTTACAAGAAATTGACGTTTGCGCATGCGTAGTAGGTACTATCAGTCTGGAGGCATAGGCAACCAATCCGAATTATCCCTGAAAATGTCATCAAAATCGGATGGAAAAAGTAGGTGTTATAGCAGTTACAAGGATTATTCGTTTGCGCATGCGTAGAGGCTAATGTCAATTTCGGGGCAATAATTTTCATAGGGGACCATCTAAACCCGTATTATCCCTGAAAATTTCATCGAAATCTGATGGAAAATTTAGGTGTTGTAGCTGTTAAAAGGATTTCACGTTTGCGCAGCGGCTACTATCAATTCGGAGGTGATGATTTTCATAGGGAACCATCTACCCGCCAACCCGCACAATCCCTGAAAATTTCATAGAAATCGGACAATAACTTCGCATAGTTATGCCCGTTACAAGGATTTCATGACAGACAGACACGGAATCAAATTTGTTCAGGAAGATATGAAACGTAAAACTTGAGTGGAAATTTTGCTTTTGGGGAACAAAGCTTCCGCTAGCTTGGTAGACTCGAAAGCAAAAACATGACTATTGGCACTGGAACACGTAGCTATCTTATGGAACACACTTAGGCTACATCATTTCATCATCACTTCTCAATGAGTACCCGTTTAGTGACTCTGAGTGAGATTTGCGGTTTGAAGACCGATAACTGTAGACTTTAAGGGATTTAACTCGATAAACCCCAGTTTTGGAGGATAACTACTAGTAATATGTGTGAAATATACGGTATGTTTGGAATCAGCATTGCGTTTACAGTGAGAATAACTCGCCAAACTCTTGTCAGGTCAGTTTTGAAAATTTGTTAACATTATTGTGAAGAATTCAGTGTTATTCACAAGGAATGGGGAATTTGCCACAATTTTAGATTCAGGAATTTCTAGTCGAACCCTAAAATAGAACCCTAAAGTAACGTTTAACACCAGGAATAACCAAAGGAAAAAAAAAATACCGTACAAGAAAATGCCTAAACAAGTGAAGCCTCTTAAAAAACGCTGCAAATTATGACACAATGGTTTATTTTTTGTTTATTTTTCTACATAGATCACTCGTCTTCAAAGCCACCAACCATCCAACATGAAGAAAAACATCGATCGCATTTCGGTCAGCTTCAGTTTGAACGGAGATTAGGCCTCTTTTGCGATTCACACTCGTGTTTCTGATTTATCGTACGTCCAAACTTTAAATTCTCGTAATGAGCGAACGGTTTGTCCTACAGAGCTCCGCGTGGTCTCAAAAAATTCTAAAAATTCTATAGAATCTTAAATTGAAGGAAAAACAATACCTTTATATCAGAATTTTTTGAGTTAGGGCGTTTTCAAAATTTCAAATTTGATTTTGGAACCCTTAGAAGTGACCTACATCAACCAAAATCTTTGGGGTACAACCAGACCCCAAATGGAGCCTACATACCAAATTTCATCAAAATCGGTCAATGCTAAATGGCAAAAGTGCCGCGTACGGCGTACGGCGGACGGACGGCCAAATTTTTATTCGATTTTTGGATTCTACGTACCTTGAAACGTAAACCATCAAATTTTGAGGGGGTGTTAAAAAAAAATTTTCTTGGTCGATTCCAAAGGTTCATTATCTAATAATATAAAACGCCAACCGTACGTACGTACGTACGTATGCACGGAGGAGTTGAACGGGTCGTGGGAGTGGGGAGAGTTGGAGGCTGGAGGGGTTGGGGGCGGGAGGAGTCGGAGGCGAGAGGAGTCGGAGGAGTTGGGGGCGGGCGGAGCTGGGGGCGGGAGGAGTCGGAGTGAGTGGGTGGAGGAGAGAGTCGGAGGAATTGTTTTTGCCTTCTTTTTGTAGGCTTTTCAGCTAGTTGAAAATAATAGACCAAAAACACCGCGAAAATCGAGGAAGATTGGTTACGTCATCTGTGTTCCATTCATGTAAAGCTAATGATTGAATTGGCGAAGGACCAATTATTGACCACATTGAACTCTGATTATTTATTTTACTTTTTACTTTATTTTGCTTCCGAGCCTACCAAGGTAGCAAAAGCTTTGTTTTCACTTTTAAAGGTTGGAAAAAAATGTGCTCCAAAATCAAAATTTCCTCTCGTTGCAGTTTCAGACCTTCCTGAACCATTTTGGTTCCGTGTCTGTCTGTCTGTCATGAAATCCTTGCCACTGCCATAACTTCCACAATTCTCATCGGATTTCGATAACATTTTCAGGGATAGTGGGGGTTGGCGTGTAGATGGTCCCCTATGAATCTCATGGCCCCAAATTGAAAGTATTTTGTGCTCATACGCAAACGTGAATTCCTTGTAACAGCCATAACTTCTACATTTTCCAACATTATTCCGATATTGTGCGGATTGGCCTGTAGAGTCCCCTACTAGGGTTGTACTTAGAGATAGATGTTTTGAGATCAACTACAACACAATCGGGTCATGAATATGAGGAAGCTATGTACCCACCCACTTGTTTTATGTTATTTTTCTACGAAGAATTCCTAGATGACTTCGAATAGTCCATAATTTGATAAAATTGGTTGGAGATCCAGACACTAACGCATACAATTCTTGTGAATCGTATTAAAATAGGACTGCTTCTTGGTATGGTTCTGCCGAGGGCAATAAATAAACCACCGATAAACGGACATAGAGTTTAAATTTATTTCAAAAAATTGCTTTAACACGCTAAATGCGAAAAAAATTTTGATTCCAGTAGAGAAAAATTCCATGTACCTCCTAAGGGATTTATGTGAGTTTGGTGAGTTCTAACTTGAATTTATTTAGCTTCTGAGACTGTGAAACTGATATATGAAAGTTACTGTAATAATTCGTATTGAACTGCTACAAGTAAACGATGTCACCGTGAATAGGTATCATCAAACTAAAAATAGAGAGCGCAAAGGCTTCAATTTAATGGTAAAATGTCCTTTAAATGTTAAAATGTTGTCAGATAATGGAAAAATTACTATTTCAGTTTTCATTAGTTGGCTCTATTGAGTGTGTTTCAATTGATTCTCCAATTTATTTGTTATGAATCACAATTTGGTATCCCGTCACAACTTCATGTTTTGAATAAAAGTCCATTCTTGTTTTTCGCTTTCAAGTAAAATCTTGTAGAATTATTCTGTTCGTAAATTTCCATAGAGCAAATTTCCAATAGAGTGTACCAAGACGTTTCGCCTGATATCCTGTAATACGCCATGGTGTACAGTGCAGTCGTGCAGACTAGCCTATCACTCTTGTTGTAGGAGCCTCGCGGAACTGACGGAACAATAAATTTATTCATGTACACATATTTCATTAATGTTAAAATATTGTCAGATAATGGAAAAAGTACTATTTCAGTTTTCATTAGTTGGCTCTATTGAGTGTGTTTCAATTGATTCTTCAATTCATTTGTTATCAATCACAACTTGGTATCCCGTCACAACTTCATGTTTTGAATAAAATTCCATTCTTGTTTTTCGCTTTTAAGTAAAATCTTGTAGAATTATTCTGTTCGTAAATTTCCATTCAGATGTTCAATAGAGTGTACCAAAGACGTTTCGCCTGACATCCTGTAATACGCCATGGTGTACAGTGCAGTCGTGCAGACTAGCCTAACACTCTTGTTGTAGGAGCCTCGCGGAACTGACGGAACAATAAATTTATTCATGTACACATATTTCATTACCGAAAGTTTCTCGATAAAACGAGTCGAGGATCACGAACACGAGATATGTTTGATAGTGTGTTCTCTGCTTTAGGCTCTCTAAGAATGATTTCAAGTTATGTTTCATACGATATTTTTTGTGTTACGTAGTGAAAAGTTTTGATCTTGAAAAAACTTCCTTATGGAAATGAAGCGTTGAAGTTGGAAACTGATTCACCATATCCATCAAATATTCATACGAGTACCTGCCAACCTATCAGCGGCCTATCGTGATTGACGTATTTTTCTGCCGATAAAATGCAACTCCTCCACCGCTAAGGATGGAAATACAGAATACAATTGTTATGAATACGGATACAACTGTACAACTGTCGTTGTTGTTAACGGATACAACTTAACCATCTAGATTATTTCATTATTTCACCTTATAAGATGTTCATCCACTCAACATCACCATCATTCTCCTTTTTACCGGGATAGACCAAAATGTGTGAAGTGAATCCAAATATTTCTCGTACAAATCAAAAATAACTACACTTTACTGTTTTAAAACTGCACACTTGGTAGATGATATCAACTCACAACATACGACTTATACATTTTCCTTAGAACTTCTCAATTTTCATGAGATTTTATAAAATGTTTAGGTATGACGAGGGTCCTAGATGGTTTCCTGCCGATTTTATACTAAACACATTAAAGGGGTCTCAGCCGGTCTCCATTCCTTCCTCGTTCCGGTTTAATATTTTCCTAAATTACCGGCGCTCAAACTTAGAAAGTTGTACCTAAATTTGAAATTTGCAAGGATTTTCGAAATTCATTAGTGCATAAGCCTAGAGAATTTAAAAACCAAAATAGCCGCTGGAATCATCAATATCGTACAATAATTGCCGGCGGAAAGTAGGAAAAACCGTTTATTCAGTTAGGTTTTTCCCATTGTTCGCCGGCAATTATTGTTCGATATTAAAGTGATCCATCGAACTAAAGCAGTTGGTAAATGTACTGTCTCAAGAACGAAACACCAATTCAAAATCAAAACAAGAACTCTCTCGTTTTATAAGACAATAAACAACCATCCTCTAAACCACATGTTCAATAACAAACAACTATGAAAATATGGAGTAACGAAGTACACAACAATATTGACGATTCCAGCCGCAATATTTTAGTTTTATCAATTCCCTAGCCTGATGCACTAAAGAATATCGAAAATCCTTGGAAATTTAAATTTAGGTACAACTTTTAAAGTTTGAGCGCTGGTAAGTTAGGGGAATACTAACCCGGAATGAGGAACGAACGGCGACCGACCGAGACCCCTTTAACTGAATCAATCGAGCATCTCACCATGAATTCTCCAAAAAATATTACCATACCATACCAAACAAGGAGAATTGATGCTACGATAATCCTCAATTATGAAATTCCTATTTGTGGATGATATGTCATAGATACTTAGAGGCTACGTGCTCACTGTCAGGCTTCATTTTACGTAAACGGCTTTTGATTACTCAGATCACTCCCTGAATTATGCTTTCTGGAAGGTAAAATTTCTCAATATGAATTGTTCGTCTAGTGAACATTTTAAACGCCGCTGTCCTAATAATCGTATTTATCTGATTCGTTCATTGTATTAATCTATCATTGTTCATTTTCTTTTGTTTTCTTCGATTTTTATTGGGAAAACGCTGCAAATTATTACACAAAGGTTTATTATTTCTCTATAAGATCACTTGTCTGCAATGAACACGGCTTTGCCACTGTTACCACCAACCAACATGAAGAAAAACATCGATCGCATTTCGGTCAGCTAAAATTTGAACGGAGATTAGGCCTCTTTTGCGATTCACACCCGTGTTTTTGATTTATCGTAAGTCCTACCCTTAAGTTCACGTAGGGAGAGAACGGTTTGTCCTACAGGGCTCCGCGTGATCTCAAAAAAAAAAAATAATAATAAAAATTCAATACTATCTAAAATAATTTTAGATAGTATTGAATTTTTATTTTCCAATTATTTTTGGTGGAAAAACATATTTTCCAATTATTGGTGGAAAAACAATGCCATTATATCAAAAAATTTTTAGTCAGGGCATTTCCAAAATTGCATCCCTTATTTTTCAACTCTTAGAAGTGACTGACATCAACCAAAATCTACGGGGCACAACCAGACCCCAAATGGAGCCCACATACCAAATTTAATCAAAATCGGTTAATGCTAAGTGAGGAAAGTGCAGTGAGGTGTTAAGTGATGAGTGCAGTGTGAGTGATGAAAGTGAGGAGTTAATTGTATTGCAATACTCCATTGTATTTTGTATTCGTGGCGGTGGAGAGGCAGCACTGGAAGCAACATTTTCAATGACGATAGGCCGCTGATACGAGTAGGTAGGAAGGTGCTCAACCTAGCTTGAGCCGTACTTTCGAAAAAAGATCGTCTCGATTAATGAGTTTACAAGCTAAAAATCGCAACATTTTCTAGAAGAGATACTAAGCTTCAGTCAACATCAAAGGTTTTACTATGTAACAAAAAATAGAAATATCGTATGAAACATAAATTGGCAGTCGATCAAATGAATCTAAAACGGGTAGTTCGTTCTTAGGTAGCTTGGAGCAGAGAAAAAGCTAATAGAAACATTTTACGTGTTCCTGAACCGCATCTCGATTCATCGATAAACTCTCGGTAAAGAACTTCATGAATAATATACGTTATTATGTATCAATAGTTTCGGCTGTTCCGCATGGCTCGTACAACTGGCATGAGAAATTGTCAAAAGAATATAAGTAGTGAGCCGCATAGTGTTGCCAAATTTTGTCCCCGGTTACTTTTGAATTAGTATTGGCCAAACATGATAATTCATCTCAGCCAATTGAGCATGTTGAAGAATTCAGGATTTCTTCATCAATCATTGATCATTTTCATCAATAGACCATTGTATCTAAATTGACGGATTTTTAATTTTTTGATGGTGTCTTTTGATTGTTGAGGGAATGGAACAGAACATTATGCCTAAAAAATAGTGAAATAAATGAAAAGACTATATATAGGTAAATAGCCCTGGGAAAAAAGTCGAACGCATTCAATCCCACACCTGCCGTTCTGTGCGTGTCTATTTTCAGTTTTTAAACGCAATTTTAACTAAAACGCACGTGGCATTTATACAGCAATAAACACGCAATCGGAATCGCGAGTGACCAAGAATTCCTCCTCATATTTATTTTCCACCAATCGTTGTGATTGTCCTACTCCTCGATTGTTCGACAAGTCTATCTTGGAATCGGAAAATTCAAACACTAACAAGATTTCCGATTTTAGCGAATTTTAAAAGAAAATGGAGATGTAGATAGATATAGATATAGATGCTATGTACTCAAATTTTTTAGCATGGATTGTTTTGAAATTTTTTTCTCACTGAAATACATTTTGGAACATGTTTTTCAAAAATTACAATAATTATTTTCCGGTTAAACGATATAGGTATACACTTATATTATGTGTCAGGTTATTATGAGCCCTGACGTTAACTTAAGTAATTCTTTCGAAAAAATTACAATTTTTTGCCAAAATGTTCATAAAAACAAATGAAAAGACAAATTCATTAGCAATAAATTTTGGACAACCCAAACAACAGCCGAAACCGTGTTTTTATCGTTTTTAATAGATATCACAATCATAATGATATGACTATTTTATATTACGATTCAACACAACATTTCTGAAATATGAACAATTTCAGAAATTTTAAATTGTCAAAAAATTGTAAATATAAACAGCGTGTTTCACTAGACACGCTCCCCATCTAAAACCGTTATTTTTGTGGTAAATTATTATTATTTTATATAAATTCGTTTGTTTTTGTCCAATAATCTCAAATACGAGTATGACCATGTTGCGCATTGCCATTTTCAGATTGCCATTTTCTCATTTGACCCGTTTTCTGCGGAATAATGACGAACATTGGTTATTTAATATAAAAAATAATCTTTCATACCTTTTTCAACTCTCATAATTAAGATGAATGAATGAATGTTTTATTTGATGTGTAACACATACCTAGTGCATTAACAATAGTCAACATATAATAAACAATGGCTAACAAATTAATGTAACAAGTGATAATACTAGGACAGGTAACGTAGATAATAAAAAACATATAGTTTAGTAATGCATGCATTCCAGGCGACGTCCCATTGGATAAGCATTAGGTCAATTTAAAACAGTTGGTAAGCGATAAAACTGTTCATTTTTATTTATTTGGTATTTTAGGGAAGAAACCGTGACGAGGAGAGCATGAATATGGGTTGCTCAAATGTTTAAACTTCTCTCATAATATAGCTAATATTTTGAATTTGTTACCATAGCTTCAATGAATTCATTGAACATTCGCTCATTAAATCATGCTGCATGATTGTATTTTTTTACTCAAATGAATTCTCCCGTTCAAAATTATTTAATTACACAAGGTAGGTAGACACTCAGAGCGGGAAAATCGGCAGCTCCTTACGGAATGATGGGGAAATGTCTTCAAAATCGAGACTGTCGCGCTCCAAAACGAGACATCTGCTCATCTTACCTATATTTAGTAATTTTTGTACCCGTAGGTCATTGCTGTGACTAGTTGGCAAACATTCAAAAAATAAACGGAGGTCGCGGGCAGAGTCTCTATAAATAGGGAAGTACTGCGGTTTTGAGATTTTGAGCGCACGTTCGACAGAGCAGGTTGGATTCGAGGAGATGGTTTCCAAAAGCCCGTTGATGTTGTTATAAATAATATTCTTCACTGAACCTTCAATACTGCATTTCGTTGATATTCCACGTGTTCCCATCAGCTCGAAAAGTCACGCTCGCTGCCAACCCGACCTCTGAAACGTGGTGTTGTTCCGGATACTTTGAAATTATCATGATAGTTTTGCTGTACAGTAGGAACAATAACCAAAACATAGGTAAGGTACTGATATCAAACGCATAATATGTTTACATAAGTCCTTTTCGAAGGGATCCAAGAGTGATTTATTATTTATATAATGCACTGTCGAAGACGTAAGGAAGGAAAAAACAACAGTTCATGAATAAATATATTATTTTTTCAAATGTATCTGCGACATAATTGCTCATTTCGATCATTTAGTTTTACCATAATTTTCTAGTGTAGAAAAAAGCGATACATCACAGAAAAATGTTGCCAATAACTCACTAATAATAGTGAAATTGGAAATATGCACGCTTAAAAATTAGCTGTTGTTTGAGAGACGATTTGGCTTGTTTCGTAACAGAAATTCAGTCTGCAATTCACAGTCGCGTTTCTGCCCTTTTTCTCAATCAGCCTCAACTATGGAGAGCGAAAGATTGGTCGTACAATGCTCCACGTGGTCTCGCTCGATAATAATAATGTAATTTAATTTCAAATCAGTATAACATACTTACCCTTCTTGCTTCAGGTTTTTTGTTAAAAATTGCATCCCCTTTTTCACCCTATAGAAGTGGCGGAATGTACCAAGAAGTTTCGTGGAAGAACTAGGTTCCGAATGAAACTTGTATACCAAATTCCAAAGTTAATGTTGGTCACAGTCAATGAGAGAAAATTGCCTTGTCGGACGGAATTAGATGATTCGATCTATCTTAAAATTCTGTACCTTGAAACGTGAATCAAAAGATTAGAAGTTGTTTAATAATTGTTTTCTTCTCAGATTCCGAAGGTGTCGATAATAATGTTTATTAAAAATGATAAACCAAAGATGGAAATTTTAATAATCATTTTCAGATTAGTATTGGGGGTCTAAAGTTGGAATCTTTAATGATATTATTTCTTAAATTTTTGTACAAACCAGTATTTACAAAATGTTATCCTACAGTCAACCTAGCATTCTGTTTTCCGATAACGTTTACATCATATTTACGTGTAAAGAAAATAACGAGTGTTACACACCGGGTCCTGTTTGACAGGTTGTGATAACGAGTACAAACAATAATACTGTTCCTGCCAGGTGCTGATGAAGTTACTGTTACAATCGATTCGATATTTGGTCACTTTTCCTTTTCGAAAATGAACAACTGGAATAATATAGAAGAAACTGCTAATAATTTATTGATGGTATAGCTGCAGCCTGAAAAATCTTGAGTTGAGTTTTTTCTCAACACGTCGTTGTATGTTATTTAGTTGACCTCTTTACCTACCTTGAAGTACTATGAAAGCAGATTTGCTTCGATGTTTGAGTAATACCTATTGTGTTTAATTGATCGAACATGGGAAGGTAGATTAAAATGTAAGGTATGTAGGAAATTCATTTATTAGGTGGCCAATATTGGATCAGATGAGACACCTATATGATATATAGCTCGATATTATCGAGCCCTGAAATTGAAGTTCATAGAAAGCTACAGTCATTTTCAGATGAGAAAACGCTGCAAATTATTACACAAAGGTTTATTATTTTTCTATGTAGATCACACGTCTGTAAAGAACTCGGCTTTGCCATTATCACCACCTACCAACCATAGATACTACCTACCTACCACGTACCTACAGCGATCACAATTTGGTCAGCTAAAATTTGAACGGAGATTAGGCCTCTTTTGCGATTCACACTCGTGTTTCTGATTTATCGTTAGTCCAACCCTTACGTTCTTGTAGGGAGCGAACGGTTTGTCCTACAGAGCTGCGCGTGGTCTCTAAAAATTCAATACTATCATAAATTGATGAAAAAGCAATACCTTTATATCGATTTTTTTAGCTAGGGCGTTTTCAAAATGTTAACCCTTATTCTTCAACCCTTAGAAGTGACCAAAAGCTTCGGGGCACAACTAGACCCCAAATGGATCCAATATAACAAAATTTCATCAAAATCGGTCCATGGTAACTAAGGAAAATGCCGCGGACGGCGGACGGACGGCCAATTTTTATTCGTTTTTTGGATTCTACGTACCTTGAAACGTAAACCAACAAATTTGGAGGGGGTGGGGGGGTTTAAAAAAATTTCTTGGTCGATTTCAAAGGTTCATTATTGAAAATAATAAACCAAAATTAATTTTCTTTCACTGCGTAACAGAGGCTTTTGATTTAAGCAATATTTATCTTTTTTTGGCCAAAAATTAAAAATACAAAAACAAAAACTTTTTCAGCATAAACCAATCAATCTCTGTTTATAAACAAGCAATTTGATTTTCGATTGTCCGGAGGACCGCTCGAGGGAACAATTCAAATTGAAGAAGTTTAATAAATCGTTTCCCCGAACTATGAACAAATTTTAGTATTTTGAGCAGAAGAACCAAGAGAAAGAAATTTGTTAATCTCCCTGTACTGTGTGCTTCCATTGATAGATCATTTACAATCATATAAGCACCTACACTGAGCGTCAACTCTAAATAAGGAGAGGTGTCACTCACACAATCTCCAAATTGTTTGCATTTTATTCATAATGGGGATTATAGTGGTTTCTGGTACGCAGTAAATTTTTCCAATATTGAATAATGCCAGCTAACTGCATGAGTTTCAATAGGAAGCGATGAGGGCAATAAAGAGTCGGCTCAAGAAACATACAATTAGCACGAACCGTCGGACTCTTGAGGAGTTGGAGAACTCAGTAGTAATTCGCGTGGGAGTTTGTTGATGAAGTTAATCAATGGACCACATGTGATTGCGATAATAACTTCTTGCTCGGTAATGAGTTCGTCACTTGGAAGGTCTATTTCTGGCTACACGAGCGCCTAGGCGAACAAGAGCTTGTCTGAGTCGTCCATTGAACCAAGGAATACCTATTAAGTTTAACTGAGAAACTCTAGCGGTGGGAGGTGAACGCGAAATGTTCATTGTTCTGGGCGGACCCGCGAGACAAACTGGCGACAGACGGATTCAGATCAGCGGAAAATAGCGTGCGGCGTACAGAGTGGGGTCAGCTGGGCGCCCCACACAGCTGATAAACCTTCGGTATCGACAGTGCGAGTGATAGAGACCATCCTGGTAAACAACCCAACAAGTAGTCGTGCCGTGCGGGGGGACTCAGCCGGTCCGCGAGTGTCGGATACGAGGCATTTTCATGTTTGGACTACGAAGCGAACTTATGCTAGACGACATGACAATGGAACCAGAAGATCAGCCTCTCTTGGGTAAGTCAGAGCCCAGGGTTCTCCATCTCTCAGATATGAACAATCACAAACAGTATCACATGGGTCTGCTGTAAATATTGACCTCAGCAGTTCGAAACTACTAAAGTGTGAAATTTGATGCATTGCTGTCATTTATGGGTAATATGATATAAATGGCATTATGGTCAATCTGCACAATTATTTTCAATGAGTAACATTCAAAGAAAAATGTTTCATAGAATATTATGCGATTTCATATAGTTGAGCATCATACATGATATCATTGGTAATTTTGAATGCCATTATTATGTTTTAAGTGATTTTAGCCTTTTGCTTCCGAGTCTACCAAGGTAGCGGAAGCTCTGTTTTGGTTTATTATTTTCAATAATGAACCTTTGGAATCGACCAAGAAAAAAAAATTTTAACACCCCCTCAAAATTTGATGGTTTACGTTTCAAGGTACGTAGAATCCAAAAATCGAAAAAAAATTTGGCCGTCCGTCCGCCGTCCGCCGTCCGCCGTCCGCCGTCCGCCGTCCGCCGTCCGCCGTACGCCGTACGCCGTCCGCCGTCCGCCGTACGCGGCACTTTTGCCACTTAGCATTGACCGATTTTGATGAAATTTGGTATGTAGGCTCCATTTGGGGTCTAGTTGTGCCCCGAAGCTTTTGGTTTATGTAGGTCACTTCTAAGGGTTCCAAAATCAATTTTGAAATTTTGAAAACGCCCTAACTCAAAAAATTTTGATATAAAGGTATTGTTTTTCCTTCAATATAAGATTCTATAGAATTTTTAGAATTTTTTGAGACCACGCGGAGCTCTGTAGGACAAACCGTTCGCTCCCTACGAAAATTTAAGGGTATTTATTGAAATATATATATATATATATAAAAATCAAAACACGAGTGTGATTCGCAAAAGAGGCCTAATCTCCGTTCAAATTAGAGCTGACCAAAATGCGATCAATGGTTGGTGATTTTGATTTTTTTCTTTTTTCTTTTTTCTTCTTAGTGGATGGTTAGTGATTTTGTAGACGAGTGATCTATGTAGAAAATAATAAACCATTGTGTAATAATTTGCATCGTTTTACTTTTTAAGGTTGAAAAAATATAGTTCTCCAAAATCGAAATTTCCACTCGCGTTTTGCGTTTCAGGCCTTTCTGAACAAGTTCGGTTCCGTGTCTGTCTGTCTGTGTGTCTGTCATGAAATCCTTGTAACGGGCATAACTACAAAAAGTTATCGATGTGAAATTTTATGAGATTGTGCGGATTGGTGTGTAGATGATCCCCTATGAGGGTAGAGCAAGGTAGGTACTTAGAGATTGATGTTTTGAGATAAGCTAACGTGAATTCATTGTAACGGCCATAACTTCTACATTTTCCATCCGATTTCAATGAAATTTTCAGGAATTATGCGAGTTGAGGCGAAAATGGACCCCCTATGAACATAATAGCCCCCAAATCGAAGGTATTTTGTGCACAACTTATACATTTTCCAACAATATTCAGAGATTGTGCGGGTTGGCGAGTAGATGGTCCCCTATGAGGGTAGTGCAAGGTACTTAGAGATTGATGTTTTGAGATAAGCTACTATGCATCCATACAATCGTCTATACAATAGGGTTTTGGATACGAGAAAGCTATGTGCCACACCCACTTGGCAGACTGTTTTCTTCTTTGATTAGCAATGCCCATCTTTTTTTCTTTTTGGTCGCAGTTTATTATTAAACATATAACCAGTTGAATTAATTACATTTTACAATTTATACATTTATTTTTACAATCTAATACCTGCTTTTTTCATGAATGCAATTAATAGCTTAGTCTTTGATCTTGGTGGTTTTCAAGAAATTGTGAAGATCTTGATAATTTCTTAATGAAGGGATGTCCCTTCTTTCTTCTTCACATAATTTGTATTCTTCATATAATGGGCATAGGGCCACTTTCGGTTCCACATCTTCCACTGCGTCTTAAAAAAAAATCGCGAAATGCCGAGTCTGCTAAATTCATCGTTTTTCAGGCAACGATTAATTAAGCCATGTCCATCCAGTAGCCATCATATTACAATAGCTATTACAAATATAATATTGTTGAAGTAACCGTTACCAAGATTTGTTGTAGCTAAAACACAATGAAAACCCAATTTTCAATTATTATATTTTTGAGCTTGAGCGCGAGTACTTGTGTTTCATTAGTGCCTCTTCAACAATATTACTATCACAAAATCATCCGAGGGTGATGCGTTTCATAGAGGACCATCTACACTTTCATTCCCTAGCACATTCCATGAAAATGTGGCCAAAATCAGAGAGTAATTTCGTATAGTTTAGCTCGTTACAATTTTGTATAGTTCAGCTCGTTACAATGATATGCAGACACTGACAGATAGACAGACAGACACAAAATCAAAGTTGTTCAGAATGATCTAAAACGTGAAATGCAAGTGGAAATTTGGATTTTGGGGAACATTTAAAAATGTATCTTTGAAAAGTGAAAACAATGTTTCCGCTGCGTCGGTAGGACTCAAAAACCAGAAGCCAGTTAACTTTCCAGAGTGCAGACACAAACTGCTGAATACATAATATATATATTTACATTGATAATGAACCATTTGGTAAACAATTAGTTGGTATCTACTTGGTACTGAAACCAGCATTCGAATCCTAATATAGTTCTACTGCAGGCAGATAATAAACATTTGTTTGAGGGTATCCTCTGATCAGGTTTTGATTGCACGATTTGAGCGTAGTCGACCAAGAACTCTGATCCCCAATCTACTCAACTTAAATCACGGTATAAATAGGACACTCAACGAAAATGCAGTCATAGATATCCAACTCAACAAAAATTAAGTCAAAGATGTGCAATTCAATGAAAATGAATCATAGCCTGTGTATGTGTATATTATGTGCGTGTGGGGGAAGGGTTGAGGTGTCTCAGAAAACGAGGAGAGAAAAGTATTTTCTCCTCAATCGAATTCCGTTAGTCGATGGGAGTTTAGTGAGACAAGAGTGATGAGCTGATTTCCTGCTACTCGTGAAGTCATTCAAGTTCGCTTTCAGATGTGTCAGTTGTGCTTACTTCAAACTTTTAAGAGGCCATCATTGAAGAAGAATAGCCACGCTCCACTCCCATAGTGGTCATAGGTACGAGATATTATTAGAAACACAATTTCCATGCGTTCAGATCAATAAAATACTATAGTACAAATGTTTATACGAAGTCCGAAATTTGAATGACTCCGATACGGTTTCAGGAGTAATTCTGATTTCTAGGATTGTGATTTATTCTTCTAGTGAGGAGGCATTTAAATTATTTTTCAATTTATTCGTTCAATGGCCTTATTTTGATCTCATACTTGCAACTTGGTTTTCTCCACGGTGTATCTATTTATTAAGAGTACTCCGAGGTATTTCCAGGTTCTAAATTACTCCAGTGCGAAATTCCTAGCTCGGAATTGAAGTGGTAAATCATATCTGCAGTGACCCGAATTAGCTATCATCTGTCTGACGTCAATTAAATTCATAGATGGCCGTCTGTGGGCCTTCTCACACAAATCCAAAAAATTTCTCCATTGCTACTAGTACGCTCTGAGCACCACCCAAGCATTGATCTTCTAAGCAATTCCGTCTGGTCGTTCATTAATATTATATTTATGAAATAGCTTATTCAAAAGGGAGGGGATGGGGATGGTGCTGCTTACAATACTACTCGGATACTTCACAAATATTCGTACACACTTAAAATAAATTTCCAAGTTAATACCCATTTCAATTGCACAATTTAGGTAGTAGGTAGGTCAGCTAATAATTTTTGTGTTTACTCCAGTTTTTAATTTCAGATAGTTGAAAAGTTGACGTATGTGAAGTGAACAAAAATTTCTGATTGGTGAAAAATTGGTCGGTGGGTTGGAAAAGTGGTAGTAGGTACAATGTTCATCAAGCCCACAAATTTCATCAAGATTAAATTTTTATGTAGCGATTGAGAAAGCTTGTAATCAAAATTTGTTTCCGACTCCGATTCGAGCGATTTGGAGAATACTTCATCAAAAATTTTAAAAATTTACTGTCAGTAAAAGAAAAAAAAGGCTGCCAAGTGGGTGTGGCACATAGCTTCCTCGTATCCATAACCCGGTTGTATAGATGATCCAATGAATAGTAGTTAGTCTCAAAACATCAATGTCTAAGTGCATTTACCCTCGTGCACTACCCTCATTGGGGATTCAACACGTCAACCCACACAATCTCTGAATATTGTTGGAAAATGTAGAAGTTATGGCTGTAACAAGGAAATAGACGTTTTCTACGATCAGTCCGGGGGTTATGATTTTCATAGGAGACTATCTTACGCATTGAAATCAGAGGGAAAATGTAGAATTTATGGCTGTTACAAGGAAATAGAAGTTTGCGCATGCGCGGTGGCTACTATCAGGATGAGAGCGATGGTTTTCATAGGGGACCATCCACACTCAAATCCGCACAGTCCCTGAAAATTTCATCGAAATCGGGTAGAAAATGTGGAAGTTATGGCCGTTACAAGGAAATTCACGTTTGCGCATGCGCAGCGTCAACCTCAACGCAGTGTCAACCTTGACAAGTGAAGACAAAGCATCTGCTACCTTAGTAGTCTCGGAAGCAAAAACAAACGGTCCAAAACCATGATTTACAAGTTTTTTGGTGGAAAGTGCTTCCTTGACACATTTGTTGCTATTAGCACTTGTAATGTGAACAAGTAGAGGAATTGGCTACAAAACAAATTAAATAGTAAGATTTGCATCTAACACATAAATAATTTATAGAATTTTTAAAATTTCGTAAATATTTATAAAATTATAAATAATTGATTCTCAGGACTCGACAAACTACCATTTATATTCTCGAAGTCAATCTCAAGCCAACTTCCCAAATTTAATTTATTTACAATTTTTTGGAATTGGATACGTAGGCAAACAAATATTCTGACTCAGTATTTCCAATGAATGTCAACTCGCTGTTCACTGGCTCTCGGTATTTAGGAAAAGACAAAAGTTGGTAGGGAGGATAATGAGAAATAGAAAACTAGGTTTGAAGAGTTTTCTTTCAAACGGGCTTACATCCATTTTTATGCTTTTTTTCACGGATTCTGAATATTTAGGAAACCGAATTCCTTCCGAAACCGTTTGCATCCCACTTTAAAAGCTTGCTTAAAATCGGATTTGCCGACAAAACGGCTTATATCCATCCCATTGTTTTCAATTACACTTTTTTTGAAATTAGTTTTTGGATTTTAGATACCTTGAAACGTAAACCATAAAATTTTGAGGGGGATTAGAATATTTTTCCTTGCTCGATTCAGAAGGTCCATTATTGAAAATAATGGGTAAACCAATAAAATAAAATAAAAATGAAATTGTTCTTGAAAAAACCAAAAACTCGTTTTTTTTCAAAGTGGCTCATATCCATCGTTTTTCATCAAAAGGGCTTATATCCAAATAAGAAATGTTTCTCTCAAACGCATGGCAAAATTTTGAAATTCGGTCTTACAATCAAAAGTTCTATGAACAAAATATTTGGAAAATTTGGGAACCCTCGAAAACTTTCTTCGCCATGAAATTAATTTGTCTCAATTTTCCACATAAAATTCCAAGTGGAAAGAAAACTCCACTTTGGAAGACCCGTTTGGAAGTAAACTCCTCATTTGATAGCGTAATTAGCTGATCCTTCAATATTTTGTTCATTGCTGTCTCTATTGTTGCTCCCTGGTCTCCACGGTGTTTTAGTCTTTAAGAGAAGTGGCTATCTGCGGAATCAAAACAGATGAAGTTCAAGATGACTCCTCACCATGATCATCTAAACTCATATGTACAATCTTGAACAAGGATGCAAGCCAAGTCATTAGTTTGAGGTAGTAGGTACGGTTAGACACGACCTCGTCGCAGGAGTCGGTTGTGATGACTGATGCTGCCAAGCAACGAAAATGATGGATTGTAAGGCGCTACTAAGGCCAATAGTCACGCTTCACTTCATCAATCCAGTTTAGAGTGATCCAAAGATTGAAATTAAGTTAATTATGCATTTTCGTTTATGGCAATTGAAGGACGTGAAATTCATATTAATTACGAAAACGAATTTTCGGTGGTATTTTGGGAAACAACGATTCAACATAAAGATTCCTAACAACAAACATATTGTTTAGTAATGCATGCATTCCAGGGGACGTCCCATTGGATAAGCATTAGATCAGTTTAACCAGTTGGTAAGTGATAAAACTGTTTCACTCGATGTAATTTATTTATTACTTTAGGCAAGAAATACTGACCCCCCCCCCCTCACCATTATCCACCTTAACATTTCTGGCGGCGTGGGAACCTCGAATCTGAAGAGCATTTTAAAATCCATGATCTACGATACCCAACATGCGAATTCGAGTTCACCCCCCCCCCCCCCCCACACCACCACCCAACGCCAACAATGGTGCCAGTCTGGCACCAAAGCGGAAATACGTCGTAACATTGAACTTTCATCTGTTAGTTTTGGTTTGCAGTCCGTCAAAGTTCTCATCCGTATTCAAGGTGAAACACAAAAAAAAAAAACAAAAAAAACACGAAATAAGCGGTTTATGGCATCATGGCACCATGTCCTGGCACCATGGTGGCACCACTATTAGTTCCATGGTGGAACAGAGAATAATTCATGAAAATCCGGAGGTATAATGAGAATTTTTCCTCAATTTCAAAGCTTGGGTACAATTAGTAAGCAGTAAAGGAACCGAAATATTGAAAAATCGGATATTTTGTGAATACTATCCCCCCACTCGCCCCCTCCCCTTGCGAATTTTGGTACTCTGGTAAAATCATGTACAACTCGGAAGTTATTTGAGTCAAACAAAAAAAGAAACACGCAAATCGGTTGGAAATTGAGGCCTGGGCAGAGTTTACAAGATTACGCACGCAAACGCACGGTTTTTGAGCATTAACCCCCCCTTTCCCCCTCTTAAAAAGCAAAATCCAAAATTCCGGCGCCGTAGTGCACAACTAAATAGTATTTCGCGTCAAACGAAAAAAGAACCACGAAAATCGTTTGAGAACTAAGGCCTGGGCAGAGTACACAAGATTATGCCCAAAAACGCACGTTTTTCGAGCATTAACCCCCCTTTCCTCCCCTTAAAAGGCAAAATTCGAAATTCCGGCGACGTAGTGCACAACTAGATAGTTTTCCGCTACGAACAAAAAAAGAACCAGGAAAATCGGTTGAGAACTAAGGCCTGTGCAGAGTACACAAGATTTTGTTACACACACACATACACACATACACACACACACACATACACACACACACACACACAGACATACACCTATGGTTTTTTTCGCGGATTTGGATTCAGAATGGTCTAAAACGGATTACTGTGTGGTTATTTTTTTTTTCTGTTGAGTGTTGTCCAACTTCACCCCAGATCGATCGCATAAGGACGCCCAAGTCTTACTGTGGGACGTCCTAAAAATGAAGCAATTTGAACACGTCTATGAAAAGGGTGTGGCACTCAGCTTCTTCACTCTTCAGATCACTGATCAGCTGAGTGAGCTCCGAAGCCATTTTCAATCCTATTCAACGCAGGAAGTTGAAATTTGAGAGGGAAGGTCAAGGGAGATGGTGGTAGGTGCTATTGATGGAGAATCAGTGATCTATACAGAAAATAATACACCTTTGGGCAATGATTTGCAGTGTTTTTGAAATGTAGATACCTTGAAACGTTTACCAAATTTTCAGGAGGGGCACCATTTTTTTCTTCATTCTCGATTCCTAAGTTTCATTATTGAAAATAATAAACCAAAATTGTGTGTGTAACGTTTCCGTTCAGATGGTATGGTTTGAGAGTTACTACCAAAAAGCCTAGGGTATTTTCATGTCATTTTCTTGAAAGACAAACAGTTCTGTCTTCAAAGAGACACTCGAAGATACTTCATCAGACGAAGTTTTACGCGCTCTATTCCAATATATATAAATATATTTTTTTCAATTCTCAGTTGAGTTGAGGAATTAATAACCCAACAGGTTGTCGGAAGCCTCTCCAATGACAGAGTCCACACTTCATTCATTATTTCTCGCGTCATTCATGAATACGGACAGTCGAGACTGGGACATCTCATGAACACGTGAAAAATTACACGCTTTGAAAAGTGTCAAACCTCAAATCAACCGTTAGCGTTTCGAAAGCGCGAGGTGGTCAACTAATTTGAATAGTCAGTGGTCTGAGCACCTCCTTTCATGCCCTACCCTCGACGTAATCCATTTGAATTAGGCCGTAGGAAATACCTCCAATGTAACTGTAAAATTATAATTTATCGTTTCTATTTCTGGTTAATTTATATTAAAACACACTGTAAAATTTTGGATTTTTTCTCTTACTCGTATTTGTTCAATTTAAAGACCTTAGTGATAGCTTCCTTTTAATAGGATGATATGATTTTATAGGGGTATCTGATGTCTGGTAGTGAACGAAAAACTAGTGACGCAAGTTTGCAACTAGTGACTTCATCCAATAAAGGGCTCTGAAGTAATACTGTGCAAGAGGTTCCAGGGTGAGTCCGAAGCAGAGGGAGTGGGGTTTTAGTATTAATTTTAGCTTTTACTTTCCTACAGGATGGTAGCTTCGCATTTGAAGATCATTTTAAAATCCATGATCTAAGATACCCAACATGCAAATTCGAGTTCACCCCCCCCCCACCCGCTACCACCAATCGTGCCAGTCTGGCACCAAAGCGGTTATAAGACTTAACGTAGAACTTTCATCTGTTTAAGTAGTCCCTCTTAGTTCACATCCGTATTCAAGGTGAAACAAACAAAAACCCACAAAATAGGTGGTTTCTGGATTGCTAGAACCATGGCCGCACCACTATAATAGTGGTGGAACTAATTACTAGTTCCATGGTGGCACAGAAAATAATTCATGATAATCCGGAGGTAAAATTTAGAATTATTCCTCAATTTCAAAGCTTGGGTATAGTTAGTAAGCAGTAAAGGAACCGAAATATTGAAAAATCGGATAATTTGTGAATGTTATCCCCCCACTCTCCCCCTCACCATGCTAATTTTGAAATATGGTGAAATAGTGTGCAATTTGGAAACTTTTTGAGTCAAACCAAAAAACGAAACACGCAAATCGGTTGGAAATTAAGGCCTGGGCAGAATTTTCAAGATTATGCCCGCAAACGCACGTTTTGGTTTATTATTCAATAATGAACCTTTGGAATCGACCAAGAAATTTTTTTTCAAACTTCCCCTCAAAATTTGTTGGTTTACGTTTCAAGGTAAGTAGAATCCATATGTCGAATAAAAATTTGGCCGTCCGTCCGCCGTACGCCGTACGCGGCACTTTTGCCACTTAGCATTGACCGATTTTGATGAAATTTGGTATGTAGGCTCCATTTGGGGTCCAGTTGTGCCCCGAAGATTTGGTTGATGAAGATCACTTCTAAGGGTCGAAAAATGAATTTCGTAACTTTGAAAACGCCCTAAATCAAAAAATTTTGATATGAAGGTATTGTTTTTCCATCAATTTAAGATAGTATAGAATTTATAGAATTTGTTGAGACCACGTGGAGCCCTGTTGGAGCAACCGTTCGCTCCCTACGAGAATTTAAGGGTTGGACGTACGATAAATCAGAAACACGAGTGTGAATCGCAAAAGAGGCCCAATCTCCGTTCAAATTTTAGCTGACCAAAATGCGATCGATGTTTTTCTTCATGTTGGATGGTTGGTGGCTTTGCAGACGAGTGATCTACATAGAAAAATAATAAACCATTGTGTAATAATTTGCAGCGTCGAACAAAAAAAGAACTATGAAAATCGCTTGAAAACTAAGGCCTGAGCAGACGACACAAGATTTTGTCACACACACACACAGACATTCACCAATGGTTTATTCGCGGATTTCGATTCAGAATGGTCTAAAATGGATAAGTGTGTGGTTATTGCTTCCGAGTCTACCAAGGTAGCGGAAGCTTTGTTTTCACTTTTCAAGGACGAAAAAAAAAAAGTTCTCCAAAATCAAAATTTTCACTCGCGTTTTGCGTTTTAGACCTTTCTGAACAATTTTGGTTCCGTGTCTGTGTGTCTGTCTGTCTGTCTGTGTGTCTGTCTGTCTGTGTGTCTGTCTGTCTGTCTGTCTGTGTGTCTATCTGTCTGTCTGTCTGTGTGTCTGTCCGTCTGTCATGAATTCCTTGTAACGCGCATAACTACACGAAGTTATTGTCCGATTTCGATGAAATTCTCAGGGATTGTGCGGGTTGGTGTGTAGACGGTCCCCTATGAAAATCATCATCCTCGGACTGATAGAAGCGACTGCGCAAACGCAAACGTGAATTCCTTGTAACGGCCATAACTTCTACATTTTCTATCCGATTTCAATGAAATTCTCAGGGATTCTACAGATTAGTATTTAAATGGTCCCCTATGAAAATCACCACCTTCGGACTGATAGTACCCACTGCGCATGCGCAAACGTGAATTTCCTTGTAACGGCCATAACTTCTACATTTTCCATCCGATTTCAATGAAATTTTCAGGGATTTTACAGATTAGTATTTAGATGGTCCCCTATGAAAATCACTATCCAATCAGGTTATGGATACGAGGAAGCTATGTGCCACACCCACTTGGCAGACTTTTTTTTCTGTTGAGTGTTTTTCCAACTTTACCCCAGATCAATTGCTTAAGGACGCCCAAGTCTTACTGTGAGACGCCCTAAAAAGCAAAGCACAGAGAGATCGTAGCAACAACTGTCAACTGAAACAACTCATTTGGAACCTATCGCAACGTTTGTGAGAATCGGAAGCAATATGAGTGGCAAACACCCGAACGCGAGACTGTTCCTTGCGGTACTCGGGGCGCTGAACTTCTTATTGACTTGTGTTGTAAGATCATCAACTGATTTCGGATCGTTACACTATTGTACTAGCGGAGCGTTATTTGCACAGATGATGTGAACATTCCAAGGTTCCTTATCAGCTTTATTCTCTACTGGCTCCATTCACTGGTATCGAGAGAACGGTTTCATATAGGTATTGAAATATACTAGCTGGCCCTAGTAGCTGGGCCCAGTCGACTGATTCCAGTCAGTGGCATCATGTAAACGCTCCTATTGTGGCTAGATAAATTTTGTGAGGTGTGATCACTCACTGAGAGATTCCCCATATTATTAACATTAAGAATTACTCATCGTGATGCTACAAACATTGAATACCAGTCATATGACGACTACCAAGTGGGCTGTTACACTTATCTTCCTTGCATCAATTGTAACTATTATTAGGTAGATAAACCGAAAGGAAATAACCAGAATTATCAACTACCCAACCAAGTTTGAAACATGGGAAATATATTGGAGTATACTTAAAATATATAACGAGATTAACATAAAACAGATAATTTATTGAGATATTTAGATATTTTAACTTTTTAAATGTTCGGTGGATGTAATTTATTGGTCAAAACCTCTAAATTATTACAGAACGGTTTATCGGTTCTCTGTATTGGAATATAGTTGAAAATATTCTGCTGGAATAACCAGATCGTATTTCTAACCAATGATTTAAATATAATTTAAAGTTATTAATTAACTAAAATATATAGGTATGAATTGGGTATGGTTCAATAACAAATCGAAGTATGTTTTATATAGATTGACTCTTTAGTGGTCCAATATGAAATGAAAATGGATTTTGGGTTTCAAAGGAAACCACATAATGTTTATTAATGTGGAGAGATCACTTACCAGGAAAAGGCTGACTGCCGAGGTGACTAACATTGCCATTGGTCTATGCAGCCGTTAAACATCACCCCTCCCTCCCACGCCCATTTAAATAAGCCCGGATCCCGGTACCTCTTTCAGATTCGGATACCGAGTAAAATCAGCAGTCCCCTTATTTAGTCTCTCACCTGGATTTCTATGGAGTCTTATAGCAGTTACTGCGGTCAATCTTAGTCGAGAGAGAACTTGTAATGTTCAATACAAAATACAGGATAATTTTGAGTAACGAGAGAATGCGTAATGTATAAAAATGCAACTTCAATCTCCAAATTCCAAAATTCCATTGAAATACCAAATGGTAACTGTCGAAGTTTTGCTTATTAAGGATTTCACTTTGGCGCATGCGCAGTGGCTCCCGATCACAAAGAATTCAGGAACCACATTCTACGAGGGCTTTCAACAAGAACCTTCTAACCTAAACCATCTAAACATGACTTCTATGTGCGCCTCTAGTGCATTCCTGATTAGACTCACAATCAACCCTGCAGAGAATAAACAGTTGATCCTACAGCATCCATTAATATCCAAGTGGTCTCACTTGACTCAAAAAACTCTTAAGTATTTCAAAATAATGAAAAAGAAAACAATACCTACCTTTAAATCGAAAGTTTTCGAGCAACGGCTAGAAAAAATTAGAACATTTCTTAGAAAATTAGAATAATTTAGAATTACAATAATTTGAATAGAAAATTAGAATAATAAAAAATTATTCAATTTCTCAGAGATTTTCATAGAAAAAATTAAAAATAAACAATACCTACCTTTAAATCGAAAGTTTTTGGGCTACGGCGTTTAGAAAATTTCAACCTGACTTTTACCCATTAGAAGTGACTGACAATAATAAAATGTTTTGGTCTTAAGTAGATACCACATGGAGCCAAATTTCATGAAAATCGTTACATAGGAATTGGGTAAAGTGCCGTGTATGGCGGACGGGCGGATTTTTTTTCGAATTTAGGATTCCACAGGTCTTGAAAGATGAACCATCAAAATTAGAGTAGAAGGCGATAAAAAGGTTTTTAAATTCCAGAAGTTCATAATTGAAATGAGATCATAAACCATATTGGAAGTTAAAAGGACCTTCCTCGGTTCAACCCTCACCATCGCTCATATCATCCCTAATGTCAACATTCCATCGAAATTGGGAGAAAAACTTAGGTCGCACGGCAAAAAAATGTTTAAACATTCGCAGTGGCTACAATCAGTTCATACGAAACCATCTGGATCCCAACCTGAACGATGATAAGCAGATAAAACATTGGAAGTTATGCTCGTTACAATTGTCTCAGTGGCTAAAGATAGTCCAATTACTATGAAATCATCTTGAGAATTTCTTCAAATTTGAATGCAAACATTGGAAGTTATAAGGATTTATAACTGTATTAAGGATTTACAGTTATATTTAAAAAGGTTTACCTGTACGTTTGTAAATGAGTAAATGATCCGATCACTCTGACATTCACAATAATCAACAGAATCGCAAAAACCTGCAAATTCCCTAAAATTTGAAAGCAGTCGTAATAAGTTGGAATTTTCTAATTTTGCTTCCGAGGCTGCCAAGATAGCGGAAGCGTTGTTTTCATTTATCAAAGTTGGAAAAAAAAGTTCCCGAAAATGAAATCAAAATTTCTACTCGCGTTTTATTTAGGCCTTCCTGAATAATTTTGGTTCCGTGTCTGTCTGTCTGTGATGAAATCCTTGTAACGGGGAAAACTATACAAAGTTGTAGTCCGATTTCGAATAAATTTTCAGGGATTGAGAAAAGACGAGTAGATGATCCCCCATGAAAATCCCCCATGATGATCCCCCTGGACTTGATAGTAGCTGCTGCGATTGCGCAAACGTGAATTACTTGTAACAGCGATAACGTCAACATTTTCCAAAGGATTTCAATGAAATTTTCAGGGATTTTACAGATTAGTATTTAGATGGTCCCCTATGAATCATTGTCCAGAGCTGATAGCAGTTAGTGTGCTTGCACATACGTAAACTTCCTTGTATAACTTCTACATTTCCATCCGATTTCGAAGAAATACTCAGAGATTGTGAGGGTTGACGGGTAGAGTCTCTTATGAGGGTAGTGGAAGGTACTTAGAGATTCATGTTTCGAGGTTAACTCGATGATGCATCGGATCATTTATACAATCGGGTTATGGATACAGGTAGCTACGTGCCACACCCACTTGGCAGATTTTTCTCCACTTACCTATAAAACCCTTTTTTTATCTGTTGTGTACATATTGATAACTATCTTTCTTTCTAATTTCGAGTCAAAAGTTTGATTTCCACGTATTTTTGTTTTGTTGCAGACGACGACGTAGAACTTTGTAAAGTTCCCAAACTACCCCGGCAGTACACGATGGAGGAACATGGTGCCAAAATTAGGATAGACAGAAAAGTTTGCCTTCAACATTCACACACAGTTGAAAGAGACGTCAGTAAGTGAATTTCATCTCATTTTTACAATTTTGGAGATACCGGACAGATTAGGACACTTCCTTGTTGAAACTCAATAATTGTTAACTTCGAGTCACCATCTGTTTTTGTTTTTATTTTATTTGTTATTGTCAAATTGAAAACTTTACAAGATTGAACGAGTCTATTAATTTAAATTCAAAAATATTTATTTTATTTATAGCTAACTTAAGATACTTTCTTATTGATCTAACTCAATAATTGTTAACTTCGAGTCACCATCTGTTTTTGTTTTTATTCGTTTACATTTTATTTGTTATTGTCAAATTGAAAACTTTACAAGATTGAACGAGTCTATTAATTTCAATTACGAACTTCAACTTATTGATAAATACTTCAGAACTCAACGTTGCATACATGATAAGCACCTGTTAGCCGAACATCGTTGGATCATAATATCAATTTGAAAGTAGCTCACAATACATTTTTCAATCAGTAAATCAAGGAGGAGAGGGCTGGACGGTGGAGATAGGAGAGATGTTTTAGTAGTAATCGTAGGTTAGAATAATTGTTGACCAATGTTTCATTATTTTGTAATAATGATCAATCCGTACGTTCCAATCCGTAATGCTCATTTTGTATCAATGTTTAATCCATATTTTATTCATATTTCAAGATATTTTTTATTGTGAAGATTTTGACATTTTGACGTAGAGGCCCTAGTTTCGATATTCTCGTCTAGATAAATATATTGTTAGAGTTACCATTACCAAGATTTGTTGTAGACAGTAGAAACCCAATTTTGATTCATTATATTTTTGAGCTTGTGCGAGAGTACTTGTGTTCTATTTGTGTCACTTCAACACTGGTGTCAGAAGTAAAAGCAGGGGAGGAAAATGGTTCGTAATGCGAATTTACGAGCAGGACACTGCTGGGTGGGAATTCACAGAGACCCCTGTGGTGCAAAACCTGCAGTAAGTGTCGGGAGCGCATTCAAGGTCGACACCGAGCGCCGATGCAAGTGAGAACCTCGGGAGTACCATTTGAGAGGATTGGAATCGGCCTCATGGGGCCTCTACCAATATCGAGACGAGGAAATCGATACATACTGACACTTCAGGACAACGTTACCAAATGGCCAGAAGCCATCTCACTCCCTGACGCCAAAGCAGTCACTGAGACCAAAGCTTTGGTTGATCATGTTGTTTCACAATTTGGAGTACCTCAAGAGATCCATTCGGAGAAAGGACAAAGTTTCTTAGAGGAAGTTTTCCAAGTAGTAGTACAGCTTCTAGAGGGACATAAAAGCAGGGCAACGCCGTTACACCCACTGAGCAATGGATTAGGAAAAAGGTTGAATATGACTCAATGGCAATTTCTCTCAAGTATGGTTTTGGACAATCACCAACAAGATTGGGATAACATGTTGTCTATTGCCCTCCTTGCATATAGAGCGTCTGAACACTCGATTCCAGGATTGACCCCTGCCAGAATGATGCTCGGTCGTGAACTGACTCTGCCAATTCATTTGCTGATGGGACAACGACCACAGGGAAAGTAACCGAGTACGTTGAGGACTTGAAGAAGAAGTTGGAAGAAAATCATGGTGTAGCCCGTGATCGGCTGAAGATAAGGGTTGAAGACATGAGAAGACGGTATAGCATGCGATCAAGACTGAATATCAGAGAGGTGACCGAGTATGGTTTTACAACCCAACAACGAGGAAAGGACTACTGCCAAAGATACAAAGAAGTTGGGAGGGTCCATGCGCGATCATAGATGTTGTGAACGATCTCGTGTTTAGAATCAGGACAACAAAAGGACGGCTACGAGTGGTTCACCATAATCGGTTAGCTCCTTACATGGAAGGAGAGAGTTTGTTGTGAGAAGGAGGAAGTAGTGTTAGAGTTACCGTTACCAAGATTTGTTGTAGACAGTAGAAACCCGATTTTGATTCATTATATTTTTGAGCTTGTTGTTGTTGAGTTGTTCATTGGTTGTTTGAGCGAGTTCTATTTGTGTCTCTTCAGCAATATATTGTTTCAAGATAAAAGTGTACTATTTTATTGATACGGATGGAGATTATACCAGCTATAATGTTGATATGGAAATAATAGTCGAATTTATTGTAAACAGATAGGAAAGCAGAAACCTATATTATATTTTGATCCAAAACTCTTTCTCGCCTTTCACTGTAAGCACAGAGAGCGGTTTTTATCGAACATCGGATACCCTTTGCACAGTTGTACAATGAGTTGCCTATTTTGTTATGAACAATTTAAATCAGACATCTGTCTAGATACGCACTCAACAATAGTTCACCGATCAAGGGTCTTTTACGATCTCTATTACCCAAAAAACATTTGAGAAGAGATTTTACAAAAAATCAAGTTATGCTTATACTCGTATTATTCCAATTCACTGAAAGTAAACAATTACGTTCCTAAAAGCATTGTTCGATATTTTCAGGTCCAACAAGATGCATGTCAACCAACTGTAAACCAAAAAAGTTCATCAAGTCAATGTTCCCAGCGATAGGATGGCTGTGTACTTACCAATGGAAAGAATGGTTGGCAAAGGACCTGATAGCTGGAGCAACAGTAGCTATAATGAACGTACCTCAAGGTAATAATCATACTATGACATGCTGATGAGCGTATTCGCTATACTGTAATACACTACCAGATTGTTAGTATTGATGAATAGTTTGTCACAATAATATTTTTAGTTTGTTTTTCCCTGAATAGAGGCGTAGACAATTTTTTAATGTGTTGCTTCAATTTATCGAGACTGTGTTATTCAGAAATTGAAGAGGCTGAAGTTGAAGTTGATTGACAACACAATTTCAGCCCTAATACCAATTTTCATTTATTAAAAAAAATGTAAATTACTTACGCCGAGTCGATGTGGCAATGTTAGCCATCCGACATCTGGCAGCCCAATATAAACTAGCAGTACGATGATAAGTACCCTCATCAACAATGGATGCTCTTACATCTCGAAGACCCCCACAAAGATCCAAGTGGTCCCCATTCATATATCCTGCCCCACAGAGCTCACATATAGGGGACTCACTTCCCCTGCGCATTCTCTACGTGCCTCACAGCAACTGTTTCCAGTATCTGTCGTTGTACCTCTCGTCTTGCTGCTTACTGAGCCAGAGGGGCGCTTGTCTGGGTCATCAGTGATCCCTCCTTTGAGAGCTGATCGGCCATTTCGTTCCGATGTTGTCCACATTGGGAGGGCACCCAATGGAGTACAAGCCGGATGCCTTCATTCAGCAAAGTATTGGCGAGTACTTTGCATTTCCGAACAGCATCAGAGTCACCAATACCCACAACTGCAGTAATCTCTGCCTTTGAGTCAACCAAGATAACAATATTGGGAGGTCTGTCAAGCTTCACGCACTCTTCCAGTGCCAGCTGAATAGCTTTGAACTCACCATCAAAATTTGTAGCAATGACTCCATCAGGCGCTCTTAATTGGAAGGCAGTACAATAAACCCCTGCCCCAGCATTCCGGGTAGGTAGCCTCCTTAGCTGATCCGTATGTATATACCCGGAGCCATAGGGGGGCAGAGTACTATTCATGCAGTGTCTCAAGTGCAGACATTCTTAGTTCCGAGGGAGTGGACTGTCCTTTTCTTTATATCCTTTGTCAGGTTCATCTTACTGTCAGCCCTGCGGAGCGAACGAAGCTCACTCTCCTCATGAAAGGCTTCACGTTTCAAAAGTGATTTTTGTTTTATTTTCATTAAATACTAAAATAAGCTAAGTTTGACCTACTTTTTTCGAAACTCCCAGTAATTGAACGAATTAACAAAGTATAATGATATTTTTAAATGGTTGAGTATCTACTATCTATTTGTATTCGAAGAAATCCATTTAAGACCAATCTGAATAAATGTCTGAACTTCAGATATTATTTTTGATTTCTTCGCAAATTTGCAATAAAAATTTCTATTCCAATAATTCCAAACATTTTAGAATTCAAATTTTGACAATAAATTATATCCGTAGAAAGTAGTAAACGTTCAACATTATTATTCGATCTCTGAAGATTTTTTTTTTTAATGTACGTACTAGGAATTTTTTATGAATAATAATCATGTGTGAAACTCAAGAAGACAACTGGATAAGGACATGACAAAAATTCTGAATAGTGACAAAATTTTTATTAAATCAACAGAACTAATTACCCGAAATTTGAGACTCATTCCAATGGATGAAATTACAAAATCAAACATATTGTTTAGTAATGCATGCATTGCAGGGGAGGTCCCATTGGATAAGCATTAGATCAGTTTAACCAGTTGTTAAGTGATAAAACTCGATGTAATTTATTTATTACTTTGGGCATGAAATACTGACCCCCCCCCCCCACCATTATCCACCTTAACATTTCTAGCGGCATGGGAGCCTCGAATCTGAAGAGCACTTTAAAATCCATGTTCTACGATACCCAACATGCGAATTCCAGTTAACCCCCCCCCCCACACCACCTCCCAAAGCCAAAAATGGTGCCAGTCTGGCACCAAAGCGGAAATACGTCGTAACATTGAACTTTCATCTGTTAGTTTTGGTAGGCAGTCCGTCGAAGTTCACATCCGTATTCAAGGTGAAACACAAAAAAAAAAAAAACAAAAAAAAAAAAAACACGAAATAAGCGGTTTATGGCATCATGGCACCATGTCCTGGCACCATGGTGGCACCTCTATTAGTTCCATGGTGGTACAGAGAATAATCCGGAAATCCGGAGGTATAATGAGAATTTTTCCTCAATTTCAAAGCTTGGGTACAATTAGTAAGCAGTAAAGGAACCGAAATGTTGAAAAATCGGATATTTTGTGAATATTATTCCCCACTCACCCCCTCCCCTTGCGAATTTTGACACTCTGGTAAAATCATGTACAACTCGGAAGTTATTTGAGTCAAACAAAAAAAGAAACACGCAAATCGGTTGGAAATTGAGGCCTGGGCAGAGTTTACAAGATTACGCAGGCAAACGCACGTTTTTTAAGCATTAACCCCCCCTTTCCTCCCCTTAAAAGGCAAAATTCGAAATTCCGGCGACGTAGTGCACAACTAGATAGTTTTCCGGGACGACCAATAAAAGAACCAGGAAAATCGGTTGAGAACTAAGGCCTGTGCAGAGTACACAAGATTTTCTTACACACACACACACACCTACACACACACACACACAGACATACACCCATGGTTTTTTCGTAGATTTGGATTCAGAATGGTCTAAAACGGATTACTGTGTGGTTATTTTTTTTCTGTTGAGTGTTGTCCAACTTCACCTCGGATCGATCGCATAAGAACGCCCAAGTCTTACTGTGGGACGTCCTAAAAATCTCTCAAAAAGTAAGTTTTTGAGGTTTTAATAAAAATGATCAAATCGAGTATTGGAACATAACATGCTACTAGTAAGTAGGTATATTCGGAATCAGCTTACGAATGCCTCAAGCAATACTACCTCTGACCTTAAAATCTTGTTCTCTTGGAGAATAATTGACACTATTGGCACTATTGAATGTATTTTCAAATATTTGTCAAATAGTAATAAAACAAAATTTTTTTGTTATGAAATTTCTCTTTCTATTTACCTCTGAACGCAGAAGGTCCTAAAAAAATTGTTAATGGGTGGAAGACTCATAAAAAGTGTAGCAAAACTGGGAAGCGGGAGACTGACTCAACTAAGATCTAGAATCATTCCACAAGTTTTCGGATTCTTTTTTTTCACCGCTGCATTTCTGATACTGCGACGGAAATCTTCAGGGGGCTAGCTCCCAACTACCCCCGGATTTGCTCGGATTATTCGTGGAGAATAATTGACACGTTTTGGTTCAATTTCATGGTCTCATATCCTTCTGTTGCAGCTGACTTTCAACTTGCACGTTTAAATTTTGCGGCATTTCTACTTTGGTAAAGCGTATCTCAACTTTCATTGACTATTAGTTGGTGCAAGTTCACTTAGTCTAACGTAAGAATCAGCCGTTACGTTCGTTCAGCTTACATAACCCACAGTACTTACTCTGATGAAACGTCAAGTCTGCGTTCATTTGTTCAGGTAGTTTATTACGCTAAAAGTTTTGGTTGATAAAGAATTTCAATCAAGCAAATCACAGCAGAACAACATCCTTGGTTTTAATTCACGATAATTTCAGATAATTCACACGAAATCCGTCACAGGCTACTTGATATTTGATTAGGAGTGAACACAAAATATTGGAAATCGATTTTTTTCTAAATTTGTTATGGTACTATTTTTTACCCACTTGAAAAATTATGATTTTGCAGTAACGCTAGTTCGTAGGAGGAATGTTACCAAATACTTGTCAGACAGTATTAAAACAACATTTTTCGTTATGAAATTTCTCGTTCAATTTACCTTTGACGGCAGAAGGTTCTAAAAAAATTTGTAATGGGCGAGAGAGTAATAAAAAGTGTAGCAAAGCTGGGAAGAGGGAGACTGACTCAATTTAGATCTAAAGTCATTCCACAAGTTTTCGGATTTTGCTTCCGAGTCTACCAAGGTAGCGGAAGCTTTGTTTTCACTTTTCAAGGATGACAAAAAAAAGTTCTCCAAAATCAAAATTTTCACTCGCGTTTTGCGTTTTAGACCTTTCTGAACAATTTTGGTTCCGTGTCTGTCTGTCTGTGTGTCTGTCATGAAATCCTTGTAACGGGCATAACTATACGAAGTTATGGTCCGATTTCTATGAAATTTTTAGAGATTGTGCGGGTTGGTGTGTAGACGGTCCCCTATGAAAATCATCATCCCCGGACTGATAGAAGCGACTGCGTATGCGCAAACGTGAATTTCCTTGTAACGGCCATAAATTCCACAGTTTCCATCCGATTTCAATGACATTTTCAGGGATGTTACAGGTTAGTATTTAGATGGTCCCCTATGAATATCATCACCCTCCGGACTGAAAGTACCCACTGCGCATGCGCGAACGTGAATTCCTTGTAACAGCCATAACTTCCACATTTTCTACCCGATTTCGATGACATTTTCAGGGATTACGCGGATTAGGTTGTAGATGGTCCCCAATGAAAATCAAGGCCTTAAAATTTACAGTAGCCTCAGCGCATGCGCAAACGTAAAATCCTTGTAACAGAAATAATACTTACATTTTTTATCCGAATTTGATGAAATTTTCTAGGATTGTTCAGATTAGCGTGTAGATGGTCTCCTATGAGGGTAGTGAAAGGTACTTAGAGATTGGTGTTTTGAGATTAACTACTATGCATCGGATCATCTATATAATCGGGCTATGGATACGAGGAAGCTATGTGCCACATCCCTTTGCCAGACTTTTTTTTTACCGCTTCATGCTAGTACTGCGACGGAATACAAAATAAATCTTCAGTAGGCTAGCTCCCAACTACCCCTGGATATTGCGCGAAATCGGAACAACTTATTGACTGGAATAACATTAATATCTAGTGCTCAACCAATTAAATCCCTAAAAATGCTCCAAATTATTACACAACAGTTTATTATTTTTATAGAATCTTTGGAAATGTCTTGAAATGAAAACCATCAAATTTTAGGGGAAGATTGAAATCGGGTTGAATGTTTTTCCTGCTCGGTTCCAAAGGTTCATTATTGAAAATAATAAACCCAAAATGTCATAAATCGGACGAAAATTTCTAACGAAATGAAATTTGTAAATGCGCATCGTAAGGTTTTTGGAAGTACAATAATCTAAACTGAATGATCTGGAACTCTATTTGCTTTTGAGGTATCAATTATGAAGGATTGAGTGAACATTTTCTTTTCGGGAAGAAAACTAACCCATAATGTTCCTATAGGAAATCTCAAGCCAGTTTGAGTAGTTATCCGTACTCACGGGAACTTCCTTGAACCAACTCATTCACCCGAACAGTCCTCTTTCCTTTTTCCATTTCATAGCTTCTCTCCACAAATTTCATCACCAAACGGTTAAGTAACGTAGGTAGGTACGCCGCAACGGTAAAATGCCTGCAGCACAACTCGCGCGTCCATTCTGGAATGCGATGCGTTTTAACTCACATTCACTTTCCGGAAAATTTGTTCGACCATAGTTTCTCAGGTTCAGCTGATAACACAAAATTTCAATTCAAAACCAGCTTTACCAACATTGAAAAAAATCGCTTTTTGTATCTGGAGGTCTAGTAATTTTAATCAAGTTATATAATTTCTAAATTGTTAAAAAACATTGATATAAAATATCAATAATATCGATATTTTATATCAATGTTTTATCAGTATCTTATACTGATATATTATACTGATTAAAAATCAGTATAATTAACAGCTCCTAATTTCCGCTCCAAATTTAATCTTTAATATAAAGTATACACATGAAATTACTTGTTGATTTAGTTCTGATTTTAGATAAATCATAATCTACTATACTGTTTCGGGTCAATAATGTATGGATATACCTACATCAAAAGATCAGTTGAAAATTTTCTGCGTAGATTTCACGCAGTTTTTCCATTATAGTCTCCTCCCAGGTTGTAAAAGATAGTAGAACCACAGCATCAATAGCAGGATCCTGCACTTCTCAACACAGTAACTCAGGTCACCCTAGTTATCGTCTATGACAAATAATCTTTGTCTTATCAATAAGATTGTCTATATTATAAATAAATATATATGCATAAGATTACTTTCCAGTGCCAACAGACGTTTACCTACAAATCCTCATTGTTACAGGTATGGCGTATGCGCTCCTCGGAAATGTGCCGCCAGTCGTGGGTATTTACATGGCCTTGTTTCCCGTCCTCGTATACGCTTTACTCGGAACTTCTAAGCACGTCTCGATGGGTATGTTTCTGAGCTACCCATCTCAGATACAGTTTTGCCATTTTGGCCTTCAACTAACATCACACACTCCCCTGCATGTCTGTGAAGCCACAACTATCGGCAGGGAAACTCCTTGTGGAACCAACAAGGATCCTTTTCAACATTCTGTTTTCATGATCGATCTGCTTAGGAAATTCTACACAGATTACTGATATCTTCTATGGTCCTGTAACTAAAAGAACATTCTATGCTCGTTGTTCACTTTTCAAGGTCAAAATCAAAATTTCCACTCGCGTTTTACGTTTCAGACCTTCTTGAACAATTTTGGTTCCGTGTCTGTTATGAAATCCTTGTAACAGCCATAACACATTTTTCATCCGAATTTTCTAGGATTGTTCAGATGGGCGTGTAGATGGTCTCCTATGAAAATCATCACCCCCGAACTGATAGTAGCCGCTGCGCATGCGCAAATGTGAAATGCTTGCCACAACAATTTTCTAGGATTGTTCAGATGGGCGTGTAGGTGGTCCCCATAAAAACCATTACGCCCGTACTATTTTCAAATAGTCCGTACAAATTTCATCGAAATCGGTCAATGCTAAGTGAGGAAAGTGCCGCGTATGGCGGATGGACGGCCAAATTTTTATTCGATTTTTGGATTCTACGTACCTTGAAAAGTAAACCAACAAATTTTGAGGGGGTTAAAGAAATGTTTCTTGGTTGATTTGAAAGGTTCATTATTGAAAATAATAAACCAAAATGAAAAATTTTGTGACTCAATTCCAGACATTTTTTTTGTCGTCGTGTCAAAAATGTTTAAAACATGTGATTTGTAAAAAAAAAAAAAAATTACATTCTTAAAGATTAACTTAGCTAATTTTGCGTTGCTGTTAGTCATGTTGTTGTCTCAACTTGACCAAATGAGTCTCCAGTAGTTTCGACGTTTTTGACGTATGTTTCTCCACTTTACAGGAACAGGGGAAAATGTGTATATTTTACTCATCAACAATTCAACGACAATTGGCTTTTCATACATGTAATAATTGTGTGGACAAAACAATATCGTCACAAATACATAACAAAAACGACTTTTGACAGTTGAGACACACAACAAATACCTTTTTTTTTTCGAATTAATTAAGTACCAAACATTATATTTGTTCGTGATACGATATTAATGGATGAACTGTGGTATTTGGACCTCAGAACATACCTGTCTAACTCTAGGGATCTGGGAGGGGGGGGGATTCATGCAATCATACTGAAAAAATGAATAATGACATAAACGGACTTCAGATCGCTAATTACGACAACAGTTGCATGTGACTGATTAACAGCTGCTCACCTGGTAATAAACAGGTTCAAATTTGGCTCTACTCTTGGCTTCATGCCATAATTCTACCCCCAGTCACACCATTAAATCTCGAATCAATGCAATAATGAGACATGATAAACTCCCGAATAAAGTTCGGAATAAATCTGCGGAAAATTGGGAATCTCGATGAATTTCGTGGCATTTGGAAAATGATTCATAACATACGATATATATAAATTAAGTACTGTGGACTATGTGCTACAATAAGATAATCTTGTAGACCTCGTACATGATTAAAACCAATAGATGTAGAATGTGAACTGTGAATCAAGTTTCACGTTTTAGCAGGTGCTATGGGTAATCTGTGAGGATTAAGGTAGATAATAGATTCGAAAAGGAGTCAAGTTAGAGATGAAATGATTTTTATTTAATTGGCTCCTTGGCCTTTTATACGATGTACACAATGGACATGGAGGGGACAATCCCTCACTCCATGCCCTGAGGTGAGGATCATCTTACTATACAAATAACACCAATTCGCCCTATCAAAAAGAGATGAAAACTAGCCCGGATAACAAAAAATGTGAAAAGTACCAGTTGGTTTTAATTTAATCAACAGTACCAGGATAGGTTATCTCCCCTTAATTTTAGTTCAACAAGATTCCGGTGACTGTGTAGTAATTATGAGTGAGAAACCAATCCCACACTCCTTTGAGTTATTACAAGTTATTATTGAGTTGTTACTTATTACGATTGAAAAAATAACACTCATTTGAAGGACTTCCTTCAGTATTATGCTCAGGTTCTTTCCATATGACTTGTTGCCCTTGATAATTATTGCTGAATGATAGAGAATGGTTTGACGCCAAAATTTTTCTAAATCTACAATATGTAATTCCATAAATTACCTTTCGATAAAGTCATAATGTCAAAATATTGTTGTATGTTTTTTCCAAGCACCTCCTATTGCATTGCGCTTGACTCACATTGCTATGTTTTCAGGATCGTTTGCTGTAGTTTGCCTTATGGCTGGCAATGTAGTCACTAGGTATGCTACTCCTCCTGAACTAATTATGACCACGGGAAATATCACGGCCACCGCAAACATCGGTTCCCACTACACACCAGTACAAGTAGCATCAGCAGTTGCACTTCTTGTCGGAATATATCAGGTAAATTGTTCACCCACTAACATACCTACTAATATGCTATTTTCCCGGTAACGTAAAACGTAATGCTACTGATGTTTAATTCTAATTCGTTTTGAGTGTAAATTGTTTCAATATTGTCGATGAATTGATGCTGTTTTTAGCAGTTAGGACGCCTAAATATCAGTGCCAGTGATCATCCGTGTACCTTTTTATACTTACCCACAACTTCAATTTTAGAAGATAAGAGTTCGATGACACCTCAAACTTTGAATCTCAAAACCATTTCAAGACATTTTTATTATTACGCAAATGATTACGCGACGGTTTATTATTTTCATAACATGCGAAAAATGCTGCAAACTATTACGCAAATGTTTATCTTTTTCTATATAGACCACTCGTCTGCAAAGAGCACTGCTTTGCCATGGTTACCACCAACCAACATGAAGAAAAACATCGATCACATTTCGGTCAGCTAAAATTTGAACGGAGATTAGGCCTCTTTTGCGATTCACGCTCGTGTTTCAGATTTATCGTACGTCCAACCCTTAAATTCTCGTAGGGGGCGAACGGTTTATCCTCCACGTGGTCTCAAAAAATTCTAAAAATTTTATACTATCTTAACTTGATGGAAAAACAATACCTTTATATACATTTTTTTAAGTTTGGGCATTTTAAAAATTTCAGCCCTTATTTTTCAACCCTTAGAAGTGACCTACATCAACCAAAAGCTTCGGAGCACAACTAGACCCCAAATGGAGTACCAAATGTCATCAAAATCGGTCAATGCTAAGTGAGGAAAGTGCCGCGTACGGCGGACGGACGGCCAAATTTTTATTCGATTTTATTCTTCGTACCTTGAAACGTAAACCAACAAATTTTTAGGGGGGTTAAAAAAAATTTTTTCTTGGTCGATTCCAAAGGTTAGTTATTGAAAATAATAAATCAGAACACGGTTTCTTCCATCGAACGTTCCTACCAACCATATTATCGAGCAGGGTTAACAGTAAAGTTTATTTCGACAGGAAGTTAAACAGCCAAACAGTTAACGACAGCTAAACGTCGTTATCTCAAAGTTGTGGGTGCCTTTAATTGACTTGATTCTTAGTTGTTAAGGAATTAATTTTACTACTACTATTATTTTTCACCTTCTTTCAGTTTCATAAATCAGCTATACAGTTCCCCAACAAAATGCAGGACTCTTGACAAATAAACTCAGGAATCTTCCAACTTCTTATTCCTACGACGCACATGCCCGCTGCCCACTAGTTTGGAATCTACATCCTGAAGTGGTCTCCAGTATCCGGAATTCAACCTTAATAATCAATTATTTCTCTCAGCTACATAACTTTAGGCAATCTGACAATTGGGGCGAAGAATAACTTTTTTTCGGGTGTGAGGAGAAACTCTTTAAGAGCGAAGGGGAGGTCTCATCCCAACGGTGTTGGTATCACCCGCTTGGGCATACCTACTGAAACTCCACTCCCTCAGCTTAGGAACCACCCCGGAACCACTTGTACAGTATTACTTCAGGGTGAGCCCCTTTTTTCCCTAAAGGCTGATTCTACTTCTGCTCTCCAGTCCGATCCGATCTCTCCATCAATCCTATTCCTCTTCTTCTACCCCCCATCATCCATCCAGATGTTTTGCTTTGAGGACTGATGTGACAAATACTGCCATTGCATTCCAGCTCGACTTGTTCCTGACCATCTCATGTATGATTGTGTATGGACGCAATGTTCCGATGACCTCTTCTGCACTCCTCCTCATATCCTCCCATTGTGGGGCTGTGAAGAAGGTGTGGCAGACATTATACTCTTCTATCCCACAGTATCTGCACTCTGGGTCAGTGGCTTTCCCAATCTTCACTAGGAGCCCAGAATTACCATCCATGACTGGATACGGGCTTGAATGTTGCAAGTAGGGCCTCTCATGCCACCACGCTCTAGAGCCCTTTCTACCACTTCTGTCGATGAGACTCTGGCGACGAGTCGGGAAACCGTCTTCTGCACACCATATCGTCCCTCAGGGCAGGAGTTTATTGAATATTGTCAGAACTTATGGGTTCTTCGAAAGAATTTTCTCTTGGCCTCCCCCAATAAGCCTCTGTCCTCATTATGCCAGGCTTCCCATTTTGCGTGTCCGTTTGTGGTGGTCCTGACACCACAAGCGTCACATCACAGAGGTATGTTGCTCGTTCATCTCCCTTTCTTATCACAAATGTTCCTCTAAATTCTCCTGTGGCGAAGTAGCAGTTTGGTTTCGAAGAAGAACCACGTACAATGTAATCTTGATAACTTGACTCAATGGCTCTCCCCCGATCCTCTGGCACCCCTTTCAGTGCATTGATCAGCCGCATGTTCTAGCTTTTGATCTGCAGGCACAAATGTTGTCACCTTTGCATCTGCAATGGCTTTTGACTTTTAAGAATAAAGTGACCAATTTGCATGCGCAAAACTAGATCCAAACATTGGTTTGTTATTTAAATTTGGATGTAAGGCTTGTTTTGTTGCAGTTTGAAAAGTAAAATAATTGAAGAAACTTGAATATACATCATTTAATGATCGCCCTACCTTTTATTAAAAAAAAAAAAAAAAAAACTCGGCGCTGCGCGCCTTGGCGGGGGCTTCGCCCCCTGCACC
Source organism: Apolygus lucorum (assembly GCA_009739505.2). Taxonomy (NCBI): domain Eukaryota; kingdom Metazoa; phylum Arthropoda; class Insecta; order Hemiptera; family Miridae; genus Apolygus; species Apolygus lucorum. The sequence goes on along the minus strand of CM019167.2, from coordinate 44,884,721 downwards.
CCCGGATGATTTCCGCTTAGAGCCTAATAAGAGGCTAAAATGTGACATACCTTGAAAAGGTTTTTGCTCCCTCTCCCTCTTTATCTTTCTTCCACTGTAATATTTAAGATACCTCCTTATTCATAATAACATCCGGTTGTCAAGCATATTTGTCGTCAAGCATATGATAAATCATAGCGCTACTTTCCTGTCGCTTTTTACTGTCGATTTTCCTGTCGTTTTTCGGCGGGGGGTCCCATCGCTAAAACCTTTTCAAGGTTAAACTCCAATATTTCTCTGTTTCAGCTGATACTGTACGTACTTCGTTTTGGACTTCTTTGTACATTACTATCGGAGACGTTAGTAAGTGGGTTCACAGCAGGCGCTGCTATTCACGTACTCACTTCCCAGTTGAAGGACGTCTTCGGAATCAAAGTGGAACATTTTCACGGGCCTCTTAAACTGATCCGTGTAAGCAGTGCGCATCATTTTAAATCTCATCTAGTTGAAAAAGATATAGCTACATGGAATAGCCACTGAAGATATTCATTAATTCGATCATGAAGTTCTTATTATTACTACTTGATGAATAAAAAATCAGCGACTGTTTCTTCAAGACTTGGTTTACTCTCTTACTCGATTGGATGTATAGATTCAGTTCAATGAACCAATAGGAAAATATTAATTTGCATTGTTCTTTCATTCACAGATTTACGGTGATATCTTTTCAAAACTTCACACAACAAACCTCGCCGCTGTGGTTGTGTCTGCTATAACAGTGGTGGTTTTGATAGCTAACAACGAGTTCTTGAAGGTATTTATACATGTTAGTTACTGGCAAAGTTGTAAGACAGGTAGTTATAGGGTTGGATGAGGTTCATTACTTACCCTGAATGTGGTCTCAGTACGCGAAGAACTTTCCTACAGAAGAATTTTCTAACTGAAGCGACATATGACTAACCTTAGCTTAGTAAACAGATCTTTGTGAGTCGAAGGAACTTTCGAAGTATGTACAACATGTACGGAGAAGATCCAAGTTTGAGGCAATTGTTCCGAAGACTGGATTGACTGCTCAATCCGATCCAGCCTGATCACCAACCTGCGATGCCACGGCGAATGAAATAGCCTTCCATAGATATTAATATGACAGCTTGAATTGACTATCAGCGGGGTGAGTCCGTTTGTAAAAGGGATGGAAGCATCGTTGTGATACGCTGTGAATTTGACTTTATAGTACGGTGTTACCTAATTCTGACAAGGCTTATGCTTTCCCATAAGTTACTGAAATGCTTCGTTGTAGGACGCTGTGTTTCGTGAAAGTTTCAATACACCGGAATCGGTCGATTTCAAAAATCATAGGAATCGCCTATTGAAAAAAAAACGTAAGAGTTAATCAGCTGTTTAAATACGGAGGTTCAGCGACCAGTCTTCAACCTTCAACTATACCAAATAAACAGTGAAGAAAAAATGAAAATGAAAATAGTCCTGAAAACTTGAGGCATATTGCCAATTAATTAGATATGTAACTAATATTACTGTTCAATTCTGCTCGATATCGCATGATAGTGGAAGGTATTAGATAGTTATATGCATGAGGAAAATTGAATCATGGTAGGTAGCATTCCTCGAGGAGAACTCGCCTCAAATGTACATGATCGCGATTGGACTGGCAGTAGCCATTAAGCCACTAATTTAAGACCTCATGTGCATGGCGTACATGGAAATATTGGGAGAATCTTATCGTTGAGTGGAACAATCTATTGAATCCCTCCCTGCTCTATCTCGATCATTTAATAGGTATTCCGTGCTCTAGGTGACCCTCGGGCAACCTTGTCCGAGTGCAATTGCTCTACATTCTTCCTCCTGTGATTTATCAAAAGAAGTCACGAGTAATAAACTTTAAGATGAAATAAATTTACTTCCAAGCGGTGACGTAGAGATTCATGAATGACATACTCCTTCCTGAAAGGGTGTTTTATGATGTGCAGTACGTTTATATGGCAGAGTCCTAATATTTTATACCTATCTATAGTATCGCATCTCGTGAACGGTCAGCCTGCGATTAAAAAACCAAGTTTATTTCCATTCATTTATGTTTAACGAATCTTTGCTGACGACGGAAACTTTTCACTGACCCCCTTTTCCGTTAATGGACCCCCCCTCTCCCATAAGTAGTGAAGTTAATAATTTCTAAAGATCTATGTATCTTATCATGTTCTAGATGGTGATGTTTTTAACCTAATCTCTGTTAATTTCAGCCGCTAGCCGCTAAATGGTGCATCATTCCGGTCCCAATAGAGTTGATCGTGGTCCTGTGTGGAACTCTGGTATCGACCTACGGCGGTATTTATACAACTTATGGTTTGAAAGTAGTCGGAGACATACCGGTTGGGTGAGATATTTTCCAATAATATAAATAATGTCAAATTAAATTACATACCGAGTAGAAAATTCATTTGCAAAAAATTGGTAATTTTCACACAAGAGTTGATAAGAATACGAGCCTTGTGTTCGGGAGGGCCTGGTGGGCTCCAAGCATGGTTTAGTGAGTAGGTAATATAGCTGATTCCGAAACCGACTAAAATGTTGAAAATTCTTGCCATCGTGTATTCCATTACAGGTTTATGGCAAATTGTTACGGCAAAGGTGTGTTTAATTTTAACATTAAAGTAAAGGAAATTCAAGCGCGCTCATTATGAAAATAATAGTGTTTAGAACCACTGCAGTATGAGTCTGTTCAGAACAGAGCCTCTATAGAATGGTTAAGGGGGCCTCTGTAAGTGAATAAATGGGATTTCCCGTTTTTATCTGGTAATTATTGTTCGATTTTGATGATTCCAGCGGCAATCTTTTAGTTTTTCAATTCCATTGGTGGATGCACTAATTAATTTCGAAATTCTTTGAAATTTCAAATTGGATGATTATTTCATGAGAAAAATGGGAAAACTGTTGATGAATACTGACCTGCAAGGAGAAGGCTGGGGGATGGGAAGGGGCAACCGAGCACCGGTTCGTAAGAGATTAGACTAAGCCGGAACAAGGAAGGAATGGCGACCGACTGAGACCCCCCTTAAAACGCCTGACAGAACGATGTTTGAGTGGTTCGGAAGGATCTGATAGTTGTGGGATAACTTTTAAATTTGATTCGAATTCTAAACGGCTGTCGTTTCGTCTAGAAAAATCTCAAACAAAATATTCCTGATATCCCAAGAATCCCGTGGTAAAGTACTACGTGTTAAAACATACTCACGAACAAATAAAATACCTTCTGCGAGGCTTCACGCTACGTTTCTTACCCATAAACCCTGAAAATGATTATTTTCAAGTGTTTATTCGCTGATTCAGGCCTAACGCGATTATTCTGGAAAAGTCCCACGTACATTTTTTGGAAAAGTGGTGAAAGTTGATCAGATATCGGTAGTGATCTACAGAAATAATTATTAGCACCACACATTCTAGGGGCAGGTTTCACCAACGCAGATTAACTTGAGTTAATCCGCGACAGAAATTTGAAACCCCAATTAAGGAAAAAGGTCTGTTTCACCAACTATTTATCACGGATCAACTAGGCCTCATCACGATTTAACTCCCTTGGATTTGATACCAGTAAGTAAAGTAAAGTAAAACAATAATCTCTTGTTGAATTCCTCCCGTCATTTCTGGCGTCCGGACTTCATCAGCTGTCTTCCAAAGGGAAGATCAGAATTAGTTCTGATGAATTCGCTCATGGCTACTTCTTGCCTCACCGCTTAAGTGGAGCGGGTTCACCAACGGCCCAACCCGAAAAGTTATCAAGACCTGCGATACCGCCCTCGAACGGTCACCAATCCAGATTATCTTCAGGGACGACTGGCCTTGGATTGGATACCAATATCCTGATTGGAAGTCGTAACAACAAGAATATCATAGAAATACGAGGAAAATCTAATTATTAGGTAAGAATATTAGAGTAGTCAGTCTTGTGGGTGTGGCACATAGCACGAACCGTTAATATTATACAATCAACCCTTTGGTAAGAAATTTAAAAAGAACATCCAAAAGAACACCCCTTGTTACCCCGAAATCATGGAGTACCCACACGTAAATTGTTATTATTTTCCCACTTCCTATTCCGTATATACCGTACCAACATACTGTTTGAACAGGGTTTTGTTAAAAATTTTAGTAGTTCATATTCATGTTCTACTGGTCTCCACAAACTCATAGAGTACCCAGTTGGCAATTGCATTTTCGGAAACACGAATATACGGAGGTATTCATTATGTAGGTATTAGATTGATATTTGGAAGTCTGGGAACAGCTTTTCAGATGCTAAATTCCTAAACTAGGTTTGATAGAGATTTTGTTGATCCGCAGATGAAAATCTTTGGTGAAACGATCAAATTCCTGATCCATGGATCTAATTTTATCCGTAGCCTAAAATGATCCGAGGTTCAACTATGGTGGTAAAACCGTCCTCAAGAAACTGATCTAGAAATTTGAAAATTGAACTTTTTTTCGATCCCATTAGGTGCTTATTTTCCCTTTCTAACATTAGTTCAGGAAAGAGAAAATTAGTTTTTTAAAACACCTAAACTAAACCTGGTTCTAAGTGAAAAAATATTTGTGAAGAATATTTTCAATTATTTGTTCCAGATTGCCGGAGCCTACATTACCACCATTTGATCTATTCTCGTCAATATAATGGACTCTCTAATCATTGCAATCATAGCCTATGCTGTCAGTCTCTCGATGGCTCTTATATTTGCCAATAAACTGAAGTACGAAATAGACCCGAACCAAGAACTTTTTGCTCAGGTAAAACCCCTGGGAGTTAATATGCTAAATAGTTTGAATTGAATGACTCAGTTATAAATATAGCCTCAATAAATGTTGAAAAAAACCTAGGTTTAATTTCTCCCCTGCCTCAAACAGATCAGACTTAGGCATTGAAAACGTAGCTGTTGTAGCTGACTTATTTCGATCCTACGTTTCTGACTGATTCCGTCAGAGTTTTCGTTTATTATAAGCGGTAAAAGTTCATTCAATTTAAAGAATTTCATCATCAACTGCTATTTCTAATGATGAGAGTTTTATTCTACGATTTTTCGAAGTTTCATGCACCGGTCACGTTTTTCTGGGAGAGGC